>JASPKZ010010672.1:0-1200000 GCA_030220185.1 Diploptera punctata
CTACTCTTCTTCTCTCTTTGCTCATTCGCGTATAGATTTGTTCAAATATCCCTCAGCTTCCTGTGGAAAATTTACCAAAAAACGAAACGAACATATTTAGTATAGTTCAATCATCCCTCCATTCTTGCAGCTTGATGTAGCATGATTTTTTACTTAATTTTTAATTGCATACGCTTTAACATATAAGATAAATAGCATTATATATATATGATCATCTGGTATCATGACAGCTGCCACCGTCTTTCGCAAACCAAACACCATTCCTCTGTCCAGCCATTGATCTTCCTACAATCCTCTGACAATCACAGCCGCTGGTACACCCTCTATCCAGGTTTTCATTGGTCTTCCTTTTTTTTCTTCCTTTCCATTGGGATCCATAATAAGTTTATGCAATCTTTGCTCTGACATTCTTTTGACATGGCCATACCACTGTAATCTTTTTTCTATTATGTATATGATGTCCGGAGATATGTATATATACAACATAATACAGTATATTATGGTACCATCATCCCCCATTCGTACAGTATTTTTATATAATTTTTTAATTACTTACGTTCTAAGGTAATATCCGAGATATTAAGTTTGTCAGTGATAGGATATCATACATAATTCTAAAGGGTAAACGGCATGATTTTGTAATCGTAAATGCACATGGTCTCACAGAAGATAAATATAACAAGATCAAGGATGAGTTCTATGAAGAATTAGAATGCGTATTTGATAGCCTTTCACGATATCATATGAAAATTGTCTTAGGAGATTTTAATGCAAAAGTGGGACAGGAAGATATATTCAAACCAACAATAGACAAATTCAGTATTCATGAAGATAGTAACGACAATGGGGTTAGATTAGTCATCTTTGCCACATCAAAGAATCTCATTGTTAAGAGCACAACATTTCAGCATAAGGATATTCATAAATACACCTGGACGTCTCCAGTTGGAGAAACTCGGAACCAGATAGATTATGTACTAGTGGACAAACGCTGGCACAGTAACATCATCGATGTTAGATCAGTTAAAGAGACACACTGCAATTCGGTTCATCATCTGGTCAGGGTGAAAATCAAACAACGGCTATCGCTTATGAGAGGAACAAACGCTAAAGATGATTCTGAAAATTTTGATTTAAGAAACTTGAAAAATGATGAAATGCGACAAGAATACCAAATTAAAATTGCTGGTAGATTTGAAGTACTGAAATCTTCAGATGACAATGTGACAAACGAAGAAGAATCTGATATAAATAAAGAATGCGGGCTATAAGAGATACTATTCAATTGTCAGCATCAGAAAGCATTGGTTATTTAAAAAAAGAGGCAAAACAAGAAGTGGTTTGATGAGGAATGTGCCGACATTGTAAAGAAAAGAAAGCTAGCAAAAATGAAATAGTTACATGAACCAAATGAGGTAAATTTGGAGCAATTGGGTAGTATTAGACGGGAAACCACCAGGTTACTAAAGAGTAAAATAGGGAATATTTGAGAGAGAAGATTAATGATCTTGAAATGAATGTAAAAGATAGGAACATTAAATAATTATATCAGGGAATTTGGATAGAGAAGAAAGGGTTTCAGGCTAGAACAAACATAATTAGGAATAAAAATAGGGATATGATTACAGATTCCAGGAGTATATTAAATAGATGGAAAATTTACTTTAATCAGCTATTAAATGTACAATTCTAAGCAAAAAGTATGCTCAGAAAGAATTATACCAAATTCAACGAGGATTTGCATTACGTATATGTAAATTCTGTCGTACAATTTCCACGGATGCAGCACTTGTCATTGCTGGTATTCCTTCTCTACATCTAAGTGCACTTTACTCTGCTGGCTTAAACAATATTAAAAGAAATCGTACAAAGATATTTCAACAGTTTACTTTTGATATTGATTATGCTAAGTCTTTCATGGCTGCTGGACATCCTGCCACAGAATATGGCAATCTATACGTGCAAAGCTGTGGAAACACCCATGCCTATACCATTTACACGGATGGATCAAGATTTACTGCAGGAGAAGAGCAAGTACATAGTGTTACTTGCTCTTGAAATATCTTCTTCTTCTTCGGCTTTCCCCCACTTATAGGTTTGCCGTCTTCAGTTTCCATTTGTCTCTATCATTCCAATCTCCCTCTTCCAAATTCCGATCATCCATTATAGTTCTGACGTAGGTTTTCCATTTACATCTTGGTCTGCCACGTTTATTTCTTCCAGGGGGTGACCATTGGTATATATTTTTTGGCCATCTTTCATTTTCCATTCTTTGTACATGGCCATACCATTTAAGTGTTTGATTTTCAATCCTCTTAACAACAGATGTGGTGACATTCATTTCTCTCCAAAGGAATTCATTTCTTACTCGTATTTTATCCTATCTTGTTTTTTGGAGGCTTCTTCTAAAATAATCAAATTCAACTGTTCTAAATTTGTTCTTTTGTAATTCCGTCAAAGACCAAATTTCACTTCCATATGACAAAATATTCTGTATTATGCTTTTCTAAATTTTCATTTTAGTTTCCTTTGTAATATTTTATTCCAAATTATTCCATGTAATGTCTTAGTTGCATTTTTTGCCATTGCAATTTTAGTCTGTACATCTCTCTCACAGGTACCAAAACTTGTAATTATTGACACAAGATATTTAAAAAATTCACACTTTTTTATTTTCCCTGTTTCAAGTATGAGGTCATCCATATCCTTTCCCAAACACATATATTCTCTTGAAATATCTGACTCTTGTTTTCAAAATATTATGTACGGCATGGCCTCAGCTTAATATTTTTAGTAGAAAACATTTGCTCTAACCAATAAGCAGAAGTAGAATTGAAAAAGTACGCACACGGAGGAAATGCAATGCAAATCTCGAGGGTGGTGTTGCAGGGAGCTTCATTAGTAATTCTGTGCATGACGGGCAGCTCAGGAACAGTACAGTATAACCGCTTGTATAACTCACGTATTAAAAATGTATAACTACAAGAATTTGGTATTGCACAAACTTTAATTATGAAAGAAATTTAATATAAAAAATCATCATCATCATCATCACTCCAGGGATTAGGCAATTGCCCGTTCCGACTTCATAATGCATCTTCTATTTCTAGGTCTTCCAACATCACGTCTTCCTCTTGCTTGATAATTTCTTGCTAACAATGGATATCTCTCCTTACTCATTCCATCCATGTGATCAATCCATTTCTGTCTGTAATTCGTACTTTATCCAATAAAGGCTGTACTTTCAATTCTTCTCTTATATCCTCATTTCTTATTCTATCAAGTCTTGTACATCCTTTTACTTGTCTTAGGAACCTCATCTCCGCCGTCTGTATTCTATCCTTCTGTTTTTTCACTGGAGCCCAAGTTTCACATCCATACAATATTGTGGGAACCGCCATAACATTATACATTTTTATCTTGGTTTCTTTTCTAATTTTATTTTTGAATGTTCTCTGTATTGTTCCACACACCGTCTGAAATTTATTTATTTTGGAGTCAATATCTCTTTCCTCATTGTAGCCAACATCACAGCCCAAATATTTGAAACTAGACACCTGTTCTATACTTTGATTTTCTAAAATAATTTTGGATCTCACTGGATCTCTTCCTCTAAAAGCCATAGTCTTCGTTTTCCTTACAGAAATCTTTAGATCGCATAATTTACATATTTCATTTAATGCATGCATTGATTTCTGTAAGTCGTCTTCATTTTTCTGTATTATGATTACATCGTCAGCAAATAGAAGATTATTTATGCACACTTTATTATCCATTCTTATTCCTGGATTCACTAAAACTTTCCATTTATTTAAAATATCGTCTATATATATATATATTAAACAAAGTGGGTGATAAACTACATCCTTGTCGTAATCCAGTATTTGTTTTGATTGTATCTGTTCTTTTGAATCCAGTATCTATAATTATATTTGTGTCTTCATATAATTTCTTTATTGTTTCAACAAGGCACAGCGGGTATCCTTTCATTCTTACTATTTCCCATAATTTTTGTCTGTTTACTCGATCGAAGGCTTTATCCAAATCTATAAATCCTATGTGAGTTTCTAGTTAATACTATATAAAAAACAATTTCTTCCTATTGGTTGCATAACTAGGACCAGATATCTTAACTGACTATCGAATAATAATAATAATAATAATAATAATAATATAATAATAATAATAATAATAATAATAATAATAATAATAATGAAGATGAATTACAATATTCCACTCATCATCTTAATATAATAGCCCAACGATTTAACATGGAAATATCAACAACAAAATCTAAAGTTATGGCCTTTCAAGGGAAATTCCCAATAAGAAGTAAAATTTGTATTCAGAATTCAATATTAGAGCAAGTTAATTCATTTAAATACTTAGGATATAATCTAACTTATAATGAGGAATGTGATATTTCCTTTAAAATACAAAACTATAATAAAGCTTTAAGAATTATCAACCAAGTTTTTAAACCATCAAAAGTGCAGACACACAAGAATGAAAATCTATAAAATTCTCGCTAGACCCATAATCTGTTATGGCAGTGAAGCTTGGACCATCAGAACTCAGGATGATCGTCATATTACAGCCACGGAGATGAAATTTCTGCGACGAACTGCAGGTTATATAGCCTTCTAGACCACCAAAGAAATTCAACAATAGCCAGAGAGTTAAACATCGTACCTATATCTGAATACCTCCAAGAATATAGAAACAATTGACTAGCCCATATTCAGCGCATGGATCGTCACAGAATACCAAAACAAATTCTCCACTACATTCCTCGAGGCAGAAGATCTGTGGGTCGACCTTTTCGGAGATGGCGGGAGACCGTAACGGGCCACTGGGCCTAATACTTGAAAGGCAGATGACGATGATGATGATGATAATAATAATAATAATAATAATAATAATAATAATAATAATAATAATGCTTTATTTTAGCTGGCAGAGTTAAGGCCATAAGGCCTTCTCTTCCGCTCAATCAGCGAATAGTAAAATTATACGAAAATTACAAACTTATTACAATTTTAAGATATTAAAATACAGACTAAACAAATTGCAATAATGATGTGATCTAATATTATCTAGCGATTATTTATTTTTTGTCTAATGCCACCAGATTGTATTTTATGACATTTCTAGTTTTCTCTCCTGGCATTGGCGGAATTGTAATCCATTTCTTAGGTTAGGGCACCTGGAAGGCGGAGTTACGTTACCTCGACGATATGAACGTGATATATAATAATCAAACTCCAATTGAGATTGTACTACATAAAATATATTTTTCTACGATGAATTTAATGAGATGTCCATGTAGTTGTTGCAATCAGTTTTATCTCCTATCTTATAAATTGGTACGATAGTCTTTCCATTAATCTGGAACT
Source organism: Diploptera punctata (assembly GCA_030220185.1). NCBI lineage: Eukaryota > Metazoa > Arthropoda > Insecta > Blattodea > Blaberidae > Diploptera > Diploptera punctata. The sequence goes on from JASPKZ010010672.1 coordinate 5,397, forward strand.
TTCAATAATGGTCGCCATTGCTGTAAGTACAACAAAACGCACTATGTAAATGTAATATTACAGTATAGTTATTTATGTTGGCAACTCCGAAATGTAGGAAGTTATTCTGGAAGAGCTTCTTTAAGATTTTTTATCGCGCAAAAATGGTATTAATCTGTTGTTACAGATACAGGAAATATTGAGTGAAACTCGCTCCCCCCTTCATCTCATCCTGATTATACTGATTTGGACAGGGTGTATCTAAAATTGCCATCGCTGCCATTAGAGGATCAATTTCAATTTTAAGAAACCATTTTTACAAAATTTCTACTTTGTAGTATGTATACTTCAATTAGGCTTATAATTTGAATTGTCTAATGTATTTACAAAATGTATTTCATAAATTCAAAAAAAAAATTGTATCACTTTGTCCTTGAGGCAATCCTCTAATGAGGAAAGTTGTATATAATAATATGAATTTTATTTAATATCCTTATAATTTTACTAAACCCAAAGACCGTCGTTGTCTGCAGATGAATGACGTGTGAATGTTGTTATCAAAGATTTTTTTTCAAAACATTAAATAAAAATTAACCCTTTTTAATTACGATCAGCCATAAATACTTTCAGATTAATTTGTGTCTGTCTGTATAAATTAATAGAGTAAATAAATTTATAATAGTCTAAAGGCTAGGATGGACTCTCGGGTCCACTTTACCCAAATATGGAGGTTAATGTGGACCTTTATTGTAATGTAAAAAATTTCATAAATTATTAAGATGTCTCCATATTTGAATACAATAACAATGCTATTTCATAGTTATAACACTAATGATAATCACTGTAATTTAACAAATTTAAAATTCCTTAATTAAAAGAAGAAAAAACAACAAATTCAAAATAGGGGCCCAATTACCCGAAGTTTCCCTACTAGAAGCACCCATAATACCTTCACCACTTTGTTGTGAATCGTTTTTTTTAACATATAAGCACATATTCTTTTATTAATTAAATAAAAATAAAACTTAGTTTTATTTGATTTTCATATTTATTAAGATATAATTCAGAAAATCAAGTAAAACTGTTTTATTTTTATTTAATTAATAAATATGGATTTTCATCTAGTAAACACCAACTCAATTGATTACATATTCTTTTAAATCATCACTGGCCCTAATTAAAATGAAGGTGAATACGAATTAGGCGTATCGCAATTCTAATTGACTACTGCTGTTAATGAAAGTCCTGCAGTGGCACAACCACTTCCTGATGCATCAGTTTTCTTTTTACACGCTTTATATTAGCTTGACCTGTATCTATCTATCTATGTAACGGAATCTTTCAACGCGATTTTCACCCACTTAAAATCATTGGATCGACTTGAAACTTTGTAGCCTATACTTGTAGAGGACCCGTGACAATACAATAATTTCATATTTATTTTCTAAAATCCTGGCCATAATCATCAGAAAATCAAAAAAAGTGTTTTTGTATCCATGTAACGGAATTTTTCAACGCGATTTTCATCCACTTAGAATCATTGGATCGACTTGAAACTTTGTATACTTGTAGAGGACCCGTGACAATACAATAATTTCATATTTATTTTCTAAAATCCTGGGCATAATCATCAGAAAATAAAAAAAAGTGTTTTTGTATCAATGTAACGAAATCTTTCAACGCGATTTTCACCCACCTAGAAACATTGGATCGACTTGAAACTTTGTATACGTGTAGAGGACCCGTGACAATACAATAATTTCATATTTTGTTTCTAAAATCCTGGCCAGAATCATCCGAAAATAAAAAAAACTGAAAACTGGTATAATAGGTTGCGGACTTGTCGAGTTTTTAGTCAATCGTTGTAAAAGCTCAGTTGGTAGAGCAGTGAACTCTTAATGATATATAATTTCAGTAATCCTTACGTCGCTGGTTCAAATCCGGTTGGGAGGGTTTTTTTTATAGAAGAGTATTACTTTTAGCTCATACTACAATAGTATCGAATTTAAAGATATTTACATTTTTATCTTATTCTGTAAAATATTAAAACTAAAATATAAAAAACTAAAAGAACACGCTTTATTAGAAAACTAAAAAATGAAAAATAATTTTAATTTCCAATACGCTTGGGATAAAATAAAGTGCTCAACAAAAAAATCATCTCCAACACATGTAGAATAAAATTAGAGTTATCAACAAAAAGAAAATAATTTTACCATCAAAAGCGTGGGGTGCTTTTTATGATTTTTACATTTTCTTCTTAGAGAGCTTACTTTTACCAATATCTCTTTATTATCAAATATATTAATTGATATAGAGCACCCCACGCTTTTGATGGTAAAATTATTTTCTTTTTGTTGATAACTCTAATTTTATTCTACATGTGTTGGAGATGATTTTTTTGTTGAGCACTTTATTTTATCCCAAGCGTATTGGAAATTAAAATTATTTTTCATTTTTTAGTTTTCTAATAAAGCGTGTTCTTTTAGTTTTTTAAAACTATTATTTATTTAATAAATAATTCAGAGAAGGCCATTTGACGTTTCATTGCGTGTGCTTGTGTCGGTCTAGTAACTTCAAAAACAACAAACGAAGTAATAGGTATAATTAATAATTGGACGGTGTTATGCATCAACCATCTAAGGACCTTTTTGAAAGGAAATTATATTTTGATGTCATCTGTTGCACTGGCTCATGAAGTAAGTGTGCGCACACTTTTAGTGTCAAATCTTAACCCATTGGCTTCAGGTTTAAATGCTCAATGCATAACCCCCAGAAACCGAATTTAAGTCACTGTAAATTATATTGTCTACATTCAGATATTCGAAACAAACAAAAGATAACGGTACTTGAGATCTCAATAAGGATGAAGGCCAAAACACATTCATCTACTATTCATAAACGTTAACAAAAGATTACACTGCCAAGGAATGTACAAAATATTGCGAAATTTTTAACATTCAGAGTTAAGCGAGTGTATCTCGTCTTCTGAGGCGAATGGGTTAAAATATAACCTTATTATTAAAGAAAAATATAAAGGCCATCAGTCCTATAGGAGATTCTGTGTTTTGCAGCAAATGGCTATAAAACTACATCATCTTAAATGCTAATGTAATTTGCATCATGCAGCTAAGCGCCAAATGTTCCCGCTCTTAGATTGTTGATGCATAATTGAGTATATTATCATATAAGTTATTATCAAGTCAGAAAAAAATAAATAGCTCTTGCTAGAGTTTGAAATGTAAAAAAAAAAGCTTTAAACGCAATTTTCTCGAAACTTACACAATGGCGCATAGCTGGTTAATGTATAACGACGTCCAATTATAATTAATAACGAACACGAGGCCACGACATACCTTCCTAATTTCAATAAGATTCCCACCAAAATCATTAATATAACATTAAAGAAATAATCGTTATAAAAAAATAGTTTTACACGATAGTGCGTTCTGTCGTACTTACAGCAATGGTGACCATGATTCAAAGTTCAATTTCCTAAATATCGGGGTTGCCACCTATAAATAACTATACTGTAATATTCCAAATTACGAGTACCTATCTAGTGTGGGAAGTAAAACCACTGCCCTTCATGTATACTACGTACAATGTATATACAAAATTATATGCAAGAGATAGTGTTAATATACATTACACGATACAAATCACTGCATTTTAAATGAACTGAACTTTATTTGAAACAATATAAAACAATACATTCGTACTTGCCGCTATTTTATGTCTGATTGGTGTCACGGCCTGTGGTCTCAACTAAATTATTGTCTGCATTTACCGTATAAACTTTTGTTAACGTTAGTCAGTTATTTATAATGAACCCAAATATTTCCAAAAAATGTTATTATTTTACTATTATTTATTATTTTGAAAACACTATCGTGCAAAAAATAATGTACAACGCACGTTTGTGAAGTATTTTACAGAATCTCGGAAATTAAAAACCTCACTATCACTCGGTTTTTAATTATTTCCTCGCTTCTTTAAAAACCACTTCCCAACCTCGCATTGTAATATATTATTACATCTTCTTTTTACAGACTACCGCTATAAAAATGGAAAATGGTAGTCTGGTAGTGGTAGTAGCAGTTACAAATTACATGCCTCTGTTTTTCCTTCGCTCTTTTGTTTTTTTTATTGTTTTTTTTTTCAAATGCCACAGGTTTGTCTTTCGACATTCCTGGTTTCTCTCCTGGCATGGCGTACTTGTTACCCACTTCTGAGGTTGGGGCGCCTGGAAGGCGGGGTTACGTTGCCCCGATGATATGATGGGTGATGATGATGATAATGGTGCGCCAGGAGAGTCCCTAATCCTAAGCTTAACCCAAGATGAATATGAATGATGATGATTGCGATGGCCATATGAATTCGGGGACCGTTTGGGCCTTAAAGTTTTCCTGACATTTGTCTTACAGGTGAGGAAAAACCCCGATAAAAACCTCATCCAGAAAAACTGTCCCGACCGCTGCGTGACAAGGCAGCACGCTACCCCGAGACCACAGCGGTGGACTGTTGTAAAAATAATATTTTTAGAAGAATTAACAGATGTGGTTTGATGAATTTAGGAAGTCGTGAGATTATTTCACAGAGACCATTGTTGAATGTGTGGCTACTGTTATAAAGGCTAACTGTGGGTGTAGACTTTGAGAAGGTTTTTCTAGCATTTCACATAATATCTTGCACTATAAGGCGTGACATCACACAATTAGGAGATTTGCTCCACTAATTACCAACAACCGGGTTGTTCCGCGAGCCTTTTCTTCTTATAATTACGTTAAAATTTCCACAAACGTTCTTTTAAAATGTTAAGATTACTAAAACACATTCTTGTGATATATCAATATTTCATATGACAATTTTTTCGTACTTTTTTATTTCATAATTTTACACCCGTTGTATATAAAAATAGTATATTACGATGCGAGGTTGGGAAGTGGTTTTTACAGAATCAAGGGAAATGTTTAAAAACCGAGCGACAGCGAGGTTTTTAATTTCCGACATCCTGTAAAACACTTCACAAACGTGTATATACATTATTTGCGCGATGGTGTTTTCAAAATAATGAATAATAGTAAAATAATATCTTTGTTGGAAATATTTGCGTTCATTATAAACAACTGACTAACATTAACAGTGTGGGAAATGTTTATTAGTTGAAATTACAGTAGGCCGTGGCACGAATTACTTATTAAATGGCGGCAAGTACGTATTTATTGTTTTATATTGTTTCAAATAAAGTTCAGTTCATTTAAAATGCAATGGTTTGTTTTGTATAATGTATATTAACACTACCTTTTGGATATTTTTTGTATAGGCCTATAAATTGTATGTAGTAGGCTATACATAGAGGGCAGTGGTTTTACTTCCCATACGCGTGTTTGTAATATGTAATATTACATTATAGTTATTTTATTATAGTATAGCTATTTAGGTTGGCAACCCCGAAATGTAGGAAGTTGAACTTTCAATCATGGTCGCCATTGCTGTAAGTACGACAAACGCACTATCGCGCGCAAAAAAAAAATAATATATATATATATATATATATATATATATATATATATTACAGCCGACCTCTGCGATTTTTTGTATGGATATATTATTTATCTTGTTCATTTCCAATTTTGTTCACTCGGATTTTTCTCCAAACAAAATGTTATCCAGATTCTACCAAATCTCCATCCTTTAATTTAGTTATTATGAATAGAGGCTTTAATATCTGTCATCGCGTCTAGCTTTTTTGTGTCAATCAAGTGTTTCCCGTATAATTTTGCTGTTTGATTTTAATGAGTAATGACTGACTATTTAATTCATGCCCCAAATGGGAGTTAATGACCAATCACGTTTCAATTAATTTTGTTTTACAACCAATTACAGCCATGTTTCACCTCGCTATTTATCGAATTATCTTAACCACCTCCTGCTTTTGTGATAAAGAAAACTTCTCCTTTTTAATATTCCGAACAGGTCAAAGCATTATTTTGCAGTCACTGACTCTCCAACAAATGCATTGGCTATAGCAAATAATGAACAGATTCCTTCAAACTACACATTTGATAATTGTGTGTTCAATAATTGTGTTTTTAAATAATGATTTTACTGAGTTGTTTCCTAAAAAAATAATTAATTAGTAACTTATAATGTTGGTTATAATTACAGTTTGATGTGATTCATTTTTTCTCCACTAGGGTGCATTCTTACAATATTGCGATCCTATTTCACAACAAATAATATTATCTAGTTGCAGCGAATAAACAAATGAAACATATAACCGCACATTTCTCATTTGTTTTCGAGCATCGCCGTTTACATTAAATATATAAATATTTTAAAATACCGCTAATTATATTTAAATAATGATTTTTGAGTAAATAGCTTAATTTTATTCGTTAAATAGTCCTAACAAATGCGATTCTTGATTTGGAAATCACTCGTGACATTACTTATGATAATATAAAATTATGATGATTAAGAAGTGGGCCCTGATAATGAAATCCAACCAGCATTTGTCTTGATAACTGTGACATAGCCTATGAGAAAAGAACCCATGGACAGGTTAGTCGGGATCGGAGTTAGAATCCGGGATTTCCTTAATACGTATCCTATAAACTCCATTTTCATTGTTCGTATATATTTATATGTTGTATTGCAGATTTTCGCGGATATAAGTATGATAAATAAAGATTTCTTGGGTTTTTCGCGTCAAAGATTCAAGGTTTTACTTCTAGGCTCTGGTTCCAAAGTTTCGACATGATCCCATATTTCCTTGACAAGGACATATAGGATCGTGTTGAAATAATAATCTTTTTTTTTTTTTTTTTTCACTAGTCAAAGGTTTACCAGACTTGTGTTTTAAAAATTTAGATGGCGACACAGCAACAGAAGACTGAACATCTTCCACCATTTTATTTCATCAAACCGACTGAATCATGACTCAAATGCATCATCCATATGTAATAAACTATTTTTTGCGCGATAGTGCGTTTTGTCGTACTTACAGCAATGGCGACCATGATTGAAAATTCAACTTCCTATATTTCGGGGTTGCCAACCTAAATAACTATGCTATCATAAAATAACTATAATGTAATATTACATGTTGTAAACACGCGTGTGGGAAGTAAAGCCGCTGCCCTCTATGTACACTACATAAATATAATGTATGTACAAGAAATATCCAAAAGGCAGTGTTAATATACATTATACGAAACAAATCACTGCATATTAAATGAATTGAACTTTATCTGAAACAATACAAAACAATAAATACGTACTTGCCGTCATTTTATCACCAAATTGCCTCACGGCCTCCTGTTATTTCAACTAATAAACATTGTCCACATTTTTAACGTTAGTCAATTGTCTATAATGAACGCAAATATTTCCAACAAAGATGTTATTATTTTACTATTATTTATTATTTTGAAAACACCATCGTGCAAAAAATAATGTACAATGCACGTTTGTGAAGTGTTTTACAGAATCTCGGAAATAAAAAGCTCGTTATCGCTCGGTTTTTAAACATTTTCCTCGATTCTGTAAAAACCACTTCCCAACCTCGCATCGTAATCTACTATTAAGTTGTAATTATTGATTAGGTATATTTGAATATTATTATTATTTTCATTCACGAAAAATAACAAGTATATTCAAAGGACATAATTATTTTTAATTTTAACGAAGGGAACTACTTTTTCGCGTACTTATTGCTTCTACAACGTACGTCGGTGTCCATAACCAATGAAAAGCGAGCAGGTCACATGGTTTTGTTTGATGAGGTTCACTTTAACAGTGGATAACGTTTAGTGGCAGGCCTTGACAAGGACTTGTGGGATCATGTCAGAACTAGTGGCCAACCCTGAATCTTTGACGCGGAAATCCAAGAAATATTTCTTTATCACATTGTATCCGCAATACTTGGGACTAACATAACCACTAAACCACCTCGGTCGATATTATCCTGAGAAACCATCAATAAATATATTTTATTAATTTTTTTAGAAATTTATTAATAATAAAAAACCAAGTATATGACCATAGGAGACATTCATCAAGATTTGATACTGGAAGATGAAATGGGAGTAATTAAACACATAGAGGAATACAAATATTTAGGAATAAAAATTACAGAAGATGGAAAGCAGGAAACGGAAATAAGATCAAAGATAAACTCAGGGAAATATGTAATATCTGCCCTGAATGGAATATTATCGGATAAACATATGAAAAAAGAAGCTAAAGTCAAAAATTTTAAAATAATAGTTAAAAGTATTATGACTTAAGGTTCAGAGATTTGGACTATAAATTATCAGATGAAAAGAAAATTAATGGTAGCAGAAATGGACTATTGGAGAAGATCTGCTAGGATATCATGGAGAGAGAAAATTATAAATGAAATTATAAAAGAGAACATGAATGTACAAAACTCAATTTTAAAATGTATTCAAGAAAAGCAACTGAAATGGTACGCACATATTAGGCGAATGGAGGACGAAAGATTACCGAAGAAAATAATGGAATGGACACCATCAGGAACGAGAAGGAAAGGACGACCAAATCTCACGTGGATCCAAGGGATTAGAGAAAGGACTGGGAAATAGAGGAAGAAATGTGTTATAATATAATAATATAATGGAGAAAAATTATAAAGCGAAATTGAAGAGAAATCATTGGTGCTAAAAAAATGTATCAACATTGTTAAAACAGGATATATATATATATATATATATATATATATATTATTCGTAGGGTAGTGCCTTAATGAACTACGTTACGGCTCCCCAATCATAAAACAGTATGAAATTAAATAGGGAATAGGAGTATGGAATGATATGGGATGATTTCCAACCTTTAAGGGAGATTAGTTTAAATCCAATATTTAAGAATTAATCAACCATGCTCCCTGAATATGTCTTTTAAGAATCTTCGAAAAATCAAATGATTTTGTAGATTGTATAAAAGATAAATTTTTAAATTACATATAGTTCTTAATAATGGGTTATTTTCAATCCCTAATTAAGATCCAAATCCATCCCACCATTCTACATTTCTATTTTATTTTAATACTGAATTACATAGACAAATTAGGGAAATTTTGAAGAAGAGGCCGAATTCAAATACCTAGGAACAATAATTACAAATAGAAATGAGATGCATAAAGAAATTAAACATAGGCTCAATTCTTGAAATCTGTGCTATTATGCATTGCAGGCACTCTTATCGTCCCAACTCCTTTCAAAAAACGTTAAACTGAAAATATATAAAACTGTTATTCTCCCAGTTATATTATATGGATGCGAAACATGGACTCTTACTTTAAGGGAGGAAAGGAGATTACGAGTATTTCAGAATAAAGTTGTTAGGAAAATTGTTGGACCAAAGAGAGATGAACAGATAGGTGAATGGAGAAGACTACATAACAGTGAACTACATGGTCTTTATAGGAAGCCAGATATAATAAGAACAGTTAAGTCTCATAGACTGCGATGGGTAGGACATGTGACATGAATGGGGAATGAAAGGGGTACATGGAAAGTTCTTATAGGAAAACCAGAGGGAAAACGCCCAGTTCGTAGACCAAGAATGAGGTGGGAGAATAACATTAACCATGATTTTGGGGTAGTAGATTATACAGGGATGATTGGAAAACATTAGCTCAGGATACGGATGTATGGAGAGCTTATCTCCACGCGGTCATTAACCCATGAGTTGGATAGTGCCAGTGAGTTAGTTAGTTTTTATGAGTATCAAACGTAAACAAATTTAATGCCGAAATTGATAACTCTATTTTATGTAACACCCTATATTCTCTATTTCAAATTCCACGTCTGCAACTCCTCTATAACGAGATACATATCTGATACGCAGTTTATGGGTGCAAATGAGCAGCGCTCAAGTAGATATAATACCAATTATAACCACAAAACTACACTATTTTCACAAATTTTACAGCACATTCTACATAATATCACGAAGTGTAAATTAACTAAACCGAATGTATCTCGTTATAGAGGAGTTGCAGACGTGGCATTTCATCATCATCATCTATAACGAGATACATTCGGTTTAGTTAATTTACACTTCGTGATATTATGTAGAATGTGCTGTAAAATTTGTGAAAATAGTGTAGTTTTGTGGTTATAATTGGTATTATCTACTTGAGCGCTGCTCATTTGCACCCATAAACTGTTTCCGTTACATATATTACACAATAATAATTACCTATGGAAGAAGCTGTGGCAAGTAGTCATCTAGCATGAAGTAGGGTTCCCGTTCACCTCTTCACGCACTAAAAGAGTTCCGGAAACAGTCTACATTCCGCTTCAAAACGGTAGCGTTCACACACATCTTACTTGCAAGACATTACAAATTACAATCATCTTGTATTTCAAGATGGAGACTTTAATTTATACCAGATAATTCCACATTTTAACAAATGCATTCCCATAACAGATCCGTTTTAATGAATTTGTAATTATTGTGTACTTTAAACCGTGGGTCCTGAGTCTGAAGATTTTCAGGCTCGTAAAAGATCCTTAAGCCTGAAGAAAGAGGCCTCTAAGCAAAATTTACCGTTCTCAAACATCCTAGTAATAAAATATTAAATTAAAATGCTTCATACCTCACCTCATATCCAATCTTCTAACTAGACCGGTTTCAAAGCCTGGGCAGCTTCATCTTCAGTAATTTCTCGTCTACTGATGTTATGTCGATCAGAAGAACGTTTTTATTATATTTTTTTTATTAAGAGCCCCACCACCCCCCCGGGTTACCTCGGGCATAATGCCCTTATCCCCTAGTCTGCTCTGTGTCCCTATCTATATCTAATCTTTATTGAAATATAATATAGGCTATAAACATCAATGTTAGTTTGTTTGTTCGTATTCTATGCGCGGCCATACTGTTGATCCGATTTTGATGTTTTTTTTTTTTTGCAAAATGTTCAGTAGATTCCCTGGATGAACATAGGCTATAAGAGAGTTGTAAAACTCAATCCCTTCGCCCTTAAAAATCACCCTTTGTAGTGAAAAACGTGAAATAAAGTCCCTATTTTGACGCTTAAGGCTTACGCTGCCTAAACCATAACAAATACACCAAATTAATGTACACAGGATTGAATATCTCAAAAAACTCTACAAAAAAGTCCGCAACAGCATATGTTTATCTTTTACGGATAACTCACAATAACCATTTTTGTCTTACATTGATACCAAGAAGATCGGGATAAGTAGATTCCCGGGCAAGCGTGCTTTGCCATACTGTTCATCCGATTATGATGGGGCTTTTTGTAAAATGTTCAGGAGATTCAGGGATGAACATAGGCTATAAGAGAGTTGTAATACTCAACCCCTTCACCCCTAAAAATCACCCTTTGTAGTGAAAAACATGAAATAAAGTCCCTATTTTCACGCTTAAATGGCTTGCACTGCCTAAATCATTCAAATACACTAAATTAATGTACACAGAATTGAATATCACAAAAAAAATTCTACAAGAAAGTCCGCGACAGCATATGTTTATCTTCTACGGATAACTCACAATAACGATAAGATTGCGGGGCAAGCATAGCAGCGCACGGCTGGTGGTAAAAACACATAAAGATTTATTTAGGGGTAGCAGCGCACGCCGGGTATTAGCTAGTATAGCCTATAATAAATATACAATTCGGGTATTTGGAAGTGTGTAGTTGTTACATGAAATAAAAATAAAGTGCGTTTTGTATGTTTGTGTATGTGTATATCACTGTGTGTGTGTGTGTGTGTGTGTGTGTGTGTGTGTGTGTGTAGTAGTAGTAGTAGTAGTAGTAGATTGGTGACTTTTTAACGCCTCTCTCGTCTACGCTAGTCTTCGTCTCTTCTTAATCCCAAGACTCTTCCTTTGTACTTGGTGAGAGATTTGAAGGCTTCATTCTCGGTCCAGAATTCTAATGCGGATGGCCATTGTGTTTCACTGACCATGGCTGCTTCCTCCAGCTCCTGCCTGAAGACATTGTACTTCGTACATTGATAGAGCATTGTCCACCGCTGTGGTCTCGAGGTAGCGTGCTGCCTTGTCACGCAGCGGGCCCGGGTTCGATCCCCGGTCGGGGCAGTTTTTCTGGGTGAGGTTTTTATCAGGGTTTTTTCTCACCTGTAAGACAAATGCCAGGAAAACTTTAAGGCCCAAACGGTCCCCGAAATCATATGGCCATCATCACCATCTTCATCCTTCACCGGTGTGGAAAGCAACGGGAAGCTACCACACCTACAATTCCCTAGTAAAGCTGCAAGCATAGCATGAAAATGCAATGATTGCAGTGGACCTGCCTTCGGGCAGAATTACTATGGATGGATATAGCACGTGGACTACGCTACTACTTCCCTCTGTTGGTGAAAAAAAAAAACAAGTAGTTCTGATCGACATAACATCAGTTGACGAGAAATTCTACAGGCGTCCATGGTCTTCATGTAATTATTGGAACCACTTTTTTATTGACATGTTTACTTCGACTGAAGATGAAGCCGCCTATGCTTTGAAACCGCGGTATAATTAGAAGACTGGATATGAAGTGAGGTATGAAGTATTGTAATTTAATCTTAAATTAAACCTCATAGTGATTTCTTCCTATAAAAGTTCAATCCATTGAGTCGGTGTGTTGACCGCATGCCACTCATGATATCTTTGGGCAAATAAGGTAACTAAAATGAACTTAGTCAATTAACTCCTGGCAAAAGAGAGGTTATAGCTCAACAATGGGCTACTCCATTAATCATCGTCTAATATCACAACAAAACTATAATTCAGCAAGATTTTTTGTTATTGTACAAAATTCAGTGCACAAACTTTGTATAGAAGCGCGCAGGTTTGAAGGAAGATAATAATGAATGTATTTCTCAACATATTCTTTAAGTAAGTTTGTTAACTATGTCGTAAGAACATTCGAATGTTTTGGTCTGTCAAATGGCATCGCGTCGTTTCGGTGCATACATTAATCCTGGTTTGCTTATGTTAAAAAAAATAATGATGCTTGCATTTAACTGCACCAATAAGCAAACATCTATCCGATCTCCTGTTTTCCATTATGCCTTCATTTATTTATTGCAATCCAAATCAACGTATATTTTGGCCCAACAATTTTCCTATGCACTTTATTTTCAAATACTCGTAATATTTTCTCCTCTTTTAAAATAGGAGACCATGTTTCATGTCCATATAACATAATTAAAGCAACAATTCTTAGAATTGCTTCGAATTTAGGGGTCTTTGTTACGTTTAATGGAAAAGGATGAATGATTTAATTCATCCTTGAACACTCGCAGAACCAATAACAACATATCCTCATTTATCAGGGGTGTTGTTATTGGTTCTGTGAATATTCAAGTATAATTACGTAATTCATATTTTTTTCACGCAACGTAACTGAGGCCCGTAAACTCGATGAGGTTTTAGAAATTGTGGCTTTAATTACAGCTAGAGAAATCGTTGTTTTATACAGTTTTAGTTTAAAATTTGAAGTGAATATAATTTAATACAATATTGTAAACATCATCATCATCTTCTGCATTCATGGATTAGGTCTGTTGACCCGTTCCAACTCCAGCCCTTGTTTTGGATATCTATCTTCATTCATTCTGTCTATGTGTTGCTTCCATTTTTGTCTATATGTATATATTTTATCAGTTATTGCAAATATTTCAAGTTCCTGTCTTATTTCTGTGTTCTTGATTCTGTCTTCCTTAGTGCACCCTTTAACAGATCTCAAAAATTTCATTTCTGCCGCCGTTATCCTGCTTAGATCTTGTTTTTTTATGTATCCAGGCTTCTGATCCATAGAGCAGTACCGGTACTGCCAACGTTTAATAAAATTTCAATTGGGTCTCTCTTGTTGTTTTGTTATTTAGTGATCGTTTTATCGTACCACATGTTCCCTGGAATTTTGCTATTTTATTAGCTATATCATTAACATAATTAAATGAAATGTCACATCCTAGATCATTGAGATGGTTCACCTGTTCTATGATTTTGTTTCCTGTTACTATTTTGGATCTGATTTGAATATTTGTAAACATAAGTTGGTTTATTTTATTTGCAGAAGTGACCGTAGAATACTTCAGAGGACTGCCACAAGTTACTGTGCCACTGCCGTCTCGCAGAGAAAGATGTCGCTTCACGCTGAAACCCATCACCAACACAGTGGGCGACTTCCTGGCGATGCTCTGCCACGAAGACCGTGGTATTGACAGAGTAGCAGTCAGCAGTCTAGGTCAGCATAATCATCATAGTTTGGGTTGTTCGTAAAAGCAGTAAAAAAATCTTAGATATAATATAATTCATAATACAGTAAAACTTGTTCAATCCGGAACGTGAATAATGCGGAAATATGTCCATTGTGAACAAATTTATTGGTCTCGGCGAAATAATATTAATTTTACGTGTACTTATTTTGCATAAAACGGAATCTGTCCAACGCGGAAACGGAAGGATATTTCGACACAATTCATGAAAAAATAAATTTATAAAGCGGAAAGACAGATAAATAAATTAGTTTCCACTTCATTGAATTCCCGTTAGGCCAAAAAAAAACAATAAATAAATATTCCTGCTGCCGGGTGAATTAGTACAGATTCTATTTGTACCTGAAATTTTATTTCGGCTCACTGCACTCCCATTATGCGAAATACAGATACCTGTCTGACAAATAACCATTGAACTGAAAAATCTTAAATTAGTTTTAAGTTCTTTCACAGGTAGCGTTCTGAATTTACAGAATAAAGATGGCTAAAATCGGCGCGGTTATGCTCCTTGCCTCTGGTCCCGAGTGTCGCGGGTTCAAACCCGGCCGGGGTCGATTGATTTTTTACGATGGAAAAATCCAAGGAGCAAGTCCTCCGGGAGGGACTTTAAGCCGTGGGTCCCGAGTCTGAAGAGTTTCAGGCTCGTGAAAGATCCTTAAGCCTGAACGAAAAGGCCTCTAAGCAAAATTTACCGAATTTTCCCGTCCTAGTACTACCTTTGGTTTCCTAGATGTCAGTATGAGGCGGAACGCTGACCACGGACTACTAAAATGACATCTATACGAAAACAAGTGTAACTAAATTAGTATGGTTCAAATTCTTCCCTATAGGGGGAGAGCGCCTAAATCTCTGTTAAGGGAAACATGGGCTTACAAGAAGAAGAAGATGGCTAAAATTTATGTATCATTGTCATTAAACAAAAAAAGTGAAAGTGATTGAAGAGAAATCTCCAAATTTCCGGACCGATGCTCCAAAGTCAAGCACTAGCTGTTGCTAAATCCCTATGGAATAACGATTTCAAGGCATCTTCAGTTGGCTGAACAGTTTTAAAAGACGACACAATGTAGTGTGGAAGGAGATTTTCGGGAAATCAAACGATGTGGAGGAAAGTGTAGTTAGTGAGTGGAATCCGAAACTGCATACTTTTGTTTCAGGATACGCGCCTAAGAGACATTTTTAACGCTGACGAAACGGGACTTTTTTTCGAGCGTTACCGTCGAAGTCGCTCGTACATACTATACTTCACTTTTTATAGTGCGGAATTTTGTCTAATGTGGAAAACAAAATTGGTCCCATGCGAGTCCGCTTTGAGCAAGTTTTACTGTACATTATTTTATTTTCTTTAACTTGGGCCAATAACGAAGGTTATGAACTTCTGCAATTTATTTAACTTAATCACTCTTTATACATTAATAAATTAGCATTCCAAAAGTTGCACCTATCCATCTTTATTTAAATCCATCAATGTTTAATACAATTGTTCATTCTCTTTTAAAAATTACGATTCACTTATGCCATCTTTTTTTTTAATAGGTCTATCACCTACAGTCCAGCCGATGAGTCTCCTGCCCTGACGTTTAGGTTGTACGAGGGGTAAAAGTAGAAACTCCCCCTCTATTGCCAATAAGACAATAGTTGAAGTGGGAGTGGACGTCTGCCACAACCATTCACTGCTCTTGACGCCGTTAGTAAGGTTTGAAATTGCTGCGATATTGTTGGCTGTATTTCTGCTAACCGCCATGATTTGATATTCGGCGTGGAACATAAAACGGCCCCTCCCACTGAATATCCATATCGGCAACTCTGTCGTGAAAACATCAGGGCTGGGGACTCAGCGGCGGGACTATACATTATACGGAATGATGATGTAAATTGAACATTAACGCCGTGTACAGGAATTGAACAATATAATATTATCACTTACTATTTCCGACTGTACTATAATTCACTGAATACATATGTTTTCTCCTTGTCCTATGGTTACTTTTCTGTAAGTCTGTGGACGACTTGGTGTTGTGTTTTCTATGATAACACTGGTCAACATGATTTTTGTCTCATGAGTACCAATAGTTGTACTTAAAGCAGTTTTTAATCGTGTTTTCAAATATGTATTCGCAATTTCTCCATCACCCACAGTTTTTTTTAATTTCAATTTCAATTTCAATTAATGGATTTAAATAATTATTTTTTTAATAAAGGTAGATTTCTTCCCGGAAAATCTTGGCGCAGTGAGCGATGAGCACGGGAACACTTTCATCAGGAGATATCAGCTATGGAAAAGAGATATCAAGGCAACTGGAATCCTAATGTGCTGGCCGATTATTGTGGGACCATCAACAGGGATGCTCCACAGGCGAAATATAGCAGAAAATCGTCATTTCTTACTTTCTACGTGAGTCCGAATGTTCGAATATTGTGTAGTTACGAATGTACAAAATATTAAAGTGTTTGAAATTATAAATTAGGAGTTAATAGACTGGATCACCAAAGGAACACTATTATCAGAGGAAAACTTGGAGTAACACGTTTAAATGAAGATATACAAAGATACCAACAAGAATGGAAAAATCATCTGAGAAGAATGGCAAGAAATAGACTTCCAAAATTGGCATTCCAATATACCCCAACTGGACATAGGGACCAAGGAAGACCAAAACATCGGTGGAAAGATCAAGGTTTACTGTAGGTTTACGCTAGGTTTACTGTACAGGCCACATGGCCTAAAACGAATTTGTTCATGATGATGATGATGATGAAATTATAAATGCCTGTCTCTCAGAAACCTTGCGTGATGGAGGAAAACCGATATAAAAAAATACTAAAAGTTTATTTTTTGTTGCTCAGTGTTATTATAGAATCCCTTCAGTATTAAAAAGAAGAGAAATAAACTAAGGGTAACTTCAAAAAAATGCATATTTAAGTTTTTAATGTGATTTAGCATAGATAAATATTTGTAATTACTATAAAATAAATAAAAATGAAAACAAACTTTTTTTTTTTCCAGATGGCATTCGAATTGCTTCCTCAAACACAATAGAAGCTCTGATGGAAGACGACTTCAAATTAACTGTAAATGACAATGTTTATGTAGTAAATACCCCAAGACAAGAAAGACTTACAAAGGTGAGGTATATTTCTTTATTTCTAAATCTTTTGAATAGCTTCAATAATCCAGACTTCTTCTTCTTCACTTCCTGGTTTAGGCAAGAGTTGCCTGTTCCGCCATTGTGAAGAATACGAGTAATATGTTTTCCTCTGATCGCGGTACCAACGCTATGCAGAGTAGACCATTAGTTTAGCTTTAGGTCCAGCTTCTGGATGTACTAACCCCATCTAGAGGGTTGCCACTTCCGCCAGATCCGCCGTGATGAAGGACTCCTTCTGCGCTGAATCTGCCGTTGAGGTCTTCACCGTAACCCTGGCTAGGGGCCCTTACAGAGTACTATCAGTCGGAGCCAACTGAACCCTGTTTTTTTTTTTTACGAGGTTGTTACTCCTCCCCCTCCTCCTTTCTCATCCGGGCTTGGAACCGGCCATGGCGGACTTCAAGATTAATATTAAACAAATCGTTATTAATTTGAAATTAAATATTTATGTGCATAAATTAATGTTCTGATTTCAATATATCTTATGTCTAACTTCATTACACATTTTTGGCTGCATGTATAAATAAACTTTTAAAAATTATTAACAGTAATCTAACAAGAGGTTGTGTTTTCTGAAAAAATCATGAGTGACAAAGTCGCAAGTGATTTTGTCTAATGAAAAACTCAACCTCGTGTTAGATTTGGAGTGACTATTTAGTGAATAATACAACATCAGTATCTAAAAATAATTATAATGACTATTTAACTCATGCCCCAAATGGGAGTCAATGACCAATTACATTACAATGATTTTTGATTTACAACCAATGACAGTCGTGTTTCACCTCGCTCTTTATCGATTTCTCTTTATCAGCTCCTGCTTTTGTGATAAAGAAAGCTCCTCCTTTTTAATGTTCTGAACAGGTCAAAACATTATTTTTCTCCAACAATTACATTGAATATAGCAAATAATGAAAAGATTCCTTGATTTTACTGAGTTGTTTACTAAAAAAATAAATGAATAACCCGTAATGTTGATTAAGATATATAGTTTGATGTGTTTCATTATTTCTCCACTTGGGTGCACTCTTACAATATTGTGATCTTATTTGGCAATAAATAATATGATCAAGCAGCAGTAAATGAACATAACCTCACATTTCTGATTTGTTTTCAAACATTGCCGTTTACATTAAATATATAAATATTTTAAAATAACTATAGTTAAACAATGATTTGTGAGTAAACAGCTTAATTATATTCGTTAAATAGTCCTAACAAATGCCACTCTTGATTTCCAAATTCTCTAGATAATTTGGAAATCACTCGTGGCATTACTTATGATTAATATTTACCAAATGTGATGTTATGTATTCCAATCTAACTTCAGGGTGATTTCTAAGTCGGCTGTTATAAATAGCATATCTGTACTGTTAAATCTCTTTGGGCTTGAAAAAATCAATAACAGATGATTGTATAAGAAATAACTATTAACAATAATGCAGATTCATTATACAACATTTAATAAATATTTTAGAGCAACAGAACTAACCTTTCTTTTTTCTGGTAATTTTTGAAGTTGTTTTATTTTGGCATTTCTTGCTGTACCATATCGATCATGCATTGTTTAATCGATATCCTTGTCAAATAAGTTAATTTGCGGAGATGTCTCTCATTACGAACAGGAAGAGGCACGATTATCAACAGGAAGAGGCACGATTATCAGTCTCTGAGTTAAATAGTCATTTTAAGTGTGCCTTAAGTAATATACAGGATCTAAATGAATTAAACCAAATAAATTTACCTGGCTATACAAGGTTTGCTGACAAATAAGATGACATAAGGAACCCAGGATCTTAAACAATAGATATCTCAGGTATTAGTTGTTAAGATTGTTTACATTTGATGGGCTACACATAATCTAGTATTAAAATAAAATAGCTTTATGGAATGATATGTCATGTCTTTGGACTTTAATTTATTGTAGGTTGGATGGAATCTAACTATTAAGAACTAATCAATATTTTTTTTCCAAAATTTAACTTTTTCAGAAACTGTAAAATTACTGGCAAAGGGATTCTAAAACTCTTCTGCAGTAATATGTTTTATGTTTAGACATTCTGTAGTAATTCATACATCAGACAGAAAAATGAAGGCTGGAGGATCCCTTGAAGCTTTTTTGGCAGGAGAAGGCAATGTGCCATCACGAGAGTTTCACTTTTTATATCTCTCACACAACATTCTACAACTACACAAACACTAATCATAATCTGAATTCCTCTTTGTACACAAATACATACGACATTTACATAATATGGTCTGCCAAAGAAGTGTGTATAAGTAGACAACATTAATGAGTTTGTCTGTTTAATGCAGAATCTAAAGCATGAAAATGCAGTGAATTAGCATCGAATACTCACAGAATTTATATTTTAATATCCTTCATATATCCCATAAGGTATTGCTGAAAATATGTATTTTTTAAGTTATTTTGTTGTTTTATTTAGGAAGAAGTTCGTCGACTGTCAGACGTTCGGAACTTAGTGAACCAGTTGTATGAAGCACTTAATGTAGAAGAACACCAACTGAATAAGGAGAGAGATTTGTGTGGAAAATTAGAAGAACTCAAAGTGGAACTTGAACCTCTAGAACAAGTGAGCATAAACCCTCATTATACAGTAAAACCTGTCTTAGGCAGAACCTTTATAAGGAGGAAACCTGTAGAGACGGAAAAAAATCTCCGAAACGGTACAATTTTATATGTAAAATCGTCCTGCATAAGCCGGAAACCTTCATAACGCGAAATGGAATGGTTTTTTAAAGTACCAATAGTTCATTATTACCTCAGTAAGACGGAAAATTATTCTTATGCACTTTCTAATTACAGTATTAATGACCACACGTGAAAATTCTGCATATGATGTTTTCTGTATTATATCGTTTTATCTTCTTGTGTTGCCATTGTATTACAGGGATACCCTTGCTTATGTGTGACAGTGGGGAATCCCTCGCTTTTCCTTGCCTGCTTACGTAACCTGCGAGAGAGTTGGGAAACGCTCATCTTTCTGTAGTTGAGTTCCTTCTCGCTTTTGTGTAATAAAGTTGTTTTGTATTGCTGTGCAAACTGAGCTGTGTTACATACACTATTTTGTCTGTATTTCAGTCAATACGTTCTGTCTTTAAAGCGTGCATGTAAAACCCTTACACTGCGTGAGAAAATTCAAGCTTGTAATTTGGGAACTTTTTATAAGGAGGAAAACTGCCAAGACGGAAATATATTTAAGGAAACATCATGTTCCTTAATCTGACAGGTTTTACTGTATTTATATATGCAGGATATTCAGAAATACCTGTATAAACTTCTAGGATTTGTAGAGGAGACTGAGTAATAACATTGTGAATAGGATATTTTGTCTGGAAACTTATCATTTGCAGGTACAAAAAGTTGCATTAAGCATTTAAGTCTCCTGAATTTGCCAGGGATAAATTGATAGTAATTTAATGATTTATGACTCAATTAATTATGTTTACACAACCCAACATTCATTGATTTCAAGGCAAGTCCAATGTCAAGGGAAACATAAACAAATTTCACTTTGTCTCTGTAAAAATAATACTGAGCATCAAAAAAGAAACTTTTTTTTTTGTCTCAGAAAGAAATATATCTGATTCTGATAGTATTTTTTCTCCTGAATTCAAATATGATATCGGGTTTTCTCCATCACACAAGGTTTCTGAGAGATTATCCTTTTAGCCGGGAAACAAGCATTTCAGATTGGTTTTTTGATAACTTTAAATCTCGTATATCTTCTCGAGTCAATAAATGAGGCTCAGATGAACAGCTTTGTTCAAAAGTTGTATCACCAAAATCTGTTTCTTCTTCTTCCTTACTGCCATCAGAATCTGAGCTCTCTTCATCTAATGTCACATGTTCTGGAGGCTTTGGTATGGGCAATTCTTTGCAGTGTGGAAGTGGTCTCATTGCAGATTGCAGGTCAGGGTACACCACTGTATGTTTTGATTTTAACATAATCCCTTTAATGCTTGTTAAGCAGAAAATAATTATTTAAATCCATTAATTGAAATTGAAATAAAAAAAAACTGTGGGTGATGGAGAAATTCTGAATACATATTTGAAAACACGATAATAAACTGCATTAAGTACAACTATTGGTACTCATGAGACAAAAATCACGTTGACCGTGTAAGTGTTTATAAGCAAACTGACCAAACTTCTCTACTGTATTAAATATAGGTGGGAAATAACACTATGAGATTTATTTTAATTATATTTTGAGTTGTATTTTTTGATTCACCTCATATTTTTGTTTTTTTTTATACTGCCTGTTTAAGTGAAATATGGTTATATCCTGTTGCTTTAATATAATTATCAATATGAATTTCTTTCCTGTAGATTCCAAATTCTGTTTTCCTTTTTTCCATCATTCCTGATTAATTTAAGGTATAAAATGGTATTTCTTGGTTATTTTACACTTTCATAGTAAATTTAATTGTTTTATTATGAATATTTAAAAGTTTAACGGTATCTTCTAATTGTTTTTGTTTGACTATTGCTATGATATTGTCCGCATATTTACTAATACCCTTTGATTTTTAAATTTTGGAGTGGATATGTGGACGATATCATAGCAGTAGTCAAACAAAAACAATTAGAGATGCCGTTAAACTTTTAAATATTCACAATAAAACACTTAAATTTACTATGGAAGTTGAAAATAACCAAGAAATACCATTTTTAGACCTTAAATTGATCAGTAATGAAGAAAAAAGGAAAATAGAATTTGGAATCTACAGGAATGAAACATACATTGATAATTATATTAAAGCAACAGGTTATAACCATATTGCACGTAAACAGGCGGTATAAAAGGAAAAGAATTATGAGGTGGGTCAAAAAACACAACTCAAAATATAATTAACTTCTCTACTGTACTTGACATAATGGGTAGCACTTATCCACTAAAACAGTGGTTTCACGTGGCAACCACTTAAGCTCGATGCACATTTTGTACCTACAAATTATGTCCTGGTACACTTGCTCCATCACACCTGGTGTCTGTTGAATCTCTAGTACAGCAGTCAGAACTCATGCAAGTAGATCTTATACAGTCTCCACAGGGGTCTGATGCACCAGACTTCACACAAAAATGTATAGTGGAGTTAAATTTGGCAATCGTGGAGGCCATACAATAGGGCCTCCTCAGCCTCTGACCAAAACTCTGTTTAAGGTGATAACGAACTCTATGTGCACAATGGAATGGTGTACCATCATGTTGAAACCAGAGGTATCAACAGATGTTATTCATATATCTTCTAAGAATCTGCCCAGTATGTCTTCCAGGAATTTAAATAAGTGTCACTCATTGGGCAGGGTGCAAAAGGTAAGGCCCAATCAAATGACTGTTCCAATACCTACCTATATATTATGCCAAAATTGCACTGGAATCCATATTTGGGGATTTTCATCATCCTAAACATGGCAGTTTCTTGAGTTTGAAACAGCATCCCTTGTGAACCTACATTCATCAGTGGAAAGTAGGCCTACTTATTGTTGAAACTTGGAGTTATTCACATAACCATGTACAGAGATTAACACAAAGTGGAAACTTATTTTAGGAATTCTCACTATGAGGTATATTCATTAAGGTAGAATATGTTTATCACTCACCTCATATTGTTCTTATTTGATTATAAACTAGTTTCAGAACATAGTTTCTGTTCCATCCTCAGTATCATCACGACCGTTGTTCTGTCGTCTTGAAGAGTTGTCCTTCTCTCCTCCCATTGGCTGACTGAAAAACCTCGAAACCAGGTCATTCTCACCGGGAATTTCAAAGTTCATTAATTTCTTCTTTTCGCTCTGCAGTGGCTGCCCATGCATGGTCTGAAAAACATCTTATCGAGAAAGAAGCAAAATTATTAAAACAAATAGAAAAACCAAAAGAACTTACTGTTTGGGAAAAGATCTACATTCAAAAGAGCGAAAAGAAGAAATTAATGAACTTTGAAATTCCCGGTGAGAATGACCTGGTTTCGAGGTTTTTCAGTCAGCCAATGGGAGGAGAGAAGGACAACTCTTCAAGACGACAGAACAACGGTCGTGATGATACTGAGGATGGAACAGAAACTATGTTCCGAAACTAGTTTATAATCAAATAAGAAGAACAATATGAGGTGAGTGATAAACATATTCTACCTTAACAAAGTGGAAAATCACTAGGACCCATTGTATGTATCTTCTGAGGATGGTAAGGGTGTAGCTGCTGCCCAAAAAAAAATAGTTGCCATGACTTATGCCCCAACCCTTGTATATATAGCTATATATATATATTTTTTTTAATTTATTGCCTTTTTTTTCAAAAAAATACCTACATGGGTACACACCTACATAAAAATATATATATATAATCTATGTGTACACTACATACACAATAATACACATCTACATTATTCATCCATGAAAAGACCATGTGTGTAGATATAAAAAAGTATCATTTTGTATATTAATAATTTTTAAAAAATTGCTACAAAATAAATTAAAAAAAGAGAGAAAGAAACACACATATATACAGGGTGCGGCAGCATAACTTCCTTTTTTTAAAACTTAATAAAATGCATTGTATGAATCAGAAAATTTTTATTCGTTTTTTATAATATAGGCACATACATAAAGTTTTGTTTTACTCAGTTTTGAAGATCAAATCAGGTAGGTGACGTCCCCCATTCTCCATACACTGAGTAAACCGATTTCTGGCGTTTGTCATGACTCCTGCCAGCATAGCAGGCGTTATGTTGGCAATTTCTTCCTGGATGTTGGTCTTCAAATCTTGTAGGGTCCTTGGACGGTTCACATAAACACGGGATTTCAAATAACCCCATAGAAAAAAATCACAAGGGTCAAATCGGGAGAGCGGGCCGGCCACTTCAAATCGCCCCTAATTGAGATAAGGCGCTCTGGGAAGTGTTCCCTCAAAACAGTCATCGATGCTCTTGAAGTGTGTGCCGTTGCACCGTCTTGTTGGAACCAAGTGTCCCCTAAGTCCAACTCATCTAGCCGTGGGAAAAAAAAATCCTGTAACATGTTTACATACCGGTCCGAATTCACTGTCACTGTGACTTCATTTTCCTCAAAGAACCAGGGACCAATAATTCCACTTGAGGAAATTGCACACCACACTGTTACTTTAGGTGAATGCAAAGGCCTTTGATGCAATTTTCGAGGATTGGTGTCAGCCCAGTAGCGCATGTTTTGTTTGTTGACGGATCCACACAAATGAAAATGGGCTTCATCACTAAAAAAAACAATAGCGTCCTCAGGAATGACTTCCAGAAGAACCTCACACGCGTTCCTCCGAGAATTGAAGTCACGTTCAGAAAGTTCCTGCACAATTGCCATCTTGTATGGATGGAAATGAAGATCATCATGAAGTATTCTCCTTACAGAACGATCGGAAAGTCCAAGGGCAGACGCATGTTTGCGCGCAGAACGCCGTGGTGATCGCAACATTGAAGCTCTCACTACCTCAATGTTCTCAGGTGATCTAATCGGCCGAGGGACTCCAGTTCTTCGTCTTGTCGCACTTGCAGTTTGTCTGAACGTAGTGACCCACGTAACAATTGATTTCCGGTCCGGGACAGGGGCCAACGGGGCTAAATTAAAGCGATTCCGAAAGGCGCGCCGGGTTGCGATCACAGAACATCCGCTCGAAAAGTAGGCCTCAATGGCAAACGCATGCTCCTCACTGTTCCAACGCATGATGGCGACTGAACTGTGTCAGGACAAAACTTTATAGTCCCCCCTCTTGAACGAGACCACTAGCGCTCCGCTACGACATCAACCGACTAAATGGCGCACATTTTAAAAAAGGAAGTTATGCTGCCGCACCCGGTACATACACGCATCTCCATACACATACACAAGTGCACGCGTGCGCTTATTGATAATACATGTATCCTTATTGATCTCCAATTTTGCTACACCTCAATTTCCTTACTGTACCTAAAATTTTGCATATTTTCACTTCACTCTTGACCCGTCCTTAAAGATCCCAGCATGCCACTCTCCCACGATCTGACCTGAGAAATCTCTCCAGCAGCAACTGTAATTTAAGTTGCTCTGTCTCTCTACAGAATGCCATAATACTCGTATGTTGCGAGTTTTCACGGTCATCGCATAGAGGGCACATTTCAATGCCTGCTCATATGTTAGCATCTTATCTGCTCGAGGGAAATTAACATGTTCTTTGTTTACAGAAGCGGCAAGAGCTGGAAGTAGTAGCAGAGCGACGAACAACCGTACTGACTTGGGTAGGACTTGGCCTTATGTCTGTTCAGTTTGGTATATTGGCTCGTCTCACTTGGTGGGAATATTCATGGGATATCATGGAGCCTGTTACTTATTTTGTGACATATGGGACAGCAATGGCAGCTTATGCCTATTATGTGCTAACAAGACAGGTTAGTTAGTTTATATTCTTAGCTTATATTGAAGAACTGTTACACATCCAAGTTAACTGTTCACGGGCGGAGGGGAAGAGTTTAGCGCTAGTGTCGCCGATCTACTGAATCTGTGGAAGAGATGTATGAGAAAACTGTACATCCAATTATGTATTGAATTTTCTCAAATTCAAATGTGGGGAGAGAATCTCTAAACACGTGTGAAAGATCTTAACATGGTTGTCAAATTAGTCATTTAAGCACTGAACGCTCAAGTGGTCGGATCATTTAAAATCACAGTATTTGTTGTCTCTCTCTGTTACCAGCCTCACAATAAATCACAAATGGCAACATATAATGATACGGGCAAGGAAGGGACAGCTCATTCCTAGACATAACCCCAAAAGTAACAGGGTTGTCAAGTTAGTCATTATGCCACTGAGCGCGCAGAATGACGGATCATTAAAATACATAGTATTTGTCAGCTCTCTACCTGCCAATCAAACAACATAATTCAAAGGACAGGAAGTGGTGTCAACATAGTAAGGAAGAGAAAGAGAAAGACAGTTTGTTAGTAAGTAAAGTGATCCACAACAGGCCCGGAGACCCTTGGGGTAGTAGGAGGTTAAGGCTCCCACTTTTTCTAGACAATCGGCACTTTATGTCAGCTGGGTTGTCAGCCCTGCGTGACGGCCGCCTTTACCCCCAGAACAAGCATCTGGTACTCATTTCCGTTAGAGGCTGAGTCGACCCCAGGGCCATAGTGCCGCCAGAGGGTTTGGGTCAGTTTAAAAATCCTGACCCCAACGGGACTTGAACCTCGACCCTCCGGCTTGTAGCTCAGTGACTTAACCACTAAGCTACAGTGTGCCCCAGACAGTTTGTTAGTTAACATATTTTCCACCTGCACAAAACACTTGGATGGGTAATAGAGTTCTTCATTTATAACCTAACAGGCACACGGTGTTTTGCCAGTATGCGGTTGGGTACGCCACAGCCAACTTTGCTCCTACATAAACTCTGCGCATAAAGCATGTATAAAAATTTTACCTTATAGAAGATTCTAGACACCACCTTCTAACTAATCCTCGATTAAAGTCTTGTCTACCCCTCATAGTTAGAATGTTAAATACAGTATGAAAATATTTTTAAAAATCTTCAAGCGCGACAGACCTAAAGACCCTTGGCCAACCATCCGGCTGCTGGCCTCACTTCCACATGTATTAATCACAGAGGTAAACGATCATCTAACCAGTGTAGGGGTGACATGTGGTCAGCATGTCGGGTCCCCCAGCCATTATAGCTGGTCTTCTCAACCTAGAGTCGCTACTTATTGTAGCTACCCAAATGTTTCACGATGCTGGATGGGCACTGGTCCCATACTGGCCGAAATTCCATGAGAAAATTTCTTCCCCCATGCAGACCCGAACCAGCGCAAGTCCCGTAGCTCTGCACCAAGTCTTCTTGCCTTAACCACTCGGCTACGGCGCAGAACGTTTGAAAACATACTACAACAATTTTCTCATAAAAGCACAAATCTTGAATCTCTCAAATGATAATTTATATGAATTCATTATGTAACTATGTGCTTGAGAAATTTGAAGATGCTTTCTTCGAAAACATTGTGGTCTTATAATAATTATTTTCTTCAACAGGCAAAAATAAAGTGAACGAACTTTTCATGATAGATTAGTTTCATAATTATTATTTCTTCAAATAAAAACATCTGACAATACTTTTTTTATGAAAAATAATGCTCTTCAATGATTTATATGATAAATATTAAAAATGCTTTTTATGAAACCATTACGGTATGTTCTTACAATAATATATTTCTTCAATACATCAAAACATTTAAAGATTTTTAATGAAAATATTACGTGATTTTATATATACAGTACAGCCTTGAGCCGCTGCTATCAGATGCACGCGCTCAAAGGCAGCCGGTAATGGGGGAATCTAGCAAGAGCTCGGAAGAGGCAAAACACCATGTGCCTGTTATTTATTTATTTATTTTACCTGATAAAGTTAAGACTGTAAGGTCTTCTCTTCCACTTCACCGGGTTAAATTATACATACAATAAGAATTATGATTGATACATAGTAGATATAAACTACACAATATAAATTTGACAAGAGTAAGAAAGAAAAACAGTAGTAATAGTAATAATAATAATAATAATAATAATAATAATAATAATAACAAAAATAATAAGCTATAATTAGATTAAGTAAATGGCTTGGTAAAGAAAGTTTAAAATATAAAGAAACAATAAATGAAGAATAAAAATCAAATGAATCGTGAATTCTTCTTACCTCATACATCTATGTTTTTAACACAGAACTGCAGTATCAGGAAACATCATTTCCATCATCAGCTGTTGTCATGACTGTCAATTTTTCATTATGCTGGTAATTTTCTAAACTGCCATCTACTGTTGATTTGAAAAACTTTGTAATCAAATTTGATTCATTCGGAAACTCAAAATTCATGGTTCTAGTATAATTTTTTTCAATCCATATCTTTTCCCAAACTGTTAATGTTTAGATAAACCTTTGGAATTAAAAGTTTGGGAAAAAATATACATTGAAAAAATCCTTATTAGAATGATGAATTTTGAGTTTCTGGACGAACCAAATTTGATTACAAAGTTCTTCAAATTGACACTAGATGGCAGTTTAGAAAGTTACCGGCATAATGAAAAATTGACAGTCATGACAACAGCTGATGATGGGAATGATGTTTCACGAAACTGCAGTTCTGTGTTAAAAAATGTAGATGTATGAGGTAAGAAGAATTCACGATTCATTTGATTCTTATTAAGAAAACCTCATAATGTAAAAATTCCCAACTTTATTATATGAATATAAATGAAGAAGTATTTTCAAGAGAAGGAATGATCCAATAAATTAGATATTTTAATAACTCTGTTGGATCGTCCCTTTTTGAATGCTTGTATAAGTAGAATTAGAGTATTATATCCAGTAGTCTGCAGTAGGCTCTTGTGGTTTTGTTTTACAGGAATATCTACTGCCTGATGTGAAGGATCGTCAGCATTTGATCATACTGCACAAACGAGCTCGCAAAGTAGGTCTGGACTTAGAACGCTATAACGAACTAAAGGATAGTATTGCTCGAATTGAATCTGACATCAGGAGACTACGTGATCCTCTTCAGCTGCACTTACCACCGAACCATCCACCCTACGACAAGACCAAGACACCACTGCAGCGAGCGCAGGAACAGCTGCGATACCTGTTGAACAAGACCAAGACTGCTTCATAATGAAAAAATTATATTAGCTACATCAACTCTAATTCTATCAATAGCGTGTGTCCCATTGCCATTCATGCACTGCTATGATATGTAAAGTGTTTTTGTGCTGAAGAATGGTTTTGAAAAAATAACTGTCTTGGGAGGATAAATAGTCAAACAAAAAAAATGATACAAAAATCCACCTCCATTTCATAGTGTTCATATATATATAGTTAGATAGCATAGCTTGAATCACATTGTTCCTGTATGTTGAATGAAATTGTTTTCTCAGAGGTCAAATAGAGACCTTAAGGAACTGAAATCCATCAACGAAAAAATCAATCTTTAGAAAATAGCTATAGAAATTGTGAAGAGTTAGATTTAGTTAAGACATTTGTAATAATTGGAAAATTATATTTCCCTGTTCCATCATTTAAATCTCTTCCATATTCTACTGTTTGTCCAAACTTTAAACTTTTTAATACTGTTATAAGTCACGTTTTAAGAATTCACTGTTCAGAATGTTCACACGTCCTCAGGGTAAATTTCCTATCTTTCTTGAGAGTGTATATTTATTTTTCTTCCTAAGAATATTCAGGCTTATGAAAATTTCATAACACAAAAACATTTCTTTTTCACACAAGAAATATTTAAAGAATACTAAATATAACATTGTGTTCATTATAATGTACTGTTTGCGTCTTTTGGAAGGTTTATTCATCTGTAATGCAATTGAATTTAGCTACAATAATATTAGCTGATTTAATTTTTTAATGACTTCATATGTTTTGTAATGACAGGTGTGAGTCATGATTGATGTTCATTGGTGCATTTTGTTCTTTTATATGTTCAGTATAAAAAATGGATATTTACTAATTGAAATTATATTAATACTAACAATCATTATTAATGTAATATATAATAATCATTACTAATATATAGTGATAATTATGAATATAATCACAATTAATAAATACAGTAGTTATAATTATAGTCAATATAATTCTTTACAATGTTGGTGCTTTTATAAACACAAAAAAGTCTATTGGTAATACCGGGCAGGGTGTACCTAACAAGAAATTTATTTACCCACTTAAACACTTTTAATGCAACAAATATTCATAAAATAATATATTTAGTCACAAAATAATATTATCTTTAACTCATTTTACTTGTAAATATGAAAAAAAAAAGTTTCCTGTCATGGCCACCTTAATACCTCTGCAATTATAGAACATGGAAGTCATAACCATACTAATAACTATGGTTATAACAGCTCTGTCGATAACAGTGATTCTCTGTCTGTCACAAAGATTTATGTCCATATTTAACCTCATATTTTTACAGGTTAGAGTAATTGAATTAAGTTAGGTTAGCTTTTAGGTTAATATACAAATGCTTTACATGTTTTTAAAATGTGTTTAACATCATATTTTTACATGTTAGAGTATTTGAATTAAGTTAGGTTAGCTTTTAGATTATTATACATGTATTTTACAATTTTTAAAATGTGTTTAACTGCGAAAAAAGAAACTGCCTCTTCATAAGAGTTATTCTATGGAAATTGAAAATGGCCAATAGTCATAATGTAAGTAAATACTTCCAATCCTTCATTTCATATTATATTTTAAAAATATGTTCACAATAAATATTTTCGTGTATAAATAGTATTACTGCCAATAGCTAATGACATTAAATGCATTAAAATTGTATTCAATTGATTAACTAAATTTCTGGTATTGTATACTCCAACCATAATACCAATACTGTTCTTACATTTATTATATAAGAAATATTAACCTCTATGTTATCTTGTTTAAGGTCAATAAGGCCTAGTTGCATACATAATAATTACATACTATTTAATATATTACATAAGAAAATATATACCTGTGTATTACCTCGTTTAAGGTTAACAGGTTATGAAGCATTATAATATTATTGTTATTCTCTTTTATTAAACAAATTAAGTTATTCATTCATTTTCAAGTCATTCAGATGATTCCATATTTGCAATTTAATAAAGTGAGTAATTCTATATCAATAAAAGAATGAAATACAAAAAAATTGCCAAAAATTTATTTGAATATTTCATTTAATATTAACAAATTAAGCTTTATTTTAGGACAGTATGAACTCATTGTAAAAAGGTTAATTTATTATTTTTCATACAAGGAATGAAATTAGTCACTACAGTTGGTCATGTAGCAATAGTGTATTCACCTTTAGTCCTGAGGTTTCAGATTCAACTTCGAATGAAGCAATTTTTTTATTTAATAAAGACATTTTGAGGACATAGTTTCTTCAAAACAGAAATAAACACTATTGGTCCTATGGTACAGAGATATGTATCATCTCACAGTTATATAAAACACACTCTTGTGAAAATGTTCACATGTAGGAATTTTCACCTAGTGATGTGAATAGTTTCACGAAACAGATACACAACATTAAATCCATTAACACATTCACCTCAGGTTTAAATGCTCAATGCATTTCCCTAAAAACAGGATTTAAGTTACCGTAAATTATATTGCCTAGTCGCGCACCGTAGCCGAGTGGTTAAGACAGGAAGCCTTGGCGCAGAGCTACGGGACTTGCGCTGGTTCGAGTCTCCATAGGGGAAGAAATCTTCTCATGGTATTTCGGCCAGTATGGGACTGGTGCCCACCCAGCATCGTGAGGCATTTGGGTAGCTACAATAAGTAGCGGCTCCAGGTTGAGAAAAACAGCTATAATGGCTGGGGGACTCGATGTGCTGACCACATGTCACCCCAACACTGGCTGATGATCATCTACCTCTGTGATTGACACATGTGGATATTAGGCCAGCAGCCGGCTGGTAGGCTAAGGGCCATCTAGGCCTGTCGCGCCAAGAGTAAATTATATTGTCTATTTTCGACATTTAAAACAAGCAAAAGATAACATTATATTATTTTTAGTCTGGACATCTTACCTCAATATTAACTGCAAAAATAATATTGAGGTAAGATGCCCAGACTAAAAATAATATAATTAAAATAACCTTAAAATATAACTTCCTAAAATTAAATATTAAAAGATAACATTACTTGAGATCACAATAAGGGCAAAGGCCAAAACACAATCTCTACTATTCATAAATGTTAACAAAAGATTACCCTGCCAAGGGATGTACAAAATATTGCAAAATATATAACAGCAGAGTTAAGCGAGTGTACCTCGTCTTCTTAGTTGAAGGCCATTTAGCTGCCGGTGAGTCTACCTCATCTTTTGAGGTGAATGGGTTAAACTAACAAGTTTAAAAGATCCACTATTATAACAATCAGTGACATTTTAGGCAACTAAACCTATACTTTATATTAACAAAACACGCTATCAAAACATAAAATATTGGTTCAACAAAATGTAAAACTCACTAGTCCTTGAATTTCGTATAACCACATAAATAAACTTTTCTTGACTTTTCTGGAGGTATATTAATAGTTGCATCTTGGACTGCTTTTAAAATCCCCTCTGATGAACCGTGAAAAATCATCTTCTCTGCTCATTTTTACTTTAAATTCACATATGAAACTAGCACCCAAAATTACAGAATGAAACAACAGTGTTTGTTGATTTATTGTGTTTTTTTTCTAAAGCATGCATTATTCTTTCTCTAAACATATTGTTTCCGCAATAAATAAATTTCATTAGATTTACTAAACATACAACATATACTAAAATACTCTGAACGTAGATAAAATACTGTAGACAACATGTTACAAGATTAGGTTTAGTAACTCGCTGCTCTCCCTTGAGTCAGGTTCTAGTTTGAGCATCTCGTTACTAAACCTCTGTTTTTGTAACTAGTCGTCTAAATAACTGTTAATTGTTTTGTTGAAAGTAGGTAGAAGTTCGACAAAATTTTTCATATAAATAATATTGCATTTCCATTAATCTTTTCCTTGTGCAATTATGTAGACTATTTAACTCATGCCCCAAATGGGAGTCAATGGCCAATCAAGTTTCAATGAATTTTGTTTTATAACCGTGACAGTCGTGTTTCACCTCACTCTTTATCGATTTATCTCTACCAGCTCTTGCTTTTGTGATAAAGAAAGCTCCTCCTTTTTAATATTCTGAACAGGTCAGAGCATTATTTTTCTCCAACAAATACATTGAATTGCGCAATTTTACAGATTTGTTTACTAAAAAATAAATGAATAACCTATAATGTTGATTATAATATATAGTTTGATGTGTTTCATTATTTCTCCACTAGGGTGATTCTTACAATATTGTGATCCTATTTGGCAATAAATAATATGATCAAGTAGCAGTGAATATACATAACCTCACATGTCTGATTTGTTTTCAAACATTGCCATTTACACTAAATATATAAAATATTTTAAAATACCAGTAACTATATTCAAATAATGATTTTTGAGTAAACAGCTTAATTTTATTTATTAAGTAGTTCTAACAAATGCCATTCTTGATTTCCAAATCCTCTAGATAAATTGGAAATCACTGGTGACATTACTTATGATACTTGCATACATGTCCTCTATGACCTTCAAATTTTATTAATCTCACATTTTCTTTAATCAGCATTTTTATTTTACAGATGAATAATATGAAGGTAACCATTTTTTTATTTAATATTTAAATTGAATTAGATCATTTGCCTTGTACACCACATTATTAAAGTACATTACAATGTGTTTCAAGCATGCTACATAGGCTTGTACCTTTTGAATGCTATTTGCATGTTGAAATAGATGAATGCAACTAAGAATGATAAGTAAAAAATACAAAAAAAATATATAAATATATATTGCAACCTTCCCGATCATGTTGAAGACTAATTTAATGTCCTTGGGGTTCCTAATAAATCATTTTTGCAACATTTAATCCAGAAACTTATAACAAATGCTCAAAGTGATTGTTCTACACACCAAATATGATGTAATTTACCTGCATGTCTTACAGAATGTCAACAAATGGAAAGTATGATTGCACTGTTAATATAATTTTTTATGCATCTCACACTGTTACTTCAATTATTATAAATCATGTATAAAGAATATTTGTAAAAATCACGTCTGTTATATTTCAAATCATTGACAACAGAAATGAGTATAATTTTCTCTTAAAATCACAGTTATGACAGTTACTGTTCTTTCTGTATCAGAGCTCTATCTGTAAATTAGTATAACAATGAGGAATAATCTACCAGGCTTGTGTCTATAGAAATGTTTTTCCAGAGATTACATCTAATACCATGAAGGGTTATTTGAGATTAAGTTATGTAGATAGGAAATAACACTATGAGGTTTATTTTAATTTATGTTGAGTTGTTTTTGACTCACCTCATACTTCTTAACTCCCTTGCAGACTCGAGTTTCTTCACTGCATTTGTGACATTCTCAATGCTGTATCACGTTCACAACTGACATCCAACGGCCTCCTGTCCTGCAGACTGACTTCTGCACCATCTGATGGCTGACTGACAAACTTCCAAATCAATCCCCTATTCTTATCACCGGGTATTTCAAAATTCATAGTTATGTTTTTATTCTTGCAGATGTAATTTTTTTCCCAAATTGTGAGTTCCTTTGGTTTTTCCAATTATTTATTTAACTTTCACAGGAGAGGTAATAAAAACATTAATTTAATTCTTTCCAATTATTGTTTAAGTAATTTTGTTTTGGTTTCTATTCTGTGTTTTTCTGACCAGGCATGTGCAGCTATTGCAGATTTTTCTGTTTCTTCATTTTTAACATTTCTGAGGCGTTTCTTTAATATTGTATTTAAATTCCTTTTTGTTTTTCCTATGTATATCCTTTCACAATCTTTACAATTAATTTGATAAATTCCTGATTTTTTACAGTCTTCAATCTTTTCATTTTTGTTGGCTTTTATTAAATTACCCAAATTGTAATCTTTTTTTGGTGCTAATTTAATGTTGAATTTGTTGAAGATTTTTTGAATCTTGTTAAATACTAAGGAGTGGTATGTGAATTTCCTGCATTTTTTTCCAATTTCTTTATCTGTCTGAAGAGTACTTTCATTAATCATTTTTTTGTTCCTTGAATTTATTTATTTTCTTGTGTATCATCTTTTCTTGAAATCCATTATCCTTTGCAATTTTTATAATGTGTTTTTTCTCTTTATTGAAATTTTCTTTGCTCGAGGGAACGTTCACAAGTCTGTGTGTTAAACTATGAAATACTGCCTGTTTGTGCGAAAACATAACTATGAATTTTGAAATACCCGGTGATAATGAGAGGGGATTGATTAGGAAGTTTATCGGTCAGCCATCAGATGGTGCAGAGGTTGTTGGACGTCAGTTGTGAATGTGATACAGAAATGAGAATATCACAAATGCAGTAAAGAAACTCGAGTCTGAGAGGGAGTTAAGAAGTATGAGGTGAGTCAAAAAACACAACTCAACATGAATTATTTGAGATGTTGGAAAACTTAAATTGTTTGATCGTGACCCAGAAGTCTAAAAAATTTCTTTTGATTGCCATGAAATGCTGAATAATTACAAATGGATATAACTTAAACTGCAGCATATATAAGACAAGACAATGTAGTTCTGTAGTAAATGATTTATTGTAATTTGTGGCTTAAGATTCTAAATTAAATTATGTAATTTAATATAACACATGTATCTAATCAAAATCAAAGTGGGGGGTAACACTATGAGGTATTTATATTTATGAAATTTTTTTTAATAACTTTATTGCTAATTTACAATCTGTCTTGAAAAGACAATAAGTAAATTTGTTAAGAGACATAACTTGTAAGGAGAATACTGCCCATTGACAGCACTCGCTCCATTAGACAACATTTCATGTGAAAATGAAAGAAAGTTCTAATATTTTATTTCTTTTTAGTCTTCTTATTTCTTGACTGTTGTCTAGAAGATTGGTTGCAAGATGATTAGGATGAACTTCTAGTCGCCTTAGATATCGAGTGCTGTACTTTTCTATTTCTTCTTTTACAATAGCTATTTTTAAACCATGATGAATGGTGGCGTTGTTTACATACCATGGAGCAGCAACAATGAAGCGAAGGGTCTTAGACTGAAATCTCTGTAGAATTTCAATATTGGAATTGCTGGCAGTTATATTTATGAATGAGTTGGAGAAAATATTTTTAATATCTCACCTCATAAAGTTGCATGTTTTCACTCTGCTGGTTTCAAAAGTCATTTGTCATTTCACTTCATCTTCAATCAAAAATTTCAACAGTTGGAGTTTGACTAAAGATGAAGGTGAAACCAGTATTGTGAAAACATTCAACTTTATGAGGTTAGATACAAGGCTCATCCAGAAAGTAAGTTTCCCAATTTTTTTTTTAAATAAAGAAAACACAGTTACCTGAAAATTTTATTGGCACCAGGTACAGCAATGTTTCAGCTATTTTTCAACATAGGTACCACCAGAATTTAGACACTTGTCATATCTTGGGATCAACTTTTGTATATCCCTGGTTTGTAAAAGTCTGCCACCTGTGAATGGAACCAGTGTGTGACAGTAGTCTTCAACCCTTCGTCATTGTGAAAACGCTAACCGGAGGACAGGAATTTCTTTAGATGCAAGAAAAGATTGAAATCGCTGGGAGCAAGATCAGGGCTGTATGGTGGATGATCAAACAGCTCCCAACCGAATTCCCACAGAACAGTTGCTGTGCGCCAAGCTGTATGTGGACGAGCATTGTCATGGGGCAGCACAACACCTGCAGTAAGCATTCCATGCCTCTTGTTTTGAATGGCACATTGCAGTTTCCGCAGTGTTTCACAATAACGGTCAGCGTTCACTGTTTCACCTGTGGGCAGGAAGTCAATGAGCAGAATACCCTTCCTGTCCCAGAACACTGTGCACATCACTTTTTGCACCGACAGAGTCTGTTTGAATTTTGTCTTGACCGGAGATCCACTGTGGCGCCAGTGCATTGACTGCTGCTTGGTTTCCAGGGTAAAGTGCAAAATCTACGTCTCATTGCCTGTGACGATCCTGTTGAGGAACTCATTGCCATCATCATGATAATGCTGCAGAAATGTCAGTGCTGCTGCTAAGCCTTTCGTTTTATGCTCGGGTGTCATGTCAGGTTTCTCGGCACCCATCTGGCACACAATTTCTTGAACAGCAGGTGCTTAGTCACAATTTCATGCAGCAAGAATCGCGATATCTGCAGAAAATGGTTGCTGAGCCCCATAATCATGAACTGACGGTTTTCCACGATGCGCTGCCACACCAGCTCAACAAGGTCATCATTGATGAGGGACGGTTGCCCACTGCGCTCTTCATCATGGACACTTTGACGATCTTGGGGAAAAAAGCCTACAACAGCGACGCACCATCTGTTTGCTCATGATGTCTGGTCCATAGACCTGACGATTAATTTCGATCGGCACAATGTTTTGCACATTCAGGAACCTTATCACAGACCGAATTTCACATGTGGCAGGAGAACGAATAAGAGGTGCCATTTCAGGTCACTGCTGCCGCACTACTGATGTCACGGGACCACTGTCCGGCTGACATATGATTGATACATCATAGATCTGTTGCGCATGCGCAATTGTCCCGCTAAATATGTTTCCTTTAAAGGAAATAAAATTGGGAAACTTACTTTCTGGATGGGCCTCATATTAAAAACATTTTTTCCAACTCATTCATAAAAATAACACTTGTACTAATACATCAATGACATAAAAAAATAATAAAAATAGCAAGTACACAATTATTATGATCAAATCTGAGATTTCTGCTATCACATAGCTTACTCTCCTGGCGCGACAGGCCTAGAGGACCCATAGCCTACCAGCCGGCTGCTGGCCTCACATCCACATGTGTCAATCACAGAGGTAGATGATCATCAGCCAGTGTTGGGGTGACATGTGGTCAGCATGTCGAGTCCCCCAGCCGTTATAGCTGGTTTCCTCAACCTGGAGCCGCTACTTATGCCTCACGATGCTGGGTGGGCACCAGTCCCATATTGGCCGAAATACCATGAGAAAATTTCTTCTCCCATGGAGACTCGAACCAGCGCAAGTCCCGTAGCTCTACCCCAAGGCTTCCTGCCTTAACCACTTGGCTACGGCATGGGACTAAGTAAAGTGATTCCACAACAGGCCTCAGGAGGCCCTTGGGGTAGACAATCGGCACTTTATGTCAGCCCTGCGTGACGGCCGCCTTTACCCCCAGAACAAGCGTCTGGTACTCATTTCCATTAGAGGCTGAGTCGATCCCAGGGCCATAGTGCCGCCAGAGGGTTTGGGTCAATTTAAAAATCCTGACCCCAACGGGACTTGAACCCTCGAACCTCCGGCTTGTAGCTCAGTGCCTTAACCACTACGCTACGGCATGCCCCTACATAGCTTACATATTGGCTAAAGATTGTATGGATAGTGTGTCTGGAAGGTTGTTAAAATAACACATTTTCAAACGTAGTGTTTTTGCAGATGAATTTAGATACCATTTTACAATGAGCGGAGGTTTGCTACAGAGAACAAATAGAATCATAATTTTTCTCCCTTCTTCATTTTGGATAATAGGATAATTTTATATCACAAATATCCACACAAAAGAGAGGTTCATTTATGCACAAGAAATCATGATTTACTATATAGCCTACACACATTTGATCAGAAAACTTTTGATATATAAGTATCTTTGATTTAAAAAGTGATATTAAAAATGTGTGTGATATGCATATTAATTTATTTGCAAAATAATTTTAAAATGATATCAAGTATGATATTCTTGGATATGTGACTCCAAAAAATGTCATCTAAGGAAGTCTATTTGTTGCCATCCTGTATAGAAATTTCTTCATAAAAACAAAATACACTGATAACATGGGTTGTCATAATAAATACAACACTTGTTGATATACTTATTAAAGCTATCATGATAATCATAATGAAATCTATCAGAAAAATGGAATATTAAATTGATTGCCTTGGCTTACATTTTCAATGTAAATGAATATTTCTCTAATCAAGGTTTGAAAAGATGTATATTATGCCTAATTAGAGAATTATTTTATAGTTAATTAAATTTAAACTAACAGCCATATTATTTAAAAAATTACTACTAATATAATGATATTAATATTTAATCATTAATGACTTTGGTGTTTATAAGAAAGCATAGCCTAATGAAACTGAAATGTTCTTTAATACACAAATTCATAATGAAAAAAAAAAGTTAAATTGAAGCTGCTCTGAATGTAGTTTGAATGGCAAATATATTTCTATATTATCACTTTCCCATACTTGCATAAGAACTTTTGGGCTTGAAAATTATAATCTTTAACTATTCAATTTTTCTGGCAGTTTTTAAACTGCTGGTTAATTTTTCATTAATAGGGTTCAGGTTTAAAGATATCTCCCCATGTTTTATAGAGATATATTTATAGAATAATTGGAATGGAAACCTGAGGGAAGACAAAGCAGAGGAAGACCTAAAACCTCCTGGAGTCAGGGAATATGTTTATATATGAAGGAGAAACATCTACAACCAGGAGATTGGATGGACAGACAAAATTGGCTATTAGGAATCGGACGATGTCAAAGACATTAATCAACCGATGATCTATATCTATTTATAAAATAAACATCTAAGACAGAATTTTTTTAAATGTAAAGTGTAAAACATATTAATGAATGAGTCGGAAAAAATGCTTTAACATCTCACCTCATAAAGTTGCATGTCTTCACAATACCAGTTTCAAAAATATAGTTTTACTTCCATCTTCAGTCAAACTCCAACTCTCGAAATTTCGCCATTAACACCATCTTCTGTACTGCTATCTGGTGTTGATTTTATGAACTTGGAGATCAAGATATTCTCGTTGGGAATATCAAAATTCATAGCTTTATTTATTACACATTATATTTGAAGAGAAAAATTATACGCTCAGACTGGGGTTTGAACCTAGGACATTTGGCTTTCTAGGCCAGTGCTCTACTACTGAGCTACTTAAGAAACTCCAATCTAAACATACATTTTTCTCTTATACATTGTTAATACCCGAGCCCCGAATGCTACGAGCATTTGCTCGTTCATGCAAATGGCAACTTCTTATTTAAGAAGACATTTATTGGGAATTTAAACACTACTTTATAAAGCCAGTAGGGTTTCTTTCGAAAGAACAATGTTTCAGTGTTAATGAATCAACTATATGATTCATCAAGAAATTCGAAGACAAAATAAGGAATTCTGTTAATAGAAATTGTTCAAAATCTCTCATTAAATTGATTTTATTTTGATTATTTTATTTTATTTTGGAACCTTAGAACGTATCCCCTATATACCCATACAAATTACTATTCCATATTCGCATCATATTTATTATTATCCACCACGAATAAGGAACTTTTACTGTGTATTATTTTAATTATTTATTACAATCTGTGGAGCACAAGTTCTGTCCCAGCTTAATCAAGAGATTAAAGTTTGAGTTCTTTCTTTTCTTTGATTGAGAAACAGAAGTGAGGGTTTTTCAGATCTTTCAACCATTTAGCATATTAATGAAATAATAAATGGGACAATTCAGATACTGGTATATAAATATTTGCCGTTCAACTACATTATACCAAACCCACTGTATTATGTATTTGTTTCAATCACTCTACTTGTATTGTTTTGTTATTTTCAATAATTGCCTAAAGCAAATTTTGCCTACAATAATGTTGTTATTTCTATATGTTGATTATTTCATAAGCACAAAAACTGTTAACAATTAAGCTACCTTATTGTTAATTATTATAAATATATATTTATGTTATATAATGTGCACAAATTCTTACTTCCAGATCTGTATAAAATTATAGCTAATTTCTATTTTGCATACAATTTTATATATGTATGTTTAATTTTAATGAATTCATACTTTTAAAACCATTTTACTTTTGCCTGAGATTTGTTTATAGACAAGAAAAACAAATGTTTAAACTTTACATAATATTAAGATTTTTTTTTAAATTCTGAAAATGTTTGACATTGCTCACCTTTGATTGATTCTGGACAGTGAAATGGATTAGTTTTCTTTTTAACTCATTAATTCATGTCCCTCCTACAAGATGAGTAGAGGCCTACCAGAATCTTTACCAGAGTAAAGTTGATCAAAGTTTACTGTTAGCCACCATACATTTTTATTAAGCCATTGGGCTAAAAATCAAGCATGATTGCTCTAAAATGAATTCATCAATAGAATTTTGAAAACTAAATCATTGGAAATTAATGAAAAACATTACAATAATTAAAATTTTAATACAACATATTATCAGAATGTTATTGAAATTGTTAAACATATTTGATTGCTGGCAATTTTGTTTTCTTAGTTAAACATTTTTAGGATTGTTTTCTCAATAAATAACATCAATATATAATTAACTCATTGGCACTATCGAACCCAAAGGTTTTTGGCCAATATCAACATATGCCACATATATATATTCTCATACCTCATTGTCATACAACCACTGGAACTCTTCTCATGGTTCTACAGAAGTTACAGAGATATTTGCTGTTGCCCTGAAGAGCTTGAATATTCATTGATTTACACATGAAATATCAGTGTTAACAATGTTGCAAAAAGAGACTGGCTCTAGTGTAGGTTCTTCATTTATAACCTAACAGGCACACGGCGTTTTGCCTGTGCACGGTTGGGTGTGCCACAGGCGGCTTTGCTCCTACATAAACTCAGCGTGTAAAGCATGTATAAAAATCTTGCCTTATAGAAGATGCTGAAAATGTACACCCTCAGCTAAACAGGCATTATATCGGGAAAACACATTCTGATTCACTTGATTAAGTTGGACCACTGTAATGTTTCCAATTTCATTTCTAATATTTTGTTTTAGTTCTTTCAATGTATGAGGATTTGTCTCGTAAACTTCGTCTTTCAGGTTACCCCACAAATAAAGATCACACACTGTTAGATCAGGGGAATGATAGGGCGACACCAGCACTAATCACTCTATCTTGAAACACTTCCCTAATTTTATTTATGGACTCCTCTGCTGTATGAGGAGTAGGAGTATCTTGTTGAAACCACCCATATGATTTCTCTTCTTCTGTCAGTTCACGAAAAAATGGGGTCAAAAGTCATTTCGGTACTGCTCTGCATTTACAGTCTGCTCGTAAAATATTGGACCAATTTTATATGTCTAGTGCTAACAGCACACCAAACTCCAACTTTTCGATCATAATGTGCCCATTAGGTTATAAATTAAGAACTCTGTTGTACAGAATGATTCAAAATAGTATATAATGTTGTGTGGCATGGCAAGAGAGGATACGTGGGCTCTGTCCAGTACACAACAGTTTGGATATGGTAATAACATGCCACATTTTGTCAACAAACTTCAGTAAACGTAACAAGTGCATTATTAAATTATGCATTAATTACAAAAATAATTTTTATTGATCTCCAAACTTGATCACAGAGTATAGATCTACATCAGTAATTGTGCAGAGATTGTCAAACACATGTGGTTGTGCAGAAAGTATTTAATTTACTGTATGAATTATTTTATAATAAAACAATCTGAACAAACTATGATGTTCCATAATGCCCAAACTATGCATTTCTAAACATGTGTCCACTCTAAAAAATTGTCAGTTTATCATCCTGCACAATGCATTAGGATTACTTTCAGTCACTTTGTAAAGTTTTTTTTTATCTAATCTATGAATTCATAGAAATTGTATGTATTTGATAATATCTGAACTTACTGGAATGTTGTAAAGTTAAAGAAGTATATATTTGTTTTAGTACTTAAACGCACAGGTTTCTGTCATATACGTAATTTGTGTATACATTAACTGATTAATGTTAACTTATTTCTTTGCTCTCCATGACACATATAAAATATTTGATAGTATAAGCAGAAGGTACTTATTTTTGTATAGCAATAATTTGTTTTTAAATCTTTAATTTTAGTCATTTTGATAGAAGTACAATAATTTTGTAATTGTGATATATTAAAAAAATTATTTTGCAAGAAATTCACTGAAAATACTAAGAGTGTTTTGATTTTTTTAACACTGTATTAATATGCAGGAATTAAAATATTTTTTTAGTTTAAGTACTTAATACATTGAACCTTAAGAATAATATCATTGTAAAACTAATTTCTTTCTGTTTTTAGGTCAAGAAATATCTAAACATTTTTGTTTAAATTATTAAAAAAATATTAAATGAACTTTTTTAGAAAAGTGTCTAAATTATATTTTCTTATCATGCTTATACAGCAAACTCCCGAT
The DNA here is from genome assembly GCA_030220185.1 of Diploptera punctata. Classification (NCBI taxonomy): domain Eukaryota; kingdom Metazoa; phylum Arthropoda; class Insecta; order Blattodea; family Blaberidae; genus Diploptera; species Diploptera punctata. The sequence continues at coordinate 48,715 of JASPKZ010010672.1, forward strand.
TTTCCGTGTTAATTGGGACCCGAGATATGCACAGAAAATTGAAAAACATGGATAATCCAATTAAGTTATTTGGCGCCATGGAAGTTGATCAGAAATGTATTATTTACCCACTTTAACATTACTTAAATGCAACAAATATTCATAAAATGTTCTTCTTCTTCTTCTTCCTTCCAAGTATTAGGCCAAGGCCTGTTACGATCCTATAGAAAATTTTCCCTCCAACGTTCGAGGGAAATTCTCGTATAAGACTTGAAAGCATAATAATAGTCCCTTCGATTGGTTGCTGGCCAAAGGAAGGCAAGACCAGTGATGGGGCTGCCATCTTATAGCCTCTGGTCAGGCTTTTCTGGAGAAGAAAAGAAAATAAAGTAAAGAAGAAATGGAAGAAAGGAAAGACTCCCTAGCCCTCGGATGCCCTAATAGCGTCGGGGGTCGAAAAAAACAAGAGTTAACCAAGAGAGGTTAGATAGTAAAGTTAAAAGAGTGCAAAACACAAGTAAGTGGAAGAAATGTTTTGCACAGCTTGGGCACCTTGTGGTCGCTATCCACATATCCCCTAGATGAGGACCCCTTTGTCATAAAATGTTATATTAAATATATTTAGGTGCGAGTTATAATTATCATTATTTTATTGTACTCGTAAATATGAAAAAAAGTGGGACTATTTTCTGTCATGATGACTCTGGTTACAACAGTTATTCAAAATGGCTGTCGTAACCAGCAACAACACTAGTAATCATAGATTTCCACACCAGAGATAACCCACTGGTCCACACATATAACCAGCGATGACAAATAATCAGCAATGACCACACTAGTAACCACCGATGACCACACTACTAACCAGCGATAAACCCACTGCAACAGCATATCTGTGGTTTCAAACTGCAACAACAAACTTTCAGTGACTCACACAACGGAAATTTCCAAAATTGTATTGTATTCTCAGAATGTTGGTTGGTACCATTAATTGCATCAGGGGAGGGGGTTGTGAGTGAAGGTGCTAGTTTCTAAGTGCAGTTCACATTAGCATGCTTAAAAATAAAGAATGTTTTCATAACAATACAAAATACAGTATTTTTAAAAAATACATGCATGGATAATCCGCAAACCTAAGTCCACCACTGTGGTCTCATGGTAGCATGCTGCCTTGTCACGCAGCGGGCCCGGGTTCAATTCCCGGTCGGGACAGTTTTTCTGGGTGAGGTTTTTATCGGGGTTTTTCCTCACCTGTAAGACAAATGTCAGGAAAACTTTAAGGCCCAAACAGTCCCCAAAATCATATGGCCATCGCAATCATCATCATTCATATTCATCTTAGGTTAAGTTTAGGATTAGAGACTCTCATGGTGCACCACTATCATCATCATCACCTATCATATCATCAGGACAACATAACCCTGCCTTCCAGGCGCCCCAACCTCAGAAGTGGGTTACAAGTATGCCATGCCAGGAGAGAAACCAGAAATGTCGAAAGACAAACTTGGGGCATTTGAAAAAAATAAATAAATAATCCGCAAACCGGATAATACATGCATGAATAATCAGGAGTTTGCTGTATATGGATTTAGATATAGAAAAATGTGGCATTTCTGCTTTATGAGTATTCTTTATACAAATTCTTAATCATAATCAAGTAATAATAATTTTATTAATAGATTTGAATCCAATTTCACTCTCTAAAATACCTATAATCAGAGAATTATCTTTATCCATAGTGCAATGGATTTAAGCTCCATATATAAAGAAAATAGATAACCCCTTTTGTTAGAAGATATTTTTTGTAATTTTTTTGTCAGTTTAATATTACTGATATTACTTTATTTTTTTTAAGGAATTAACACTATGAGGTATTATTCATTTATGTATATTATGTATATTGTATCATTCACCTTATATTTTTCTTTTTATTAGACTAGTTTCAGCATCTTGTTTGATGCCATTGTCAGTAATTCCATGACCATTGTTTTGTTGTCCTGAAGAGCCGTCTTTTGCTCCCTCTGTTGGTAGACTGAAAAACTTTGAAATCAAATCATTTTCTGCAAGAATTTCAAAATTCATTAATTTCTCTTTTTTTTTTATGTAGATTTTTTTCCCAAACAGTCAGTTCTTTGGGATTTTAATTTTTTGTCAGATACATTATTTTTCGGGGCAATGATTCAAATATTAATTAGGCTAATATCTGCAGACTGTTGATTTTAAAATTTCCATAGCCATCAAGACATTGGTTTGAATTTATATAGGACTCATTGCCATACACACACACACACACACACACACACACACACACACACATGGCCTCTAAAGATCGTAGATTCAATATAATCTAATATGATAAGCATCTTTAAGTAAGAATGAAACAAGGATGATTACACAGCTATCAGAAAATCAAGACAATTTTACCCCAGCCATGAAAAACCACCCAATCATATTATTCTAAGGTTCAGTGTAAACAATTATCAAATTAAGGTAGAATATGTTTATCACTCACCTCATATTGTTCTTCTTATTTGATTATAGACTAGTTTCGGAACATAGTTTCTGTTCCATCCTCAGTAACATCACGACCGTTGTTCTGTCGTCTTGAAGAGTTGTCCTTCTCTCCTTCCATTGGCTGACTGAAAAACCTCGAAACCAGGTCATTCTCACCGGGAATTTCAAAGTTCATTAATTTCTTCTTTTCGCTCTTTTGAATGTAGATCTTTTCCCAAACAGTAAGTTCTTTTGGTTTTTCTATTTGTTTTAATAATTTTGCTTCTTTCTCGATAAGATGTTTTTCAGACCATGCATGGGCAGCCACTGCAGATTTTTCTACCAAAAGAACTTACTGTTTGGGAAAAGATCTACATTCAAAAGAGCGAAAAGAAGAAATTAATGAACTTTGAAATTCCCGGTGAGAATGACCTGGTTTCGAGGTTTTTCAGTCAGCCAATGGAAGGAGAGAAGGACAACTCTTCAAGACGACAGAACAACGGTCGTGATGTTACTGAGGATGGAACAGAAACTATGTTCCGAAACTAGTCTATAATCAAATAAGAAGAACAATATGAGGTGAGTGATAAACATATTCTACCTTAATGAATATACCTCATAGTGAGAATTCCTAAAATAAGTAATTATCAAATTGTTTTGTTATCATGACTTAAATAAGTTACCATAAGCATGAATTATGCTAATATTATATATTTACTTTCTAGTGTTGTATGATATTTTATTTAATTATTTTCATAATTTTTATGTGGTAATATATATTACATTCTTGTTTGTGTATTTTTTAAAACAAAATTTAGAAAGCAAACTTTCTCCTTGGGATTTAATTGAAAATAATGTGAGAGAAGGTTGCAAAATTTCTTCATAAACAATGATTACGCAGATTGTTATAAAATGACATGCTTTTTGTTGTGCAAAATGAGGGAATGTTACTTTTTTATCTATTGTATATCTGTAGAAAGTATCTGTTTGTTATAATTTCTGAACATCAAATTATATATCATTTTAATAATTATCAAACATTGTTCTTTCCTATTTAAGTAAATTGGTAAGGTGATTGTTTTTTGCTTCAAGTGTTATTATGGATGATATTATGATATGTGGGATTTATTTTAAATAAACATGAAAAAAATTGTTGACTTAATTTTTTATGTGAATGTTACCAAGTACTTTTCAGTATGAATATTATATTCAAGATCCATGTTAATTCTGTGCCCAGTTTGTTTGACAGTAATTATTTAAGGTCATGAAGCTGCAAAATTACTTTACGTAAAGTTGTATTCTTTATTTTGTAAATTATTGTTACTTGAATTTTTTTTAACATATTCAGTACCATAAACCAGTTAAGGCGTTTAAGGAGACTATCGTGTATGCAGCTGTCGATCAGTTAACTCACTTTAGAGCGGGTGTGAACAAACCGCGTTTATATTCAGCGCCTAAATATTGTGTTGGCTTAGTATGTCTTGGAGATCATAGATGGCATGTAAATGTACATTTTCTATTCCCGTTTGACACATTTAACCTTGATGAATCCCCTTTTATTTTTTAAACAAACAACACATGGAATTCGTTCACCCAAACTTGTCTCTGGTCTCCAATGCAGTCGTATTTGTTTCTCGTTATCGCGCTGTTCTTTGTGCGTGAGTGAAACCATGGCAAAAGAAAAATGTCTCACTGAAGAAGAATTAGTGAATATTTTGTATAATTATGATTCAGGTGACGAACTTATTCGTGAATTAGAAGATTCACAAAGTGAAAGTAAAGATGAACTTCCACTTCCTGAAATTGATACGTTGATACTATGTGATGTCAATCACCCAAAGTATCTCACCATCAAATCCTACTAGGATATCTCCTTTAGGTATGTACAAAATTTGAATTTTCTAGGACTAATAGTTTGTGAATAATGGTCCATTTTCTGAAGTGCCACAAAAAGGGTAGCTGGGGTATTTAAATGGCTGGCCTGTGGGTTTAAGGGTCGTATGCAAATACATTACTCTCTACTCAAATTACTTCCAATCACTGGTGAGCTGAGATCGAATTAACGGCCGCCTTAACCAGTCATGCATGAATGTTGACGTTTTCGTAAAATTGGCAATGAATTACCCAGAATTCTCAGCGATAAAACCACTTCCGTTATTTTCGTCTGCTATAGTGCAATGCATTTATGCTGGCATCCCGCAAATAATACCATATACAAACACGTCTGCGATGCGCAATATTATGCCGATTCTCCTGTTCTTCCAGTTGAATTCTTTGGTAGACTCTATCAAATTCCTCTTCTCCGCATATACCGAAAACATGATCGAAGTCTTCAAGGTCCGACATCTTGGATAAGTTTCAAACTACATCGGTTACCATCGGTTCCCTTCGGGATTTTCACATAAGTTTATATCTTGAGCTACGATCTTAAGGTACCTTGTCAGGTAGCTTTACAATTATTACCGCGTGAATAGATTTCTGAGTAAGAAAAATGTGTTTGAATAAAACTTTATCAGCAGAGAACGCCTTTTACTGTCTAATGCGTTCAAACATTCGACCCTAAATGCCCTGTTCAGTGCCTGGTACTGAATGTGTTAATCTAGCTGTTTTGCTTATCTACATAATAAGATATCAATTTAAAATATATTGATTGTTTATATTGATTGTTACTGGTATTGGAGTATTTTTTTATAATTAATAACCACCTTGAATAATAGAATTTATTTAATTTCAAATAATTTTTCATCATATTAGGCTATTGTTTCTGTTTATGGTTAATATTACACAGAGAAATAAATTTCAAAATAGGTTATGTTACTTCTGAAATGAAGTTCAGTTACATGTTTTATTTTAAAATTTAAAAAAAAAATACTACATCAGTTATCTGAAATTTAGCAGCTTCACCAATGGGAGAGGTGCAATGTAGGCCTATACATATATACCGCAATAATATTTGAGTTTTATACACATTAGCGAAGAAGAGTCTTAAACATAAGAAGGTAAAAATAACTCATTCTAACCCTGTACTTTTTTATCTAATATAAGTTTTTAGTGAAGTTACATTTCGGTTAGGTTATTGCTCCCCTATTCTAGAGTTTAACTAAAATTAATACAGTGCAATCAGTATAGCACTGGACAGCAGACGCAGGGATTTCACTATACACTGCTGACGCACTCGCAACAGGGAACAGATAGCATAGGATCGTGGTGATACAACCACACACATTTTTCGTAACTATTTTACAAATTGTCGTACTTACCAACTTTATTGAAGCAGGTGCTGGAACTGTTCACCATCGTTGTTCATACATTTTTGACACCTCTTTATAAAATATGTTGTACAGATTATGGACTGTTGAACGTGACGGAATTTTTACACCTGGAAAACGTGTTTCAAAAAGTCTTCATACTTGGCTGGCAGACTGAGTTAACAAATATTCATCATAAATAAATACATGTTGTTCAGTAGAAAAATTATTAGCCATTATAGAGTTTACACTTATACACACGTCATTCGGTGTACATTTATATATGCCTGTTTTATAAGGTACAAATTTTTTAATTGAAATAACTTATACATACGTCATTCAGTTTACATTATACACACATCATTCAGTTCACAAGGAAAAGTGACCAAGCACCTTATCTTCTTGAAGTGCACTATCTGACTGTGACCATGAATGTGTGGGATGTACTTGTATATAGCTGAGTCAGCGCACATTTCAAGTTCCATGTCTGCACATGTAAGCCTTTATTAACACACAGCACAAACCCCGCGTCTGCTGTCCAATACTATACTGATCTCACTGTAGTAATATTAAATATACAAACCTGTTCATCATTCTATTTACAATCAGCACCTGTAAAAAATTAAGATTGAACATTTTTCAATGCTTTATATAATTCAAAATTATGTGTGAAATAATTAATTTAGAATTACTAGTTCTCAAATCACAATCAATCACAGGGATTAGCTCACCTCATTGAGCTAGCCCTGCTTGGTGGTAGAGGGTCATGGAGTTATTTATTTTATTTGTTTATTAACCATAAAACAGATACTATACTATTAATATTATGTTAGAATCAAATACTAAAATTTTATGAACTCTAAATATTATCTCATTATAATTAAAGGGTTTAGGGCAGTAACATGATAAGCCACATTCTGTTAAGAAATGTCATTTATTACAATAATAGCAAATAAATTTATTGAAATATCCATAAAATCATTTGTAAGTGCTCCAGTGATGAGTTAAAACATATAGACACACAATGTATTAACAACAATACTGTACAATTAGTATTTATAATTTTTTGAAACATTAAAATTCTTAATTAAAATATTAAATTATGGAATATTCACCTGAAAGGTCCGTTTCCTCAACTTAATTAGTTATTTAACTGTAGCGCTTTCGGGACTTGTCCCATCATCGGCAGGATTCAAAACTGGTGTTTCACTGAAGATCTGTAGTGAAACGCCAGTTTTGAATCCTGCCGATGATGGGACAAGTCCAAAAGCGCTACGGTTAAATAACTAATTAAGTTGAGGAGACGGACCTTTCAGGTGAATATTCCATAATTTTAATTTTGAATAATACCTCAACGGAACATATCATGAATCTTATAAAAGTTGATTAAAATCGTTATATCTCAGAAAGAACAATATGTGGCTTAACATGTTATTGTCCCAAGCCCTTCAATTACAAATTCAAATTCATGTTACAATGTTTTATTTTAGGAAGTAATATTTTGAGGTTCTCTTAAATACATTATTTTGAGTATGTTTATCTTACCTCAATATTAATGTTCAAGAACAAATCAACATCAATATTGAGGTAAGATAAACAGACTCATAATAATATAATAATGTTACAATGTTTAGTTTATTGTATTTTTATGTAACTTATGCAAGACTCATTTAATTTATAAAATATTGAATATATGTGTGGGAAATAACACTATGAGGTTTATTTTAATTATATTTGAGTTGTGTTTTTTGACTCAAATCAAGAAATATGAGGTGAGTCAAAAAAACACAACTCAAATATAATTATAAAATATTTTTTATTTTAACATTTCTTAAAACAAAACATTGTTACAATTTGCTGCTAACTTACAATTTATACATCAATGAAATGTTAACTCTGTTCCAAGTCAGTTTAACTTTGAACCAGTTTAAACTTTAATATAAACTAAAATCTAGTACTGTAAGATGCTTTCTTAAATAATTCTATAATAATAAGTATGTTATTACCAAATACGTACAAAACTGTGTGGATTTCAGATCATTATCAAATTTTATTCAGGATGGGCTGAATCAATGACTGCAGTTTTTTTCATCTTGTAATAATGTCATGTGCTAAGTAATTTACAGTTTGAGTTAGTGTTGGTAAATTATATTTGAGGAGAAAAATATATGTTCAGACTGGCGTTTGAACCCAGGACCTTTTGCTTTCTATACAAATGCTCTACCAAGTGAGCTATCTAAAAAACTCCAATCTAAATACAAATTTTTCTCTTGTGTGCACTGTTAATTCCCCAGTGCCAAATGCTATGAAACCATTTTTTCGATCTTGCAAATGGCTTCTTTATTAAGAAGACCTTTATTGGGAATTTTACATTACATTATAAAGCCAGTACGGACTCTTTTGATGGTCCTGGGTTCAAACCCCAATCTGAGCGTGTATTTTTCTCCTCAAATATAATTTATCCATCATTGAGATGTATGAAATGAATAGTATTGGTAAGTTTATGAATTGGTATTTTATAACCTCTGAATAATTCATTTCTATTGTTATACCGATCTTGTATTTCATATTAACATTGAAAACATCTTACCAGAAATATATATATATATATATATATATATATATATATATATATATATACATATTCTCTTTAATTTGCTTACTTGTTATAGTAGCTACCAGGTGGCAGTGAAGACTGAGTTCTCACTACATCTAGTAATAATGGAGAATATAATAAATATATGTATAAGAAAGATAAATGTTTATATTGGATTTGATGGTGGTGTAATGGATAGCACGCTGGAGTACCAATCCAGAGGTCCAGGTTCAAATCCTGTCCAGGCATTTATTTTTCTTATCATGTCATATATATATATATATATATATATATATATATATAATCAACTAACTATGAGGTTTAGGTAAAATTTTATTACTCACCTCATATTTTTCTTCTTTTTTTTTAATATTAAACTAGTTTCAGAACTTCACATTTCAGGTCCAATAAAGTTTTACCTAAATGAAATACCTAAAATAAGTAACTATGAGGTTTTTATGTGAAATTTTTTGATAATGTGGTACATCTTATAAGTATTTGTGTATGAAAACAGAATACAGTACTGTATTCACGTAGACTTTCACGGCCGGAGTTGCTATGATGATCTTGATGAAGATTTTCGGGCTGTAGGCTGTGGTCGTGAGGCTTGTAGTTCCCCGACGTTTCGCCAAAGACTGCATCTGGCATCCCTTGAGGAGACGCAGTCTTTGGTGAAACGTCGGGGAACTACAAGCCTCACGACCACGGCCTACAGCCCGAAAATCTTCATCAAGATCATCATAGAATACAGTACATTTATTTGAGGATTGATGTTGGACATGAAAAAGAGAAGAAATTAGGCAAGGGAATAAAAAATGTCGAATCTTTTTATGCCTCTGTTTAGTATTTTAATTGACATCCATAAGGAATTCTGGTATAATGCCCTCAATATTTGACATGTGTATATTTGTTTTATTTTCATCTTATTGTTAAATGCTAAATTGTTTAATTTTTACAGTTACCGACAAAAAAAGTTTCAAGTTAATTGTTAGAACTGCCTTGAGAATTGTAATGAATATAACTTGAATGAATCATGAAACATAAATGTTGAAAATAGGGTGCTAACAGTAATATTTTGATTGATATTTTTTTTTAGAGTAGAATTTCATTATTTGTATGAAATGGAATCAGAAATAAGCTGTAAATAATGAATTCTTCCAAATAGCAAACATTTATTTAGTCATAAGGCACTACTGCTCTCTCTCTACATGGATGTATGGAAGAGTTCATATATATATATATATATATACACACACACACACACACACACACACGGTAAGAGTGTGTTATTTGCAATGATATTTTGTAAACAGTGGGGCTCTATTACACCTATGTTATCTTTCCTTAGTAATAATAATAATAATAATAATGAAGAGAGTTTAAAAGGAAACAAATTAGATATATTATGACATCTGTGATGTTCAAACTACTTTCTGAAATTTCACTATTAAATGTTGATGAAAAACTAAAATACTGAGTTCCATTCTGAGTGTATAATTTTTCTCTCCAAATATGATTTATCCATCATTGAGATGTATGAAATGAATAATAAAAACCTTGAAAGAAGCCTTACTGGCTTTATAATGTAATGTAAAATTCCCTAATAAACATCATCTTAATGAAGAAGTAGCCATTTGCACAATAAAAGTTAAGGTTTCATAGCATTTGGTGCACGGGAATTAACAATGTATATAAAAGGAAAATTTGCATTTAGATTGGAACTTGCTCAGGTAGCTCACTCGGTTAGAGCATTCGCCTAGAGTTCGAAAGGTCCTGGGTTCAAGCCCCAGTCTGAGCGTATAATTTTTGTCTTCAAATATAACTAAAATACTGTTTGCCTCTGGTTCCGAGGGTTGTGGGTTCAATCCCGGCCGGGGTTGATGTACTTTTTTAGGACAGAAAAATCCAAGTCCTCCGGCATGGACTTTAAACCATGGGGTCCTAAGTTTGAAGATTTTCAGGCTCATAAAAGATCCTTAAGCCTGAATAAAAAGGCCTATAAGCAAAATTTACAGACCTCAATGTAAAGTAGTACCTTATTTACCTGCTAGATGTCTCATTGAGTTGGTGTGTTGACTGCATGCCATTCATCACATCTATTGGCAAATAAGGTAACTAAATTAACTTGCTCTAATGGCTCCTGACAAGGGAGAGGCTATGACTCAACACTGTAAGCCATTATAGATAGATAGATATATTGTGCAGCTGTAAATCTGGTTTCTTTGTTTGAGCTTCCAAGCAAAACATTTAAGTGTTCTCTTTTCATTAATTATATTGCTTGTTATATTATTTACATTTATATATAATTCATGTTCATGTAGGTGTTTTACTGATTAATGTCTTATGCATTTACTTTCCAAACTGTTACTTATAATTGGTATAATATTTGTGTTTTGCTTAGCTGAGATCATGTTACCATAAGGACTTACTCTTTCTTCTTTTTTCACTTCATGGGCTAGGCAAAATGCCTGTTCCGCCTCACAGTTGTTCTGATCCATCTTTTCACTTACCTTCCTACATGCTGCTTTTGGTAATCTTGTTACATTCATTCTTTCTACATGTCTAAACCATTTTCTCTATATTCTTTGATTTTATCATTTAATGGATATATATTTAACTCTGTTCTTATATCCTCATTCTTTAACCGATCCATTCTTGTGCAGCCTTTTGTTCTTTTAAGGAAGTTCATTTCTACGCTTTGTATTCTACTTTGTAATTACCCAAGTTTCACTCCCATAAAGTAATGCAGGAACTCCCAATGTTTTATAAAACTTCAATCTAGTATCTCTTCTTGTTTTGTTCTTTAATGTTTTATGTATAGTTCTGCATATCATTTGAAATCTTGACAGTTTCACATTTACGTCTCTTTCAGTTTTTGTGTTTATAGTAAAATTACAACCCAAATAATTAAAATTTGTTACTTGTTCCAGAGGTTAGTTGTCTTACGATTTTTTGATCTTATATGTTCACTTCCCCAAAATGCCATTATTTTTGTTTTTTCCTTTAATATTTTAAAATTATATTCTTGGCATAACTGATTTAATTGCAAATATATATATCATCCCAGCTTACAAATTGTGATATTAAGTTTGCATGAAAACTCCTCACTGCCGTCTGCTGTGGGTCATGAAGCATGCATTATGATGTCACATTGTTGTCATGCAGAATGTCGGTAATGCAGATGACTACACATTTGGCATAAAAAATCCTATAACTCGATCGCAGTGCCACCTACTGGGTCCAATTGTGAATCTAAACCATCCAGGGACCCACTCAAAACACACACAAAATATTCCAACAAAATTGGTCCAGTCGTATAGGCATATTTAATTTCAGATTTTAAGTAAACCTCCACTTCTAATTGTCGGATTTCGATCATTTTTGGATGATACCTACCTCAGTTTATTTTAATAGGAGATACTGAGTTCTGTTGTTAAACATGGAAAGTTGTGAGTGCTAGAGCAATTTTTAAATTTTTGCTCCAGATGAACTCCTACACCTAATGGTTTTAGAGGGTCCAATTGTGAATCTAACTATCGAAGGACCCAATCAGGCACACATAAAACATTTCATCACAATCTGTCCAGTCACTTAGGAGGAGTTCAGTGACAAACACATGTACAGAAGAATTATAGGATATAAAGACATATCATGCCATTTATATATATGAAAATGTTCTTTTAAAATACCGGTACTATACTAAATAGAGATATAAAAATTAAAATTTATATTTTCTGCAAAATATCTAAACTCCGTGGCACTAAAGTTCTTGAACAACCATGACCAGCTCACATATTTCTTTCCATTCATTCCTATTAATAGTAGATCTCCTATCTTAGCAGGGTAGGTTTTATAATGTGGAATTTTGAAACAAATTGAGTTACTAGTAAGGCTCTAAAGTTGAGGACCTATAAAAACACCTTTAAAAAGTCCTAAAGATATCCTACAAACTGGAAAAAGGATGTAATAAAATGTTGCAGTTGCTAACAAGTGATTAAAGGCAACCTCGCTTGCATCACTCTCCGCTCAAGATAATTTTCACAAAGTGGCAACTTCTTGGAAAATATTAAGTCAAAATACAATAGTTCAGGCAAACAGTAGGCTGATGGTTAAAAATAATGGGATATTTTGTGAAGATTCAATAGTTTCTCGTGGAATAAAAGTGTTTTGAATGTAAAAAAGTCTTTAAAAAGTAAAACTAAATAGTGTTTTTTAAAGAAGTTGGAATTGAGACCAGACTCTGCAGATTCTTGAATTTTACTAATGGTATAAATGTAGTCAAAAGAAAATAAAGTTGCAAAAAAGCCATTGTGACCTAAAAAATGCTAAAAAGGACCAATAAGTCAAAAAAGGACAAATAAAATCACCATTTTCTGTTCCACAATGACCCAAAATGTATATAGATTATGTTAAGCCTTGTCATAAGACATAAAATAAAAAAATAATAATTTTTCCTCAACTTCCGAGCCCAAGTTATCAGTGTAAAAAAAAAAGTAAAGCAATTCATATCATCCCTTAGGAGGTCCTTGACAATAGAAGGTTAAGGCTCTCGCCTTTTTTTTTAGCCAATCAGCATGAAAGGTCAGCCAGGCTGTCAGCTCCGCATGACTCAGAACAAGCATCTAGTATTCATTTCCATTAGAGGCTGAGTTGACGCCAGGACCACGGTGCTGCTAGAAAATTTAGGCCAATTTAAATATTCTAACCCCACTGGATCCACTGGTTGTATCCCCGACCTTCTGGATTGTACAGTACTGCCTTAAACAACTATGCTATGGCATACCCCCGTATTAAATTATTACTTAATACAGGCTTTCCACTTTACAGCAGTTCGCCCTTAATTCCTGCTCTCCAGAGATTCCTATCTTCCCATTGTCATTCTTCCATATCCCTCTTCATCATGATGTCATATATTCCCTCATACCATGTTCTTCTACCTCTCTCCCTCTTCCTTCTACCTGGTACCATCCAATCTAACACTCGTTTAGGCTACTGTTCATCAGACATCTGTTTTACATGTCCGTACCACTGTAAAGCTCTCTTTGTTATCCTATTGATAACAGTTGTTTAATGGTGAAGTTGTCAACCCTACACCAATCCCCTAAATGGAAGATCAGGGTATTTTTTTTTTTTGCTAGGTCATCATTGTGTGCTTAAATGATCCTGAGAGCTATGCCGGTGGTAGCATTGCTGCCGATAGGGTTACCCATGCCGGACTGGTCGAAGGTGATAAGCCAGACAAAAAAAGTACTTTGGTCGAAAGCGTGACGATCTTTCACTGTAAAAATACAACCGTCAAGAAATGCGGACATGGGTTCAACTGGGGTAAAATTTTCCGGAGGTCAAATAGTCCCCCATTCGGTTCTCCGGGCGGGGACTACTTCAGGGAACCCATGCCAAAGGCTCAAACACAGGGACATGTTCCTAGGAACATGGAATGTTAGGACTTTATACAATAGCGGGGTGCTAGAGGTATTAAGCCATGAATTAGATAAATCACCCTTGGATATAGTCGCTTTACAGGATATTAGATGGCCAGGAGAAGGTAGTCAGGAATCAGGAAGCTTTGCATTATACTACGGGGGTGCAGAAAGACCTGCAATGGGAACGGGCTTTTTAGTCTGAAGGAGGATCCTATCCGCTATCCGAGAAATTAAGTTTGTTAGTGATAGGATATCATACATAATTCTAAAGGGTAAACAACATGATTTTATAATTGTAAATGTACATGCCCCCACAGAAGATAAAGATGACAAGATCAAAGATGAATTCTATGAAGAATTAGAATGCTTATTTGATAGCCTTTCACGATATCATATGAGAATAACATTAACTATGATTTGAGGGAAGTAGATTATACAGGGAATGATTGGAAAGCATTATCTCAGGATAGGTATGTATGGAGAACTTATGTCTGCACGGCCATGAACCTATGGGTTCGATAGAGCCAGTGAGTAAGTAAGTAACTTGTTCAGCTTGGAAGCCTCATTAGTAGCTATGTTATTCTGACATATTCTCAGAATCATGGTTCACATAAATCACACAAATACAGATAACATCGGGAATCCAAAATCATTACATTGACTATTTAACTCATGCCCCAAATGGGACTCAATGACCAATCACATTTCAATGATTTTTTATTTACAGCCAATCACAGTCGTGTTTTGCCTAAAATTTACCAACTATAGTTTATCATAATAAAGAAAGCACCTCCTCTTTAACATTCTGAATAGGTCATAGCATTATTTTGCAGTGACTGACCCTCTAAGAAATATGGCTACCAGATTATATACATAGTTCATGAATGTCAGCAGAAAGTGCATGCGATAGATAATATAAAAACATTTGTATCAGTTGATTATACCACAAAAAAAAAAGAAAACACTGTTTGCACTTTCTTAAACAAATTGTTTTCCAGGAAATTACATTGCAGAAAAATATAATTGACATATTTACATCTTAGGACATCAAATTAATTAATACCTATAACGTTGGTTATAAATTTCTCCACTAAGGTGCATTCTTACAATATTGCGATCCTTTGGTAATAAATAATATTATGATCTGGTTGCAGTGATGAACAAAAGAAGCAAATGAAGCATACCAATCGTTTCTCATTAGTTTTCAAACATCGCTGTTTACATTAATTATATAAATATTTTAAAATAACTATATTTAAATAATGATTTGTGAGTAAACAGCTTAATTTTATTCGTTAAATAGTCCTAACAAATGCCACTCTTGATTTCCAAATTCTCTAGATAAATTCACTCCTCACTTCATGAGTCGTTGATTTATCGATAATTTGGAAATCACTCGTGGCATTACTTATGACTAATTTCTTAATTATTATGAGTCAGGTATTTTCTCATCTCATATTTTTTTTTATTTTCTTACAGACTATAGTTTTGTTGACAAAATCATATAAATGTGACAAACTATAGTCTGAAAAGAAATGAGGTGAGTCAAAATAGCTGACTCATAATAATTAAAAGAAACCTCATAGTGTTATTTCCTACATATATATATATATATATATTGCAAATGCCCCAGGTTGTCTTTCAACATTCCTGGTGTTCTCTCCTGACATGGCATATTTGTAACCCACTTCTGAGGTTGTGGCGCCTGGAAGGCAGGGTTACATTGCCTCGATGATATGATGGGTGATGATGATAGTGGTGTGCCAGGAGAGTCCCTAATCCTAAGCTTAATCTAAGATGAATATGAATGATGATGATTGCGATGGTCATATGATGTTCGGGAACCATTTGGGCCTTAAAGTTTTCCTGACATTTGTCTTACAGGTGAGGAAAAACCCCGAAAAACCTCACCCAGAAAAACTGTCCCGACCGGGGATCGAACCCAGGCCCACTGCGTGACAAGGCAGCACGCTACCCCTCGAGACTACAGCGGTGGATTTTCCTACAAATATTAAACAGAATAATTTCTTCAATGAAATTTACATCTTACAGCTCTTAATAGGCCAGAATTGTTCTGATTTTTTAAAATATGAACCATTCCACAGTCATGGAATCTGTGACTTTGTGAACTCCTAGAAGAATGATCTCATTCTTTTGGATTTTTTTATTGCTAATAATGTCATTGTAGACACTAAAAAGTAAAAGCTACATGAATAAGAAGTTAATTCTATTTTCTCTTACAAACTTACTTACTTACTCACTGGCACTATCGAACCCGTAGGTTCATGGCCGCGCAGACGTAAGCTCTCCATACATCCCTATCCTGAGCTAATGTTTTCCAATCATTCCCTGTATAATCTACTTCCCTCAAATCATAGTTAATGTTATTCTCCCACCTCATTCTTGGTCTACCAACTGGGCGTTTTCCCTCTGGCTTTCCTACAAGAAGCTTCCATGCAAGTCTTTCATTCCCCATACGTGCAAACATGTCCTGCCCATCGCAGTCTACGAGATCTTTTAAACTGTTCTTATGTATATCTGGCTTCCTATAAAGACAATGTATTCAATGTGATGTATAATCTTCTCGATTCACCTGTCCTGTGCATCTCTCTTTGGTCCAAAAATTTTCCTAAGTACTTTATTCTCAAATACTTTTAATCTCCTTTCCTCCCTTAAAGTAAGAGTCTCTCTTACAAATCCTTGTTATTTTACTTTTATCACTTTAATAATTCTACTTTTTATAAATATGTCACTTTTTGCACGATAGTGCGTTTTGTTGTACTTACCAGCAATGGCCACCATTATTGAAAGTTCAACCTCCCACATTTTGGGATTGCCAACCTAAATAACTATACTGTAATATTACATTTACACCCACGTGTGGGAAGTAAAACCACTGCCCTCTATATATACTACGTACAATGTATATACAGAAAATATCCAAAAGCTAGTGTTAATATATATTATACGAAACAAATCACTGCATTTTAAATGAACTGAACTTTATTTGAAACAATATAAAACATTAAATACGTACTTGCGGCTGTGCTATCAGTAATTGTTCTCAAGGCCACCTGTTGTTTCAACTAATAAACATTGCCCACACTGTTAACATTAGTCAACTGTTTATCCATCCATAGTAATTCTGCCTGAAGGCAGGTCCTTCACTGCAATCATAGCATTTTCATGCTATGCTTGCAGCTTTACTAGGGAATTGTAGGTGTGGTAGCTTCCCGTTGTTTTCCACACCGGTGAAGGATGATGATGATAATGATAAGGATGATGATGATGGCCATATGATTTTGGGGACCGTTTGGGCCTTAAAGTTTTCCTGACATTTGTCTTACAGGTGAGGAAAAACCCCGATAAAAACTTCACCCAGAAAAACTGCCCCAACCGGGGATCGAATCCGGGCCCACTGCGTGACAAGGCAGCACGCTACCTCGAGACCACAGCGGTGGACAACTGTTTATAATGAATGCAAATATTTCCAAGAAAGATGTTATTATTTTACTATTATTTATTGTTTTGCAAACACCATCGCGCAAAAAATAATGTACAATGCATGTTTGTGAAGTGTTTTACAGAATCTCGGAAATTAAAAACCTTGCTATCACTCAGTTTTTAAACATTTTTCCTTGATTCTGTAAAAACCACTTCCGAACCTTGCATCGTAATATACTATTGTTTCCTTTCACTCTCTTCTGTAGTTGCTCAGAAAAGTGTCAACTCTTTAGAAACCAAGTGTTGATCTTGTAAAATATTTCTTGGATTGAATTTTTTCTATTTAATATGTCTCCCATATATTTTCTTGCTGCCTATAGACAATATTTTCATAAGCTTATTTGGCAGTTCAATCATTTTTAAAAATGACTTTGTTAATAGTGACATTGGCTACGTCTTATCATATCTGGCACCTGATGATAAAAAATGTATAGGAAGATAAAATTAAATAGAAAACCATGGCTTTGAGTCCTAGAAATATTTTTTATAAGTACACTGTCCATGAAAATATATAGGCAGTAATGTATAAATTAATTTGTATGAAAATATATAATTTTTCATGAATGTCTAATATTTTGAGGTTTACTCTTTTATTTAGGAAATACAGCCTTAATAGTGAGTGGAGAACATATTTTAATCGACTCACCACATACATTTTCAAACTTCTTTGATACCGACGGTTTCAGACAAAATCATGTCCTTCTTCAGTCATGGCTTCCACTGATGAAATTCCATGATTGTTGATTTCTTTAGTGACATTACTTCTTGTGCTGCCATCTTTCGTTGGGATTATAAACTTTGTAATTAAATTTTTATCCACCGGAATATCGAAATTCATAGATCAATATTTATTCTTCTGAATGTCACAAGAAGTGATGTCACTAAAGAAATCAACAATCACAGAATTTCATCAGTGGAAGCCATGACTGAAGAAGGACATGATTTTGTCTGAAACCGTCGGTATCAAAGAAGTTTGAAAGATTATAAACTTTGTAATTAAATTTTTATCCACTGGAATATCGAAATTCATAGATCGATATTTATTCTTCTTCTGAATGAATAATAAATATTGATCTATGAATTTCGATATTCCGGTGGATAAAAATTTAATTACAAAGTTTATAATCCCAACGAAAGATGGCAGCACAAGAAGTGATGTCACTAAAGAAAGAATAAATATCGATCTATGAATTTCGATATTCCGGTGGATAAAAATTTAATTACAAAACTTATAATCCCAACGAAAGATGGCAGCACAAGAAGTGATGTCACTAAAGAAATCAACTATCACGGAATTTCATCCGTGGAAGCCATGACTGAAGAAGGACGTGATTTTGTCTGAAACCGTCGGTATCAAAGAAGTTTGAAAATGTATGTGGTGAGTCGATTAAAATATGTTCTCCACTCACTATTAATGATATACCCTCATAATGTTTACTTCCCAATATTAATTTAAATATAAATACAGCCTTATTACCATGTGACATATTTCCAATATGAATTTACATATTTTTTGCACTATGTAACTAATATTGTATACTTACTGTTATTGTTGATGTGTATCATAATTTGACATTCCTGCATACAATCTTGGTTGCTATGAAAACAAAAGAAATCTCAAAAATGACCAAAAGCACTAGTGCAGTAAGTAAAACATTTATTTTGAAACATTGATAGTGATACTGCAATTTGTATTAATTTTGGTATTAATTCATCACATCCAGCTTTCCATGCCTCTTCTATTCCATCATCACTACACACATCATCTAAAACTTTCTCCATAATCAGAAATAAATCCCAAATAAAATTGGTTTTACAGTTTTAACAAATATAAGATGGCGACATGACCAACAATACTTATTATTTCTCCATAGCAACACATATAGCCGATTCATCTTCTGAAATCTAACATTTATCTTCAATTATATTTATTAATATTTTAGCTAATATCTTAATTATTAAAATAAATACACATAGTGCAAAAAATAGTATGCAATACTCGTGTGATAAACACATAATGGAATCTCGGAAATTTGAAAAAACTCGGTGCAAGCGCCTCTTTTTTTTTTTTTTTAATTTTCCTTGATCCGTATTAAGTGTTTACCACACTCATATTGCAATATACTATTTTTTTAATTGGCACAGGTATAATTACTTTTATTAAATAATTTAGAGGTTTACATCATCAGAATTCAATAATTGCATTCCCTTTATTTTAAAATATTCAATTTTCTTTATGAATCAACTCTTGCAATATTAATAAATATGTTTGGTCATTATTTATGTATTAAGAGAACCTCATAATGTTACATCCTAATATATTTTCATAATCTTGTAATATTGATAATTAAATAAGGAAAATATGTTTAAATTTGCTGGCACTTTTTTGGGTAACTATAATTTTGTCACAAATGTACCTATATATGTTTTTGCTACATTTGCTGTTATGTGTTTCCAATGTCTAAAACTGAACAGAACATATCATGTTTCTTTCTCTTCCTTGCAAGAAGTTCATTTTGTGCCAAATTGCTTATAGTAATTTGTTTTTTTTAACACCAATTAATAAATTTAGTCTGGAAAAACTTTTAAATACCAATAAAAATCAACATCCCAGACAGTAAGAAATCTGGAAATTATCAAATTAATTGTAATGATTGTAGCAAAGTATACATAGGAAAAACAAAAAGGAATTTAGAAACACACTCTAAAGAACATTTTAGAAATATTAAAAATTGTGAAATTGAAAAATCAGCAATTGCTGCACATAGTTTACTAGAACATCATAAAATTGAAAAAGAAGCAAAAGTTTTGAAACAATTGGATAAACCGTTGGAATTGACAATTTGGGAAATGATATTCATTCAGAAGAATAAATATCGATCTATGAATTTCGATATTCTGGTGGATAAAAATTTAATTACAAAGTTTATAATCCCAACGAAAGATGGCAGCACAAGAAGTGATGTCACTAAAGAAATCAACAATCACGGAATTTCATCAGTGGACGCCATGACTGAAGAAGGACATGATATTGTCTGAAACCATCGGTATCAAAGAAGTTTGAAAATGTATGAGGTGAGTCGATTAAAATATGTTCTCCACTCATTATTAATAACATATCTAAAACTTTATTTAAAAAAAGAGGTATATTAATAGCAGAGATTTGTTGCTTTCCAAAATATCTTCATGATTATTGTCAGTCAGTAGAGCCTTGGCATACAAAGCCAAAGGTCCTGGGTTCAAACCCTTGTCCAAGCATATATTTGTCACTTCAAATATTTAATTAATTTGTTTAGAGTATTTTATATTTTTTTCTAAAAATAAAATAATAATAATAAAGCTGTTCTTCACACTTTCAGTATCATTATTATGGTATTGTATAATTTAAGGAAAATTAATATGTTATTATTTTACAACAGAAAAAAAAATAGTAAAGGTAGTCATAAATATTACAACGTACATAAGAGAAAAATTTGCGTCTAGATCGTAACTCGCCTCGGTAGCTCAGTTGGTAGAGCACTTGGCCCGGAAAGCCAAGGGTCCCGGGTTCGAGTCCCGGTCTAGGCGAAAAATTTTTCTCTTCAAATATAATTTATCCTTCTATGAGAAGTGTTAAATTAATAATAAAAATCGTCAATAGAAGCCCTACTGGCTATAAAGTAGTGTTAAATTCCCAATAAATGTCTTCTTAACTAAGAAGCTGCCATTTGCAAAGATAGAAGCTATGGTTTCAAGCATTTGGCACGAGGGAATTACAACGTACATAAGAGAAAAATTTGCGTCTAGATCGTAACTCGCCTCGGTAGCTCAGTTGGTACAGCACTTGGCCCGGAAAGCCAAGGGTCCCGGGTTCGAGTCCCGGTCTAGGCAAAAAATTATTCTCTTCAAATATAGTCATAAATAATTCACTTGAAAATTAGAGAGGCAACATTTAACAGAGATATGGTACAATCCAAAATTATGCAGGGGATGATTAGAAAACATTAGCTCAGGATAGGGGTTTATGGAGAGCTTATGTTCATGTGGCCATGAACCTAAGTGTTTGATAGAGTCTGTAAGTTAGTTAGTTAGATTTTCTAAAAAATATTTTAAAAGTATTTTCAAACTTTCTCTTTCCAGTTAATTTCCTCAATATTTTTTTCCAAAATTAATTACATATTTCAAATTCCTTATATTTCTTTGATTTAATTTCTACACTTCTGTAACAGGCCACATGACCTAATACTTACATGGATGATGATGAATTTTTACACTTATGTTATATTTATTACATTACAGATTTATAAATAGTACGATTTTGTACTAGTTTGACTATTGAACTTTTATATATACAGTAAAACTTGTTTAATCCAGAACGTGAATAATGCAGAAATCTGTCCAATGTGAACAAATTTATTGGTCCCGGCAAAATAGTAGTAATTTTACGTGTATTTATTTTGTATAAAACTGAATCTGTCCAACGCGGAAACGGAAGGATATTTCTACACAATTAATGAAAAAATGTTAATAAGGTAGAAAGATAGAGAAATAAATTAGTTTCCACTTCATTGAATTCCCGTTAGGCAAATTAAGAATAAATGATGATTCCTGCTGCCGGGTGAAGTAGAGTTTTTACCTGTATCTGGAATTTTCATTCGGCATCACTATGCACCTGTTTTGCAAAATACAGGTTGGTTTAACAAATATTTGGCGTGTGACATCTGTCTTATAAATAACCAGTGCACTGTAAAATTTTTAATTAGTTTAAGATCTGAGATCAATTGTGTATGTATCTTTCACAGGTAGCTTTCTGAATTTACGGAATAAAGATGGCTAAATCGTATGTATCATTGCCATTAAACAAAAAAGTGAAAATGATTGAAGATGAAGAAAAACAAACTCTCAGTATGCGAAATAATGACTAAATTTAAATGTGGAAAAATCCAAGTTTATGAGATTTTAAAACACAAAAAAATGCATGATTGAGTGGATGCAAAAAAATGGTCAAATGAAGAGAAAAAAAAATCACCAAATTTCCAGACCGATGCTCCAAAGTCAAGCTCTAGCTGTTGCTATATCCCTAGGGAATAATGATTCGAAGGCATCTTCAGGTTGATTATGGACAGTTTTAAATGACGACACAATGTAGAGTGGAAAGAAATTTGCGGGGAATCAAAGAATATGGACAAAAGTGTAGTTAGTGAGTGGAAATCAAAACTGCATACTTTAATTTCAGGATATGCACCTAAGAGACATTTTTAAAACTGACAAAACACAGGACCACTTTCTCTCATGTTACCGTTGAAGTCGCTCGTACATACTATACTTCATTTTCCAACGGCAGCAGAACTACAATTAATCCAAGATACATAAAAATACATGTACGGTGATCTATAATCTAAAATTGGTTAATTTTTTTTATAATGCGGAATGTTGTCTTATGTGGAAAAAAAATCAGTCCCATGCAATTCTGCTGTGACAAATTTTACTGTTTTTTTTTTTTCTTGACTCACCTCATACTTCTTAACTACCTCGCATATCTAGATTTCGTCACTGTATTTGTTACATTCTCAATGCTGTTCACGTTCACAACTGATGTCCAATGCTCTCCTCTCCTGCAGACTGACCTCCAGGATACAGTGACGAAATCTAGATATTCGAGGGAGTTAAGAAGTATGAGTTGAGTCAAGAGACGACTAAACAAAATTAAAATAAACCTCATAGTGTTATTTTCCTACCTACATAACTTAAGTTTTACTGTATTAGATTATTTATTCATAATTCTTCTTCTTATTCTACTTCTATCACCATCTTATCTCATGTCCCCTTTAGGAGGATTAAGTTGCATAATTGTAATATTCAAATAACAAATTGACTTCCATGATTACTTATTATAATGCTTCCATTAGTGCAGAACTTCTTGCAAGTGTAGAGATGTGTGCCCTTTGGTACACTTTGGAATCTGTATATAAGAAAATGGTGGAGTTTGTTTAGGTTTGGAGAAATTATTCATGGATAAAATAGTTTTTTATGAAAAGCAGTTTTCTATGAAGTAAATACATTTTACGCTTGATTGATAGCATGTAAGTGATTGACTTGCCAAGTTTTATTAGGTACTGGTAATTCTAAGAATCAAATGAATCGTGAATTCTTCTTGCCTCACACTTCTATGTTTTTTAAACACATCACAGCAGTATTGGTGACCATCGTCACCATCATCAGCTGTTTTCAACTGCGGTGCTGTGTTTAAAAAAACATAGAAGTATGAGGTAAGAAGAATTCGCGATTCATTTGATTTTTGTCAATAAAATCTCATAATGTTAAAAATTCCCTAATTTATTATATTAAACTGGTAATTCTGTTTTTTATTCAGCGTCTCATATCTTGTCTTCTTTTTTAGATCAGTTTTGGAATAATTATTTCATCTTCAGCATTTTCGCAATCATTTGTTCTGTCATGGTGATGCACAGCTTCTTCCTCCATCTATTGGTAGATTGATTAATCTCCAAATTAAATCATATTCACAGGAATTTCAAATTTCATTAATTTCTACTTTTTATTCTGTAGATTTTATCTCAAACTGTGAGTTCTTTGTTTTTTCTATTTATTTTATTAATTTTGCTTTTCTTTCAGTTTGATGATTGTCTGAGCAAACATGAGTGGGCACTGCAGATTATTCTACTTCCCCATTTTACGCATTCCTAAACTGGTTGCTCCATTCTGGTTACTTCCTCATCATCATCCTCTTATTGTGTACTCCTTTCGGAAGGTTGATTCCAAGTCATATCCTCTCTCTTGTAGACTTTTCTTCACTTGGTTAATCCATCTTTCTCATGGTCTACCTCATGGTTATTTTTGTTGTATCTTCAGATTTAACAGTCTTTGTGGTAGTCTTTCCTTTTCCATTCTTTTTAAATGTCCAAACCATTTAAGTGTATTTTTCTATATCTGTTAGTGTTACTTCTATTAAGTTTAAATTAAACAGTATTATTTCACAAGCAAAAAGAAAATTGAGGGGCCTTTAAGTAATGTACTGGCATCGTTAATATATTTAATATTTTCTGTTTAATATTCAAGTTCTAAAAGGTTGGACATTAGCTGTCTTAAATATTTTGAGACACTAAGACAATTTATAGAAATCAGAATATCTGGTCACCTAATTAAATAGTTTTGAAAGATTTATAAACATAACAATAAATATGAAAATAATCAATTGATTTGGTGTTTACTTGATGAAAATCCATTATGTTTAGTGATTAAATAAAATATAACTGTTAAAGTTTTGTGTGATTTTCATATTTATTTCAATACAAATTCGTTACAGCTGTTTCAGTACTTTGTACTTTCTTCAGTATGAATACTATGAATTCAAATGAATTTTGTTATTATATATACACTCTAGTATGTAACAAGTGTAACTAAGCAACTGAATGTAAACAAAAACAGTGTAACAAACATTCTCTTATTATTCATTTAAAAGAGGTGATACATTTACAAAGGTTTATAGATATATTTTTATTTAGCCTGGTGGAGTTAAGGCCATGTGGCCTTCTCTTCCACTCACCAGGACAAACATATGTTACATATGAATACAAAAAAAATACAATAATAGCGGTGGACAATTAGTAATATATTAAGTTATAATAATAAGCAAAAATAGATGCTTCATATTTATTGTTTTAAAATGTTCAAATGATTAATTTTTTTACTTAATTAATTAATTAAAATAATTAATTGAATTGCTTTTTTAAAACTAGCTGTGTTTAGTTTACTTAGCTGTGGATTGGATCTAATTAATTCATTATATAATTTGGGTCCTAGATATCTACTATGTTTAGATCCAGCAGTTGTATAAAATTTTGAAACATGTAGCAAAGAAGTAGTATTTTGTCTGCTGCTGTAAAAACTTTATTTGTGCTCTTTTAATTCGTTTTTATTTTTATGAAAATAAGTAAGCAATTTTTGTTTGAAAATTTGTTTAATATTTGGCATGTTCAATTCTAAATAAATTAAATTTTAAGGTTCTTTTATACGAGAAATAAAAGGTCTTCCAGTTTGTCCAATATAGACATTGTCTCATGTGCCACACTCTAACTTATATACACCAGATAATTGTTCCTTTTTTACTTTTTATTGTTCTTTATTATATTTTGCAAAGTTTTATTAGTTAAAACTGATCACATTGTTGTTAAACTTTTTATAGTGTTTGAATACCTTATTGGAAAATGGGCCTATATTAGTACTGAAACAGCTGTAATGAATTTGTACTAAAATAAATATGAAAATCGTATAAAAGCTGAGTTTTATTTAATCAGTAAATGCATGAAAATATGAAATGAGGATCTTCTAATAAATTTTCAGAGAAATACAATTTAAAAATTGATTACAAATTTGTGTTAATGGCTTTTAATGTTGTATGATAGTAAAGTGTGAATGCGTAATTTGTCAAATTGGAGATGGGATTTTTTTGTGTTGTTGTACAAGTAACTGATAAGAAGTCAGTAGTCCATTAACCAGGTGTCATGTTAAAATTTATGCAAATTTCCTTTCCTTCTTCACAATAACTTGACATATCTTACTGCAACGAAAACATTTTGCTACAACAAAGTTACATTGAGAATTTGTAAAGGCTATTTATATAGGTGTACATTTATATGTAAAAATGTTTTAAATATTATTTATAATTAACCTTTAATTATTCTCATTTTAATTGTATATAATGTTAATGGCTTGGGTTTCATTGTTTGAAAGAAGGTATTAACATATATTGTTTACTAGCTGATTACCTGGTGTTGCCCATGAATATACTTATCCCAACGTTTTTAATTAATTGCTATATGCCAAGTTCGATTTTGATTTAACAAAAATTGGGGCTGCTAGAGCATTAATGGACTTTGGCATTGCGAGCGATTAATAATAATGTTATCTTCATTTCTTTTGTGATCCTTGCGAGTATATCCTAGCGTTGCTCTCAAAAATCTCATTTCACTAATTGTAGTAGTAGTAGTAGTATTCAAATGTTATGAAGCTCTTGATTTGTCATCATTCGCTTGCTGGCTTCCCAATAATATTTGCTTTGGAAAGCAAATTGAACATCTTTTGTAGTTCATTTTGCATGACCCAGAGTGCACCTGCTAGTATTACCAGCAGAGGCAAACTACATTACACTCGTTTTTTATAAATATTTAGGAGAAAAGAAATGAAGAGATCCCCTAGGCCTCAAGTACTCTAATACCATCGGGTTCGAAGAAAACAAGAGTTCAGTCAAGGGAGACTGGATAGAAAAGTTGAAAGAGGGAATTGGTATATGGAAAGAAATAAATACCAATTTAGATATAAGAAACGAAAGAAGGAGCAAAACACAAGTAAGTGGAAGTAATGATTTTGTTCAGCTTGGGCACCTTGTGGTCGCCATCCACATATCCCCTAGATGAGGACCCCTGAGGGGAAACATAAGAGGATGATCATTAACTAATTGTTATTCTGATGATATTTATTTAATATAATAATCAATTGAGTTGGTGTTTACTTGATGAAAATCCATATTTATTAATTAAATAAAAATAAAACGTAGTTTTATTTGATTTCCATATTTATTATATAATTCAGTGACAGCTGTTACGGTACACTGTACCTTTTCAGACATGTTTACAAATTATGAATTGTGTTATTACATATCAACTGATCTAAGCAACAATACAACAATATTTATTTAAATTTTTTAATTTAACAAAGGGGATTCATTCAGATCAAGTTGAGAATTTAACAGTCTGTTACTACTCTTCAATTTATTTATCTCTACAGCCTCCAAAAGATCTAACTTCTTACCCTTATCACAAACATGTAAAATTTCAAAATTTGGATCGAAGCAATGATTAAATTGGAATAGGTGGTTAGCTTATTTTGAATATTCTAAATTTCTGTTATATGCTCTCATGTATTCCTTTATCCGAGAGATAAAAGGTCTGCCAGTTTGTCCTATATAGACATTGTCACATGTGCCATACTTCAATTTATATACACCTGATAATTTTTCTTTTTTTATTTTGGTTTTGTTGTTTTTTATTATATTTTGTAAAGTTTTATTAGTTTTAAATGCCACATTAATGTTCAACTTTTTAAGTGTTTTGATATTTTATTTAATAACACAATTAATAATTTGTTAACATGTCTGAAGAAGGTACAGTGTACTGAAACAGCTGTCACTGAATTATATAATAAATATGAAAATCAAATAAAGCTATGTTTTATATTTATTATTTAATTAATATTTAATATAATGTTTAATTATTATATGGGCTATTAAAAAATTGTTCATGTATCCAAAACATTGATATAATAATATTTGTAATATAATTTAATTTTGCACATTATTCTGAAAGATAAAATAAAATAAGTCAAAATATACCTTCTTAGGTCCTCAACTTATGAAATATGTATTCTTTATGTCTGTAGACCTTTCAGTACATCCGTTCCATCTTCAGCAGGTCCTTCTTCGCTACATTATCTGATATGATTAGTTGATGCTGCTGGTCATAATGTGGTGTTGTCGTGACACATTAAGACCAGCAGCAACAACTAATCTAATCAGATAATGTAGCGAAGAAGGACCTGCTGAAGATGGAACGGATGTACTGAAAGGTCTACAGACATAAAGAATACATATTTTATAAGTTGAGGACGACAGATCTTACCTAAGAAGGTATATTTTAACTTATTTTATTTTATGACTATCCACCTCAACGATTTTAAATGAATTTTATTAGTATTGATTCTGAAAGATGTTTTGTGCATAATCTTGTACCTGAAGGCATATCTCATAGTTGTGTTTCTATCTTCCTCATCAAAGAAACTCAGTTGCCTACTCTCAGATTTATAAATTGTTCATTTTTTAATCTTTGAGCAAGGAGGGGTGATGCTAGTGTATAATTTTTAAATTAAATTGTGCACCAAATTCCCGGATTAAATTCCAAACCTCTTTGCTTGTATTGTATCATTTTTGGTATTCTTGAATTATCTATTCTTTGTACATGGTCTAGCCAGTTTAATTTATATCTGTTGAGTTTTTCTTCTACTGATTCTACTTCTAATTGTTCTAAAATTTCTCCATTCTTTTTTCTCTCTAAAAGAGTGTATCCTGTTATCCTGAGAAATTTCACTTCCGTATAAAAGGGAGGATAATGCCAAAGTAGTGTATATTTTTATACTTACTTACTCACTGGCACTATCGAACCTGTAGGTTCATGGCCGCACGGACATAAGCTCTCCATACATCCCTATCCTGAGCTAATGCTTTCCAATCATTCCCTGTGTAATCTACTTCCCTTAAATCATAGTTAATGTTATTCTCCCACCTCATTCTTGGTCTACCAACTGGGCGTTTTCCTTCTGGCTTCCCTACAAGAAGCTTCCATGCAAGTCTCCCATTCCCCATACGTGCAACATGTCCTGCCCATCGCAGTCTACGAGACTTAACTGTTCTTATTATATCTGGCGTCCTATAAAGACCATGTAGTTCATTGTTATGTAGTCTTCTCCATTCATCTGTCTGTTCATCTCTCTTTGGTCCAAAAATTTTCCTAAGTATATTTTTATTCTTGTAGATTTTTGTACTAATTTAGCTTTTAATGTATTTAAAATTTGTGTAAATTTCGCGATTTTCTTGTTCACATCTTTTTCATTTTGACAAGATATTTCACAACCTAAATAGTTAAAATTTTGTACTTGTTCTATGCATTGGTTATTGTGCATTATTTACCTATATTTAATGTGTTTGGAATTAGCTTTTAATTTCAATGAAATAGATAATTACCTGGTAAATGCTTTCTGTACTTCTTTAATAAACTGTTAACAAAATATGAAGACTAATAATGTTTTATTTTAGGAAGTAATATTTTGAGGTTCTTTTAATCAAATTATTTTGAGTCTGTAATATCTTACCTCAATATTGAGATAAGATATTACAGACTCAAAATAATTTGATGAAGAGTAATAATTGAAAATTATTAAGAGATAGTCACTTTTTGCCTTACCTGCTGGCTCATTGGTGTGTGTTCGTTTTGCATGGACACCATTTTTATGTAAAAATTTGCTAGACACCAGAACACAACTCTCAAAACTAGTTTATAGATAACAACACACTTTTATATATTAGACAAAAATGCTTTTTACATGACCAAAAATTCCTTTTTCTGTGTAGCAAATGTAGAAAACTTTTTTCTGATATGTGAAACATTTCTGCTGCTAACTTTTTGAAGTTTTGATGTATTATATTTGAAGAGAAAAATTATACGCTCGGACCGGGACTTGAACCCGGGACCCTTGGTTTTCTAGTCCAAGTGCTCTACCATTTGAGTTATCTGAGCAAGTACCGATCTAAATGCAAATTTTTCTCTATATATGTTGTAATTCCCGCCCACCAAATGCTTTGAAGCCTTTGCTTCTATCTTTGCAAATGGTGGCTCCTATATATTGCTCAGGTAGCTCAAATGGTAGAGCACTTGGACTAGAAAACCAAGGGTCCCGGGTTCAAGTCCCGGTCTGAGCGTATAATTTTTCTCTTCAAATATGATTTATCCATCATTGAGATGTATGAAATTAATATTAAGAACATTTTGATGTATTGTTGAAATTGCCTTTGTGTGCTGTTTGATTTGTATTTAAAAACTGTAGAAATATATACCCTATTAAATTTTAAGTGTGCTTTTGTATAGTCTACACAAAATATATCACACATTTTCTATTTTTACTATAAATTTTAATGGATGTACAGTTGCATAATTTCTTATCTCAATGTGGTATAAA
This sequence comes from Diploptera punctata, assembly GCA_030220185.1. NCBI lineage: Eukaryota > Metazoa > Arthropoda > Insecta > Blattodea > Blaberidae > Diploptera > Diploptera punctata. The sequence continues at coordinate 78,741 of JASPKZ010010672.1, forward strand.
AGATATAAAACAAAAGACAGTAAACTCAGAAGAAATTTTACAGAAGTGGCAACATGACAAAAGAAGACTTGATATGGATTCCTATTTAAATCAAACTCTCTGTTAGAAGATGTCATGTTTTAATGAATTGAGAAGAATTTCTATGTAAGGATATTTTAATTAATATCCAGCACAGATTTTATTTATCTATTTATTTATTTTTGGAGTGGTCATCCATACTCTTATGAAATATACATCAGGATGTATTTATCACTTTAGGGCCTAAAAATTACATATAAAGTGTTTACAAAAATTAACATTTCTTTGTATTTAAATTTCCTAACCTTCCTTTGTCATGCTATTACTTTTTGGATAAGCTATTTTGAATTTATCTGTTGTGAAATAGGAATTGTGGAAGTGTATTTCTGTTATAAATCATAGGCCTGTACACTAGGTTTTTCTTTTATATAGTCTTAGGCATAGGCCTATCTTTATTTTAAAGATATTGTAGCTGTGTTTGTGGGAGATAATTGTTTTACTGATTGTATATTGTTTAGTGTGACTTTCTTTGTGCAAAGGCATGTAATAAACATGCAACTTGCTTTACTTCTTATTTTCAGATTGCTTGTTATAAATCAATTTCTATAAAATTGCTAAAATTAGATGAAGGTATGATATTAGAATCTTTGCATAAAATCATCTACAATGATCATAAAAGGAATTATCGTAAGTAATTTTTAAAAAATTGAGCATTTCATTAAAAATTATTAATGAGGAAATGACATTTTCTTTTGTAAAAATAATAAGGGCAATTTTGTTGTAAGTCCAGTTATAATTAAGTATGATAATTATAATATAATGTATTCTAAATATAGTTAAAGAAAACTCGTATTTTCTCTTGTCAGGTGTACATCTAAAATGATGAAAAAGAAAGGATTTTTGTAATAGAGCTTTGATTAAAACCACTTACATGTACAATTATGGATTCGTGAATTTATTATAGCTATAATTTTTAGAACCAATCCATAATCATTCATAAAGTTTTATTTGTTCTGATGTATATCAAGCACCAAAATTATAATTAATGAGATAAAGTTAGAAGAAATATTAGAAATCATAAGATTTGGACTTTTTTTTTTTCAGTTCAAAATTTCAGATAGATATGAAACTTTGCTCAATTATTAAATCATACAATATACACAATTTTGTTAACATGCTAATACAGAAAGTAATAAAAAAATGAATGGAAAGAATATTTCATCCCAAAGAATTAAAAAAAAAATCTCTATTTGTTTTGCATGAACTGGGAAGTCCATTCCAATTGAAGGACAGAATTTTATTGAAAACAAAATAAATTGATATAGGTTTTTAGATAGCATAGAATTTGTTTGAATGAACTTCTGTATAAGTGAATATCAAATTTTTAATTAATAAGATTTTCTGAAAACATGAGTACATTAACATGTAAAGTTTGAATACTAGCTATTTACTGATATGATTGCTCAAATTTTGTCTATGCGCAATGGAAATTGTTTGAGCTTTTTTCTAAAATAAGTGTTGTTTCTGATATAATATAAAATGAATTAAAAGTTCTAAATTCATTAAAGGAATGTAATATTAAAATTCTGATATTTATCTGCAAGATATTCAGTTTTGAATCAGAACTTTGAACATTAATCCCTCCTGAAAATTAGAAACTATGTAAGGGAAATTATCACCAATTTATAAAAATCATTAAATATTGTACAATATTGGGAAAATGTTTAACGTGCTCTACTGGATCCTCTTTTTCTGCTAGAATACTGACTATACTTCATCTCCGTGACTTCCATACATTGCTCATAAACAGATATATTTATTAGGAAGAAAAATGTTTTTGTGCAATTGTAAAGAAAATATGTATTTCCATTGAGCATATGCAATGTTGGGCTGCTGTAAAAGAAATGTAATCAAAATAATTAGATATAAAAAGTTGAGTAATTTATAGAAGAACTAAAAACAATTTAAATTAGATTTAATGAAAGGAATTCTATGAAATATATTATACTCATTATTAATAAATACCTTCACTTTTTAAAGTATTCTTCCTTAATCTTTGTAATTCTTCTTAACTCTTTTTACAAACTAAAAGAAAAAGTACAGTAATTGAACTAGCAGAATCCAGTGCATAGAATTAATATAATGGAAATAACTTGTGATTACTTAGTAACATACTTAAAATTGTGTAGAACCAGTTAAGTGAGAACAACTGACTGCCAAACACGAACAGCTACTACAGATTTTCTACTTCTCCTTTTTGTTACATTTTTTATGTGTTCTTTAGTTATAATGGTTAGATTCCTCTTTGTTTTCCCTATGTATATCTCATCACAATGTACTCATTTTATTTGGTAATATTCTTGATTTTTTTGCCTTCATCAATCTTTTCATTTTTGTTGATTTTTATTAGTTTATTTAGGCTATAATCATTCTTTGGTGCTAATCTGATATTACATTTTTCATAAATCTTTTGGAATTTATTATGTGTCCATGGGTGATATGTGAATTTTCTGTATTTCTTTTATTTTGGTTTTTCTATCTGAAGAGTGTTTTCGTTCCTCAATTTTTGTTTTTTGTACTTATCAATTGTTCTTCTTATTTGACTATAAACTAGTTTCGGAACATAGTTTCTGTTCCATCCTCAGTATCGTCATGATTGTTGTTCTCTCGTCTTGAAGAGCCGTCCTTCGCTCCTTCCATTGGCTGACTGAAAAACCTTGAAACCAAGTCATTCTCACCGGGAATTTCAAAGTTCATTAGAAATTGATGAACTTTGAAATTCCCAGTGAGAATGACCTGGTTTCGAGGTTTTTCAGTCAACTAATGGAAGGAGCGAAGGACGGCTCTTCAAGATGACAGAACAACGGTCATGACGATGGAACAGAAACTATGTTCCGAAACTAGTTTATAGTTAAATAAGAAGAACAATATGAGGTGAGGGTTAAAAAAATTCTACCTTAATGAATATACCTCATAGTGAGAATTCCTAAAATAAGTAAGAACCTCTAATGTTACTTGATATTGTATTTTCATAATAACAATATATATTTATTTAATGGGGATGTTAAAGCAGGAGTAGGCTATGTGCCACTGCCAGGTTTCACCTTATCCCATCTCTTTATGATTATCCCTCATGTAACACTCTTACACTACGTATAAACACTTAAAGATATTCATAGTTAAATATGGGAAATAACATTATGAGGTTCCTAATTCAATGAATGAATGAGTCGTTTCTTATCTTACGTCATAGTTTATGTTTTCTTAAACACAAGAACTGCAGTTTTCAAGAGGAACATCCCTCCCATTTTCAACCAATATTATGACTGCTGGATTTTTGTGGAATCTCCATCTATAACGTTGCCATCTGGTGTTGATTTGTTGAACTTTGAGATCAGGTCCTGTTCATTGGGAATTTTGAAATTCATGTATCTAAATTTGTTCTGCTGAATATATATCAGTACATTCACGAATTTAGGCCATTTGTTGACCTGTTTCGGCCTCAAGAGAAACACCATCCAAAAGTCTTTTGAGTGGACGTCCTGGTCTTCTTCTTCCTGCAGGTTGATATCTTAACATTTGTTTGGGTATTCTGTGATCTTCCATTCGATGAACATGTTGCATCCATCTTGACTTATAATCAGAAATTTTGTTTTCTAAAGGTTCCATGTGTAATTCTTCTAAGATGTCTTCATTTTTTTTGTGATCTAGTAGTGTGTATCCTGCAGTCCTCCGAAGGTATCTCATTTCAGCAGATCTAAGCCTCTGTATATCCTTCTCTGTTTCAACGTCCATACTTCGCTACCATACAAAAGAGTTGGAAGAGCCAGTGTTTTATACACTTTTAATCTTGAATGCTTTTGGACTAACTGTGGCTTGAAGATAGAATTTATTAACCGTAAAATTCTTAAAAATTTAGATATTTTTGCATTTACATCCTTTTCTTCTTCATATGAGATATTGCATCCTAGATATGTAAAATTATTCACCTGCTCCAAAATTTTATTGTCCAGTACAATTTTACTTCTGACAGGATCTACACCTTGAAATGCCATAATTTTTGTTTTTTCTGTAGATATCTTCAAACCATTTATCTTCTCCCAAACTGTCAATTCTGAAGGTTTTTCCAATTGTTTTAGAAGTTTAGAACTTAAATATATATCTCATCTACACTCCTCTGTGTACACAATACGAGTACACATAACGTAGATTAATTTGATGTGCCAAACAGGTGCAAAAATTGAAAATAGACCACATTAATGTTACATATCTGTCTAGTATGGAACCCAAAGCATGAAAACTCCAGTGGGTGGCATTGGAAAACGCATTCTGTAATATTTATAGTCAGTATCTTTGAATCAAAAAAAATATTGAATCTATTTAAATGGGCTTATGAATTCCAAGTGTTTGTGCTTTCAATAGTTTCTTGTTTTATTTTATAGCTACAAATGCCCGATTGATAGACGTAACTAAAATTGTTTTAACCTCTTTTATTTTCAGGTTGAGTGTGATACCAGTTGACTCTTGAATATATGCTGAAAAATATTTATATTTTATTTCAAACACAAAACATTACATTTATTTTTTATATGTATCACTGTGGAAATGATTAAAATTGAAAGAAAAAGTAATACAATAACATAAAGCTTCCAATGTCTAATGAAGCTCTTCAAATGAGGTACTTATATTTATTTAATAATTTTTATTATCTAATAATTTAATTATTCATTTTTAACATTTAATTAACTTTTAGTTTTCTTTCTGTGTGAATACACATAATTTCAATAATACTTAATTTTTATCCAAAAATTAATTAGATAGAACATCGGTTGATTAATGTCTTTGACATCATCCAATTCCTAATAGCCAATTTTGTCAGTCCATTCAATCTCCTGGTTGTAGATGTTTCTCCTTCATGTATTAATATATTCAATGACTCCAGGAAGTTTTAGGTCTTCCTCTGCCTCGTCTTCCTTCAGGTTTCTATTCCAAAACACATTTTGGTAGCTGATCCTCTTCCATTCGCTGGACATGAATTATATTTTGTTAAATGAAGAACCCAGTACATTCTTTATGTAATTATACTTCTAACTTGTTTCCTCTTTCAGGGATCCAGTTTTTCATGGGATTCTCCAAAACTCTAAAATTTTCCATAACTCTGACTGAACTCTGCCAATCATTTCCTTTGCTTTGAGCATCATTCTTGACATATTTGAACCATTTAATTCTTTATCTCTCTCTTGATTCTCTTCCTTTTCCTTTTAATTTGAGTATCTTTATTTCACAATCATCTTAACTTAATTCAACATGGCTAAAACTTGATTGCTATGTAGTCTGTCATTGAAGTTTCTCTCTCTGATATAAGGTGTGGCATTTGTTCTCACTTCTCTGAATAATTTGTACATATGCTGCTATGATACTGTTAATGAAATCCTTTTTATAATGTGATGACAAACCTTAAAATGTTGTTTATTCTGTGCAATGAATGTGTTCATGATAGAGAGTATTGGCAAGATTTAGAGAAATTTGAAAGCATCCTTATAGACAAATTGTGATATTTTGTTAATATCTTATTTAATTATACATAGGTTGTTTCTTTAGTTTTGGCAACTATTTATTTTCTGGATACATAGCATACATACATGGTTGTAAGTTTTAGAGGTCTTCGGTGTAGTCACCAGCATTGCGTACAATGTACTCCCAGCGATGTGGTAGCCGTCGAATGCCGTCGGCACTGCCTAATCTTTGGATGGTGCGTAGAGACTGATTAACTGCACTCAGACTGTCGTCCACTGTTCTGAATCTCTTCCTTGAGTTTAGGAATGAGGTCGAAGTCACAGGGACTTATGTCTGGAGAGTATGGAGGGTGGTAGAGCACCTCCCAACCCCAGTGATTGAACAAATCAGACACTGCCCCTAGGCACATGTGACACATTTTCGTGTCCTCTAAAGGCTTGTACCCACCTTGCCACTGTTCGGTACTGCAATGTATCTGCACCACAAACCTCTCGCAATCCTTGATGACACTGTAGTGCGTTTCTGCCTCTAAACATTCAATCTTCAACCAGATTCTCTCCTCCTGCTTTGAAAACTTGTACTACGTTATACTGTGATGCCTAGATCTAAACTCATAACTTTGGGCTCATTGTTGCATGAGGAGGGGAGGGGGGAGAGGCGAATCCATATGCTCGGACGAAGAGGAGGCACTGAAATTACATGTGCAATAAACAGAATTGTCAACCCTAGTTTTATTTGGATTCCACACTATTGTTGCCAAAACTAAAGAAACAACCCTTGTATTTTAAAGATTCATTTATACATGCCAGTCAGTTGATGCAAAGAAAGAAACACACTATAATATGTTCTTTATAAAATTTTGAATTTATCTAACTTATCAACCATTGAGATCATACCTTAAAATGTTGTCCAACGTATATAAAAATTTATATATATATATAGGGTGCTATGTGTAAAACTGTTGGATTGTTAGCTCCTAAGACATGCCTTGAACTACTTTGTTAGCAGCACATTTTTGGGAAATGTAATTGCATTGTTGGTTGACTTAATATGAAATTGCGCTTATAACAAAGTTTTATTTTATCTACATAATTTTTCCTTTTTTTTTTTTTTTTTTTTTGGTTTTGTCATTACCTTAAGGGAGTTTTTTAAAAAAGTTTTCCACATAATCTATAGGTATCCTTGTTCAAATAATGCCACTGCATTAATTCAGAAGAGCTTATATATAAATAAAAAATCTTATTAATTTTAGAGATTTGTACATAATAATGTCTGATTATTGTTATGAAAACTTCATATGCTGTTATCTTTGAGGTGTATTGATTTATATTTGGTTGTTTTAGTGATGGATCTATATACTATACGGCTATGAAATTAAACTTATTGGCCTTTCAGTAGATCCGCCACTATATATTATTAATGGAAACTTTCAGAATGTAGAGTTATTTTTTAATCACTAACATTTTTGAGTTCAGTTATTGCAAACAAGTACTATGAAGAAAGTTATTGTATGGTTAACATTTTTAAAACAGTATTTACTATTAAAGTAATTTTATGTTCCAACAGGATTTATAATCTTAAGAACATAGTTTATTTTAGTTTTACTGACTTCCATTTCCCATATTCCACTTTTACTTTTTTTCCCCTCACCAAAAAGGGATCTTGCATTGAACAATGACTGGTTCTAAACCAACACCTACTTAATAAATTATTGAGTAATTTTTTACATCTTACCTCATATGTTATGTTTTTTTAAACACAGGTACTGCAGTTTTGAAAAGGACACACCCCTTTCATTTTTAACTGATAATGTCGGTTGAAAATGAATGGGATGTGTCCTTTTGAAGACTGCAGTTTCCGTGTTTAAAAAAACATAAAATATGAGGTAAGATGTAAAAACTGACTCATTAACTTATGAATTAAGAACCTCATAATGTTATTTCCCATATTTAACTATGAACCAACACCTTACTCCTCAGTGAAACGCCACATAAGGTTAAAATCCAAAATTATGAATGACAAAACTTCAAACAGTGGCCAGAAATAAAAAATGGGAATGTCTAATAAAACATACTGATATACCAGACATACCAAGAAAAACAGAAGTTGCACATTTTAGCATGCCAATGGACCACGACTGCCTGGCAAAATACCTTTACAAAATCAATGTTCTGCCTTCACCGAAATGCATTTTATGCAATCACCCAGATGAAGAAATGGACGAAGGTCATAAGAACGACTGTATCGCTGTCAAACATGAAGATTCTAAGACCGCAAAGTATTGGAGAGCAAGACAGCTAATGACTTCAGTGTTATTGGTCGAATGCAAATACATTAGTCTCTACTCAAATTACTTCCAATCACTGGTGAGCTGACTCACCGTGAGCAATTGCTGAGATCGAATTAACGGCCGACTTACCGGTCATGCATGAAAGTCAACGTTTTCGTAACATTGGCAACGAATTACCCAGAATTCTCAGCGATAAAACCACTTCCGTTATTTTCGTCTGCTATAGAGGTACGCATTTACGCTTGCGTCCCGCAAATAATACCGTATACAACGACGTCTGCGTCGCGCAACATTACGCCGATTCTCCTGTTCTTCCAGTTGAATTCTTTGGTAGACTCTATCAAATGCCTCTTCTCCGCGTATACCGAAAACATGATCGAAGTCTTCAAGGTCCGACATCTTGGATAAAGCTGCAAAGGTTTCAAACTACATCGGTTCCCTTCGGGATTCTCACGATAAGTTTCTATCTTGAGCTATGATCTTAAGTTACCTCGTCAGGTAGCTTGCAATTATTATCGCATGAATAGATTTATGAGTAAGCAAAATGTATTAGGATAAAACTTTCTCAGCAGAGAACGCCTTTTACGGTCTAATGCGTTTATAATTACTCCAAATCATTAACAATTGTCCTGGAAATTTCAATGAAGAAACTTGAAGAATTGCTTTTTTAGGAATTAACACTATGATGTATTATTTATTTAAATAAAATTTTATTACCTCACCTCATATTCTTCTTCTTAGTCCAGTTTCATACCCTTCTTCTTCAGTTCCATCCTCAGTATTTTCACAATCATTGTTTTGTGTCGTTTGAAGAGCTGCTTCATGCTCCTTCTGGTCCTTTATTTAAATAAAGTTGAAGAAACATAATTTGAATAAATTGTATACTGCCCTGACAATTAAATATATCGATTTTCTGAGCAGTCAATCTGCATTCAATACCTCACAGGATTGAAAATTTTAATATACGAAATATTCAAACTCAGAGCTAGGGATTTAAAATATTCAGCAAATTTTTGATAAACAGGTATGGTATTATATTTGAAGAGAGAAATATACGCTTAGACTAGGGTTTGAACCCAGGACTTTCTGCACTCTAGCCGAATGGTATACCAAGTGAGGTATCTGAGCAACTCCAATCTAAACGCAATTTTTTCTCTTATATACGCTGTTAATTCCTGCGCACCAAATGCTATGATGCCTTTGCTTCTATCTTGCAAATGGTGGCTACTTTATTAAGAAGACATTTAATTGGGAATTTTATATTACATTATTAAGCAATTAGGGTTTCTTTCAATGTTTTTATTATCATTTCATACCAAAATAATAATTATATTGTAGACATAGTACTTAATATTTATTTTTATTGTAATTAGATGTAAGAATCATTTTTGTATCTTTTTTTAATCTGGTTGAGTTGTAGACAAGGCCTTAAGGCCTTAAGTCTGCCAGATAAAATAAAGCTATTATTATTATTATCATCATCATTATTATTATTATTATTATTATTATTATTGTTATCGTTATTATTATTGTTATCATTGTTATTATTATTGTTATCATTATTATTGTTGTTATTATTGTTATCATTATTATTGTTATTATTATTATTTTTATTATTATTATTGTTTATGTTGCACATATGGGGAATGAAAGACTTGCATGGAAGCTTCTTGTAGGAAAGCCAGAGGGAAAACGCCGAGTTGGTAGACCAAGAATGAGGTGGGAGAATAGCATTAACTATGATTTGAGGGAAGTAGATTATACGGAAAATAATTGGAAAGCATTAGCTCAGCATAGGGATGTAAGGAGAGCTTATGTCCGCGCGGCCATGAACCTACGGGTTCGATAGTGCCAGTGAGTAAGTAAGTAAATTATTGTTTATATTATTATTATTATTGTTATCGTTATTATTGTTGTTATTATTATTATTGTTGTTATCGTTATTATTATTGTTATCATTATTATTATTGTTGTTGTTATTATTATTGTTATCATCGTTATCATTATTATTATTATTATTATTATTATTATTATTATTATTATTATTATTATTATAGGTCCTGGGTTCAAACCCCAGTCTAATTTCTCTTCAAATATAATTTATCCATCATTGAGATGTATGAAATGAATAATTAAAACATGTGTTCCTAATTTCAAGATTGTGCATCAGATTCTCAATTTCCAAATCACTCCATGTTCTCCAGTACATTTGTTGCGAAGGCATGTGGTAATGAAAATACTATATTTCAGTGACTTTATTGGTTATAAATTTGCACTATAAAATATGCACACAATTCATAATAGAAATAAACATTTTATTAATATACTAGCTAATACCCGGCGTGCGCTGCTACTCTTAAATAAATGTTTTTACCACCAGCCGGGAATCTGCTTATCCCGATCTTCTTGTCATCAATGAAAGACAAAAATGGTTAACCAGTCAAGTGGTATTAATAGCTACACATTTACAGCGCGCCTCCCTCAATGGGACCTTTAAACCAATTATGGCTACCCTCAGTGGGACATTTAAATTTTGTATTCCTTTGAAGAATTACAACTTTATTTTCTAATGCTAATATTACTGTTAATATGTTATTTAAATAGTTCAAATAAAAAAAATATATTATGTGAATATTGTAGTTTCTCTATACGCATAACGATAGAAGAAAATATAATTGAAATAAAATAAAAAATAAAAATATTAACAAACAGACAAAAAATAATCAAAAATAAATTGTACGAACATGTAAGCACGCCTCTGCTTAGCTTTAGCATGCACGACACTGAACCTGTAAGAATGCCCTTTTTCCCTAGTCTTTCAACATCCAGCTGGGTGTCAAATTCTAAGAAACTGTCAAATTTAGCCCGCCAAACTGCAGTGTAAACTAATTCACTTTTGTACATTTTTCTGACCCTCACACAAGTCCAGTTCGATTTTTTTTGTTGACCTTCACTCATACAACAACAGTATACTTGCAAGAGGAGGGGAGGGGAGCTGTAACAAAGTAAATGATAAGATCGTAACAAACAATGCTACAAGTGTCCCTATACCTGAAAATTGAAAATGTAATTATATACTGCTTGCTTGCAGTCTACTCAAAATTACTTAAATTTATTTTGTTGAATATCGACTTCATCCCATTTCGCCCTTAGTAACTTGATTTAAGAGGAAATATTTCAACAAGACTAAAACAATGTCTTGCATATGCTGATGATGTAATAATAACAGCAAGAACAAAAAATTCCCTACTGGAAACCTTTGACAAATTGAAAAATGAAAGTATAAAATATGGGCTTGTAATCAATCTAAATAAAACGAAATACCGTATTTAAGATGTATGAGAAATAAAACAAATTTGAATGAACTAACTATAAATAGTGACTGTATTGATCAAATTAACTCCTTTAAGTAACTAGGCACGATAATAATACTGTTAAGAAGAAATCAAAACAAGAATATCGCAAGGGAATAAAGCATATTTTGCTAATTTCGATATATTCAAAAGCAAATTAATATAAAAAAAATGTTAAATTCAAATTATATACAGCAGTAATAAGACCATATGTTATGGAGCTGAAACCTGGGTACTAAAATAAGCAGATAAATTAAGACTATTAACGTTTGAGAGGAAAATATTTAGAAGAGTGCTAGGTCCAGTAAAGGAAAATGGAACTTGGAGGTTAAGAAGGAATAACGAATTATACCTCAAGAATGATAAAGGAAATATAGTTAATTTCATCAAATCCAAAAGATTGCAATGGTTTGGACATACACTAAGAATGCCAAAATGAAGATTGCCGAATGATATTTTAAATTGGAAGCCACAGGGAACATGACCAAGAGGAAGACCTAAAGATCGATGGGAAGATGACGTAATTGAAGATTTAAGAGAGATGGGGATTTTTGATTTGAAATCTACTGCACAAGATAGGAAGAAATGGCGTAAACTAGTTGAGAAGGCCAAGACATTCCACTGGAATTCGTAGAGCCTGACGAAGAAGAAGAAGAATCCACGACAGTGTGATACCGCTTGAAACAGGGCACTTGCACATCACATTGCAGTCATCACAGCGAATATTTTGATGCTGTTCACCTTTCTTATAGCATCGGACACAGCGACGCCTGGATTCCTGTTTGGATGTTGATGGGATAAATGGCAGGCAGCATTTGTCCCGGTTGGTGGTGCTAATTTTGCAGGTCTACCAGAGGACTTGTTCTCAGATTTATAATACTTCAGTATCATGTTCTCGATCAATTTAAATTGAAATTCCATACGTTGCATATTGCCCCACGATTTGACATAGAGCAGATATGAATTCAGGCAGCATATGTCTATGAAATGCCTAAATTGGTTCTGGTAATAGGAGGGCGGATCGGAAAGTAACGCACAATAATTTTTTCTGCCTTGGTATTGCAGCTAGAATGTTGAAATTTCACAGAGATATAGTTTGAAGTTTTCACTACAGATGGTATTTTTTTCTCAGGTGCACCTCTTGCGAGAGAAGCTTGAACTATGCAACAAAGATGGCGCGCATGCTACAGTCGTCCACCTGTGAGGAACAGAGAAGTGTTGTTCGATTTTTGTGGGCCAAAGGTCATAAACCCAGTGAAATTCACAGGGACATGCGTGGCGTGTATGGGGATGATTGTATGGACCGTAGCAATGTCTTCCGTAAAGTTAGTGCTCGCTGGGTGCCTAAGAACCTGACAGACGACCACAAGGGCCAGCGAATGATGGCAAGCTTGGACCACTTAACGCGGTACACCGCACAAGGACATGACTTTCTGGAAGGAATCGTCACAGGTGATGAGTCGTGGGCGTACCACTACACGCCCGAAACAAAGCAGGCATCAGCAGTGCGCAGATGGCTACACTCCAACCAAACGGACTTCTACGAACAGGGCATATTGAAACTGGTAACACGATGGGAAAAATGTGTTGAGAAAGTTGGTGACTATGTCGAAAAGTAGGTAAAAGATGTAAGTTCATTTGTGATTTGTTTCCTTTTTTTTACTATTAAACTTTTAAAAAAAAATATTGTGCGTTACTTTCCAATCCGATCCGTCCCTCACAGGCGGACGACTGTAGCATGCGCGCCATCTTTGTTGCACAGTTCAAGCTTCTCTCGCAAGAGGTGCACCTGAGAACAAAATGCCATCTGTAGTGAAAACTTCAAACTATATCTCTGTGAAATTTCAACATTCTAGCTGCAATACCAAGGCAGAAAAAAATATTGTGCGTTACTTTCCGATCCGCCCTCGTATTTCTTCATCCTCTTTCATGTGCTACGATAACTCACAAGATGAGATTTTATGACGACCTGGCCTTGAACCTTGGTAGATACCATCTTCTCATTATGATTTGTACTTACGAGGCAAATATCCTTCTTAACCTTCCACTTAATCACCATCAATTTATCCTTGTAGGCCGATACATGTGAGAAGACTGCATAACAGTGAATTAGTAAAGTGATCCCACAACAGACCCGGAGGCCCTTGGGGTAGTAGGAGGTTAAGGCTCCCACTTTTTCTAGACAATCGGCACTTTATGTCAGCCGAGTTGTCAGCCCTGCGTGACGGCCGCCTTTACCCCAGAACGCGTCTGGTACTCATTTCCGTTTGAGGCTGAGTCGACCACAGGGCCATAGTGTCGCCAGAGGGTTTGGGTCAGTTTTTAAAAATCCTGACCCCCAACGGGACTTGAACCCTCGACCCTCCGGCTTGTAGCTCAGTGCCTTAACCACTACGCTACGGCGTGCCCTGAATTATATAGCCTTTGTATGAAGCCAGCCAGGTATAATGAGAACAGTTAAGTCTCGCAGACTGAGACGGGCAGGACATGTGGCACGAATGGGGAATGAAAGACGTGCATGGAAGCTTCTTGTAGGAAAACCAGAGAGAAAACGCCCAGTTGTAGATCACGAATGAGGTGGGATAATAGCATTAACTATGATTTGAGGGAAATCGATAATACAGGAGATGATTGGAAAACATTTGCTCAGGATAGGGATGCATGGAGAGCTTATTTCCGCGCGGCCATGATCATATGGGTTCGATAGTGCCAGTGAGTTAGTTAGTTAGGCCGATATATGTTCTCCCTTCTTTAGCTTGGCTTCCCTTATTTCAATATTTACACCTTTTCTGTTTTGGCGTAAAGTTCCAATTGCGTCAGTTCCTTGTTGACACAATTTCTCAAATAAATTATGACTCGTTAACGAGTTGTCCATGGTAACCATATATCACATGAGAGGGTTCATTAGTTGCAACACAACTTTAGACCCATCAGCCTCATTTTTTAGCGACTGGTCGAATATTGTATCCTTCTCTAAATATGTAAGTTCCACACGTAGCCCGAATTTGCCTCGCATAATTCAAACGATTTAAAGCCAAATCGGGAACGTTTAGAATGAATGAAAACTTTCCAGGTAGTCTTCCCTTCCACATCATCAACAACTCGTCTATCGAAATATCATAATCGGGAGTGTAAACACTTCTAAATCTATCGTTAAGGTGATTTAAAATCTGTTTGAGTTTGTACAGTCTCTTCATGTCGCCTCATCATACTCATTATTTACAAAATGTAAAATTTAAGCAGAAGATGGAATCTCCTTTCCGAAAAAAAGTTCCAAAAATATTGGGCTTTCCAAAATTTTCCTGCTTGAAAAATAACTTTTATTTTCAGGTTGTTTTTTAACCCTTGTAATAACAAAAATGCCAGTTTATTTATTATTTTTCCATTATTCGTTTCGTTCCATTTATGGGCTTTTGATCTATCTTTTATTAAATTTTTTTTAGGAACTGCCCAACATAGCGATTTGTTTCATCAGTTATATGATCACAAATTTCTTGCGTAATAAATAGTTTAAAACATTCCATGGGATTTGTAGGGTATTGAATTTTTACATACTTACAACAAGCATGACGAGCATAGACGTCATAGCCACTGTGTTAAACTTAAGGCTTGACGTGCCCGCTCGTCATAGCCCAGGGCCGTTCAAACTTTTTAATGGGCCGGGCCAATTACCGATTGTGCAATTGATCGCGGGCCGGAACATAAATATCGTTACCATTATTGTTGCTACTGCTACTTTTATTACTACTACTATTACTGTTGCTTCTGTTACTGTTACTACTGTTACAGTTATTATTATTATTATTATTATTATTATTATTATTATTACAATAAAATTACATGAACATACAGAAGAATGTTAAAACGTTATAATACAATGCTGCAATTAAAATTGTAAAAAAAGATACCAAACTTAATATATTTACAAATAACACTAATACTTTGTTTCCATGCTCCTTCACAAAGTATTTGCTAGTCCAGAATTCGTTAAACTAACTACACTCGGAATCAATTTGGCGTTTTCTTAAAGCATTTTCTCAATTTAAATTAAGACTATTTTTACAACTATTCCGTGCACAGGGTACTGTTTGATTGACAATACAACAAGCGAAATAAGTAATGTTCAAAGTTTGGAGTGGGGGAGAAAACGATATATAAGGGATGAATCAACTCTACTACATTGTCAGGTCCACCGCTGTGGTCTTGAGGTAGCGTGCTGCCTTGTCACGCAGCAGGCCCGGTTTCGAACCCCTGTCGGGGCAGTTTTTCTGGGTGAGGTTTTTATCGGGGTTTTCCTCACCTGTAAGACAAATGTCAAGAAAACTTTGAGGCCCAAACGGTCCCCGAGATCATATGGCCGTCAGCATCACCATCATCATCCTTCACCGGTGTGGAAAGCAACGGGAAGCTACCACACCCATATTTCCCTAGTAAAGCAGCAAGCATAGCATGAAAATGTTATGATTACAGTGAAGGACCTGCCTTCGGGCAGAATTACTATGGATGGACATTGTCAGAGAAGCGGTGACACTTCAACCCTACATTTCTGAGAGCTGAATTTCACACAGGGGTGTCCAAACTAGATGTTAAATTTTAAAATCTAAATGTAAAATATACAATTAATTTGTTCATTTCAGTGCTTACGCGGGCCATACGAAAAGCCATGGCTGGCCGGATGTGGCCCGCGGGCCGTAGTTTGGACGGCTCTATCATAGCCACTACAGGAGGGATCAGGCATGACGCACCCTCACGTCATAGCCACTACAGTGGTTAATGTGAGTTATATGTAGAAGATAAACATATGCTGTCGCGGACTTTTTTGTAGAGTTTTTTAGATGTTCAATTCTATGTACATTAATTTGGTGTATTTGTTATGGTTTAGGCAGCGTAAGCCATTTAAGCATCAAAATATGGACCTTATTTCACGTTTTTCACAACAAAGGGTGATTTTTAGGGGTGAAGGGGTTGAATATCACAATTCTCTTATAGCCTATGTTCATTCCGGGAATCTCCTGAACATTTTGCAAAGAAACCCATCAAAATCGGATCAACGGTATGGCTGCGCATAGAATATGAACAAACAAACAAACACGATTTTTAATATTAATAAATTTCAATAAAGACACATTAACAGTACAAACATATTTATTGAATTTTAACATAGGATTTCCTCACATAGGTATTTATAAATTATATGCACAGTTGCTTTCCATTTTTTGCTAATACACTTTTATAAATATATCTTAAATTTTTTATGTGTAAGATTTAAATTTATATTTTTGTTCCTATATATCCACTGATGATTTTATTGCTATTACATGGATGGGAATTAGGATTTAATAATTTTAAATATTGCTTCAAGCTTCGATAAAGATAGCGATTTTCCAATAATACTGTATCGTAGTATTGCGACATCTCCTTTCTTTTCCTGTCAACATTACCAACTCTTTGCCAGAAGTATTCCATGCTTTGATAATTTTCGTGAACCTAAAACAAAATGACATATTTTTAAGTGCATTCATAACCTCATGTAGCGTTGACAGTGAAATCTATTTTAGAAACCATCTTTAAAATAATATAATCACTTGCTTTTAACATTCCAAAAAAAAAAAAAAAGATTGAAGGATGAGTTAAGGTAAAAAGGTAAAGGTAAAGTGATCCCACTACAGGTCTTAAGAGGCCCTTGGGGTAGTAGGAGGTTAAGTCTCCCACTTTTTCTAGACAATCGGCACTTAGTGTCAGCCAGGTTGTCAGCTGTGCATGACGGCTGCCTTTACCCCCACAACAAGCATTTGGTACTCATTTATGTTAGAGGGTGTGTCGACCGCAGGGCCATAGTGCCACTATAAGGTTTGGGTGAGTTTAAAAATCCTGACGCATCGGGACTCGAATCCTCAACATTCTGGCTTGTAGAATAGCACCTTAACTACTACACTGCAACGTGCCCCGTGAGTTAAGGTAGAGGCAATTCATTGAACAACAAGCAAACTGCCTACATTGCAAGCAAGAAGAAGAAAAATAAGCTTTTATCGAAAGGAAGGCTAAATTATTTTTAAAAAAGTAGAAAAACACAAAGAACTCACTGTTTGGGAAAAAATCTACATTCAAAAAAATGAAAATGAGGAATTAATGAACTTTGAAATTCCATTTTTTAAAAAATTACAATAGGAAGTAACATTAAGAGGTTATTATTTTATTTCAGGAACTGATATTTTGAGGTTATTTTAATTAAATTATTTTTAGTCTGTTCATCGTATCTCAATATTAATGTTGATTTGTTCTTGAACATGTTTCGATTATATCATAATCAGCATCTTGCCCAGACTGGTTAGATTTATGTTGCACACCCTGGATGTCGATGTCAGCTCCATCCTGTGGTTGGTCAAAGAACCTGCAAACAAGGTCACGCTCAATCGGTATTTCAAAATTCATAACTCTGTTTTTGTTCAGAGTTATGAATTTTGAAATACCGATTGAGCGTGACCTTGTTTGCAGGTTCTCTGGCCAACCACAGGATGGAGCTGACATCGACATCTAGAGTGTGCAACATAAATCTAACCAGTCTGGGCAAGATGCTGACGATGATTATGATATAATCGAAACATGTTCAAGAACAAATCAACATTAACACTGAGGTAAGATGAACAGACTAAAAATAATTTAATTAAGAGGTTATACTTAATAATTAGGTAATTTGGTCTGTATATTATTATCTCTTATGGTTTTTTGTTGGACATATGTTTCAAAGCTTGTTAGTCCATCCTCAACTATTACAGACTATTATTATAATATAGTATTAGCGTGTAGTAGCAGAGGATGGGGCTAAAAAGCATTGAATGTATGTCTAACAAAAACAACCATAAGAAATAAGAATATACAGACCAAATTACTTAATTATTTGAAATTCCTTTGGAAAATGATTTGATTTCAAGGTTTTTCAGTCTGCCAACAGAGGGAGCAAGAGATACCTCTTCAAGACGACAGAACAACGGTCGTCAGAATACTGATGATGGAACCAATTAAGGTTTTGAAACTAGTATATAATAAGAAGAAGAATATAAAGGTGAGTGATAAGAATTTAAATAAATAAATATACTTCATAGTTTTTTTTAAATACAATAGGAAGTAACATTAAGTGGACGTCATCATCGTCATCAGCAGCATCAAGGATTAAACCTGCTGGTCTGTTCCGATCTCATGTTAGAATTAGTCTGTCCATTTTTTACTGGGTCTTCCAACATTTCTTCGTCCTAGTGGTTTGTAATGAAGAATCTGTTTCGGAATTCTATTGTTATCCATTCTATTGATGTGATCCATCCATTCATCTCTGTATTGTGTAATTATTTCTAATAGTTTGAATATATTTAATTATCTCCGTATATTTTCATTTCGTTTTCAATCTGTTATTGTATAGCCAGGCACAATCCTTAGAAACCTTATTTCTGACAATTCTGTTCTTCCCATAAAGAAAAAGCTATCAGATTAGGAACTTTATATGTTATAAATGGGCCGATACTAAATGAGAAATTAAAATAATATTTAAACATATATTTTATTTAAAACAAATAACAATATTATTTAACCGCAACAACATGAAATACAACATAATTTCTATTTAATTAATGTTGGGAAGTAAACATTATGAGGTATAATCATTAAAATTCATCGGAGAACATATTGTTTAAACAACTCACCTCATAGGATTCATAGAATTAATTATAAATAAGTTGAAGAAATTCCAACACAATAAAAGATTTAATGAGTATACTACTCTACAAAATTGCAAAGCAAAAAATACAAGAAAATTACTTACCATCTTGAAATGCATAGGAAATTTCAAAAAAATTTTGACAAATACAACATTTCTTTGGCACCAATAAATAAATTTAGTCTGGGTAATCTTCTAAGTACCAATAAAAAAGTCAGTGTTCCAGACAGTAAGAAATCTGGAATTTATCAAATAAATTGTGAAGATTGCAATAAAGTTTATATAGGAAAAACAAAAAGGAATTTGGAAATTCGGACAAAAGAACATTTCAGAAATATTAAAAATTGTGAAATTGAAAAATCTGCAATTGCTGCACATAGTTTATTAGAACATCATAAAATTGGAAGAGAAGCTAAACTTTTAAAACAAGTAGAGAAACCTTTGGAATTGACAGTTTGGAAAAAAATATACATTCAGAAAAACAAAAATAGATCAATGAATTTTGATATCCCTAACGAAATTACATTGATTTCGAAGTTCATAAATTCAATCATAGATGGCAGCACTGAAGATGGCGACAATAGAATAGTTGACGGCCGAAGAATTTCATCAGTCGGAGTTATGGCTGACGATGAACATGACTATGTTTGAAATCGCGATATCATGGAAGCATGAATCCTATGAGGTGAGTTGTTTAAACAATATGTTCTCCGATGAATTTTAACATAATTTCTGTTTAGATTCTGTGAATCTCTCTAGGTTTTATGATTACTGTGAATATCTCTGCACCTTACGTGATTTCCTATGAATTTTTGTTTTGTTAAAGAACTATGTGATTGAGAGAGATCAATAGAGTTCCTAACTTAAAGTTTAGACTTAATTTACTTAACTAAATTTATAGCTGAAATGGTCTTCTTCTTCTTCTTCCTTTCATGTGATAGACTTAGTGGTCTGTTATGGTCTCAATCCAATGTTTGAGGGGTCTGCCCAAAGATCTGTTGCCTGGTGGCTGGTAATTTAAGATTTGACGTGGTATTCTTGTTCGGCTCATTCTTCTTACGTGAGATTTCCAGTTGTTTCTGTATTTTTGTACATATTACATGTGTTTGTAATTATTTGAGAATCTCAGAATTCCTTTTATGGTCTGTTCTTGAGTAACCTGCAGTACGTCTCATAAATTTCATTTCTGCCGCAGTTAATATTTGTTCATCTACACTGCAAATTATCCAGGACTCACTGCCGTAACATAGTATGGGTCTGGCCAGTGTTTTATAGATTCTAGTTCGTGTGTGTTGCCATACTGTGTTTGGCTTGAAAATATTATTTATAATTCCTGTTACTCTGTTAAATTTTATAATTTTTTGACTAAAATCTTTTTCCTCTTCATATGTAACTTGGTATCTGCGATAGTTAAATGTGTTGGTTTGTTCTAATATTGAAATGGTATAATTTGTTACTTTTGACTTTTATCCTTCTGTTTCAATGGCCATACTTTGCTACCATACAAAAGAGTTGGAAGAGCCAGTGTTTTAATTACTTTTAGTCTTGAATGTCTTTGGACTAACTGTAGCTTGAAGATAGAATTTATTAACCCTAAAATCCTTAAAAATATCAGACTGGGGTTTGAACCAGGACCTTTGGCTTTCTATGCCAATGCTGTACTAACTGAGCTATCCGTGCACTTCAATCTAAACGAAAATTTTTCTCTTATACATTGTTAATTTTCCTGACCGCCAAATGTTATGAACTGTTGCTCAGTCACACAAATGATTGCTTCTTTTTTAAGAAGACCCCGGTCTGAGCGTATATTTTTGTCTTCAAATATAATAAATACCTGAATTAAAGATTCACAACTTCCATTCCCCGCCTCTTGCACCTCTAAAGTAGCTGAAATAGGCAAAAGAGGGTAAGGAACAATTTTCTCTTTTTCTGTTTCAAATTTGCGACATACTGCTGTTATTCTCAAGATTCTTTCACCTTTCCCAGACAGGTGTTGCAACCACTGTAATATCAACAATGACAATAGTAGCACCGGTAATGATAATAATAATAATAATAATAATAATGAAAAATTAACTAACTAATTCTATATCCTAAGATTAGCATTAACCATGTATGAAAAAATGGGAAAGATATTAGAAATACAAAACATGATTCAGATTACTTATTTTAGGAATTCACACTATGAGGTATATTCATTTAGGTAGAATTTTTTATCACTCACCTCATATTGTTCTTCTTATTTGACTATAAACTAGTTTCGGAACATAGTTTCTGTTCCATCCTCAGTATCGTCACGACCGTTATTCTTTCGTCTTGAAGAGCCGTCCTTCGCTCCTTCCATTGGTAGACTGAAAAACCTCGAAACCAGGTCATTCTCCCTACGAATTTCAAAGTTCATCAATTTCTTCTTTTCGCTCTTTTGAATGTAGATCTTTTCCCAAACAGTAAGTTCTTTTGGTTTTTCTTACTTACTTACTTACTCACTGGCACTATCGAACCCGAAGGTTCATGGCCGCGCGGACATAAGCTCTCCATGCATCCCTATCCTGAGCTAATGCTTTCCAATCATTCCCTGTATAATCTACTTCCCTCAAATCATAGTTAATGTTGTTCTCCCACCTCATTCTTGGTCTACCAACTGGACGTTTTCCCTCTGGCTTTCCTACAAGAAGCCTCCATGCACGTCTTTCATTCCCCATACGCGCAACATGTCCTGCCCATCGCAGTCTACGAGACTTAACTGTTCTTATTATATCTGGCTTCCTATAAAGACCATGTAGTTCATTGTTAAGTAGTCTTCTCCATTCACCTGTTTGTTCATCTCTCTTTGGTTTTTCTATTTGTTTTAATAATTTAGCTTCATGGTCTGAAAAAAATCTTATCGAGAAGCTAAATTATTAAAACAAATAGAAAAACCAAAAGAACTAACTGTTTGGGAAAATATCTACATTCAAAAGAACGAAAAGAAGAAATTCATGAACTTTGAAATTCCGGGGGGAGAATGACCTGGTTTCGAGGTTTTTCAGTCTGCCAATGCAAGGAGCGAAGGACAGCTCTTCAAGACTACAGAACAACGGTCGTGATGATATTGAAGATGGAACAGAAACTACTATGTTCTGAAATTAGTCTACAGTCAAATAAGAAGAACAATATGAGGTGAGCGATAAAAAATTCTACCTAAATGACTCAGACTATTGAGAAACTTGGTAAACATATAGTCTTACAATGGATTTACCTTAGGATCCCATTTTTTAAATATTTTAACATGTTATATTTTCCTTAATGTAAATGTTTCATGCCCATATAGTACAAAAGTTATATATATATATATATATATATATATGTGTGTGTGTGTGTGTGTGTGTGTGTGTGTTTGTGTATGATTAAGAAAGTTTTCTTGGGTTTTCCGTATCATGGATTCAAGTTCGGCCTCTGGCCACTGATTCCGACATTTCGGCATGATCCCACATGTCATTATCAAGCAATGATCATCATTCATATATATATATATATATATACATACATACTGATTTTTAGATTCTTAGATCAAATTAACAACAGATATAGAAAAAAATATACTAAAATGGTTTGGACATTTAAAAACAATGGAAAAGATAAGAATACCACAAAGACTGTTAATTCTCAAGATACAAGGAAAATGACCACGAGGTAGACACAAGAAAGCTGGATTAACCAAGTGAAGAAAAGTTAAAAGAGAGAGGATATGACTGGAAATAACTAAACAGAAGGAAAACATGGAAAGATGGAGATGGTTGGAGGCATATTTGGAATGGACCTTCCAAAAGGAGCACTATAATAGGATAACAACAAGAATTATTCATTACCTCAGTCAAAAAATTAATTTGACATTTCAATCTCACACAAGGAGATTGAAACGCCGACTCGATTAAATTGAATATTTGAATGGATAACGAATTAATTGTTGTTATTATTACAGTAAAACCTGTCTTAGCCAGACCTTTATAAGAAGGAAACCTGTAGAGACGGAAAGAAATCTCCAGAACGGTACGATTTTATATGTAAAATCGTCCTGTATAAGCCATAATCCTTAGTAACATGGAAGAGTAGAATGGTTTTTAAAGTACCAATAGTTAATTTTTACCTCTGTAAGACGGAAAATTATTCTTAAACACGTTCTAATTACAGTATTAATGACCACACATGAAAATTCTGCATATGACGCTACTGCATTATATCGTTTTACCTTCTTGTGTTGCCATTGTAATGCGGGGATACCCTTGCTTATGTGTGACAGCACGGAATCCCTCGCTTTTCCTTGCCTGCTTACGTTACCTGCGAGGAGTTGAGAAACTCTTCAGTCTTCCTGTAGTTGAGTTCCTTCTTGCTTTTGTATAATAAAGTTGTTTTATATTGCTGTGCAAACTGAGCTGTGTTACATGCACTCTTTTGTCTGATTTGAGTCAATACGTTATGTCTTTAAAGCGTGCATGTTAAACCCTTACACTGCGTGAGAGAATTCAAGCTTGTAATTTGGGAACCCTTTATAAGAAGGAAAACTGCCAACGGAAATATATTTAAGGAACCGTCATGTTCCTTCATAGACAGGTTTTACTGTATTATTATTAACTACCCTCAGGGAATAATATTTATAAAAACATATTAAATACGATAAGAGGATGATGATGATGATGATGAGATTCTTAGATAAAATTTGAGAAGACTGGAGACATTAAAATTAATAGTTACATGACATGTAAGACAAGGGTGTAGTTTATCACCTACCCTTTTTAACCGATATATTAATGACATCCAAAATTGGAAAAGTATTGTTAATATAGGTATAAGAATGGACCGTTTTAAAATATTAAACGTTTTAATGTATGCTGACGATGTGGTTATTATTCAAGAAAATGAAAATAATTTGCAGTACTCTTTACATCAATTAAATCAGTTATGCCAAGAATATAATTTCAAAATATCAAAAAAAACAAAAATAATGGCATTTTGGGGAAACGATCATATAAGATCAAAAATTCTAATAGACAACAAACCTCTGGAACAAGTAACAAATTTTAATTATTTGGGTTGTAATTTTACTATAAACACAAAATCTGAAAGAGACATATATATGAAACTGTCGAAATTTCAAATGATATGCGGAACTATACATAAAACATTAAAGAATAAAACAAGAAGAGATACTAGATTGAACTTTTATAAAACATTGGCAGTTCCTGCATTACTTTATGGAAGCAAAACTTGGGTAATGACCAAAAAATTGCAAAGCAGAATACAAAGCGCAGAAATTAATTTCCTCAGAAGAACAAAAGGTTGCACAAGATTGGATCGGATCAGGAATGAAGATATAAGAACAGATTTAAATATATATCCATTGGATGAGAAAATCAAATAATATAGAGAGAAATGGTTTACACATGTGGAAAGAATGAATGTGTCAAGATTACCAAGAGCAGCATTCAACTACAAGCCAAGAGGTTCAAGGAATGTAGGAAGGCCAGTGAGAAGATGGACAGAACAACTGTGAGGCGGAACAGGCAATTTGCCTAGCCCATGAAGTGAAGAAGAAGAAGGAGATGAATTTCCAGGTAATATGAGTTAGATATGCACTATTCACGCAGGGTATTCATTTGTCCCATTTCTCCCAGGACAGTCCTTTTTTTTTTTTGGAAAATGTCTCGCTATCCAGAAAGTTTTTTTTGGGGACGCTCAAATGTCCCGCTTTTGGGATACTGCTTTGTCAATGTATTTATGAATGGCAACTTTCGTTTTGTTCTTTACTATGTAATTATAAATATGAACGTTAGAAAGCACCAGTTGTATGACAATGATGCACTATAGTCAAATAAAAAAAAACAGTATGAAAATTGAAAGTGTAAAGGCTTTGCTCATGGTAAAAAACACATTTTAACGATGTATCATGTACTTCATTTTATGATAGAATTTCAAAAGGAAATAAACCACTTGATGAAATACATAAATCATCGAAGTACAGCAATGCAAATGCATCTACCAGTCTACCTGTGTAGACAGAGTAGACATAATGTAGCTGAATAAGTAATTTTAATAGACAATAAAAAAATAGGCATAACTTATATGTGCAGTTTGTATAATTTGTTTCATACAATTTTTAAAACTTCTTTTTATATTTTGTTAATGTCCCACCTTTTTTTAAAATGTCCCAGGTTTTTCCTTTAATTTTTTGAACATGTCCCCTTTTACATTGTAACTATTATGGACATCCTATATTCACCTCATATTTGTAGCTTCTTTGAATACTCTGTGTTTCGATGCCTTAGGCATCATTGTCAATTCTTTCTAGAAAGTTAGAGTCTTAAAAAAAAGCCACAAATATGAGGTGAGTAGTGCATATCTAACTTCTTCTCCTTCTCTTCTTCTTAAACTTAATTTGTAGGATTTTCATCATGCTTATTTCCAAAATCACTCCTCGGAGGAAGACATATTGAATGTGCATTCACTGTCTATCCATCTCTTGGCTGGTCTGCCTCTTGTTCTTCTCCCGTCCATTGGTCTATCATCTTTAGCTCTTTTTGCAAGCCGGTTTTCTTCCATTCTTTCTACATGACCCTTCCAATATTTTTGTCTATCTATAATAAATTTGGTTATGCCTTGAATATGGCATTTGTCCTTAATTTCTGTGTTGTGTATTTTATCAAATAATGTTTTCCCCTGAATAGTTCTTAAGATTTTCGTTTCGCATGTGGTTATTATTTGTTTAGTTTTTGTTGCATCAGCCCTAGTTTCTGCTCCATATACGATAACTGGTCGAACTATCGTTTTGTATATGCGGGTTTTGCTTTCTATTGACATATGTTTGTTGCGCCAAATTAAATCTTTCATATACCCTGATATTTGTGCTGCTTTATCAGCTTGTTTCTTTACTTCTTTTATTAGATTTTTAGTGTTTGTTATTAATACACCTAAATAATTAAAGCATATCTAACTCATTATCTAAAATAAACCTCATAGTGTTATTTCCTTGAAATATTAAATGAATATCCAGCTTTAAGTCTATATTTAATATCTTCATTTGTACGATTTTGATACGTTAATAATGACCTAGATATGATATATTGAGCTTTTTGAATCTGCCAATTCCCTCATTTGAGGTTTTGAGAAAAATGCAAAGAACTGATTTTGGCTACATCCAAAAGATTGGGAAATATTATTTCCTGTTATAATTTTATAAAAAGTTGAGGTTCTTCTGAAAATAGGCCTATGCTAAGGAGTTATGTAGGATGATTAGATCTGTGGAATAAATGTTAGCATATCTGACAAGAATTGCACTGGTCCTGGGTTTAATTCCCACTATACCAAATAAATATTTGAAACAAGGAGCATTCAATCTTGTGAGGAAAACTCAATAGTTATTTGATAAGAGGGACAGAATAAATCTGTTTTTGTTGTCTAATGTGCTGCATCTAACACTGAAGTCATTAGCAGTCTTGCTCTCCAATACTTTGAGGTCTTAGAATCTTCATGTTTGACATCAATACAGTTGTTCAGATGACCTTCGTCCATTTCTTCATCAAGGTGATTGCATAAAATGCATTTCGGTGAAGGCAGAACATTGATTTTGTGAAGGTGTTTTGCCAGGTAGTCGTGGCCCGTTGTCATCCTAAAATGTGCTACTTCTGTTTTTCTTGGTATGTTCGGTATATCAGTATGTTTTATTAGGCATTCCCATTTTTTGTTACTGGCCAGTTTGAAGTCTATTGTCATTCATAATTTTGGATTTTAACTTTATGTGGCGTTTCACTGAGGAGTAAGGTGTTGGTTTAGATCTATGCATTTGTTCAATGCGAGATCCTTTTTTGGTGAGAAGATCGGCTATTTCATTTCCGGCAATCCCACAGTGGTAGGGTAGCCATTGGAGGACAACTTCTTTACCACAATTTTATAGGTCAGTAATAATGTCATACATTCTTTGCAATCAAAACTTTTTGGCCAGTAAATTGCCTGTATAGCTGCTTTGGAGTCACAGAGGAGCACTAATTTGGAAAACATGGTTTTTAGTTACTTATTTTACAATATGAGGTGAGTGATAAAAATATTCTACCTTAATGGTTTTTAGTGTTGACAGGTTTTGGAGAGAGGTTTTTATGGCTGGATTTCACCATCAAAATTTGTTGTTCTTCGTCCAGCATGACAGTAAAACAAAAAAAGGGAGCATGTTCCTCCTTCTCCGGCACCAGTTTCAGCATGTGTGAGTGAGTAATCAGTGTAGACATGCAGCCAGTCTTCTGTAGGATATCTGGTGTAGTTAGATTCCAAGGTTATTGATTTCAAGTAATCGGCATTATATTCAGATTTTTTTGTGATGTTTGCATTTATGTCTAAGACACAGGGGATAGGCTCAAAATGTAGGGGGTTTATTATTGGTAAGAGGTTTTCTCTATTTGTCAGAATTTCAAATTGTTTCTCTAGTTCTTTGACTTTCTCAAGGAAAGTGACTTGGGTGTTCAGTCTTCTTTCTTCTACTTGTTTGTTTCTCCAGAATAAATATTTTTAGTAATGAATTCAGATGCCTTGGCTCTTCGGAGCTGTCATACCATGGATTGATTTATAATTTAGCAGAGAACTTCAATAAAAATATAAACTTGTAATTTATTTCCAATGTATATGAAAGTTTGTATACCAAAAATAAATATTTACCTTTATTGATGCATTGCTCTCTTGTACAAGTGTTTTTATTTGGATTTCATCATTATTAATTTCATCCTTCAGTTGTATTTTGAGCTTTTGAAGTCTGTCCAGATAATATTGCTTCTCACTTATCAAATTTGATATTGCTTCCACTTTTTTCTCCTTCACTTCCGCCAACTTTTCTTTCAACATTTTTATACTTTCCTGAAATGACCATATTTATTATGTAAATACAACAGGAAGTAACAATATGAGGTTCTACTTAATAAATAAGTTGGGTCTATATTTTCATCTTAAAGAAATTAAACATTGGCTCAATTCTGGAAATGCATGCTATTATGCATTACATGATTTCTAAATTATTTTCAAAAAACATTAAAATGATAAAACTGTTATTCTACTAGTTATATTATATGGTTGTGAAACATGGACTGTTACTTTAAGGGAGGAAAGGAGATTACGAGAATAAAGTTCTTAGGAAAATTAATGAACAGACAGGTGAATGGAGAAAATGTCATTACATGAACTACACGGTCTTTATAGGAAGCCAGATATAATAAGAACAGTTAAGTCTTGTAGACTGCAAGAGGCAGGACATGTGGCATGAATTGGGGAATTAAAGAGGGGCATGGAAGGTTCTTGTAAGAAGACCAGAGGGAAAACGCCCAGTTGGTAGACCAAGAATGAGGTGGGAGAGTAAAATTAACTATGATTTGAAGGAAGTAGATTATACAGGGAATGATTGGAAAACATTAGCTCAGGATAGGGATGTATGGAGAGCTTATGTCTGCGCGGTCATGAACCTACGGGTTCGATAGTGCCAGTGAGTTAGTTAGAGTTAGTTAGTACAGTATTGCAGGCACATCTATATGGAAACTAACTAGCTAAAACCCAGCGGACGTTGCTACGCACAAATAAGTGAAATATTAAAGGTAATTATATTATACGGTATACGCTGAGACAAATCTAATATGGCAATTGCTAGTCAGTATTTAATTTAGGGTTTATGGTAAACCTCCACTTCTAATTGTCAGATTTCGCTTATTTTTTATTATTTTAATAGGAGATACTGAGTTTCGTTGTGAAACATCGAAAATTGTGACCACTAGAGAGATTTTTTTTTAATTTTCACTTCACTCCTACACCTAATGGTTTTAGAGGGTCCAATTGTGAGTCTAAATTATCCAGGTACCCACTCAAACACTCACAAAAAAGTTTAATCGAAATTGGTCCCGTCGTTTAGGAGTTCAGTGACATACACACGTACAGAAGAATTATATATATATATATATATATATATATGAAAAGAAAAATGAATGCTTGAGTCGGGATTTGAACCCGAGTCTCTAAACTCTGTACGTTTAGCTCTCTAACCAACTGAGCTACTCAAGAATTCCAACACAAACATGCATTTTTCTTATATATGTAGTATTCTCAATTCACACAAGAGGTAGTGGGAATTCGTTCCAACACCATCTAGTGACCAACATAACAGTTAAGCAATTTTTAAAGAGAATATTTACTTTATAGCAGTAACGCTTGTATATTTAGATGTTATAACTATATTTTTGACATTTGGCAATGAAGGCAAATATGATATGAAAAGAAAAATGGATGCTTGAGTCGGGATTTGAACCCGAGTCTCTAAACTCTGTACGTTTAGCTCTCTAACCAACTGAGCTACTCAAGAATTCCAACACAAACATACATTTTTCTTATATATGTAGTATTCTCAATTCACACAAGAGGTAGTGGGAATTCGTTCCAACACCATCTAGTGGCCAACATAACAGTTAAGCAATTTTTGTATATATATTTATATATATATATATATATATATATATATATATATATATATATATATATATATATAAAAATAAAGATGATGTTTAAGTTTCAAGGCCTCTAATCTTTGGGGTCCATCAAGCAGGTTCTTTATTGTATAATCCATAGATATCTAAAATGAAAGATTACATTGACACAATCATGACAATGTCAATAATGTTGAAGCTGACAATAAAGATGAAGACGGAGTTAACGATGACAGTGGCAGTCTGAATGACGGCGATAATGGTAATGATGGTGGAGATGATGGTGGCGGTGGAGATGACAGTGATGACAACGATAATGACGATAACGATGGCAGCGATGATTTTCGTGATGATTATAATGATGAAACGGTGATGCTGGTGATGATGGCGATCATGGTGATGACAGTGATAATGAAAATAATAGTAAAGGTGATGATGGCAGTGTGATCATGGTGATGACTGATAGTGAAGATAATAATAAAGATGATCATGGTAGTAATGATGATAGTGATGATTATGATGGTGATGACTGTGATAGTGAAGATAATAATAAAGATGATGGCAGTAATGATGATAGTGATGATTATGATGGTGATGACAGATAGTGAAGATAATAATAAAGATGATCATGGTAGTAATGATGATAGTGATGATTGTGATAGTGAAGATAATAATAAAGATGATCATGGTAGTAATGATGATAGTGATGATTATGATGGTGATGACTGTGTTACTGAAAATAATAATAAAGATGATGATGGCAGTAATGATGATAGTGATGATTACGATGGTGATGGTTGTGATATTGAAGATAATAATAAAGATGATGATGGCAGTAATGATAATAGTGATGATTATGATGGTGATGGCTGTGATACTGAAGATAATAATAAAGATGATCATGTTAGTAATGATGATATTGATGGCGATGACTGTGATAGTGAAGATAATAATAAAGATGATAATGGTAGTAATGATGATAGTGTTGATTATGATGGTGATGGCTGTGATAATAAAGATGATGATGGCAGTAATGATAATAGTGATGATTATGATGGTGATGGCTGTGATAGTGAAGATAATAATAAAGATGATCATGGTAGTAATGATGATATTGATGATTATGATGGCGATGACTGTGATAGTGAAGATATTAATAAAGATGATAATGTTAGTAATGATGATAGTGTTGATTATGATAGTGAAGACTGTGATACTGAAGATAATAATAAAGATGATGATGGCAGTAATGATGATAGTGATGATTATGATGGTGATGGCTGTGATACTGAAGATAATAATAAAGATGATCATGTTAGTAATGATGATATTGATGGCGATGACTGTGATAGTGAAGATAATAATAAAGATGATAATGGTAGTAATGATGATAGTGTTGATTATGATGGTGATGACTGTGATAATAAAGATGATGATGGCAGTAATGATAATAGTGATGATTATGATGGTGATGGCTGTGATAGTGAAGATAATAATAAAGATGATCATGGTAGTAATGATGATATTGATGATTATGATGGCGATGACTGTGATAGTGAAGATATTAATAAAGATGATAATGTTAGTAATGATGATAGTGTTGATTATGATAGTGAAGACTGTGATACTGAAGATAACAATAAAGATGATGATGGCAGTAATGATGATAGTGATGATGGTGATGGCTGTGATATTGAAGATAATAATAAAGATTATGATGGCAGTAATGATAATAGTGATGATTAGGATGGTGATGATTGTGATAGTGAAGATAATAATAAAGTCGATGATAGCAGTAATGATGATAATGATGATATGATGGTGATGACTGTGTTAGTGAAGATAATAATAAAGATGATGATGGCAGTAATGATGATAGTGATGATTATGATGGTGATGGCTGTGATAGTGAAGATAGTAATAAAGTCGATCATGGCAGTAATGATGATAGTGATGATTATGATGGTGGTGGCTGTGATACTGAAGATAATAATAAAGATGATGATGGCAGTAATGATGATAGTGATGATTATGATGGTGATGGCTGTGATAGTGAAGATAATAATAAAGTCGATGATAGCAGTAATGATGATAGTGATGACTATGATGTTGATGGCTGCGATAGTGAAGATAATAATAAAGTCGATGATAGCAGTAATGATGATAGTGATGATTATGATGGTGATGGCTGTGATAGTGAAGATTATAATAAAGATAATGATGGCATTAATGATGATAGTGATGATTACGATGGTGATGACTGTGATAGTGAGGATAATAATAAAGATGATGATGGCAGTAATGATGATAGTGATGATTATGATGGTGATGGCTGTGATATTGAAGATAATAATAAAGATGATGATGGCAGTAATGATGATAGTGATGATTATAATGGTGATGACTGTGATAGTGAAGATAATAATAATGATGATCATGGTAGTAATGATGATAGTGATGATTATGATGGTGATGGCTGTGATAGTGAAGATAATAATATAGATGATGTTGGTTGTAATGATGATACTGATGAAAAAGATTTCATAATTCTGATCGTTGTGATGATAATGTTAGTGTATAATGGAAATGGTGATGTTGGTGATAATGAATACGATGATGATAATGACGATGATGCTGATAATTATGGTGATTATTACTGTGGTCTTGATGGTGTTGATAATAATCGTGATGATTATGATGATTGTAAAGGTGAGGATTTTGGTGATGATGATGGTAGTGGTTATTAAAATAATGGCAATGTAGAAGAGAATTTTGATGAAGATCATGGTATGATGATGATGGTGGTGTTGATGAAGATATTGGTGATAATAAAGTGATGATTATTATCGTGGTGATTATGATAGAGGTGATTATATTTTTTGTGATGATAGGAATTATTATGATGGTGATTATGATAATGGTGATAACATTGATTGTGATGATGCTGATGATTGTATTAGTGGTGATTATGATAATGATGAAGCTGGTGATCATGATAATGAAGATGATGATGATGAGGTGACAACATTGATGATGAAGGTGATGATGATATAAATGACAATAATTGTGGCAATCATGGTGATAATTGTGATTATGATGAAGTGATGATATTTACGACACTGATGATGATGGTAATATGATTGACCTTTATGGTTAATGATATTGCTTGTTAATTCAATCAATTATAGATTACTTACTTGAAGGTTCTGAGTACGGAGGGTCTGCATGTGCACTTCCTCCATGAGGCACATGTCTGTATATCTTAGCGTTCTAAATTGTTCCTTCATCTTTGAGGTTGATGTTACATATTCTTCTAGCACTCCTTTCAGTTGGTTCCAGTGAATTTCTATTTGTTTTTCTAATTCTTCTCGCAAATTCTGGGTAAGCTCTTGATACTGTAAAACAATACCAACATGAATTGAATATCCCTAATATTAAATGGAAGAGATAGTAGTGTCAGGGAGAGTGGCTATGACGTGAGGGTTCGTCATCCTTGATCCCTCTGGTAGTGGCTATGACGAGCGGGCACGTCTCGACTCAACTTTAACACAATGGCTATGACTTCTATGCTTGTCATGCTTGTTGTAAATGTTTTAGAGCAGTCTTGTTAATTGTGTGCTCTCGTTTGTTCACAGTACTGAGTCCTTAGTTCGATTATTGAAGAAGTAAATTGCTGTCCCAAGTTGTGGCGATGTTTTGAAGCAGTAATTCTCTTCATGTCCGATGTTGTAGTAACATTTTGAAGAAGAATTGGTGTCCCAAAAAGAATTACTGGTTCAGGTCGTGTTTAATTTTCTGTAGAGCCGGATTCTCTTCTCAAGGTCGGAAGTTGGTACACAGGATAGGAAAACACTTTAAAATCACTAAAAAAACTGTTTCTTGTAGAAATAATTTCACATTTATTCACTTTGTAAAGTTCGCAGCAGATTAAGTAAATGTAGGTGGTATTATTCTTCACCGTCAATTAAAATTAAATTATTTTCTTTTCTTGAATCAACTATTCTTGTATTAAATATTACATTTTTGTCATGAGAACTCTTCTTGCTTCTATCTTTGTGGAAAGTTATATGCAGAATGACTAGTGTAATTCTTTTATAATTTTAAAGAACATTATTACATCACATGATGTTATATTTTAATTTCAATTGGTTAAAAGTCAATTAAATATAAGATTTAAATTTGATTTGTTAAATCAAAAAGTCAATTGTTTTAACATCCAATCAGAGTTTAGTTTACTTTTATTTAAAAATATGAAGTTAAGCAGGTGTTCTCATTACAGTTATAACAGAAAGCTTTATAATTCTGACAACAATGACTTAAAACAATTTTAAAAAGCATTCTTTAGGAAGACTGTTATGTAATATATTTCTTTAATTCTGAGATATTTTTATTCAACAATGAACAACAATGAATTATTTAGATGTTTTTCTTTATTTAAGTTATATTTAAATATTAAAATAATTTTAAAGTATAAAATTATTAACTTAACCTTTTATATTTATTATGATATTAAAATCCTGTTTTAAAATGCCCCTGATGATTTTTGTTTTGTTTCCGCTAGGAAGAACAAAAGAAAAATGATCATTCCCCAAGAAATATTAATTTCATTAATTAATCAATTTTTTGAAAGTAACTTATCTGCTTGGAATAGATATACATTTACTGTACATACAATGAAATTAACGCTTTAAATATTTCCATTTTTCCTGAAAGAGAAATACATTACACTGACAACAATATCAAACATCTTTCATTACATAACTTTTTTTCCATATAATAATCAAATTATTATAATTTCATCTTGTTAAAGGTACAGTTCTAACTAAAATATATCACCTATTTTGACATATTCTAATTCAACATATCTCTGTTACATTCGTATCACTTTTTTTTCTTAGTAGTAAGTGTCAACTTGTCTTTTACTTTACATATCTCAAATGTTTCTATCACACTACATATCTCAAAATTTTCCTTTACGCAACATATCCAGATTTTGTTTCCTTAGATCTCACGCTATATATCTCAACTTATTCACGCAACATATCTCAACTTATTCACGCAACATATCTCAACTTTTCCTCTATCTTTCAAGCTACATATCTCAACTTTTCCTCTATTAGGGGTACAAATTTTAGAATCAAGTCGTGTGCTTATATTTTAATGCTAAGTGGAATCGCTCTGCTTTTGATCTTAATCGGTTCATGTTCTATGACCTTGAATGAGTATTCAAAACAATTGCACAATCCAGGCTTCTTTGAAAATGAGTATCTATTCTTCATCAAAACATCATATAATCTACCTTTCTGTTGTTCTGAAATTCCATGTGTATTGGCTACCTTATCTCTTATCAGTTGGCAAAAATCGTCTTCCTCGTCATCTACCATGCACATGAGAAGAGGAACTTCTTTGTTTTCTATACAGTCAGCACATTCTTCATCTACACACTTATATACATCAATATTATTTAATAAATATTCAACTGTGGAATTATCACACAGGAATTCATTATTATACACATGAATATCTTCATTCATGGTTTCTTGGGTCAAATCCCCATCTTCATTATTTCTATCACATTCTTCTACATTTATGTTTTCAATGAAAATGTGCTCCTCTTTTACCAAATTTTCTTGTCTACTAATATTCTGAATCTCCTCAAATTCTCTGGCAAATGGCACGACAATTCTATTATTTGTCTCGTTACTTAAAGACATATTATAATTCTCAAAATCAATGATAGCTCTGTACTGATCTAACATGTCGCATCCAATTAACATATCACATGATAAGTAAGGTGATATTAAACAAATAACTTTAAATGAAATCGCACAGATATTTACTTCTAATAAACATTGAAGTCTAATAGGTAACTTCTTCTTTCCAATAGCTAGGGTGCAATATACCCCACAAATTCTTACTGTATTGATCTTATTTCCTCTAGAAATTAGGGTATTGTAAAATTTCTGATCAATTATTGTGTTAGAACATCCACTGTCTGCAATACCAATAATCTCCAATCCGCAAATATTTAATTTTAGCTTAGGTGGACGACCAATAATATTCATTTCTCTAGTATCTGTTCTATCTAATTCTTCATTCTCCTTGGAAATGTTTATATTATTAATAATTCCTCCTTTATTACCATTATCATTATTAATGCTAACCATATCTGTTGGTTTAAATTTTGATAAAATTTCTACACGATCGAAGCTATTGTTGACCCCTAATTTTAGACAAGTTGAGATATGCAACGGAGTCCCTGACGTATCTAATTGGCATTTAAATTCTGAGGTATTCTATTCCCCTCAGCTTCAACCCTGTTGCTATCATTAGTTAACACAAGCTCAGGATTATTAATAGTATTAGGATTTATTCTAATCTCATTACTTCTGAAACCATTTTCACTTTGAGGACTTGTATTATTTATACATTCTTGCCTAACAAAATATCCTTCTCTTTGGTTATTATAAGAGAATCCATTAGAATAACTATTACGTCTACGTTTCCTTCTATGGGGTGATGTCCAATTTCTATCATTACCTTCACCAGAATTTTCTACGTTCATAAAGTTAATTTCTCTCCTATCATTTCTATTCTGAAAATTTCCAGAATTATTTACAGTTCTGTCATTATAAGGTCTATTCCTATAATTATTCCCATTTGACATGCCTCTATTTGCTTGGGTGTTCCTACTCCTATTATAATTATCATTAAATTGTTTTTTTACATCTTTATTATGGTCATCATAATTTTTCTTTTCATTGTTTGTTCTCTGCCCCTACCCCAAGAAAATTTTTGTTGGAATTTTCTTGTTCATTCCAGTTAGCTCCCTTGTTTCTGACCTCAACCTCTGTTTTGTTTTCTAATAAGGATAACAACTCTAACATGTCTGAAATGTTCTGAGGTCTAGCAATAATCAAGTGATATTTAATTTCATCTGGGTAATGATGGGATATTAATGACAATAAAGATTTTTCATCAATAGGTGGTTGGAGAAGTGCAGCCATCCTTGCTTTTTCTAGAAAATACCCAAGGTAACTATGATCTATTTTAGGGTTATATTTACCACTAGTAATCTCTAACCTGGCTTTATTTTGTCTTTCATGACCCCAATAGTAATTCATAAAAGCACTTTTAAATGTATTATAATCCATTGAGTCATGACATGCTATTTTAAACCAAGATTCAGCCGAATCTTTTAATGACCTTTTCACAAACATCATTTTATAATTATCACTAATACATTTTAATTGAAAATATTCCTCTAACTCTGTTATGAAATCAAGAGGACTTTAGCTAGAGTGATCTGAAAAACATGCTACATTTATTTCTGACAATAAATTTGCAAGAATTTTAGAATTTTCCACAAAATTTTGAGATTGACTGTCCATACTACATTCTTTTGTTTTGTCAAACTTATTTTCATTTATACTAGTTGACTCTTTACTCTTATTCACAATTAATTTATATTTATTTTCTAAATCTGTAACTTTTTCAATCCAATTTCCCATCTTTTCATTCACGACTTCTTCTATTTTCACTACTTCTTCACTTTTTGAATTATTTATTTCTTTTTCAACCTTACTTTCTAAATTTCCAATTGTACTTCTTAAATTTTAACAGTACTTCCTAAATTTATGGAGCTATTTTTACATGCTTCATCTATTTGTACGACAGATTTGATTACATAATTTACTTTATCATCTACTTGTTTAATTTCACTATCATGTTTATCTTTCAAATCTAGTATCTTATGTTCTACCCTGACTTAATTTAGATTACATTCAATTTTTAATTGTTCAAATCTTTCTTCTACCCTAACACCAAATATTTCAAATTTATGATTTAATTCTTCCCTAAGTTTAGAATTATCACTCATTTATATTCTTCTCTAATTTTAGAATTTTCACTTTTTAATTCTTCCATTTTCTGATTAATTTTAGAATTGTCACATTTTAACTCTACAAACATGGTATTCATCATTATCATGATATCATTCAAAGCTTGACTATTATTATCATTAATAATATCACTACTGTTAGAAATATCAAGATTTTGCCCCGTATTAACAGATTCACTTGTCGGAATATTACTGTCACTATTTACTTTATTTTCTGTGTTGGTTTCCATTTCTATATTTTTCCTATTTCATAAAATCATACAAATGCACTTCAACTATTTCACTACTAAAATGTATATTTACTTACATTCGTCGCTGTGTACTAACTCCGATCTCGTGTGTAGGCACCTGGTTTGATTTTCCCACGATGTTTCTGGTTCCTTTATGTATTAGATCCTTGAAGTTCCAGAATGTGTGATGAAACTAGTTGAATGATGGTGATTCAGGTTGTATGATGATTCAGGTCCCGCTTTGGAAGCGTCATTTTGAAGAAGTAATTCTTTATCCAAGTTGTGGCGATGTTTTGAAGCAGTAATTCTCTTCATGCCCGATATTGTAGTAACATTTTGAAGAGGAATTGGTGTCCCAAAAAGAATTACTGATTCAGGTTGGGTTTAATTTTCGGTAGAGCCGGATTCTCTTCTCAAGATCGGAAGTTGGTACACAGGATAGGAAAACACTTTAAAATCACTAAAAAAACTCTTTCTTGTAGAAATAATTTCACATTTATTCACTTTGTAAAGTTCGCAGCAGATTAAGTAAATGTAGGTGGTATTATTCTTCACCGTCAATTAAAATTAAATTATTTTCTTTTCTTGAATCAACTATTCTTGTATTAAATATTACATTTTGTCTTGAGAACTCTTCTTGCTTCTATCTTTGTGGAAAGTTATATGCAGAATGACTAGTGTAATTCTTTTATAATTTTAAAGAACATTATCACATCACATGATGTTATATTTTTAATTCTATTGGTTAATAGTTCATTAAATATAAGATTTAAATTTGATTTGTTAAATCAAAAAGTTAATTGTTTTAACATCCAGTCAGAGTTTAGTTTACTTTTATTTAAAAATATGAAGTTAAGCAGGTGTTCTTATTACAGTTATAACAGAAAGCTTTATAATTCTGACAACAATGACTTAAAACAATTTTAAAAAGCATTCTTTAGGAAGACTGTTATGTAATACCATTTATTTAATTCTGAGATATTTTTATTCAACAATGAACAACAATGAATTATTTAGATGTTTTTCTTTATTTAAGTTATATTTAAGTATTAAAATAATTTTAAAAGTATAAAATTATTAACTTAAACTTTTATATTTATTATGATATTAAAATCCTGCTTTATTATTAATTTTAGGAGTGTTTTATTGCTTTTATAAGGGTACAGTTAATCTGTGATCTATTAGAGCTATGGCTGGAAGCGGTAAAAGGAAAAGTTTGAGTGATGGTGAATTGAACGAATTACAGAACTATGAAAATAATGACAGTTATGTGCAGTGCCCTGTGTGAAGTGGTATCACAATGTCGTAAATTACTGAGGGCGAAATGGGCTGAAATTGGTATTCAACAAAATAAATTGTAAGTAGATTCAATGCAAGCAGTATATAATTATATTTCAATTTTCAGGTATAAGGACACTTCTAGCATTATTAGTTACGATGTTACCTACTTACTTACTCACTGGCGCTATCGAACCCGTAGGTTTATGGCCGCGCGGACATAAGCTCTCCATACATCCTTATCCTAAGCTAATGCGTTCCATTCATTCCCTGTATAATCTACTTCCCTCAAATCATAGTTAATGTTATTCTCCCACCTCATTCTTGGTCTACCAACTGGGCGTTTTCCCTCTGGCTTTCCTACAAGCAGCTTCCATGCAAGTCTTTCATTCCCCATACGTGCAACATGTCCTGCCCATCGCAGACTACGAGACTTAACTGTTCTTATTATATCTGGCTTCCTATAAAGACCATGTAGTTCATTGTTATGTAAGTCTTCTCCATTCTCCTGTCTGTTCATCTCTCTTTGGTCCAAAAATTTTGGTAAGTACTTTATTCTCAAATACTCGTAATCTCCTTTCCTGCCTTAAAGTAAGAGTCCATGTTTCGCACCCATATAATATAACTGGTAGAATAATAGTTTTATATATTTTCAGTTTAACGTTTTTTGAAAGGAGTTGGGACATCAAGAGTCTTTGCAATGCATAATAGCACGCATTTCCAGAATTGAGCCTATGTTTAATTTCTTTGTGCATCTCATTCCTATTTGTGATTATTGTTCCTAGGTATTTGAATTCAGCCACTTCCTCAAAATTTACCTCATTTGTCATTAGCTGTCCATTTCCATTATATAATGTATTTCTACGTGTGACCATATATTTAGTTTTATTGATATTTACTTCCAGTCCTAATTCCTTAGTGTTCCTCAATAGTGTGTGCGTGTTGTCCTTCAGTATCTCCTCGCTATTGGCCAATAATAGTACATCGTCAGCATAAACTAACAGCTTATTAATACCATTGAGTTGTAAGCCTTCCTCATTCTCTAAAGATTTAATGGCGTGCTCTAGTACAAAATGAAATAGTAGAGGAGATAGTGCATCTCCTTGCTTCCGCCCATTCTGGATTTCAAATGTGTCCGAAAACTGTTTGCCTACACGCACCTTACTCTTTGTGTCATTTAGACACATTCGTATAAGTCTAACTAACTTTTTAGGAATTCCGAACTCCAGCAGGATACTATATAACTTCTCCCTCTTAATTGAATCATATGCTTTTTTGAAGTCTACATGTAGTTGATGTACAGTACCATTATATTCTTAGTTAGGATGTTATTATTTACTTTCTTTACAGCCCCTCTCCCCTCTTGCATGTATACTGAAGTTGTAATGAGTGAAGGTCAAACACAACATTCTAACTGGACTTGTGTGAGGGTTGGAAAAGTAAACAAACGTGAACTTGTTAACACTGCTATTTGAGAGGCTAAATTTGGCAGTTTCTTAGAATTTATGACACCCAGCTGGATATTCAAAGACTATGGAAAAAGTGTATTCTTACAGGTTCAGTGTCGTGCATGCTAAATGTAAACAGTGGCGTACTTACAAGTTCGTACAATTTTTGTTTGTTTGTTATTATTTTTATTTTTTATTTTATTTCAATTCTATTTTCTTCTATCGTTAATGCTTATAAAGAAACTACAATATTCACGTAATATTTAAATAGCATATTAACAGAAATATTAGCATTAGAAAATAAAGTTGTAATTTTTAAAGGAATACGAAATTTAAATGTCCCACTGAGGGTAGCCACTATCAGGTTTAAATGTCCCATTGAGGGAAGCGCGCTGTAACTGTATAGCTATCACTTAACTGGCTAGAGAAGTACTGGCCAAATGTCTATTTTTTGCCCCTAAAAGTTTCAAATTATATTAATTCAATTTTACTTCTCATTTAATGGGGCAGCGTAACCCCGGCTTCCAGGCGCCCCAACCTGGGTTACAAGTACGCTATGCCAGGAGAGAACACCAGAAATGTCGAAATGACAACCTGGGATATTTAATAAAGAAGAAAAATTATTCACGTTTTCTGTTGAAATAATGGAAATGAATTTCAAATCACTCATGAAATCTTTTGAAAATTATGTGTATTAAAGTAAGTTCTAGTAATTAAATAATAATAATTACAATGTAAATACTAGAATATTATTGGTTTTTAATTTTATACATCTCATATTGCAGTTAATAAGTTTAATTATTGTTTGCCTCTTATATAGTTAAGAATTTTCAGTGTCACAGTCCATCATCGCAAATGAAATTTGATTTTTTGTTACTGTTAATAGAACATTTCTTATTAACACGACAATTATCATAAGTAATGCCACGAGTGATTTCCAAATTATCGATAAATCATGAGTCACGAAGTAACGAGTGAATTTTTCTAGAGAATATATAATTGTAGGCTTTCACGGCCGGCGTCTTGATCCATATTTGGTTCGTCTTCCGGGCTTATAGGCCGTGGTCTGGTTGTCTTCTTACTCCAGACCACGGCCTATAAGCCCGGAAGACGAACCAAATATGGATTTTCTAGAGAAGTTGGAAATCAAGAGTGACATTTGTTAGGACTATTTAACGAATAAAATCAAGCTGTTTACTCACAAATCATTATTTAAATATAGTTATTTTAAAATATTTATACATTTAATGTAAACGGTGATGTTTCAAAACAAATGAGAAACGTTTATTATGTTTGTTTATCACTGTAACCAGATCATATTATTTATTGCCAAATGATCGCATTATTGTAAGAATGCACCCTAGTGGAGAAAAAATGAAACACAGCAAAG
Organism: Diploptera punctata; assembly: GCA_030220185.1. NCBI lineage: Eukaryota > Metazoa > Arthropoda > Insecta > Blattodea > Blaberidae > Diploptera > Diploptera punctata. Next base: position 120,354 of record JASPKZ010010672.1, read on the forward strand.
TGTATATTATAACCAACATTGTAGGTTATTATTTAATTTCTGACGTCCTATGATGTAAATGTCAATTATATTTTTCTGGAACGTTAATACCTGGGAAATGACACGTTTAAGAAAGTGCAAACAATGGTTCCTTTTTATAGTGGTATAATCAATTGCTAAAACGTTTTTTTCTATTATATCTCGCAAGCGGTACTTGCTTACATCCGTGCACTATATATACAATCTGGAAGTCACTTTGATTCTGGGATTCTTACACCTTAATAATATCAAGATGTAAGAATTCTAGAATGCAAGTGGCTCCCCAATTTATATATTATATAAATTGCTATATTCAACGTATTTCCTAGAGAGTCAGTCACTGCAAAATAATGATCTGACCTATTCAGAATGTTAAAAAGGAGGAGCTTTTTTAATATGATAGACGTAAGTTGATAAATTCGAGATGAAACACGACTGTGATTGGTTGGTTGTAAATCAAAATTTATTGAAACGTGATTGGTCATTGACTTCCACTTGGGGCATGATATAAATAATAATTACAATTTTAGCGTGTTATAAAATGTTGCTGGTGATATTTTTTGTACTTGCCTTATTTACATCATCTTCAATTTTGGCTATGCTGTCGCTTTTGAAATTAGTCATGTAGTTCTGAAATGTTTTTTCCATAGCAAACATAATGGCTTCCAATTGACCTGTTTGAATCCCATTTCGTGTTTCTAATGAATTATTAATTTCTTTATCTTCATTCTTGGTTAAAGACAACCTTTCCGTATAGTTACCTCGCAGCTTATCTAATTGTCCATTATAGAACGCTGTAATTCACAAATAATGCATTATAATACATTATTTTATTGTAATCATCCAAAAATGTATTTTTTCTTTGAAAATTGGATGTTGAATTTTCTAAAATGTCTTAATAAGTAAATAAGTAAGTAAGCAATTTAGCAATATTGATAATCCATCCATCCATCCATAGTAATATATTCTGCCCGAGGGCAGGTCTTTCATTGCACTCATAGCAGTTTCATGCTATGCTTTGCAGCTTTACTAGAGAATTAAAGGCGTGGTAGCTTCCCGTTGCTTTCCTCACCGGCGAATGATGATGATAATGGTGATGGCCGGATGATTTTCGGGGACCGTTGGGTCCTAAGCTTCCTGATATTTGTCTTACAGGCGAGGAAAAACCCCGAAAAAACCTCACCCAGGAGCCTGTCTCGACTGGGAATCGAACCCGTACCCGCTGCGTGACAAAGCAGCACGCTACCTCGAGACCACAGCGGTGGACATATTGATAATCCATCCATCCATCCATAGTAATTCTGCCCGAAGGCAGGTCCTTCACTGCAATCATAGCATTTTTCATGCTATGCTTGCAGCTTTACTAGGGAATTGTGTAGGTGTGGTAGCTTCCCGTTGCTTTCCATACCGGTGAAGGATGATGATGATAATGATAATGGTAAGGATGATAATGATAAGGATGATGGCCATATAATTTCGGGGACCGTTTGGGCCTTAAAGTTTTCCTGACATTTGTCTTACAGGTGAGGAAAAACCCCGAAAAAACCTCACCCAGGAGCCTGTCTCGACTGGGAATCGAACACGGGTCCGCTGCGTGACAAAGCAGCACGCTACCTCGAGACCACAGCGATGGACATATCGATAATAATGTATTAATATTAGAATATTTTAAAAATACAGTGATATTGTAGTAATATTATTATAATGTACTAAAGAATTTGTTTACTCACAAATTAGACCATCTATCATTTCAACGTGGCTTTGCTGATTAATTCTATATTGTTCATCAGTTTCATCCAGGAAGTCAAGAAGCCGGCTTATTATGCAGTTTTTCAAATCTATGGTGCGATCAAATGAATGCCACACTGTCTGAAAAATTAAATATAGGATCTTCCATATGTTATACAATTTTTAAACATGCAGTAATTAAGTAAAAATATATCGAAATAAGAATTTTTTTTTTCTCCATCTACATACACACTCATTTAAGTGTGGACAATTTTATCAGGCATATGCCCGCTCCACTGTTTTGGCAGACAGTTACTCGGTCTATGAAGTATATGATGACCCTTTCACAGACATCTCTGTTGGTGTCGTTGATGACACGTTGAATTTCTTCCTTAAGTTGGAGAACTTTTTTGTGATTTGTTCACGTAGACTTTGGACTTCACATAACCCTATAAAAAGAAGTCACATGGAGTAAGGTCATAAGATCTGGAAGGCCATTCCAAGTCGCCACGAATTGAGATCACAGACTTCATAGATCAAGCGGTTAGACGCTCGCCTCTCACCGCTGGGGTCCCGAGATTGAATCTCGATGACTCCATATGGGTTTCATGGTGGACGAAACTGAACTTGGGCAGGTTTTTCTCGCAGTTTCTCCCATTTCCCCTGCCACAATTTCATTCCACCATTTCTCCATACTCATCTCATCTATTTTGTTCATCTGCCCCAGTGATGGTTCATCAGGCGTGGTTGGTCAGCCCCCTTGTCATTCACAGATTTCTATATAAGGGGTCCATCTCAATTCATCCCTCGAGCCGGCCCTGAGTTGGACACTTCTTCTTCTTCCTCTGCGCAAAGCTGGCAGCTTGTTGCGTGTTCATTCACTGCAGGTCCGGGGTATGGTGACGTCCTTCCATTGTAGTTGTGGTCTTCCTAAAGGCCTTTTCTGCTGAGGTGTCCAGTCACGTACTTTCTTCACCAATCTACTGTTCTCCATTCTATCTACGTGATCGTTCCAATTTAGTCTTCTATCATTTATCCAGAGGTTTATAGGTTCAATTTCACATTCTTCTCTAATAACAGAGCTGCGAATTTTCTCTCTCAGTGATTTTCCTACGATTTTCCTTAAAACTTTCATTTCGGTAGTTTCATTGATTTGTTTTGTTTTTTGAGTTTATGTTCAGCATTCACAACCATATGTTAGAACTGATCTTATGACAGATTTGTAAATTCTTACTTTTGTATCTATTCTTAAATTTTTATTTTTCCAAACAGTATTGTTTAAACATCCCGATATTTTGTTTGCATTATTTGCTAGATTTAATCTGTTATTCTGTTGCTGCTATTAATTTATATTTCTAAATATTTTAATTTCATGACCTGTACTATACTTTTCCCTTCTTTTTCTAATTTAAGTTGGACACGAGTTGAGGATATCTATATTTATATTTTACTATATACTCACCACAGCATCATCCCTCATTTCTGGTAATTTCATTTTCACTATTGTGTTTATAAATTTTTGTTTTAGAATTTTCCAATTCATTTCAGATTGTCGTAATTCCCTTTGTAAATGATCCTGTAAAGAATAAATTAAATTATAAAAGTATTTTCAAATTAATAAATGTTTTTTTAAGAATGTAGTTTAAAATGTTTGGACTTATTTTAATGTAATTTAACAAGAGAATTAAATTTACCCCTTACACCCCACCTTTATTTATTTTTATTTATATTTTACCCCACCTCACAAATTAGACCTCTCTTTTGGATTGATTTTGAAGGATTCTCCTCCATCATCAATCAACAACTGATTAGGGAGACATCTGCCCTACACCAGAGGGAGGGGACATGCAGAATTTCCAACAGATATATCAACAGTCAGTGGTTGGCTGATGATGTAGGACATCGTTTCCCAACCTGTGGTTCGTAAAATATTTCAAGGGGTTTTGCCAAAACGTTTCTTTAATTGCGGGTTTCAAGGTTAGGTTTATTATTGTTTCATTCATGTATGCGTCATTGTCATAATAATAGTATTAATAATAATCATCATCATAATCATCTGCATTCATGGATTAGGTCTATTCACCCGTTCCGACTTCAGCCCATCTCTTTCTACGTCTCGGGTACCTTTAGGTTTGTATTTTGTTATTTGTTTTGGATATCTATCTTCATTCATTCTGTCTATGTGTTCCTTCCATTTTTTTCTATATGTATCTGTTTTATCAGTTATTGTAAATATTTCAAGTTCCTGTCTTATTTCTGTGTTCTTGATTCTGTCTTCCTTAGTGCACCCTTTAACAGATCTCAAAAATTTCATTTCTGCCGCCGTTATTCTACTTAGATCTTGTTTTTTATGTATCTAGGCTTCTGATCCATAGAGCAGTACCGGTACTGCCAACGTTTTATAAAATTTCAATTGGGTCTCTCTTGTTGTTTTGTCATTTAGTGATCGTTTTATCGTACCACATATTCCCTGGAATTTTGCTATTTTATTAGTTATATCATTATCATAATTAAATTAAATGTCACATCCTAGATAATTGAAATGGTTCACCTGTTCTATGATTTTGTTTCCTATTACTATTTTGGATCTGATTTGATTTTTCCCTTGGAATGCCATTGCCTTAGTTTTTTCTATGGATATTTTGAGGTTATATTGTTCACATATATTATGTAGTTTAAAAATATTCCTTTGAAGTTCGTCTTCCGTATTTGCTATTATTACCTGGTCATCTGCGTATAATAATGTTTTCAAGTAGTTTGTTTTATTTAATTTTATTCCTTTATTTGTTTCTTCGTTCCATTTTTTATTATATCATTGATGTATAGGTTAAACAAAACTGGAGAGATACTGCATTCTTGTTTAACTCCTCGATTAGTATGAATTTTATTTTTACTTACTTCATTTCTAGTTTTTATAACAAAATTTGTGTTGTTGTTATTATTATTATTAATTATATTATTAATATAATTATAATTATATTAATGAATTATATATTAATTATATAAATAACTGTATAATTATATTAATTATAAAATTTAACACCCTCAGGGTCCTCATATAGGGGATATGTGGATGGCGACCACAAGGTGCCCAAGCTGAGCAAAACATTTCTTCCACTTACTTGTGTTTTGCACTCTTTTAACTTTACTATCTAACCTCTCTTGGTTAACTCTTGTTTTTTTCGACCCCGATGCTATTAGGGCATCCGAGGGCTAGGGAGTCTTTCCTTTCTTCCATTTCTTCTTTCCTTTATTTTCGTTTCTTCTCCAGAAAAGCCTGACCAGAGGCTATAAGATGGCAGCCCCATCACTGGTCTTGCCTTCCTTTGGCCGGCAACCAATCGAAGGGACTATTATTATGCTTTCAAGTCTTATACGAGAATTTCCCGGAAGGATCAAACTAATGACGACCAAAGCATGAACGTAACAGGCCTTGGCCTAATACTTGGAAGGAAGAAGAATAAAATTTAACAGAGTGACAGGAATTATAAATAATATTTTCAAGCCGAACACAGTACAGCAACACGCACGAACTAGAATTTACAAAACACTGGCCAGACCCATATTATGTTACGGTAGTGAGTTCTGTATAATTTGCAGTGTAGATGAGCAAAGACTAACTGCAGTAGAAATGAAATTTATGAGACGTACTGCAGATTACTCAAGAACAGACCACAAAAGGAATTCTGAGATTCTCAAAGAATTACAAACAGAATCAGTCATGGAATATGTGCAAAAATACAGAAACAACTGGAAATCTCACGTAAGAAGAATGAACAAATCTTAAATTACCAGCCACCAGGCAACAGATCTTTGGGCAGACCCTTCAAACGTTGGATTGAGACCGTAACAGACCACTAGGTCTATCAAATGAAAGGAAGATTATTATTATTATTATTATTATTATTATTATTATTATTATTATTAGTCCCGCGCCGTAGCCGAGCGGTTAAGGTAGGAAGCCTTGGCGCAGAGCTACGGGACTTGCGCTGGTTCGAGTCTCCATGGGGGAAGAAATTTTCTCGTGGTATTTCGGCCAGTATGGGACCGGTGCCCACCCAGCATCGTGAGGCAATTGGGTAGCTACAATAAGTAGCGGCTCCAGGTTGAGGAACCAGCTATAACGGCTGGGGGACTTGACATGCTAACCACATGTCACCCCTACACTGGCTGTTGATCATCTACCTCTGTGATTGACACATGTGGATGTGAAGGGCCGGCAGCCGGCTGGTAAAAGGGCAACCGCTGAAAAGTGGAAAGACCCTCAATCGGAATTATTATTATTATTGTTATTATTATTATTATTATTATTATTATTATTATTATTATTATTATTATTATTATTATTATTGGGGGGACGCCGTAGCGTAGTGGTTAAGGCACTGAGCTACAAGCCGGAGGGTCGAGGGTTCAAGTCCCGTTGGGGTCAGGATTTTTAAACTGACCCAAACCCTCTGGCGGCACTATGACCCCGGGTCGACTCAGCCTCTAATAGAAATGAGTACCAGACGCTTGTTCTGGGGGTAAAGGCGGCCGTCACGCAGGGCTGACAACCCGGCTGACATAAAGTGCCGATTGTCTAGAAAAAGTGGAAGCCTTAACCTCCCACTACCCCAAGGGCCTCCGGGCCTGTTTTGGGATCACTTTTTATTATTATTATTATTATTATTTGCTTGAAATTACATTTTTTGTATGTCTATTGTATATGATTATTTAAAAGTCAGTGGTTCACCGAATTCAAATCGTTGTGGAAGGGGTTCGCGAGTCGAAAAAGGTTAGGAACCGCTGATGTAGGAGAATCCTCCTAAACCAGTATAGGAGAAAGAAAACTAACATGAGGTGAACTGCAAGAACCAATTAAATTTCTTGACTAAAATAACTTATAGTGTGACTTCGTATCAATCTCGTGTTTAAATAAATGCAATTTATTTACTCTTTGATGTTGTTTTTTCTCCTCTTCCAACTTTAGACGTTTTGCAGCACGTTTTTCTGCTCTTGTTGGTTTTTTCTTTTTGGGAGGTTCCTCTGGTGGAGGTTCTTCTAGATCGAACAGCATATCCATTTCTACAACACAATTAATATTTAAAAAAGTATAATTCTGCAAATATATTTTTAATTCATTATTATTTATAGATGCTCTAATATCCAGAGCATTATCATGTCTAGAATTTTTGGTTGTATTCAATAAGTTATGAGTTGTGATTTTGCATCTTTGTCTTATGAAGGTTGAAACATTGCTTGCATATATGAAAATGTACGACATTAAAAAACGGATTAAATAAAAGCAATTCGTTAGGGCATTTTTTTTTGCATTTTCTTAACTTTCTCAGGAATAGGTAATTTTTTGGCAATTTTTAGGTAATTTTGAGCATTTTTTACACTTTTCCAGAAGGCTGTGGCATTATTTGTATTTGATTTAAGATTTTTATTATAATTCAGTAGTTTTCCTTGTCAATACAATTTCTTGGAATTAAGTAGTTGTTTTGCTAACTACTACCCCTATTTTCAAAGTATGTGCATAATGAACTGCCCACTTCTATGAATTTTATTCAATTTCTTAGAGCTTATGCTAGCTTCTACCCTTATTCTGATTGTTAACTACAATTCAAAATTGTTGTGAAAGTGCACTGCGTAGTTGAAATGGATTTTCTGCAATAAAAGTTAATGTAATATGTATTTTTTAAATAATTTTCTTTTAATATTTTGATGTTAAGTTAAATTTTATGTAATTCAGTAATCAAGTGAGTACTCAATCTAATAAATAGTAATTTTATTGGTAATTCTTAACTTTTTATTCATGTTTTTATTTTATCGGTCATTTTTTGCATTTTTTAGGTCATAAATGCATTTTTTATTTTGCATTTTTTAGCAATTTATAGGTAATTAATTGCCTTGCCCTAGTTATGAGATTCTACAGTCAGTTTCGCTCGACTTGCCGCCACTAGCGTGGACATTGCGTTGGCAGCGGGAGGGCTTGCAGTCACTTTTCCCGCTATCGGCCACAGGCCGAATGAAACTCACTGTATTTTTGTGTGTAATAATATTCTCAAATTTTATATAAATTTTATATAAACCGTATAATAATTTATATAAAATAATTGTATAATTTTTCTCTTCAAATATGATTTATCCATCATTGAGATGTATGAAATGAATAATAAAAAACATCGAAAGGAACCGTACAGGCTTTATAATGTAATGTAAAATTCCCAAATAAATGTCTTCTTAATAAAAAAGCCTCAATTTGCAAGATATAAACAAAGGTTTCATAGCATTTGGTGCGCGGGAATTAACAGCGTGTATAAGAGAAAAATTAGCGTTTAGATTGGAACTTGCTCAGGTAGCTCAGTCGGTAGAGTATTGGCGTAGAAAGTCAAAGGTCCTGGGTTCAAGTCCCACCAGCCTGAGCACATATTTTTTTCTCTTCAGATATGATATTCTCAAATATTCGTAATCTTTTCTCCTCCCTTAAAATAAGAGACTATATTTCACATCCATGTAAGAAAACTGGATGAATCATTGTTTTGTATACTTTTAGTTTAACATTTTATTAGACAAATTTAAATATTACTGAAATATTTTTTTTTTCCAAAAAGTTTAAGACCAACCTTAAAATCTAACCGAAATGTGACCTAGCTAATTATCTACGCTAGACTAAAAGGTAATTACTGGGGCCTATTTTATATAATATCGCTCTTTAACAACCCGGGTAATTATCGACGCTATTCAAATTTCGTTTTTGAAAAGATTGACAAATTTGCTTGGAAGCTTCATTTTTCAGGCATAAGGTTCTTTTACGAGGGATAGATCTGCGACATGGGACGCATGGCTTTACTTCCCTTCCGAAGAAGATCATATTTAGGATTTTTACGCATTAAAAAAAGTCCATTGGCGCTGGCTGGGTTTAATCCTGGGAACCTAGGATCCAGATATGAGCATGGTACCAGCAGGACCGATTCTAGACGAACAGAACAAATATGAGATTATGGTGAGTTATTCTTGTTTATTTTTATTTGATTGCATGGTATTAAACGTTTGATAGATTATCTATTAATTTTAGTAATAGGCAAATAGTTCAGTTTTTGACGTTGGAAAGCTGTGAACAGTTATAATTTTTTTAAGTTCTCCATATGTAACTTCTTCTTATTCTAACAAAAAAGATTGTGTATGTAGTTGAATGCAGGCTTTCACGGCCGGTAATCATAATATTAAGAGATTCCGGGCTATGTGCCCGAGGTCTATGATTGGCGTTTCTTCTAGACGTTTCTCCCTGCCTCAACTACGGAGTTCACCTTCAATGGCGAGTACTTGCGGCAGTGTTACCTGGTCGGAGGTTCGGCTGAGAATGAGGCTTCGACCAGGGAACACTACCTAAAAGTACTCGCCACTGAAGATGACCTCCGAAGTTGAGAGAGAAACGTGCGGAAAAAACACCAATCATGGTCCACGGCCACATGGCCCGGAATCTCTAATATTACCATGTTTGAAGGTTGATGGCTAAAAAACCAACAGTGTCACATTAACCTACTTTTTCAGCATTTAACTCTTAATGCAGTAAATCTATAATATAATCTTACAAAAATGGTAAAAAATATTGATTAAATATAACACAAAAAATATTTTATTATAGTGAAGGTAGCTGATTTTTATGCATTTACGGAAATGATCCATCCATCCATAGTAATTCTGCCCGAAGGCAGGTCCTTCACTGCAATCATAGCATTTTCAAGCTATGCTTGCAGCTTTACTAGGGAATTGTAGGCGTGGTAGCTTCCCGTTGCTTTCCACACCGGAAATGATACACTACAAAATAGTTTTCTTAAAAAAAATTATTGTTTTTAGCCTCCATCCTTCATTTTATAGTTTATTTATCTATTTAAATATTACCTTATATTATCTGCAGGCCTCTTTGCTTGTGATTAAAATAGAACTCTTTCTTATAACGATTCGATACTATGACAACATATTAAACAATTTTCGTTTTGTTTCATTTTTGGTCATTATTTGTTTTGACGACAATGAATAAATTAGTCCACTTACGTGATTAATATATGTGAATGTGAAGCCAGGAACCTTCTGATATGTCACAGTTCTTTAGTCCCGTCGCGCCATAGATTAAAAAAAAATAGATATACTGTGTTCAGCTAAACCCAACAATCAACAAATCAATCCATTTTTAATTAAATAATGTTACTATGATCTATGATTATCACATGTGGATGTGAGACCAGCAACCGGATGGTAGAACAAGTGTCTTCTTGTCCTATCGCGCCATTAATTTTTTCATGTTTTTATTTATACTATGGTGAACAGTTAAGAACAGGTACAAAACTAAGATTACACAACAACACATCAAAATCTGCCCTAAAATACGGAAATGAAATTTGGATTTCAAATTAAACAAATTCTTAAAAACTTAGAGTAAGCCAAATGCACTTCTTACGTTCACTTTTAGGAATTAATAGACTGGATCACCAAAGGCACACTATTATCAGAGAAAAATTTGGAGTACCAAGTTTAGATGAAAGATACCAACAAGAATGGAAAAATCATCTGAGAAGAATGGAAAGAAATAGACTTCCAAAAGTAGCGTTCCAATATACTCCAAATGAACATAGGGACCAAGGAAGACCAAGACATCGGTGGAAAGATCAAGAATATCTTCGTTAGTACCAAGTTTAGATGAAGATATAGAAAGATACCAACAAGAATGGAAAAATTATCTGAGAAGAATGGAAAGAAATAGACTTCCAAAAGTAGCATTCCAATATAGTCCAACTGAACATAGGGACCAAGGAAGACCAATACATCGGTGGAAAAATCAAGAATATCTTTGTTAGGTTTCATGGCCTAAACGGATTTGTTAATGATGATGATATGCATATCAATTAATTAATGTTTCTATAATAAAATATGCAAAGAGAAACATTGTAAAAACTCATTAGCACTATCGAACGCGTAGGTTCATGGCCGCGCGGACATAACCTCTCCATACATCCCTCTTCTTGAGCTATTTTCCAATCATCTCCTGTATAATCTACTTCTCTCAAATCATGGTTAATGTTATTCTATCACCTCATTCTTGGTACCATCTAGCTTTCATGTCCCTCTTTCATTACCCATTCGTGCCATCTATCCTGCCCATCGCAGTCTACGCGACTTAACTTATTATATATTATATCTAGTTTCTTATAAAGATTGTGTAGCTCACTGTTATGTAGTCTTCTCCATTCGCCTCTCTTCATTAAAGGTACGTACACATATGAGCGCGGCGCGCGCGCTGCTCGTGTTATGTTCGTCGAAATTATTAATTTCAACGAACCTCCTGCGATCCATAGGAAACCCGCAAACCTTCAGTACACATTTTGCAGAGACAAAGGCCTACACTTGGTCATTCCATGTCTCCTTATTCAATTATTTTCTTTTATCAAAACTATTTGTTTTGTTCTGGATGGGATACTGAGGATTTTTTACCTGTATACCATATTATATTGTCAAATAATTTCAAAACTACAATCACTTCAGAAATGTTTTTAACCAATTATTGAAATTTTATTTAAAAAAATTGAAAAATATGAAGGAATATTAAATTTTTACTAAAATATGAACATTTCGCCAAAATATTATGAAATATAAAAAAATGTTGGTCTTATTTGATTCTATAGATTATAAAATGTAAAGATACTCTATGGAGCAACAACATTTTTTTATAGAACGCAAAAATAGTATTATAATATATTAATTTTAATATCAACATAAGTAGAATTTACAAATGTAATACATTACAAAATTATGTATAGTACCAGTATTATTTTATTCTTTGGCATATTTCTCACTTGAGTGAATTTTTTAAATAGATTCCTGTCGTTGTTTAAAAGGTCATGAATTGTTTCCTTATATTTCGCACATAAAATACCTTTCAAAGTCTCAACACTCAATTGCGATTTTTTCTATCTCCACACTTTAAAAATAGTAATTAATTATCTTATTTCTGCATGTATCCGGAGATATATCCATTTTATCTCCTATTTCCCTCCAGGCATCTCCTTTCAATGAGTTTTTAAAATGATCATTTTGTTGAGGATCCCACAATAATTGTTTGTTTCTATAAAGATCAATAAGTTTTAACATGTTTCCCTCTGACCACTCCATACTCAAATAATAATAAGGTGCGCGCCGAAAAGAACGAACCTCTCAAGTACCCGTCCAAATCTAAACAGCGAACCATCAAAGTGTTCGTGGAAAAAAAACCGACAATGAGTGGATCGTGGCGCCGCATGTGCGCGGCGCGCAAGTGTGTACGTACCTTAAGAACTTCATGTTTGTCGATCCATGGCTATTATACTCGGAATCCTAGATTTGGTGTGTTCTGAATTGACCTAAGTCGACGCAATGTATGAGAGTCCAACAGTAATCTGAACAAACTGTTACAGAATTCATTTCATTATAATGAGCAATCATCCATTAATAATCTAAATATAAATACTTAATATGTCTGGTCCGATTAAGTATTTGTTCCATCTTAGCAAATGACCACTTCTTGCCCAATGTTAAAGATACTATAACTAACTGTCTCAATTATATTTTCTTAAATAAAGGGGAAGTTTTCTAAGACAAAAAAAAACAAAAGAAATTACGTAACTAATTGGGAACGAGTTGAGAAGAACATTTAAATAAAGCATTTGTGACTGAGAGTCCCGCACCATAGCCGAGCGGTTTAAGGATCATGCCTTGGTGCAGAGCTACGAGACTTGCATTGGTTCGAGTTCCCATGGTGGAAGAAATTGTCTCATGGAATTTGATCAGTATGGGAACAGAGACCATTCAACATCGAGAGGAATATAGGCAAAACTGTTATTCTCTCAATTATATATGGATGTGAAACATGGACTCTTACTTTAAGGGAGGAAAGGAGATTATGAGTATTTGAGAATAAAGTTCTTAGCAACATTTTTGAACAGACAGGTGAATGGAAAAAGTACATAACAGTGAACTACGTGATGTTTATACGGTAGGAAGCCAGATATAATAAGAACAGTTGAGTCTCATAGATTGCGATGGGCAGGACATGTGGCACGAATTAGGATTGAAAGACGTACATGGAAGCTTCTTGTAGGAAAACTAGAGGGAAAACTACCAGTTGGTAGACCAAGATGTGATGGAAGAATGATATTAACTATGATTTGAGGGAAGTAGATTGTACAGGAATGATTGGAAAACTTTAGCTCAGGATAGAGATGCATGGACAGCTTATGTCCGCGCGGCCATGAACCTATGGATTCGATAGTGCCAGTGAGTTAGTTAGTTAGATATAATAAGTACCGGTACCATGCAGAGAAAACCGGCTATAATAGCCGGAGGACCCGCAATTTTCCTGTGTTGACAGGATGATCGTCCACCTCTGTGATTTACACATTTGGATGAGATAAACCGTAATGACAAATCAACTGATCCCAATATTTGAACATGAAACAAAAATCCAAATTATTTTTACACGCTTTATATTAGCTTGACCTGTATCTGTCTATGTAACGGAATCTTTCAACACGATTTTCACCCACTTAAGAACATTGGATCGACTTGAAACTTTATATACTTATAAAGGACCAATGACAATACAATAATTTCATAAATTGTTTCTAAGATCCTGGCCAGGATCATCAGGACATAAAAAAAATACAGGCCGGTATAACAGGTTGCGGACTTATCGAATTTTTAGTCCACCGTTGTAAGAAATTAATATTATATCCTTTGGTAGCTCAGTTAGTAGAGCGGTGGATTGTAGTGGTATATAATTTCAGTAATCCATAGGTCGCTGGATCAAATCCGGCCCGGGGGATTTTTTAGAAGATTATTATTTTTAGCTCACACTACAATAGTATCGAATTTAAAGATATTTACATTTTTATCTTTTTCTGTAAAATATTAATGACAATTTTGTAAACTTACCACATTGTAATTTATCCAAAAAATATGAGAAGGATGCGATTAACTGTAACTATTTATCTATATTAAAATATTCGAAAATATTATAATAATGTTAGATAATAATAATTTTAAAAATATATATAATTATATTCGTGCCTGGACACTAAAAATATCGTAAGCAATTAAATTTTCATGGGATTCCGGTTTATGACAATCAATTGAACTAAAATGTAAAAAAATAAATAATTGTTTAAAAAAACTAAAACAACACGCTTTATTAGAAAACCAAACTAAGAAATACTAAAAACTAAAAAATAAATAATAGTTTAAAAAACTAAAACAACACGCTTTATTAGAAAACCGAACTAAAAAATGAAAAATAATTTCAATTTCCAACACGCTTGGGATAAAATTAAAGTGGTCAACAAAAAATCATCTCCAACACATCTAGAATAAAACTAGAGTTATCTACAAAAAGAAAATAATTTTGCCATCAAAAGCGTGAGGTGCTTTTTATGGCTTTTGCGTTTTCTTCTTAGAGACTTTACTTTTACCAATATTTGTTTATTATCAAATATATTAATTGATGTAGAGCATCCCACGCTTTTGATGGTAAAATTATTATTTTTTTTGTAGATAACTCTAGTTTTATTGTAGATGTGTTGGAGATGATTTTTTTGTTGATCACTTTAATTTTATCCCAAGCGTATTGGAAATTAAAATTATTTTTCATTTTTTAGTTCGGTTTTCTAATAAAGCGTGTTGTTTTAGTTTTTTAAACTATTATTTATTTATAGTTAGAACCTCATATAATGCTGTAGTAGGACTCGGTGCTGTAGTGCCTCTGGTCCCAAGGTCGCGGGTTCAAATCCGGCTGGGGTAAATGGATTTTTACGATGGAAAAATCCAAAAGAGAAGCCTTCCGGGAGGGACTTTAAAAACCCTGGGTTCCGACTCTGATTTGGGCTCGGTAAAAAAAATTCTCGATCCTACATAGTGTCTCTTAGCAAAATATAATCAATCTAACAAAGATATTTCAGTTTTTTTTATTCAACAGTAACTCAATTTTTTGCATTTATTGTGTGACTTACCCTTGCGACTAATGCATAGGGCATGTTGTGTAATTGCATCTTACTGCGGGATTACGTTTAACGTTCGTTGATGTTGCGTTGCGTTTGAGTTCGTTCATGTTTATCAAAATACACCTTCCACGTATCATATTATGATGAACGTTTGCAGGGTACGTCGCATGATGGCGTTCGTTGTACATTGGCAACATCAAGCTTCTACAAACGCAAATGTAACGTCATATTGTTCAAATCACGTGATATCGACGGTTCCCGCATTTTATTTGTTTCTAGCTGATTGTTGTTGACTTTATTGGAGCCAATAAATTACAATATCTTGATATTTTAATAATTATATCAACATGGGAGACGATGTGCTTACTGAGTTTGTGCGATCACACGAATTTATATACAACAAAATAAGGGGGGGAAAGGAAGCTATTTGGAAAGAAATAGGAAACAATGTGAGTACAGCCATAATATCTCTACCACGTTTCGCCTTAACACAAAGTCAATGAACGTTGATCATGATGTGTCTTTCAAACGGAGAAAGCGAAAATCATTTATAAAGGGCAAGAGGAGAGTTATTTATGCCTCTTTCCAGAATTCCATATCCGTGAAACTGTCGAGATCATAACACCTGTTAGGCTATTAAACATAACCTAAAACCTTATGCCCTAATAAATTTAAAAAAAATGATACTCCTACTAAAACAGAAATTAATCAAATATTGGGAAATTTAATAGCCTACAGGTCGGACGTCTGACACGCTACTAATGGTGCTCATATCGAGGTGTTGTAAAATAATTTTCGTGTAAACAAATTTTTGAGTTGGTCTTTTGTTTAAAAAATCCCCAAAGAAATATATAAGTTTTTGTGAATTAAATTTTTGTTTTATTCTTGGTTTAAACCGGACACGCTGTATAACTTACAATATCTTAATATGTTCTTGTCGATGGTGGAATTATCACAGTTTTGTAATTTAAAGTATAATCTTTCCAGAAAAGTGATGTAACTGACATGTGGATGCAGTAAGCTATCCTTGGTATTATCATAAGTAATGCCACGAGTGATTTCCAAATTATCGATAAATTCACGACTCACGAAGTGAGGAGTTTTTCTGGGTGAGGTTTTTATCGGGGTTTTTCCTCACCTGTAAGACAAATGTCAGGAAAACTTTAAGGCCCAAACGGTCCCCGAAATCATATGGCCATCGCAATCATCATCATTCATATTCATCTTAGGTTAAACTTAGGATTAGGGACTCTCCTGGCGCACCATTATCATCATATCATCGGGGCAATGTAACCCCGCCTTCCAGGCGCCCCAACCTCAGAAGTGGGTTACAAGTACGCCATGCCAGGAGAGAAACCAGGAATGTCGAAAGACAAACCTGGGGCATTTGAAAAAAAAAAATATACTGTATATATATATAGAGGGACAGGCCGTAGCGTAGTTGTTAAGGCACTGCGCTACAAGCCGGAAGGTCGAGGGTTCGAGTCCCGGTGGGGTCAGGATTTTTAAACTGACCCAAACCATCTGGCCCTGGGGTTGACTCAGCCTCTAACGGAAATGAGTACCAGACGTTTGTTCTGGGGGTGAAGTCGGCCGTCACGCAGGGCTGACAACCCGGCTGACATCAAGTGCCGATTGTCCAGAAAAAGTGGGAGCATTAACCTCCCATTACCCCAAGGGCCTCTCGAGGCCTGTCGTGGGATCACTTTACTTTATATATATATATATATATATATATGTGTGTGTGTGTGTGCGTGTGTGTTTTATATATATTGTAGATTTTCGCGGATATAAGTATGATTAAGGAAGTTTTCTTGGGTTTTACATGTCATGGATTCAAGGTCGGCCTCTGGCCGTTTGATTATATAAGACCTAAACCTGTGACTCGAACTTACCATTCCTCGATAATGGCATATGGGATCATGCCGAAACGTCGGAATCAGTGGCCAGAGGCAACCAAGAAAACTTTCTTAATCTAAGGCCTTGTCTACCACCCAACCAGTTTAAAAAAAAAATACAAAAATTATTCTTATAGCGAAGTTCGAATAATGTGGATCCTTCTGTTTGAGTGGACCCTGTTAATATCTTCTTTAAAATTGGTGCTGCCCACGAACGGAAAATACTTTAACTTCTTCCCTTTATCAACTTTGACGGGTTCAAGGCCATTTTCTTTTATTCTTTGTGCGAAGAAGGGTTTATTTGTGATATTTATGAAAATGGCCATTTAAAGAATCAATTCTTAATTTCTGCTGTTGAATATTACAAATGTTGAAAAAAACTTTTCAATATATTATATTATGTAGATGCTGTTTTAATATACTGACGGGTTTGGTTTGATATTATGTGACATGGTGGCTGTATAAAATAATTAAACATAACAAAGTAATTCGGTTAATGTGGACCCTCCACGAGGACTTGGGTCCACTTTACACGAAAACGTATATTTTATCAATGAGGATGCTATCTGTAAAAACCATTCACTTAATTAATTTTATTTATATCCTTGTAATTTTACTAAACCCAAAGACCGTCGATTTCTGCAGTTGAATGGCGTGTGAAAGTTATAATCAAAAATATTTTTTCAAAGCATTAAATAAATATCAACGCTTTTTAATTGTGTTCAGTCATAAATATTTCCAGATTAATTTGTGCCTCTCTGTATAAATTAATAGAGTAAATAAACTTAAAAATACTAAAAGCTAAGGTGGACTCTGGGGTCCACTTTATCCGATTATGGAGGTTAAAGTAGACCTTTCTTGTAATGTAAAAAAGTTTATAAATTATGAAGATATTTCCATATTTGAATAAAATAACAATGCTATTTCATAGTTACAACACTAATGATAATCACTGTAATCAAACAAAACTCAAATGCCTTAATTAAAATAAGAAAAATAAAACATTGAAAACAGGGGTCCAAATTACCCGAAGTTCCTCTAGATCTAGTTACAATAAAAATAAGCATTACACAGTATGTCTACAATATAATTATTATTTACAAAAAATTTGATTTTAATCTAGATTTAACAAAGGAAATAGGCCTCTAAAATTTACAAGATAGAAAAAAAAATAGAAAAAACATTATTAGAATAAATGTAATTCTAGAGAAAAATTAATGATTTGACAACAGGTAACTTAAAAGTACCAAGTGTGCGGCAAACCCTGATATCTTGGGGAATGAAATTCCAGGAGAGGGCAGAGGGCTACTGTGAAAGAAGTACAATATATATCTTAATATATAAAAATTTCGTGCCACGTTGTTTGTCCGCGATGGAATCCTAAACTACAGAACCGATTTTAATAAAATTTTGCACACTGTGTGCAGTTTGATCCAACTTCATACTTAGGGTAGTTTATAACTAAATTTATAATCGCATTATTTTTTATTGCAAATTATTTGTTCATTATTTAACAAAGAGTTATAATTATCTGTGAGTTCCATACGATTCTAACAGATGGCGGTGTAAGGTAATTTGGTAAGGTAATTGGTTATTATGTAAGGTAATTTGGTAAGGTAATTGGTTTATTATTTAACAAAGAAGGCTGTGCTTTTTGTTGCAACCGCGAATTTCAATTGAATTACAAATATTGATTATTTCATAATTTAAGTGTGTTCAGTGTTTATTTTACTTTCAATATTATTAATTTCGTGTGTAAGTATTAGTTTTAAGTAATCTGGCTGAAAGACAGCAACTTATTTTAAATTTTTAACGTATATCTTAGCCACAGCAACGCGTGGCCGGGACTTCTAGTATGTATGTATATATATATATATATATATATACTTACTTACTCACTGGCACTATCGAACCCGAAGGTTCATGGCAGCGCGGACATATGCTCTCCATACATCCCTATCCTGAGCTAATGCTTTCCAATCATCCCTGTATAATCTACTTCCCTCAAATCATAGTTAATGTTGTTCTCCCACCTCATTCTTGGTCTACCAACTGGGCGTTTTCCCTCTGGCTTCCCTACAAGAAGCTTCCATGCACGTCTTTCATTCCCCATACGCGCAACATGTCCTGCCCATCGCAGTCTAAGAGACTTAACTGTTATTATTATATCTGGCTTCCTATAAAGACCATGTAGTTCATTGTTATGTAGTCTTCTCCATTCACCTGTCTGTTCATCTCTCTTTGGTCCAAAAATTTTCCTAAGAACTTTATTCTCAAATACTCGTAATCTCCTTTCCTCCCTTAAAGTAAGAGTCCATGTTTCGCATCCATATAATATAACTGGTAGAATAATAGTTTTATATATTTTCAGCTTAACGTTTTTTGAAAGGAGTTGGGACATCAAAAGTCTCTGCAATGCATAATAGCATGCATTTCCAGAATTGAGCCTATGTTTAATTTCTTTTTGCATCTCATTCCTATTTGTGATTATTGTTCCTAGGTATTTGAATTCAGCCACTTCCTCAAAATTTCCCTCATTTGCCATTAGCTGTCCATTTCCATTATATACTGAATTTCTACGTGTGATCATATATTTAGTTTTACTGATATTTACTTCCAGTCCTAATTTCTTAGTGTTACTCAATAGTGTGTGCGTGTTGGCCTTTAGTATCTCCACACACACACACATATATATATATATATATATATATATATATATATATATATAGCATTTTCATGCTATGCTTGCAGCTTTACTAGGGAATTGTAGGTGTGATAGCTTCCCGTTGCTTTCCACACCGGTGAAGGATGATGATGATGATTATAGCCATATGATTTCGGGGACCGTTTGGGCCTTAAAGTTTTCTTGACATTTGTCTTACAGGTGAGGAAAAACCCCGATAAAAACCTCACCCAGAAAAACTGCCCCGACCGGAGATCGAAGCCGGGCCCACTGCGTGACAAGGCAGCACGCTACCTCCAGACCACAGTGGTGGATATATATATATATATATATATATATATATATATATATATATAAAGTCCTAATGTCTCATTCTTGTTTATAGACGCATCAACATTTAAGGTCAAATTGCATCAAGGAATATTTAGGTATATCTAGTTGTAGGCTATGTCATGTGTTTCTTGTGTGTCATGTGTTTTTTCTAGAAAACTACTGATTTAATTTTTTAATTGTTGTTATGAAATGGTGAATACAATGAAACTCTGTGCCGAGATTTGAAACGCTGCCTAAACCATAACAAATCATCAGAAAATAAAAAAAAGTGCTTTTTTTGATTTTTGCATTTTCTTCTTAGAGACTTTACTTTTACCAATATCTGTTTATTATCAAATATATTAATTGATATAGAGCACCCCACGCTTTTGATGGTAAAATTATTTTCTTTTTGTTGATAACTCTGGTTTTATTCTATATGTGTTGGAGATGATTTTTTGTTGACCACTTTAATTTTATCCCATGCGTGTTGGAAATTAAAATTAATTTTCATTTTTTAGTTTGGTTTTCTAATAAAGCGTGTTGTTTTGGTTTTTTAAAACCATTATTTATTAACTCGCAATTAGAACTACGCTGTTATTGCTAAAGTAATTTAGTCCTTTAATCAAAATAATTAGATAAAATATTTTCATTTAACATAACTCCCCTATTACTATAATCTTCAATGTATTTCATTTCCCAATTTATAACCAAGAAACAATTTTTTTTATTAATCAACCTTGTCGAGTCTCTGTCACCGTTCTGGGGTTCGTTACCCTGTTATTGTCTGCGACAAGTAAAGAAGCAGATGACCTTGAGAGTTGAAATCCGTTATAAAACGAAAGTAATCTTCAATATATCCACCTAATTTCGTAATGCGCAATAACTTATGCGCATGGAATAAAAGTGAAAGATTCTGTTGAATAAAGTCAGTGTGCGCCAAGCTGGCTTGCATGTGAAAGTGGCAGAACAATATGGTAGCTGCTACTCGATCGTCTCGCAGCGATACTAGTAAGTCTCTTACAATTTTTGTCTAATATTCGTAACCATTAATTTCAAAGTTAAGAGATTATTGCAGTAACTTATCACAATTCATCAAAAAATACATATTTGCATATTGATAAGGGCAAACGTTCCTAATTTCGCAGTATTCCTAATTTCGCAATACAATTTTATTTAAAATATTACGAAGTTTTGAAGAACCCTGGAAATAGTTTTCTTTAACGATCAAAGAGGGCAGCTTCACCTCTATACCATGGATTTTTTTTTTCATTTTGCCATCTAGAGGGGTTTCCATTAACCAGCCCAAAGAGTATAAGGTGGTCAGATTTTTTTCTAAGTGTTGAAGTTATTTGTGCACCTGCTTATTTAACAAGATATGTATGCACTGTATTTTATTAAATGTAATGTATTTTTCGCATAAATACATATAGGAAAGGTTAACGAATTTAGTTGTATAATCAAAATATTAAAAAAAATATGTTAAAGCTCATAAATAGCCTAATTTAAGTCAAGATTTTTTTATCCCCGGAACGTGTTTTGTGAGCATGGAAGAATTGGCGATAACATCTGTTGACCAAATTATCTTGACAAAATATCATAAAATGCATTTCCTAACACGTGGAGGGAATGAGGTAATCCAGAGGTATACAAAACTTAGCTGAATTTAAATACCAATAACTAAATGTGCTAGAGAGAAATAAATATTATTGTATCTCATTCAGATTAAAATGGGTAAAATAAGAGGTAAATATAGAAAGCAATATAGGAGTGAGGACTTGCGGATGGTGTAGGGAACATTCTGCGTGAAGGATGATCTACCTATAAGGTGTCTAAAGTGTATAAAATGCCATTCAATACGTTGAAGGACCAACTAAAATATGATCCTAGCGATGATATAAAACAAGGTTTAGAAAGGTTAGGCAGACCATTTTTCTTCTCTTCGGATGAAGAATTGAGACTAGCCTACATAGAAATGGTCCCGCGCCGTAGCCGAGTGGTTAAGGCAGGAAGCCTTGGCGCAGAGCTACGGGCTTAAGCTGGTTCGAGTCTCCATGGGGGAAGAAATTTTCTCATGGTATTTCGGCCAGTATGGGACCGGTGCCCACCCAGCATCGTGAGGCAATTGGGTAGCTACAATAAGTAGCGGCTCCAGGTTGAGAAAACCAGCCATAACGGCTGGGGGACTCGACATGCTGACCACATGTCACCCGAACACTGGCTGATGATCATCTAGCTCTGTGATTGACACATGTGGATATTAGGCCAGCAGCCGGCTGGTAGGCTAAGGGCCATCTTGGCCTGTCGCGCCAGGAGTGTCTACATAGAAATGATGCAAGAATTAGAGTTTGGGCTGTTTGCATCTGATGTTGACATTGTGCCTACAAACTGATAAAAAAAATCAAATGTCCCATTTAATAAACGAGTAAAGGAGGCAGGATGAAAATGGTGGCGCTCATTTAATTTATCAGTTTCCCGGGCAACTCCATCGACGATGAAGCGATAGAGGGGTTTTATCACACTCTGGAGCAGGATCTAGACAAAAGAGATTTTAGAAAAAATCCACAGCTCATCTGAATTCATTGCTTCTCGATATTTGAATTTTGTCTGTAAGATTAAACATTCTTAATTGATTTCTAATAGGCCTATCTGCATTTTATTTTTATCAATTATTGTGTGTAACCTGTTAACGGTCGTACTAATTTAATGTCTGCTATTTCTTTTTTCTGTTTATTTGATTTAGTAAGTGTCCAATTTTCCCATTCATATTGTTGCATAGTTTTGTAAAATAAACATTGAATAGAACTTCATCATCAAGCATTCAAGGATAAAGACCTAGTGGCCTGTTCCGGTCTCATTATCTATCGTGTAGTCTTCTAAGTAATTTTGTAGACAAGGGACCTATTTTTTAATGTTCTTCTTATTGTTCCATAAATGACATAAAATCTGTTTTATTTATGTCATATCCTGCAGTTAGGCCCTTATACATGGAATTAAATTACTCAAAATTATTCAGCTGTTCTGTTGGTTTGCTATATTTTTAATGTTTTGTAGTTAGTTCCTTTCAAGGGTGGTGTTTCATGTCTTGTAATTAAAGCACATTAATATTTTGTTCAATTTTATCGATTAACTGATAATACAATTATATGAAAATAATGTATTTATAACAATTGAACCTTGTTATGTCTTTCCTTCATTTAAAATTTCCTTTTTGTAATTTTGCCCTATTATAATACCGTATAAGCAATTCAACAGAGTTAGTAAAAATACTAACTACTGCGAAATTAGGAAAGGGGTATTGCGAAATAAGGAACACATACTGCGAAATTAGGAATAGTAGCATTGCTCATTAAAATTATAAGTAATTAAGAAATTATAAACATATAAAATCAAGGTACACATCATCTTAATTAAGAAAAAAGAACCATTTATGATGTATGCTAATATTTTTGTAAATATATAAACATGTTAAAATTTATTTAATACGTAATATACTGCGAAATTGAGAACACTTGCTCTACAGCAACATAGGACAACACATCACTCCATGTCAAATACTATCTCCACTTCTCGCAACTGGAATTCCCTACCGCAAGAAATAAGGGGGTGCAGGACATTGGCATCTTTCAAAAGAAAAACATGTTTAATAAATCTTTTTTATAGTTTATCTATATACATAAAATAATATCCTCAACTCGTGTCCATTCAGGGTCGGTTCGAGGGATGAGATGAGATAAAGCCCCTTATATACAGGTCTATGAATGACAAGGGTGCTGTCCGACCACGCCTGACGCACCATAACAGGGGCAGATGAATGAAATAAAAAGGAAATAGATGAGATGAGCATGGGGAAATGGTGGAATGCAATTGTGGCAGGGGAAAACGGGAGAAAACCCCCAGAAAAACCTGCCCAAGCTCCACTTGGAGTGACCGAGACCCGATTTCGAGCGGTGAGAGGCGAGCATCTTATCGCTTGCGCCACGGAGCCGCCTATCTATATACAAGTAGGCCTATATTATAAATCATTAGGGCCTATTTGTTGGGAATCTCATAATATTCAATATTAATAAAATTCATTGTTAAAACCGTTGAGGTGGAGAGTCATAAAATAAGTTAAAATACCTTCTTAGGTAAAATCCGTCGTCCTCAACTTTTAAAATATGTTATCTTTATGCCTGTAGGCCTTTCAGGACATCCGTCCCATCTTCAGCAGTTCATTCTTCGCTACAGCATCCAGGTTGATGTTTGATGCTGTAGCGAATAATGAACTGCTGATGATGGGAAGGATGTCCTGAAAGGCCTACAGGCATAAAGATGACATATTTTAAAAGTTGAGGACGACGGATTTTACCTAAGAAGGTATTTTAACTTATTTTATCTCATAATATTGTAATTTTATTATTTGAGTACTGCCATACTAAATATCACAATATTATTATTTTACGGGGTATATGTTGTAATATAATATAATATTTTATAGGTCTGTGAAATTGAACAAATCTGTCAGTTCACCTGATAGATAAAATATGTCTACTGCTGAAGTAAAAGAAAACGGTTGGGCGACAAGCCAAATAAGGTATGTGATCATTTTTAATAATTTAACAAATTAAGCGTTTTATTTTTAAAATTGCGTGTCATTCCTTATCTCTTATTCATGCAAGTTGATCTTGATTTTAACTAACTAACTAACTCATTGGCACTATCGAACCCGTAGGTTCATGGCGGACATAAGCTCTCCATATATCCCTATGCTGAGCCAATGTTTCCAATCATCCCCTGTGTAATCTTCTTCCCTCAAATCATAGTTAATGTTATTCTCCCACCTCATTCTTGGTCTACCAACTGGGCGTTTTCACTCTGGTTTTCCTACAAGAAGCTTCCATGCACGTCTTTCAATCCCCATTCGTGCCACATGTCCTGCCCATGGCAATCTATGGGACTTAACTGTTCTCATTATATCTGGCTTCCTATGAAGACCATGTAATTCACTGTTACGCAGTCTTCTCCATTCACCTGTCTGTTCATCTCTCTTTGGTCCAAAAATTTTCCTAAGTACTTTATTCTCAAATACTCGTAATCTCCTTTCCTGCCTTAAAGTAAGAGTCCATGTTTCGCATCCATATAATATAACTGGCAGAATAATAGTTTTATATATTTTCAGTTTAACGCTTTTTGAAAGGAGTTGGGAAGTCAAGAGTCTCTGCAATGCATAATAACACGCATTTCCAGAATTGAGCCTATATTTAATTTCCTTGTGCATCTCATTCCTGTTTGTGATTATTGTTCCTAGGTATTTGAATTCAGCCACTTCCTCAAAATTTCCCTCATTTGTCATTAGCTGACTATTTCCATCATATAATGTATTTTTATGTGTGGCCATATATTTAGTTTTATTGATATTTACTTCCAGTCCCAATTTCATAGTGTTACTCAGTGGTGAATGCGTGTTGTCCTTTAGTAGATTTTACGCAATTTAATCATATTTCGTATAGTAGTAATAGAGTATTTATTGTTTTCAAATATTATTATAAATTCTTTGTTCTTTCTTAACCTAAGTTTAACCCCTCTTTTAGGTACGGTACTTGTACATGTTCCATGGTACTCGGGAAATATTGTCAATATAAATATAATTATAATTTTTAGCTTGCGTTGAAAATTTAAAAGTGCACATATAAATTATGAGATAAAACGATTTAACATAATCCCCATTAAGCCCGGTATTCAGGAACCAAACTTTCCGTGAAGAGCGACTCTCAGCCCGTCTCTCCGTAGTTAATTATGTGGGTCATGCAGAACCTACTCTAACTGGCTCACTCTATTCAACATCATGTGCTATTATGGCCTCACTATGATGCTTAACAAGCGGCTCGCTTTATTTCCCCGCAGCTGTTATATGTTATTAAAATACAAAGATCTCGACTGCCGCGACTACGACGATGTTGCCACATTGCTATTCTTCCCTCAGTTTCAATTAAGACTCGGAACGATGTGGAACATTCGATCCAGTTATAAAATTGTATACCGTAATTAATGGTATAATTATCAGTGATTTATTGTGATATGTAGCTTGAATAATAATACAATATCTACATATTATATTAGTTTAATATTAGTTTAATATATAAGTGATTTCAACATGTGGCGGCCATGGGAAAATATTTCAGATCGAACAGTTAATAATAATAATAATAATAATAATAATAATAATAAATATAATAATATTTTCAGCATGATTTTGTACGGATATTAAATTCATGTAAACCTACAAGCTATAGGCCATAGTGTTGGAAATTAAATTATTTAATAAATAAATACGTATATAATTATAATTTTAAAACTTAAACAATACCAAATAATAACATAAAAATTAAATAATAACATAAATAATCAATGTCTTCTGACCTTGTGTAATAAACGCCCATAGCGCTATGAGAACGTGACAACACCGCATGTCAAGCATTGCCGCGCGGCACCCGCTTTTATATAAACTGTTAACCATCAGAGTGAGGCGCTAATAACAAGATATTTATTAAACAAAATTCTGGGAACGATTAAAAGATGAGAGCCTCAACTTACGGAAGATGGAGATGGCATGGCCTACAGAGCTTGGTTCTTGAATACCGGCTTTAGACTATGATATAAAATCATTACTTCCAGACTATATGTCCGTTGATTATTTAACATAAATAGAGAGAAAAAAGTACCTCAGCCGGAATGGAACACAGATATCCAGCTTTAAGTCATGTAAAACTGAAGAAGATGAAGCTGAAATCTGTGGTTGAAACCTCGGGTTCAGGTGCAATTTTTTTCTTCTTTAGTTATGACAATTTCCATTTATGTTCTCGTATATAACCTACGTTTTATCGTCTAAATGTGTGGTGTTTTCCTATACCTTCTTATCGCTGATTTTTTTCCGAATAAAAAAATAGGTAATGTTCACCGGCTATATTGTATTCTCATGGTCATGGGTAATCAAAAGAAGAATATTTTTAACATGAGCTATTTCAACTATTTATATTTGTATCACTGCAAGAATTTCTTAATGGAGGAGGAATATACCTAATTTACATTACCAGAAGTAGGACCAAATCTCCTTTAAAATTAATGAGTACATAACATAGGTCCAATAAAATTTTAAAGGATTTTAATGAATTCTGATGGTCTACTTACTTTCTCACCAATTACAATTAATTGAAGATTTTTTTTTTTTCCCCACCTATTTGTCATTCGACATTTCAGGTATTCTCTCCTGACATTGGCGTATTGTAACCCACTTCTGCGGTTGGGACGCCTGGAAGGCGGGTTTACGCTCCCCCATTATGTTGATGATAATGATGGTCAAATGATGTTCGGGGACCGTTTGGGCCTTAAAGTATCCTGACATTTGTCTTACAGGTGAGGAAAAAACCCGGAAAAAACCTCACCCAGGAAACTTGTCCCGAGCGAGGATCGAACCTGGGCCCGCTGCGTGACAAGGCAGCACGCTACCTCGAGACCACAGCAGTGGACTAACTGGAGAAACTTGTTAGTGAAATTTAGGTAAAATTTAATCACTCGCCTCATATTTTTATTTTAATATTCAGCTCCAGGAGCTGACATCGTCATCCAGGTTGTGCAACATAAATAAAACCAGTCTGGAAAAGCTGACGATAAAACAGAATTGTTTTGAAACATGTTCAAGAATAAATCAACATTAATATTGAGGTAAGATGTTCAGACAAAAAATAGTATAACGTAATTATTGTATATGCATGTTAAATATTAGTTTAGATTTGGATAACCGTGGCCAATTAAAAATTGTAGTTCGCGCTTATTTATAATAATTTCAACTTAATATTACATCGTCTACTTTCCAAACATATGGGGGGGGAGGAAATCAATAGGAATATTTATAAACAAAAAATCCAATAAATGAAAAGAAATAGGCTGTTACAAATTCCAAATTCTCATTTAATTACCCGGGATAATTTTTTAGAAACGGTCCACCGCTGTGGTCTCGAGGTAGCGTGCTGCCTTGTCACGCAGCAGGCTCGGGTTCGATCCCCAGTCGGGAAAAGTTTCCTGGATGATGTTTTTTTTTCAAGGTTTTTCCTCGCCTGTAAGACAAATATCAGGAAACTTTAAGACCCAAACGGTCCCCGAACATCATGTGGTCATCATTAACATATTCATTAAGTTTAGGATCAAGGCCTCTCCTGGCGCATCATTACCATTATATCATCGGGGCAGCGTAACTCCGCCTTTCAGGCGCCCCAACTTCAATAGTAGGTTACTAAACGCCATGCCAGGAGAGAACACCGGAATGTGGAAATGAAAACCTGGTAGCATTGAATAAAACAAATTTAGAAACGTCTGTCAACTAGCCTGATACTAAACGTATTATTAAGAAAAAAATCTCGATATATCGCTAATTCTGATATATTGAAGTCCGAAGTAACGGGCTTTTACTATACAGGGTGATTCACAATAAGTATTACAGACTTCTAGGGGTTGTAGAGGGTACTTAGTAGATAAAGTTTTGATAAGGAACCCATGTCCGGAAACGTACCATTTCGATGTAAAATAACTTTGAAGATCGGAACACAATGGGCTGATATCGCGTGTCTTGTGTTTTAGAATAAGTATTACAGACTTCTAGGGGCTGTACTAGAAGTGTGGTTCCATGTGGTGACCCTGTTGTTCGTTGACACAAAGTGTACCTGCGACGCATGTTTTAATACACACGCCCCACAAGACCTGGTGTGTGCTCAATAATTTCTGCTGCCACCAGAATTCGTGCAAGATCTTCCTCCGACTCGATAGGTCTAGTACTACACCTAAAGGTCTGTAATACTTATTCTGAAACACAAGACGCACGATATCAGCCCATTGTGTTTCGATCTTCAAATTTACTTTACATCAAAATTGTATGTTTCCGGATATGGGTTTCTTATCAAAACTTTATCTACTAAGTCCCCTCTACAACCCCTAGAAGTCTGTAATACTTGAAGTTTGGTGTGAATCACTCTGTATTATACACTTCCCTTATGCAAAATGTTTCAATTACGGTATTCTGTGGAGGAATCGAACTCATTACGTATGTAATTAGAACGAATTATGATAACCCCTGCATTATAAAATATGAAAAAGTCTAATTATATAAAATGAATGAATGAAATCGGAGAGATAGTGTGAAAATTGGATCAACGAGGAAGTGACAGGATTAGTGGGCTATAAAGGTCCCGCTATGGAATTCGTCCTTGGTAATAGAATCCGTTACTTCCAAGCCGAGCTGGAGGATATCTGCTTTTAAGCGCATGCTAACGCGGCACAATTGAATACAACTGATACCGTAACTAAGGCAGAAGTCATTCTGAAGTCCAGCAGATTAAGTATTATTTACAGTACAAACTTCATATTTATTATGATGTTTTAAGGGGACCGACTGGTGAATTTGTTTTTTTTCATCTGATTTTGTATTTTTTTATAACATACATTATGTGCTTGATATGTATAGGAAGCCAGATATAATCAGAACAGTTAAGTCTCGTAGGCTGCGATGGGCAGGACATGTGGCACGTATGGGGGATGAAAGAGGTGCATGGAGGCTTCTGGTACAAAAACCAGTGGGAAAGCGCCTAGTTGGTAGACTAAGAATGAGGTGGGAGAATAACATCCATGATTTGAGGGAAGTAGATTATACAGGGGATGATTGGAAAACATTAGCTCCGGATAGGGATGTATGGGGAGCTTATGTCCGCGCGGCCATGAACCTCCGGGTTCGATAGAGCCAGTGAGTTAGTTAGTTATACATTATATGCTTATAGAAGTGTTTCTGTGAAGTTTGGTGTTTGTAAGTAGAATAGTTTCAGAATTATGGTTTTTTATATATTTTTTTTTATATTTTATAAAAAAAATGCTCCTTAAGATGCATTTTTAAATATTCTCTCATGAAGTTTGAGATTCAGAGTCTTTGTGATTCCACTAATCACATTTGCTACGTAAAGAAAATTCATAAAGGGAGGATACTGCTTATTTTTCATAAAAAAATTATTCATTTTTTATCCACTCTCATGCACTTTCATCTCAATAAAAAAAACACGCGTGCCTTAGTCAAGTAATTGGGTAGTAAATTTGAATTAGCACATATGGAGAGTGGGGGCACGCCGTAGCGTAGTGGGTAAGGCACTGAGCTACAAGCCGGAGGGTCGAGGGTTCAAGTCCCGTTGGGGTCAGGATTTTTAAACTGACCCAAACCCTCTGGCGGCACTATGGCCTTGGGTCGACTCAGCCTCGAATGTAAATGAGTACCAGACGCTTGTTCTGGGGGTAAAGGCGGCCGTCACGCAGGGCTGACAACCCGGCTGACATAAAATACCGAATGTCTAGAAAAAGTGGGAGCCTTAACCTCCTACTACCCGAAGGGCCTCCGGGCCTGTTGTGGGATCACTTTACTTAGAGGCACGCCGTAGCGTAGTGGTTAAGGCACTGAGCTACAAGCCGGAGGGTCAAGGGTTCAAGCCCCGTTGGGGTCAGGATTTTTAAACTGACCCAAACCCTCTGGCGGCACTATGGCCCTGGGGTCGACTCAGCCTCTAATGAAAATGAGTACCAGACGCTTGTTCTGGGGGTAAAGGCGGCCGTCACGCAGGGCTGACAACCCGGCTGACATCAAGTGCCGATTGTCTAGAAAAAGTGGGAGCCTTAATCTCCTACTACCCCGAAGGGCTTCCGGGCCTGTTGTGGGATCACTTTACTTTTTTTACATATGGAGAGTCTGACCACGATATTTCACTTTGATAGCATAAAAATTGCATCGTAAGGAGCATTTTAAGTTTTGGAAAATGTTAAAAAAATATAAACAAAAAAAAAACACATCTTAAGTTTAAGTAGTAATGCTGACCGCACGTGCAAGGGTATTTAAACTCTTACGTCACGGACTCAATTTTGCTCCTACAATAGAACTGTTTACATGAAAATCATCCTAAAAGAATCAGAGTTATTAAAAAGTGAATAAACAAAAAATGGATTTTTTGCCATTTTTTCAACATTTTCACCATTTGGTGCCCTTAATGAAAATAAAATAGTTCTTGCCTAGTGATTTGGCTCAGACGGTAGCGTTTGAGAGTAGATCCAGAGTTCAAATCCCGCTTTCGATCAAACTGATTTTTTTAAACAATTTTTCTCGTTTTAAATGTCATTACTGGGTTGGATTTAAATTTCATTATCAATTTCACTTTTAATAACCAATTAACTAATGCACTGGCTCTATCGAACCTGTAGGTTCATGACCGCGCGGACATAAGCTCTCCACACATCCCTATCCTGAGCTAATGTTTTCCTATCATCCTCTGTATAATCTAATTCCTTCAAATCATGGTTAATGTTACTATCCCACCTAATTCTTGGTCTACCAACTGGACATTTTCCTTTGGTTTTTCTACAAGAAGCTTCCCTGCACCGCTTTCATTCCTCATTCATGTCACATGTCTTGCCCATCGCAGTTTACGAGATCTAAATCATCTTTTAATTATTTATTAAATTTAATATAAATTGCATTTTCTTGAGACACGTGAATAGATAAAGCATAATACAAATCCTTTTGATATATCATTATCCTCTTATCGTGTCCTCCTTTCGGAAGATCGATTCCAAATACGCCTCCAATCATCTCTATCTTCCCACGCTTTGCTTCTTTTTAGTTCTTCCCAGTCGTATCCTCTCTCTTATAAACTTTTATTCACTTGGTTAATCCAGCTTTCTCGTCATCTACCTCGTGGTCTTTTTCCTTGTATCTTGAGATTTAACAGTATTTGTGGTAGGCTTCCCTTTTACCAATTATTTTTAAATGTCCAAACCCTTACACATAAAATTCCTATAGCACATATTTTCATTAGATCAAGGTCACTGCTTAGCTGCCACATTGAACCCAGTGATAAGTTGTACGGTATGAGGAGTTGCGTGGGAAGGAGATTGACTCTCCAGTATGACCTTGAATGGACTAATGAAACTACGTGGACCATAGCTGCAAAACGACCAAATATATTCTTAAAGAGTCTCGAAATAAAATTGAAGTGAAAAAATAATATTTTGAAGGTGCTCGATTTCCTTCATTTACTGATTGATGTAATTAATCTCATTTCAGAAATGAACAGACTCAGCAATCAGTTTAAATATTTGATTGTAATAAAAAGTAAAGTGAAAGCTCTTGAGGTAGTAAGAGGTTAAGGCTCCCACTTTTCTAGACAGTTGGCACTTGATATGTCAGCCGGACTGCCAGCCCTGCATGACGACCGCCGTTACCCCCAGAACAAGCGTTTGGTACTCATTTCCGTTAGAGGCTGAGTTGACTCCAGGGCCATGGTGTTGTGTAATGTGGGTACGGAGCGTTTGGTTGGTGAAAAAGGATTATTGTTATAGGTTAATTTGGCACAGATTGGAAGATTAATTATGGCATGATAGGTAATTATGGTGATTCAGGTTACGTTGAAGTCTTGAAGAATTAAAAGATGAAGTTAGTAATATATTGATAACAAATATATTGGTAAAACATTGGTGGAATCTGTTGCAATGTATGGAAGTGAGGTATGGACTATCAATAAGTACTACAAGAATAGACTAATAGCTCTAGAAATGGATTATTTACGCAGAAGTGCCAGAAAGTCTAAATTAGAACATGTCACAAATAAGGAAATTAGAAACATAATGGAAGCAGAAGAAAGCATAATTGAAAGAATTGAGGAGAAGGAATTAAAGTGGTTAGGACATGTTTTAAGAATGGAAGATGAGCGATGGCCGAAGCAACTATATGAATGGCATCCGAACAGATAGAAGAAAAGAGGGAGACCAAGGTTAACATGGAACGAAAACATGAAGACAGTAATGAAAGCTAGAGGGCTAAGCATCGAAGATGCCCAAGACCGTAGGCTTTGGAGGTTTGGCATGGGAAGACGGCAGCAGCTGTAAAAACCCGAAGATAGATAGATAGAAGTTAGTAACAAAACGAAGTGTAGTTTTATTCAGTAAATGTGCGTGTGTCCTGGACACACGTAAAATACAAAAAGCCAAGATTCTTCTCAAAGACGGTGAATATATATTCCAGTCCCTTCACAAACTTAGAGGGGGGTCTAATTATTTCCGGTCGGCATTGTAAAAATTGGCCACTTTCTTAGATTTGAGAATAACCATATTTTTTTTGTAAGTAGTCACCCTCTTCCGACATGTGTTGGGATGAGCAGTGAACTTGACCCGTCTCCAATAGTAGTTGTAAACTCGTCACACAATTTCTAAGTGTTTAACAACATCCTACACTCTAACTATTCTCTTGTGTAACACATGTTTTACATTACCTACACCTTCCCCCTTATTGAAGAAATACATTTCGTCATTAGTACTTTGCTTCATCCTTTCTTCTAATTCTGATCAATCTCAATCTAATTATTATTTTGTTGAATTCTAACTAGTTACTTTCCTGACACGAATTATAGGTTGAGTTCTATATATATATATATATATATATATATATATATATACATGTCTTTGAGAATCATTGAACATATATCATTACAATCCTTTACAAAATACAACATACATTCAATAAACTAAGTCCATACGGACCTCACGATATTGTTAAAAGTATTCATCATAATTTTCTCTTGTTCGGGCGTTATTTCTTTCTGAATATCATAAATTTCATGCCCAGCATTGTTTTAATTCTTACCACGGTTATATCAGTTATTTGAACTAAAGAATTAGTAATCTGTGCTTTTCTGTTTAGCGCAACTTTCATATTAATATAATTCATATGGAAGGGAGAGGCAGAATGAAGGCCTGGCTGCTATTCGTTTTCTCTTCATTATATGGTGTTAAAAAAACCTACCTTCGTTATGCCTTTACATTTTGTTACACGCTTTATATTAGCTTGACCTGTATCTATCTATCTATCTATCTATCTATCTATCTATCTATCTATCTATCTATCTATCTATCTATCTATCTATCTATCTATCTATCTATCTATCTATCTATCTATCTATCTATCTATCTATCTATGTAACTGAATCTTTTAACGCGATTTTCACCCACTTAAAATCATTGGATCGACTTGAAACTTTGCATACTTGTAAAAGACCCGTGACAATATAATAATTTCATATTTTGTTTCTAAACTCATGGCCAGAATCATCAGAAAATCAAAAAAAGTGTCTTTGTATCTATGTAACGGAATCTTTGAACACGATTTTCACCACTTAGAAACATTGTATCGACTTGAAACTTTGTGTACTTGTGAAGGACCCGTGACAATTCAATAATTTCATATTTTATTTCTAGAATCCTGGCCAGAATCGTCAGAAAATCAAAAAAATTAAAACTGGTATAATAGGTTGCGGACTTGTCGACTTTTTAGTCAATCGTTGTAAGAGTTCAGTTGGTAGAGCGGTACACTCTAGTAGTATATAATTTCAGTAATCCATAGGTCGCTGGTTCAAATCCGGCTGGGAATATTTTTTTAGAAGAGTATTACTTTCAGCTCATACTACAATAGAATCGAATTTAAAGATATTTACATTTTTATTTTATTCTGTAAAATATTAAAACTAAAAAATAAATAATAGTTTTAAAAAAACTAAAACAACACGCTTTATTAGAAAACCGAACTAAAAAAAAATAATTTTAATTTCCAACTTGCTTGGGATAAATAATTTTACCATTAAAAGCGTGGGGTGCTTTTTATGATTTTTACATTTTCTTCTTAGAGACTTTACTTTTACCAATATCTGTTTATTATCTTCTTCTTCACTTCCTGGTTTAGTCAAGAGTTGCCTGTTCCGTCTCCAAATATATTAATTGATAAAGAGCACGCCACGCTATAGTGTGTTTTGTCGTACTTACAGCAATAGCCATGATTGAAAGTTCAACTTCTTACATTTCGGGGTTGCCAACCTAAATAACTATACTGTAATATTACATATTACAACCCACGTGTTGGAGGTAAAACCACTGCCCTTTATGTATACTACGTACAATGTATATACAAAAAAATATATCCAAAAGATAGTGTTAATATACATTATACGAAACAAATCACTGCATTTTAAATGAACTGAACTTTATTTGAAACAATATAAAACAATAAATACGTACTTGCCGCCATTTTATAACTAATTGTTCTCACGGCCTCCTCTAGTTTCAACTAATAAATATTGCCCACACTGTTAAGGTTAGTCAGTTGTTTATAATGAACGCAAATATTTCCAACAAAGATGTTATTATTTTACTATTATTTATTATTTTGAAAATACCATCGCACAAAAAATAATGTGCAACGCACGTTTGTGAAGAGTTCTACAGAATCTCGAAAATTAAAAACCTCGCTATCGCTTGGTTTTTAAACATTTTCCTCGCTTCTGTAAGAACCACTTCTCAACCTCGCATCATAATATAGGCTACTATGAGAAAATAATGGACAAAGTTGGGGGTGTTATGGACTATGGTTGTTTTTTAAAAAAAGTATTTTATGTTAATTTTACTTCACATAAAATTTAAATTATGATATTTTATAAAAAATAAATGGAAACATCAACAATTCACTAACAGACAGTTTAGTTAAACTTTACATTTGTGAAGCAGTAATGTAAGAATTACACTGAGCAACAAAAACAAACTTTTTTTTTTGTCTCAGAAAGAAAAATATGTGATTCTGAAAGTATTTTTTCTCCTTAATTCAAATATGATACCGGGTTTTCTCGATCACGCAAGGTTTCCGAGAGACAAGCATTTATAGTTTCAAACACTTTAATATTTTCTACATTCGTAACTACACAATATTCGAACATTCGGACTCACCTACAAAGTAAGAAATGACGATTTTCTGCTATATTTCGCCTGTGGAGCATCCCTCTTGATGGTCCAACAATAATCAGCCAGCATATTAGGATTCCATTTGCCTTGATATCTATTTTTCTATAGCTGAAATCTCCTGAGTTAGCTCATTTGGTTTTGTTTTACAATGGACAAATGGACGAAAAAACATTTATTAACAATAATTATTTAAATCCATTAATTTAAATTGAAATAAAAAAAACTGTGGATGATGGAGAAATTCCGAATACATATTTGAAAACACGATAAAAAAAAACTGCATTAAGTACAACTATTGGTACTCATGAGACAAAAATCATGTTGACCAGTGTAATTGAATATACTTAATCAGCTTTGAATGATATTGATGCACTTATTGTTCTTCCCCACTGCTGTTATCATCCTGCACACATTCATCTGCCACTGTTGACAAACGAGGAGGTCCCGGCAAGAAAGTGCCAAGCCACATTTTCCTGATTCTGAGATAAAGAAATCTGAATATTGAAACCACATAAACTTTGCTTCCAGATAACCAAGCACTATGGCAGTTTTTGTTCCCAATAACATATTCAGACGAAGACAAATATAAAACTCTCTCTTCAGTTCCTGTATCCCAAAATTAAAGTTTTTGGACTATGCTTGTATTTTCAAAAAAACCCTTCAATTGAAAAAAAACCTCAATCGAGTTGGTTGGTAGTGAAATTTGAACTCGAATAAGATGCTAATGCAATAACTCCTCTCAGCATGTAGTAACATCTGAGTCAATTTGTATGGTTTAATAAATGGGCTAACTAACTAACTCATTGGCACTATTGAACCCGTAGGTTCATGGCCGTGTGCACATAAGCTCTCAATACATCCCTATCCTGAGCTAATGTTTTCCAATCATTCCCTGTACATTCTACTTCCCTCAAATCGTTGTTCTCCCACCTCATTCTTGGTTTATCAACTGGACGTTTTCCCTCTGGTTTTCCTACAAGAAACTTCCATGCATGTCTTTCATTCCTCATTTGTGCCACATGTCCTGCCTATCGAAGTCTACGAGACTTAACTGTTACTGTATCTGGCTTCCTATAGAGACCATGTAGTTCACTGTTATGTAGTCTTCTCCATTCACCTGTCTGTTCATCTCTCTTTGGTCCAAAAATTTTCCTAAGAACTTTATTCTCAAATACTCGTAATCTCCTTCCTCCCCCCTTAGAGTAAGAATCCATGTTTCACATCCATATATTAAAACTGGTAGAATAACAGTTTTATATATTTTCAGTTTAACATTTTTTGAAAGGAGTTGGGACATCAAGAGTCTCTGATGCATAATAGTATGCATTTGCAGTATTGAGCTCATGTTTAATTTCTTTGTGCATCTCATTCCTATTTGATAGGCTATCATTTTTATTTACAGTGATGGGGATGGGTTGGGACCAGGATGGAGGTTCTGGCGCAGAAGACGATATGTGGTCGCATTCATGGCTTTTCTAGGATTTTTCAATGTGTATGCACTTCGTGTGAATCTTAGTGTAGCAATAGTTGCTATGACAACTAATGTAAATCAAACTCTCGACAATGGAACAATCATAGTGGTAAGTTCCATCATGTTTTTTAATGTTTTTATTATAATTTTAACATTTCTCATTGAAGGTCAAATTATTCTTTTTACACGCTTTATATTAGCTTGACCTGTATCTATGTAACTGAATCTTTTAACGCGATTTTCACCCACTTAAAATCATTGGATCGACTTGAAACTTTGCATACTTGTAAAAGACC
This sequence comes from Diploptera punctata, assembly GCA_030220185.1. Classification (NCBI taxonomy): domain Eukaryota; kingdom Metazoa; phylum Arthropoda; class Insecta; order Blattodea; family Blaberidae; genus Diploptera; species Diploptera punctata. Next base: position 157,610 of record JASPKZ010010672.1, read on the forward strand.
AGTGACAATACAATACTTTCATATTTTGTTTCTAAAATCATGGCCAGAATCATCAGAAAATAAAAAAAAGTGTCTTTGTATCTATGTAACGGAATTTTTTAGCACGATTTTCACCCACTTAGAAAATTAGATCGACTTGAAACTTTGTATACGTGTAAAGGACCCGTGACAATATAATAATTTCATATTTGTTTTCTAAAATCCTGGCCAGAATCATCAGAATATTAAAAAAGTGTCTTTGTATCTATGTAACGGAATATTTTAACACGATTTTCACCCACATAAAAACATTGGATTGACTTGAAACTTTGTATACTTGTAAAGGACCCGTGACAATACAACAATTTCATATTTGTTTCTAAAATCCTGGCCAGAATCGTGAGAAAATAGAAAATAAGTGTCTTTGAATCTATGTAACGGAATCTTTGAACACGATTTTCACCCACTTAGGAACATTGGATCGACTTGAAACTTTGTGTACTTGTAAAGACCCGTGACAATACAATAATTTCATATTTTGTTTCTAGAATCCTGGCCAGAATCATCAGAAAAAAAATGAAAACTGGCATAATAGATTAGTTCGGTTTTCTAATAAAGCGTGTTGTTTTAGTTTTTTAAAACTATTATTTTTTGTTCAATGACACCACGTATAGTCCATGAGGGCTAACTTGTCTAGAATATTTTAGAAAGAGAGTACTCACATACCTCCTTACGGTGACAGCGGTAGGGCAGACACTCCCTGTAGTGAACATAGACCAGTGGTGGCATTCCCTTCTTCTAAAGAGTAGGCAGTTCGCATATCGTTCAAACTAGGACTGCAATCTGATCTGTATAAAGAATATATAACACGTCTTATAGCAGCTGCAGAGAATGAATCGATTATCGTTTTCTTAGGGGTACTGTTATGGCGCTTCTTCCCTGGGGTCCGTAAAACACTGTCACTTGCTAGGGCCTCTTTCTGTTTTTTTTTAATTCTACTAACACTGTACCAGTAGCCGCTGCAGTTCTTTCTATAACACTTGACACAGATATTGTTGGTTTTCCGCACTTCAATGCCTCATATTTCTCAGTGAAAAATGTACGTACTTTAATAATGATCTCCATTCCGTCTGACTTACGGCCTTCCCGCGTGTACCAACACTGCCAACTATTATTATTACAAATACAAGCACAATACTCAATACAATATTTAAAGTTACAGCTAAACTTTCTAACTCAGAAACCATTTTGTTAAAATTTTAATTGTACACTAATAGGCCTATAATATCTCACTCACTCTCACAAACGAACTATAAACCAGTCGCCACTGACAAAATTTACGTGAACAAAGGGACGGAAGTGGGGGTGGAGTTTTTCTAGCATTCCTAAGTAATTTTACAAGGGTAGCCCATTGTGTTTTGCGAAGGGTGGAAGAACAGGTAAGGGAACAGTTCTCTAGACAAGGATAGCAGAAATCATGCCAACTTAGTCCTCCTCCACTATAGTCATTTCAACATTTTGGTATTCTCTCCTGGCATGGCGTTATTGTAATCCACTTCTGAGGTTAGGGCACCTGGAAGGTGGAGTTACGCTGCCTCGATGATATATGATAGTTGATATGACGGTAATGATGCGCCAGGAGAGGTCTTAATCCTAAACTTAATGAATATGTTAATGATGACCAGATGATGTTCGGGGACCGTTTGGGCCTTAAAGTATCCTGACATTTGTCTTACAGGTAAGGAAAAACTCCGAAAAAACCTCACCCAGGAAACTTGTTTGGACTGGGGATCGAACCCGTATTCTCAAATACTTGTAATCGTTTCTCCTCCTTCAGAGGAGATCGAACCTAGGCCCACTGCGTGAAAAGGCACAGTGGTGGACAAGGTTAAATTATATTTGTAGAGAAAAATATGTTTATATATTAAATTTGGGAATTTTTAACATTATGAGGTTCAATTAATAAGAATTAATAAGAATTAAATGAGTCGTGAAAACAGCTGACGATGGTGACAATGGGTCGCCGATACTGCAGTGCTGTGTTTAAAAAAACATAGAAGTATGAGGTAAGAAGAAATCACGATTCATTTAATTCTTAGAAAAATATGTGCCTAGATCAGGGTTTAAACCCAGGATCTTTAGCTTTATACACTAATGTTGTGCCACTGAGCTATTCATGACCTGCAATCTAAATGCTAATTTTTCTCTTATACATTTCAATTCAAGGAGATGCTTTAGCATGTATGCTATTCAATTTAGGTTGGAGAAGGCAATAAGGGACGCAGGATTAAATAACAGAGGAATGATATACTATAAATCGGTGTTAGCCTAGTCCAAGATTTGGAGTTTCTTGGAGTTTGACTGAAGATGAAGGCAAAATAGCCTTTGAAACCGGAATCATGAAAACATGGAACTTTATGAGATGAGATGTAAAAACATTTATCCAACTCATGTATAAATTAAAACAAATTAGCAATTAATTTATTCTTATGTTTATGGATCTCTTGTAAATATTACTTTTTTTTAGGTATAAACAACACTTCATTACAAAATGCTATGAAAAACTTGAATATAATTTAATTTAGCTTGATAAATCCAAACCTCATATAAAGATCTTGAAAAGTGCCTACTAGAGTGAAGAGCCACAAAGAGAGGTTATTAAATTAAAGAATTTAAATACTTTTAGGGCCGCATGCAAATACATTAGTCTCTGGTGAGTTGAGCTTTCCGTGAGCACGTGCAAAGTTCCAATTAGCGAGTCGCCGACTAATCATACATGAAATTAGTTTTTTTTCGTAATGTTGGCAAGAAATTACCCAGAATTTTCAGCGATAAACCACTTCCGTTATTTTCATCTACTAGAGGAACGCATTTACGCTTGCGTCCCGCAAATAAAACCGTATACGACGACGTCTGCGTCGCGCGATATTACGCCGATTCTCCTGTTCTTCCAGTTGCATTCTTTGGTAGACTCTATCAAATTCCTCTTCTCCGCGTATACCGAAAACATGATCGAAGTCTTCAAGGTTCGACATCTTGGATAAAGCAGCAAGATAAGCAGCAAGGTTTCAAAGTACATCGATTCCTATCGGGTTGCTCACGATTCGTTCTCTGCAAAGTCACCTCGCCAGGTAGCTTAGGAATTTCGACAATTATTATCGCATGAACAGACTTTTGAGTACGCAAAAACGTCTTTGGATGCAACTTCCTCAGCAAAGAACGACTTTTACGGTCTAATGCGTTCATAGATACGACCCTTAATCAATGGTAAAGATTTTTTTTTTTGCCTGAACCAGGAATCGAACCCCGAACCTTCAGCTTTCCGTGCTGATGCTCTGACCACTGAGGTAATTCTGGCTACATTCCCATCCTCCCTTTACCTTACTCTCTTGGTCCCACATTCATCATTCACGAATACACATTGAATTAAGAAGACATGAAGGAACTCCACACAGCTATAGCATTATTTATTAAATTAATAGAATGTAGCCTAAATTAGCTCAGTGGTCAGAGCATCAGTACGGAAAGATGAAGGTTCGGAGTTCGATTCCCAGTTCAGGCAAAACATTTTTTCTTTACCATTGATTACAATAATTTAGTTGTGTATATTAATTTGTTTATTTGAATCATAGTAACAGCTTTAGCTTCTTAATATTAATTTAATTTAAATATTTTTTACAGACTCGGGACTTTGACTGGGATTCAACGGCAAGAGGTTTCCTGCTCAGTTCATTTTTCTACGGATACATATTCACTCAGATTCCTGGTGGATGGCTTGCGAGCCGTATTGGAGGAAACAGAGTATATGGGATTGGTATAGCAGCTACAGCACTACTGACTCTAGTCACTCCACCAGTAGCAAATGTCAGTTATTATGCCTTGCTCACAATCAGAGTCATCGAAGGTCTCTTCGAGGTTGGTCAACATGAATAACATTAATTAAACACAGTCAGTTTTGAAGAGAATACTTCAAAATTATTTTTTGCATGATAGTGTGTTCTGTTCTACTTACAGCAATGGCGACAGTGATCGAAATTTCAATTTCCTTAATTTCGGGGTTGCCAACATATAAATAATTAAATAACTATATTGTAATATTACAAATTACCTACCTAATGCAGGAAGTAAAACCACTGTCTTTATGAATACTACGTACAATGTATATACAAAAATATATCCAAAAGGTAGTGTTAATATACATTATATGGAACAAATCACTGCATTTTAAATGAACTGAACTTTATTTGAAACAATATAAAACAAATTCGTACTTGCCACCATTTTATTTCTGATTGGTGTCATGGCCTACTGTAGTCTCAACTAAATTATTTTTGGCATTTACCATATAAACATTGGCCATACTCTTAACGTTAGTCAGTTGTTTATAATGAATGCAAATATTTCCAACAAAGATGTTATTATTTTACTATTATTTATTATTTTGAAAACACCATCACGCAAAAAAATAATGTTCAATACACGTTTGTGAAGTGTTTTACAGAATCTTGAAAATTAAAAACTTCGCCATCACTCAGTTTTTAATCATTTCCTCGCTTCTGTAAAAACCACTTCCTAACCTCACATTGTAATATGCTATTATTTTATTTGTTTACTTTCATAGGGTGTGACGTACCCATGCATACATGCTGTTTGGGCAAGATGGGCCCCTCCACTTGAACGAAGTCGTCTAGCAACAATAGCCTTCTCTGGCAGTTACGTTGGTACTGTTGTATCTCTGCCTCTTTCTGGAATTCTTGCCAATCAGATCGGATGGCCTTCTGTCTTCTATGTATTTGGTAAGAAAATTCTTTTCACAGAAATCTAATCAAGATTATGGACCCTTGATGTATCTACTATAGAGTATATTCCACTTACAACTTTCAAATAATACAACCAGCTGTGTAAAAGGACAAAACTTAGAAGGAACAATAGATAGATATATCATCGGTTGATTAATGTCTTTGACATCGTCCGTTTCCTAATAACCAATTTTGTCGGTCCATCCAATCTCCTTGTTGTAGATGTTTCTCCTTCATGTATAAATATATTCTCTGACTCCAGGAGGTTTTAGTCTTCTTCTGCCTCATCTTCCCTCAGATTTCCATTCCAAAACACATTTTCATAGCCAATCCTCTTCCATTTGCTGAACATGTCCGTACCATCTTAATTGCTGAGTTTTAATATAATCTAAAATAGTGTGTTCAAACTTAATTTTCTCTCTTATAACTAAGTCTCTAATTTTTTCTCTTCTTGAAATTCTTGCTGTCCTTCATATAAAATCCATTTCAGTTGTCAAAAGATACTTATTGTTTTTGTTGTTAATGGCCAAAGTTCTGCTCCATAAGTAATGATGCTTTTAACAATTGTATGATATATATTCATTTTATTTTTTATTACTTATATTTTTTTCCCACAATATTCCATTGAGGAAGCAATTGCAAATTTTCCTTTATTATTTCTATTTCTTATTTCCTCTTCATAAGTTCCATTTTTATTTATTTTAATTCCTAAATATATTTTAATTTATTTTAATTACTAAATATGTTATTTCACTACAAGATTTTATTGTTTCTCCAGTCTCCAAAATTAAATTTTGTTTTGGTTTACCAATTGATAAGTATTTTGTTTTCTTCATGTTCAAAATTAATCCCCATTTATCATATTCTTCTATTAATTTTCTCGTCATATGTTCTAAATCTTCATAATTTTGTGCAATTAGAACAATACATTCATAAATTCTGATATACAGAACTAACCACTTTATTGCACCATAAACTATGGTCCCAATATGGTGCTATTAAACAGAATTTACTTTCATTTTTGACTGAATCTTGCACCATTTTATTCAAAGAGTTTGTTAAAATATACACAATAATATATTTCATATATTAATGTTAGGAATTTTACATTATGAGTTTTTTTTAAATAAAAATCAATTGAATCGTGAATTCTTCTTACCTCATATATCTATGTTATTTAACACAGAACCAAGAGCAATTGCTCCCTTTTCAGCTGCTATCATGACTGTCAATTCTTCATCATCCCGGTCATCTTCTAAACTGCCATCTAGTGTTCATTTGAAGATTATATGAGGTAAAAAGAATTCATGAATCAATTGATTTTTATTTTTAATAATACATTTTTCTTCTTGTATTAAAGGGGCAGTTGGATTAATATGGTTTGTTGCATGGTGGATTATTGTCAAGAGCGGACCTGAGGAGGACTCTTATATTACTCAGCAGGAATTAAAATATATTCAAGACTCTCTAGGAGCTACATCTAACAAGGTAATGAAAGTGTATTGCAGATAGAAAATCAGAAAATCTACAAATTGATGACATGCAAATTAATACAGTAGAATCATTTAAATACCTAGGTACCAAATTAAAAGGAGATAATGCATTAGAAGAGGAAATTAAGGAAAGATTGGTAAGTGGGAATAAAGCTTATTTTGCAAATAGAACCTTATTTAAAAGCAAATTAATATCAAAAACAGCAAAAAATAAGGTCATACAAAACACTCATTAGACCAGTAGTTACGCTAGTGATACTTGGGTCCTAAAAGAAACAATATAACAGAAATTATTAATTTTTGAAAGAAAAATTTTAAGAAGAATATTAGGACCAAATAGAGGAACCGATAAGTATTGTAGAATCAAAACAAATAACGAACTAAACAAAATTAATAAAATATCAGAATATAGTGAACCATAATTCATAATTTGTTAACATGTCTGAAGAAGGTACAGTGTACTGAAACAGCTGTCACTGAATTATATAATAAATATGAAAATCAAATAAAACAACGTTTTATTTTTATTTAATTAACAAATATGGATTTTCATCAAGTAAACACCAACTCAATTGATTATAGTGAACCATTTAAGATCTCTCAGAATTAGTTGGCTTGGACATTTAATAAGAATGGATGATCAGAATTGGTCAAAAAACTCTACAAATGGAAACCTATAGGAGGCAGAGCAGTTGGAAGACCGAAGATCAGATGGGAGGATGACACAATGAACGATCTAAAGAAAATGAAAGTGACTAACTTGAATAAGGCAAGAGACAGATTGACATGGAGGAGGATTGTTGAGAAGGCCAAGACTTTCACCTTTGATGTTGTCATGCCTTAGGATGATGATGATTGTAGATAAGCCATAGGCAAGCAGTTTGAGGCATGATGCCTTGGAACAGAGTTATAAGACTCACACTGGTTCAAGTCCCCATGGGGGAAGACGTTTTCTCATTGAATTTTAGCCGGTATGGGACTGTAGCCTACATACGATCATGAGAAATTTGGGTAGCTACATTAAACAGTGTAATATTACATTTACACCCATGTGCGGGAAGTAAAACTACTGCCCTCTATGTATACTACGTACAATGTATATACAAAAAATATGCAAAAGATAGTGTTAATATATATTATACGAAACAAATCACTGCATTTTAAATTAACTCAACTTTATTTCAAACAATATAAAACTATAAATACGTACTTGCGCCCATGCCATCAATAATTGTTCTCAAGGCCTCCTGTTGTTTCAACTAATAAACATTGGCCACACTGTTAATGTTTAGTCAGTTGCAAATATTTCCAACAAAGATGTTATTATTTTGAAAACACCATCATGCAAAAAATAATGTACAATGCATTTTGTGAAGAGTTTTACAAAATCTCAGAAATTAAAAACCTCACTATCGCTCGGTTTTTAAACATTTTTCCTCAATTCTGTAAAAACCACTTCCCAACCTTGCATCGTAATATACTATTTCTATGTGGGAAGTACTTTTCATGTCATGGTAAATTATTAAAATTCAATTTTAATTTTTCAAAATGTAGACAATAACCTACAAAACTTATTGAAATCTTACTTTCCCAACATTGTTAGTAAGCCAAGATTGTTAAGGCGTGGTGCTATAGATCTGAAGGTCCAAAGATTGAATCTCATCAGAATCTATTGCAAGTAATAGTGTAATTTATAATGTGTAATAATGTAGTTTGGATTTAAAGTAATTGAAGGGCTTAGGGCAATAACATGATAAGCCACATATTGTTCTTTCTAAGATATAAGGATTTTAATGTTTTAAAAAATTATAAATACTAATTGTGCAGTATTGTTGTTAATACATTGTGTGTCTATGTGTTTTAACTCATCACTGCCATACTTACAAATGATTTTATGGATATTTCAATATATTTTTTGTTATTATTGAAATAAATGACATTTCTTAACAGAATGTGGCTTAAGTTATGTAGGTACACTATGAGGTTTATTTTAATTTTGTTGAGTTGTATCTTGACTCACCTCATACTTCTTAACTCCCTCGCAGATCTAGATTTCGTCACTGTATTTGTGACATTCTCAATGTTGTTCACATTCACAACAGAGTTGAGAATGTCACAAATACAGTGACGAAATCTAGATCTGCGAGGGAGTTAAGAAGTATGAGGTGAGTCAAGATACAATTAAACAAAATTAGAATGTGGCTTATCATGTTATTGCCCTAAGCCCACCAATTGTATAGTAGAAGTAGAATAAAATTGAGTTAGAGGTGTTGACTAGTAAATAGGATAAAGGAAAAAAATAAATGAAGGGAAAATAGGAGAAGGAGAAAGAAAGAGAGACATCTAGTACCAAAAAATGTAATTTTTTTTTGTACACGAATCAAGTTCAAATGAACGAAAGTGATTAAATAGGTCAGTTATTGTTCATGTATTATTTAATCCTTCATACAATATTTCTTAATAATTACCAAAACAGTAATTATTTGTTTCAATATTTTTAGGATATAGTGCATCCATGGAAAAAGTTCCTAACTTCACCTCCTGTATGGTCTATTGTGATGGCTCATTTCAGCGAGAATTGGGGTTTTTATACATTATTGACACAACTTCCATCATTTATGAAAGGTAAAATAACTGTATTTTGAAATAAATTAATAGACAATTATAGGATTACTGTCTACAGGGTTATACCCTCGTTTATTAATTTATTTATTTTTGCATTCCACCCTTAATATACTAATTAAAAATAAAATACAAAGCAAGTTAGAAATATAGTAAGGTCATTCCATACAAAATTAAAAATTTTTGTCAGTAAAGTATCCAATTTATTTCAATTTTTAGTACATCACAGTTTAATGTTAACATATTTGATATAAATATTGTAACAACAGTGATTTGGCTGCAGTGAAGGGGGAAGTTTGGAGATGTCAAATATATTTAAAAGTTTAAAAAATATAATAATGTTATTTTTTATATTAGAAAGAAAAAATTATGTTTGAACCAGGAGTTGAACCCCGGATCTCTAATCCTGTATATCAGTGCAATAACTGTTACACCATTCGAACTTCCAATAGGAACGTCAAATTTCTTTCCACTTATACAATTATTCCATAATGTTCTACAAAATATGTATTTTCTTTGTATTACATAATGTTTTTATTGTTTTCCTTCTCTACTCTCAAGTATACTTTGTCAATTTGGCAAACCCTATTTGGGTAAATTTGTTAAATAAATACTGGCATCCCAGACCAACTAATGATAGCTATATGTGATATTTATAAGGATAATTACATCCAAGTTAAGATTGAAAATAAAATCTCAGAATGCAGGCCAATTAATCAAGGAGTTAGACAAGGATGTCGTCTTTCACTAATGCTCTTCATAATATACATGATCTCAATTATGGCAGTATACCACTTAATAGATTATATAATTTAGACACCCTATTATTTGCAGATGACATTGTGTTTATAGCGAATTCAGAAGATGACCTACAACGTTCAGCCCACTTTTTTCACCAAATTGCAATAAACTACAACATGGAAATCTCAACAGAAAAATCTAGTCATGACTTTCCTAGGAAAAGACCCAATTCGCAGTAAAATTATTATTAATAATAAAATATTAGAACAAACCAACACATTTAACTACCTCGGAAACCAAGTTACATATGAAGAGGAAAAAGATTTTAGTAAAAAATTATAAAATTTAACAGAGTAACAGGAATTATAAATAATATTTTCAAGCCAAACACAGTACAGCAACACACACAAACTAGGATTTATAAAACATTGGCCAGACCCAAATTATGTTACGGCAGTGAGGCCTGGACAACGCAGTGTAGATGAACAAAGACTAACTGCAGAAGAAATGAAATATATGAGATGTACTGCAGGTTACTCAAGAACAGACCATAAAAGGAATTCTGAGATTCTCAAAGAATTACAAACAGAATCAGTTATGAAATATGTACAAAAATACATTAACAACTGGAAGTCTCACATAAGAAGAATGAGCAGAACAAGAATACCATGTCAAATCTTAAATTACCAGCCACCAGGCAAGAGATCATTGGGCAGACCCTTCAAATTTTGGATTGAGACAGTAACAGACCCCTAGGTCTATCACATGAAATGAAGAAGAAGAAGACTTTTAATGAATTGAAATAAATAATTTGATATTTCAAGGAAGAAACACTATGAGGTTTATTTTAGATAGTATAAAGGCAAGTCGTACATATCTAACTCATATTATCTTAAATAAAAAAAATAATAGTAAAATAAATAATAAAAAATCTATCTCTTCAAATTAAAAAAATCTTATCTTGATCATTGAAGAAAACCACTTAAAAATCTTAGCAGCAATTGTTTTATTCTAGGATTTGAAGTTGTGCCTCTTGAACATCAGTGTCAAACATTATTATTAGAGTCAACATATGTCTGCTGTTTTCTTAATTTTACAGTTGATGCGTTTAGGGCAGTAATATGATAAGCCACATTCTGTTAAGAAATGTCATTTATTACATTGATTGCAAATAAATGTATTGAAGTATCCATAAAATCATTGTAAGTGCACCAGTGATGAGTTAAAACACATAGACACACAATGTATTAACAACAATACTGCACAATCAGTATTTATAATTTTTTGAAACATTAAAATCCTTATATCTCAGAAAGAACAATATGTGGCTTATCATGTTATTTCCCTAAGCCCTTCAGTTATTACTTTGAGAGATTATTTAAAAAGACTGAGTAGTTTATTAGTTTCCATTCAAACCAAATTCAAAATGAGTTAAATTTTATATATATATTTAGTCCACCGCTGTGGTCTCGAGGTAGCATGCTGCCTTGTCATGCAGTGGGTCCGGGTTCGATCCGTCGGGGCAGTTTTTCTGGGTAAGGTTTTTATCGGGGTTTTTCCTCACCTGTAAGACAAATGTCAGGAAAACTTTAAGGCCTAAACGGCCCCCGAAATCATATGCCCATCATCATCATCATCCTTATCATTATCATCATCATCATCATCATCATCCTTCACCGGTGTGGAAAGCAACGGGAAGCTACCACACCTACAATTCCCTAGTAAAGCTGCAAGCACAACATGAAAGTGCTATGATTGCAGTGAAGGACCTGCCCTCGGGCTGAATTACTGTGGATGGATATATATTTAGATGTTATAACTATATTTTTGACATTTGGCAATGAAGGCAAATATGATATGAAAAGAAAAATTAATGCTTGAGTCGGGATTTGAACCCGAGTTTAGAGACTCGGGTTCAAATCCCATCTCAAGCATTCATTTTTCTTTTCATAATATATATATATATATATATATATATATACACACACACACACACACACACATATATATATATATATATATATATGATATGAAAAGAAAAATGAATGCTTGAGTTGGGATTTGAACCCGAGTCTCTAAACTCTGTACGTTTAGTGCCCTAACGACCTGAGATACCCAAACATACATTTTTCTTATATATGTAGTATTCTTTTTCACACAAGAGGTAGCGGAAAATCATTCCGACTGACACACACACACACTGTATTATAAAACAGTATTTGCATTGAAAATTTTAAATTTTAAACAAATTGACTACTTTACTGATACTAAATAAATTTGTCCTGACCGGGAATCGAACCCGGGCCCACTGCGTAACAAGGCAGCATGCTACCTCGAGACCACAGCGATGGACTTGCTTTGTTAATTGTTTCATGCATTGTAAGGAGTCCTATGATTTCCTTTTCTCACCTTTCATAGAAAGAGGTGATGTAATTTAACATAATGTTCTGTACAGATACGTTGGAGTTTCAACTTGAGAAGACAGGATTTATGTCTGCTTTGCCGTACTTGGTAATGGCAATAGTACTGCAGTTTGCAGGTCACTTGGCTGACTGGTTACGTTCCAAGGGAATTCTCACAACCACTCAGGTATGTTCATTAAATCACAATTGTAAACCTACCAAACCGTAAATGTTGAATACTCTCCCATTAGCTTAGAGACTTGGAAGGAAATCAAGTTAAAAAAATCTGAAATCTATGAATTTCAATTTAAACAGGTTTAAAATGTAATAAAACATCTTCCTGTGCCCAAAGCATTTAAAATTTTTACCTTCTTTCTCCATTCTTCTCTATCTTCCCATTCCAATTCTTCCAGACCTAGCTCTGTCATACCTCTTCTTACACCATCCATCCATTTAAATCTAAGTCGACCTCTCTTTCATTTCCCAGGTGGGATCCATTCCAAAGCTTGTCTGGGTAATCTTTTCTCTGACATCCAATGTATATGACCATACCATTCTAGTTATCTGTATCTCACGAAATCTAATATTGAATTTTGGACTTTAATTTGTTGTCTAATACTGTATTTATGTCTTTTTTTTCTTTTTTTTTTATTCCAATTTAGAATGTCTAGTTGAGCATCTAAACCAATCCATTTCAGTATACACAAGAAATCAATCAATTATTTTATTACTATAAGAACTCCTGATGATACCCAACATTTTCCTAAACAACTGAATATATTAATATATAATTTTCTAAAGCTAGGGTTTTATATATATATATATATATATATATATATATATATATATATATATATATATATATATATATGTATTAAATTTGAAGAGAAAAATTTTCACCCAGACCAAGACTCGAACCCGGGACCTTTGATTTTTCGTACCAAATACTTTACCAAATGAGCTACCGGAGTGAGTTTCAATCTAGATGCAAATTTTTTCTCTTAAATACGTTGTAATTCCCATGCACAAAAATTTTTCTCTTCAAATTTAATTTATCCTTCAGTGAGAAGTGTTAAATTAATAATGAAAATTTCAATAGATATGTATATTAGATACTGGTTTTAAAATGTTGAAGGAAAGACATATTCTGAAAAGTTTTTTGTTTGAAACAGGTGAGAAAACTATTTAATTGTGGAGCATTCATAAGTCAGACAATATTCATGCTACTGGCTGCGTTCCTGCTCAGTCCTGCTGGTTCAGTCACTTGTCTCACTATAGCAGTTGGACTAGGAGCTTTTGCCTGGTCTGGTTTCAGGTAATATAAATTTTATAAATGATTACTTATAAATTATTTACATATCTTTTACTTGCCAATATTTAATTGTTTTAGAGTTATATTTGCCAAAGTGCTCACATAACCTCTAAATTGATTTCACCTTAAGAAAGTAGGGATATTCAAAAATATGTTATTCTCCCACCTCTTTCTTGGCCTACCTATTGGGCAGTTTCTCTAGTTTTCCTACAAGGAGTTTCCATGCTCCTCTTTCATTCCCCATTCATGCCACTTGGTCGTCTGCATATAATAGATGGTGTAACACATTTGTTGATTAATTGGAATTCCCATTTACACTTTCTAGTCCAGTTTCTCAGACAAACTTCTATAAATATAAAGTGTAGTAAATAAAAGCAATAAAAATCAACATGTGCATTCATTTCAAACTATATTTTTAAAATACAGTGGACACTGGTTAATTCGACATTCAATAATTCAAATAATTGGGTAATTTGAATATAAGTCCAACCCCCTTGAAACTCCTATTTAAAATAATGTTAAAAATCCATGTTTAATTCGATGTTTTGAAGCCAACATTTGGATAATTTGAAGCCACAATTCAATTTATTGATAATGAAAAAAGTGATCCGAATTCTATAAAAGTTTAAATATGGTTGAAAAATCCCAAGAATTCGTCTAGTGCACGAATTTAAAGTCCCATTAGATTGCAAGCAAACTGGACCGTATTTTTCAGCGCTTTGTTTTGTCGGGTACAATACATAGACACCCATCCTTCACTCATAGCCCAAGAACTGAGAATAATTCATGTCTTCCCTTACTTTTATGGTACAGGTACATGTATATTTACAGTACAGTACAATACAGTTAAAAAACCTAACTCAGTATGGATGTGTTAAGTGACTCGATTCACAATGTCAAAACACAGTGTGTACACCAGTTTAATATTAGCAAAAGAAGTTGAAATGCTCAGGGAAATAGAGAAAGGAACAAAAGAAGTGAGATATTGCCAAGAAATATGGAATACTGCCGAACACTTTATCCACCTACATAAAGAATATAGAAAAATAGTGGAGAGTTGGAACCTACAAAGTGGTGGAAGTAGGAAATGCATAAGAGGAGGTGAATTTCCTGAAGTTGATGAGTGTGTGTTCAAATGGTTCAAACAATTGCATGATCGTAACATACCATTGAGTGGCCCATTAGTGCTGCGTGGCAAAGCCGAAAAATTTGCAGAAAAGTTGGGCGTTAAAAATTTTAAAGCAATAGGAAGTTGGTTTAGTGGTTTTCAGGAAAGAAATGACATTTTGTTAAAAAACATGTGTGGTGATAGTGCTACTTATTTTATGACAAAATATGGAAATTAAAAGGTGAGTTACAGGGCATGTTAGTTGAAATAAATTTATTTCAGAGTACAGAACTATGTGAAATAAAGTGTCTTTTGTTAATTCAAAGTTTTGATAATTTAAATTTTTAACAATTCCCCCTTGAGTTCGAATTAAAAAGCGTCCACTGTAATAGAGTTTGAAAATACACAACTCATCTCATATTTTCTAGTTTATTGAAGACCCAGGATTTCGGCACTTTATGTGTCATTGTGAATTCTTTCTAACTAGACAATGACACATAGAGTGCCGAAACTCTGGGTCTTCAATAAACTATAAACAAGAGGTGAGTTGTGCATTTTCTAACTCTATTATTTAAAATAAACCTCAAAGTATCACTTCCTTTAAATATGAATTATATTAAGGTAGAATTTTTTTATCACTCGCCTCATATTGTTCTTCTTATTTGACTATAAACTAGTTTTAGACCTATCATCAACAATATCAACTCACCGACATATAACATATCAAAATGGCTTAGCAATAAATTTAAAGGTATGGAAAAATTTGAAAATTTAGCAGTAGAAAATTCTTACCAATTAGTTGAAAAATTAGAAAATGTAGAAATAGAACCTTCAGAAAGATTAGTCTCATTTGACGTTACTTCATTGTTCACAAACATCCCGACTGACACAACTTTGAAAATTTTAGAAAAATGGTTGAAAGAAAACACATTAGATGATGATAGCATTAAAGAATACATAAAAGTAACAAAATTATGCTTAAATCAAATGTTCTTCACCTTTAGAGGAAAATACTTTAGACAAAAATCAGGACTTGCAATGGGAAATCCATTATCACCATTCTTAGCAAATATGTTTATGGGGAACTTTGAATGTCATGTAACCAAAGCACATCCTTTGATGTTTAAATTTTGGAGAAGATATGTAGATGATATCATAGCAATAGTAAAACAGAAACAATTAGAAGATGCCATTAAACTGTTAAATATTCAAAATAAAACAATCAAATTTACAATGGAAACAGAAAATAATCATGAAATACCATTTTTAGACCTTAAATTGATTAGGAATGAAGAAAAAAAGAAAATAGAATTTGGAATCTACAGAAAAGAAACTCACATCGACAATTATATAAAAGCTACTGGATTTAACCATTTTTCACACAAACAGGCAGTATTTAATAGTTTAACACACAGACTTGTGAATGTCCCCATGAGCAAAGAAAATTACAATAAAGAGAAAGAACATATCATAAAAATTGCGAAGGATAATGGTTTTCAAGATAAGATGATACACAAGAAAATAAATAAATTCAAAGAACAAAAAATCATTAATGAAAGTACTCTTCAGACAGATAAAAATATAGGCAAAAAATTCAAGAAGTTCACATACCATCCTTTAGTATTTGACAAGTTTAAAAAAATGTTCAACAAATTCAACATTAGATTATCACTGAAAAATGATTACAGCTTAGGTAATTTAATAAAAACCAACAAAAATGAAAAGATTGAAGACTGCAAAAAATCGGGAATTTATCAAATTAATTGTAAAGATCGTGAAAGATATACATAGGAAAAACAAAAAGGAATCTAAATACAAGATTAAAAGAACACCTCAGAAATGTTAAAAATGGAGAAACCGAAAAATCTGCAATAGCTGCACATGCCTGGTCAGAAAAACATGAGAATAGAAACCAAAACAAAATTACTTAAACAATTGGAAAAACTGAAGGAACTCACAATTTGGGAAAAAATTTACATATGCAAGAATGAAAATACAACTATGAATTTTGAAATACCCGGTTATAAAGAGAGAGGACTGATTTGGAAATTCTTCGGTGGGCCACCAGATGGCGCGGAGGTCAGTCTGCAGGATAGAAGGCCGTTGGACGTCAGTTGTGAACGTGACACAGCATTGAGAATGTCACAAATAATGTGAAGAAACCCTGGGTCTGCTATAAATTATGAAGTATGAGGTGAGTGAAATAATAAAAAATAAACAATAGTTTTAAATTTGATGAACTTTGAAATTCCCGGTGAGAATGACCTGGTTTTGAGGTTTTTCAGTCAGCCAATGGAAGGAACGAAGGACAGCTCTTCAAGACGACAGAACAATGGTCGGGATGATACTGAGGATGGAACAGAAACTATGTTCCGAAACTAGTTTGTAGTCAAATAAGAAGAACAATATGAGGTGAATGATAAAAAAATTCTACCTTAATGAATATACCTCATAGTGAGACTTCCTAAAATAAGTAATGAATTATATATTTGAAGAGAAAAATTTTCGCCTAGACCGGGACTCGAACCCGGGACCCTTGGCTTTCCGGGCCAAGTGCTCTACCAACTGAGCTACCGAGGCGAGTTACGATCTAGACGCAAATTTTTCTCTTATGTATGTTGTAATTCCCTCGCGCCAAATGCTTGAAACCATAGCTTCTATCTTTGCAAATGGCGGCTTCTTAGTTAAGAAGACATTTATTGGGAATTTAACACTACTTTATAGCCAGTAGGGCTTCTATTGACGATTTTATTATTAATTTAACACTTCTCATAGAAGGATAAATTATATTTGAAGAGAAAAATTTTCGCCTAGACCGGGACTCGAACCCGGGACCCTTGGCTTTCCGGGCCAAGTGCTCTACCAACTGAGCTACCGAGGCTCAGTAGCTCAGTTGGTAGAGCACTTGGCCCGGAAAGCCAAGGGTCCCGGGTTCGAGTCCTGGTCTAGGCGAAAATTTTTCTCTTCAAATATAATTTATCCTTCTATGAGAAGTGTTAAATTAATAATAAAATCGTCAATGAATTATATTTTTAAACTTAAAATCACATTGCTCAAATGTTTATTTTTTTCTAGTGTGAATCATCTGGATATTGCACCGCAGCATGCCAGTGTTCTGATGGGTCTGAGCAACACTATAGCCACACTGCCTGGAATCATCAGTCCTGCCATCACTGGATACATTGTGCAAAATAAAGTAAGTATATGAGTGCAGTATCTCATTTATGATGCCATTCACTCTTCAGTATTTAGAGAGAAGATTTGAAAATTGAATGGGGGATAGACAGAGAAGATGATCTTGATCCATATATCCTCATTAAGGTGTTTCAGAATCTTAGTATTATGATATACACATATAGTCTACAACTGTGGTCTTGAGATAACATGGTGCCTTGTCATGCAGTGGGCCCAGGTTTGATTCCCAGTTGGGGCAGGCTTCTGGGTGAGGTTTTTTCGGGGTTTATCCTCAACTGTAAGACAAATGTCAGGAAGCTTAAGGCCCAGCGGTTCCATAAAATCATCTGGCCATCAGCATCATCATCATCATCATCACCACCATCATTCACCGGTGTGGAAAACAATGGGAAGCTACCATACCTATAATTTTCTAGAAAACCTTCAAAAAAAGCATGATAATGCTATGATTGCAATGAAAGAACTATCTGCGGGCAGAACACTATAGAATAATATATATATATGGTATGATAAGAAAAATAAATGCCTGGACGGGATTCGAACCCATAATGGAGAATATAATACATATATAAGAAAAATAAGTGTTTGAATTGGATTTGCCTAGTAGTGTAATGGATATCATGCTGAGGTGCAGACTCAGAGATCCGGGTTTGAATCCCGTCCAGGCATTTATTTTTCTTATCATACCATATTGAGCTTGCATTGCTCAATGTTAAACATTTAATTATAACATATATATATATATATGTTTTTATTATTCATTTCATACATCTCAATGATGGATATTATGAAGAGAAAAATTATATGATCAGACTGGGACTTGAACCCAGGACCTTTCACACTCTGGGGGAATTCTCTAACCGAGTGAGCTATTTGAGCGAGCTCCAATCTAAACACAAACTTTTCTCTTATAAACGTTGTTAGTTCACATGCACCAAATATTATGAAACCTTTGCTTCTATCTTGTAAATGGTGGCTTCTTTATTCCATCCATAGTAATTCTGCCCAAGGGCAAGTCCATCACTGCTATGCTTGCAGCTTTACTAGGGAATTGTAGGTGAGGTAGCTTCCCGTTGCTTTCCACACCGGTGAAGGATGATGATGGTGATGATAAGAATGATGATGATGATGGCCATATGATTTCGGGGACTGTTTGGGCCTTAAAGTTTTCCTGACATTTGTCTTACAGGTGAGGAAAAACCCCGATAAAAACCTGATCCAGAAAAACTATCCCGACTGGGGATCGAACCCGTGCCCGTTGCGTGACAAGGCAGCACGCTATCTCGAGACCACAGCGGTGGACGCTTCTTTATTAAAAAGACATTTAATTGGGAATTTTACTTTACATTATAAATCCAGTACGGCTTCTTTCGATGTTTTTATTATTCATTTCATACATCTCAATGATGGATAAATTATATATATTTACAAATAGCAAGCACATAGAAAAAAAAATATTATTTGTTCATTAATCTCCTCATTTCCCAATATTGGTGAAGTGTTGTAGCCCAGGTCACATTTGAAGGTGAGCCTGATCTATTTCAATGCCAAACCAATGGAGATGTTTAGCAAGATTGTAATGTCCTGTAATCAGGCAAAACATCTCAACTGTTTCCATTATTGGCCAAGCTGGAATGTTTGTCATAGAGGTTTTTCAATCATATAGGGTTGTTCTGTGTTCCAATTTCTGGGAGAATGATTTATGATTCTTTTTATTAAGTAATTTGAAGGACTGGTATGACAGTGGGCTACTGAAGGGAGGGGATACCATAGCTACATTTTTTGCTAACAAGTCTGCTTGTTCATTACCACAAATTTGGCAGTGTCCCAGAATTCATTGTAGGCAGAAGACATTTGAATTTTCAATGTACAATTTTGCAACAGTTTTGGATTAATTACAATAAAGAACATATTGATTGAATAGCAGCTCTGGAATATGGAAGAATTACTACCGAGATGTAATGTTAGTTGATTTAAGGCCTTAATTTCTCTATCAAAATCTGACAGGGATGCAAAAATGCCTGCTCCTGCATTTGCTTGGTTCTTCATTAGAGAGCCATCAGTAGGCCTATATATCTGGAGCCATGTTTCTTCTGGATATCTGATGTTAATTGTTTCTAGAGATTAGTTAGAAAAAACTATATAAATGGAAGCCTACAGGAACTAGAGCTGTTGGTAGAGCGAAGATGAGATGGCAGAATGATGTTTGGGAGGATTTGAAGAAGATGAGGCTGACAAACCTGAAATTGGCAGAAGATAGAAGAGTCTGGAGGAAGATTATTGAGAAGGCCAAAACATTCAATTTTGAAGTTGTAGTGCCTTAAGAGAGAGAGAGAGAGAGAGAGAGTGAGGTGAATGGAGAAGACTGTATAACAGTGAATTACATGGTGTTTATATGAAGCCAGGTATAATGAGAACAGTTAAGTCTCATAGACTGCAATGGGCAGGACATGTGGCACGAATGGGGAATGAAAGACGTGCATGGAAGCATCTTGTAGGAAGGCCAGAGGGAAAATGCCCAGTTGGTAGACCAAGAATGAGGTGGGAGAATAACATTAACTATGATTTGAGGGAAGTAGATTATACAGGGGATGATTGGAAAACATTGGCTCAGGATAGGGATGTATGGAGAGCTAATGTCCGCGTGGCCATGAATCTACGGGTTTGATAGTGCCAGTGAGTTAGTTAGTTAGTTAGTGGCTAAAGATGATGATTTTATTATTGATTTAACATTTCACACTGAAAGATAAATTATATTTGAAGAAATAAATTTTCGCCTAGACCGAGACTCGAACGCGGGACCTTTGGCTTGCCGGGCCAAATGCTCTACCAACTGAGCTACCAAGGCGAGTTGCGATCTAGATGCAAATTTTTCTCTTATATTCATTGTAATTCTCTCGCGCCAAATGCTTTGAAACCATTGGTTCTATCTTTGCAAATGGCGGCTTCTTAGTTAAGAAGGCTTTTATTGGGAATTTTAACATTACTTTTTAAAGCTAGTAAGGCTTCTATTGATGTTTTTATTATTGATTTAACATTTCACACTGAAAGATAAATTATATTTGAAGAGAAAGTCTAGGCGAATTTATCTTTCAGTGTGAAATGTTAAATCATAAATAAAAACATCAATAGAAGCCTTACTAGCTTTAAAAAGTAATGTTAAAATTCCCAATAAACGTCTTCGTAACTAAGAAGCCGCCATTTGCAAAGATAGAAGCAATGGTTTCAAAGCATTTGGCGCGAGGGAATTACAATGAATATAAGAGAAAAATTTGTGTCTAGATTGCAACTCGCCTCGGTAGCTCAGTTGGTAGAGCATTTGGCCCAGCAAGCCAAAGGTCCCGGGTTCGAGTCTCGGTCTAGGCGAAAATTTTTCTCTTCAAATATAATTTACCTAAAGATGTTGCTGAATTGTTTCTAGGGCTAGTTGCCTTGACGACCTGCCTAAATTAAGGATATAACCAATAATTTTGTGTGGACATTTGTTTTTTAGATGGAACGCCATCTTACAGTCAAGTTCAATCAAGTGAACTAAATAAACTCATGTACTTAGGCTACTGTGTGGAAGTCAGAGAAGATTGCATAAATAGGATTCTTAATAAGAATCAAATGAATCATGGATTCTTCTTACCTCATATAACTATGTTTTCTTAACACAGCACCGCAGTATCGGAAAAAACATCTTTTCCATCCTCACCTGTTTTCACGACTGTCAATTTTTTCCCTTGCCAGTAACTATTCAAACTGCCATCTGGTGTATTTTTGAAGAACTTTGTAATCAAGCTTGGTTCGTCCAGAAACTCGAAGTTCATGGTTCTAGTATGGTTTTTTTGAATGTATATCTTTTCCCAAACTGTTAATTCCAAAGGTTTAGATAGTTGTTTCAAAAGTTTTGCTTCTTTTTCAATTCTATGATTCTCTAATAAACTATGTGCTGCTATAGCTGATTTTTCAAGTTCACCATTTTTTATGTTTCTAAAGTGTTCTTCTTTACGAGTTTCTAAGTTCCTTTTTGTTTTTCCTATATATACTTATATTGTCCACTGCTGTGGTCTCGAGGTAGCGTGCTGCCTTGTCATGCAGCGGGCCCGGGTTCGATCCCCAGTCAGGGCAGTTTTTCTGGGTGAGGTTTTTATCGGGGTTTTTTCTCACCTGTAAGACAAATGTCAGGAAAACTTTAAGGCCCAAACGGTCCCCGAAATCATGGCCATCATCATCATCATCTTTATCATTATCATATCATCATCATCCTTCAATGGTGTGGAAAGCAACGGGAAGCTACCACACCTACAATTCCCTATTAAAGCTGCAAGTATAGCATGAAAATGCTATGATTGCAGTGAAAGACCTGCCCTCGGGCAGAATTACTATGGATGGATGGATACTTATATTGCAATCTTTGCAATTAATTTGATAAATTCCAGATTTTTTATTGTCTGAGATGTTAACTTTTTTATTAGTTAACAGAAGATTACTCAATAATCAATCAGTTGGTGTTTACTTGATGAAAATCCATATTTATTAATTAAATTTTTCATCTTTCTTGGAATTATGTTGCAGAGTGGTGTATTCATGTAACCTATTTTGTTGATTATTATGATCATTTTAGGAGGTTTAATATTAAGTTGACTAATTTTTCCATCCCCTATATTCATTTGTTTACCAATTTATTTAAAGTTAATGGTGATTTTTGTTAGTGTTATTTTGGGATAAACTAGTTATAAATTATAATGATATTGTGAAAGGAAAAATTAATGTCTGAACAGGAATCGAATCGTGGACTTCTAGTTCTTCAGACTAGTGTGCAGCCCACTACACCATTCAAGACTTAGCACAAACATTAACAATTCTTTCCACATATACAAATCTATAATTCTCGTTTCGTCTACTGTCAGGTAGATCTCACCACCATCACCAACGGCCGGCTTTGTTTAGAAGTATCTATATTTGAGAATTTTACACCACCAGTTTTATAAGCAGTAAATGATGTTATTTAACATTTTCCAAGACTGTTATTTTAACACAGTTCCAATAATTGATCATATTATAATATTATAATGATATTGTGAAAAGAAAAATTAATGTCTGAACCAGGAATTGAACCATGGACCTCTAGTTCTCCAGACTAGTGTGCAGCCCACTACACCATTCGAGACTTGGCACAAACATTAACAATTCTTTCCACATATACAAATCTATAATTCTCGTTTTGTCCGCTGTCAGGTAGGTGTCACCACCATCACCAACGGCCAGCTTCACCTAAGTTAGGTGTTGGTAATAGAATTAAATCTTTACATTACAACAAATTTTTTAGGATCAATATGAAATATACCTTGTATTTCTACATTTATGGTATCTGTTTTCTTTAAGATTTGGTTACAATTCAGTAAAGTCATTTGACAATAACTGTTATTTGACAAATGACAGTGAATATAGTATTAATTTTAACACCTTAAAATCATCTTGGTAGAAATTTGGTTCCCTTTTCAAAGAATTCTTCTATTCTCAAAAGATTACTACAACTTATTTCCATTAAGTTATAAATAACAATTATTTTTCATGTGATTTCAGAGTGCTTCAGAATGGCAGATAGTATTCTACATGGCTGGTTTAATTTATCTGGTGGGAGCAATAATTTATGGACTGTTCGCCTCAGGAGAAAGACAGAGTTGGGCTAAGGAAGAAATTGAAATTGAGATGCCTAACAAAAGTGAACAATGCTATTCCAATTCTACTTTGGAAGTTGATGTTCCTTAAAGTTACTTAATCTTTTTCTACGCATAATTTATGGAGTGTTTATCTCATCACCATCATCCTCTTATCATGTCCTCCTTTTGGAAGGTCAATTCCAAATACGCCTCCAACCATCTCTATCTTTCCATGCTTTGCTTCTTTTTAGTTCTTCCCAGTCATATCCTCTCTCTTGTAAACTTTTCTTCAATTGGTTAATCTTTCTCATGATCTACTTCTTGGTTGTTTTCCTTGTATATTGAGATTTAACAGTCTTTGTGGTAGTCTTTCCTTTTCCATTCTTTTTAAATGTCCAAACCATTTTAGTCTATTTTTTCTGTCTGTTGTTAATTTTATCTGATCCGATTGAGGGTCTTTCCACTTTTCAGCGGTTGCCCTTTTACCAGCCGGCTGCTGGCCCTTCACATCCACATGTGTCAATCACAGAGGTAGATGATCAACAGCCAGTGTAGGGGTGACATGTGGTTAGCATGTCGAGTCCCCCAGCCGTTATAGCTGGTTCCTCAACCTGGAGCCGCTACTTATTGTAGCTACCCAATTGCCTCACGATGCTGGGTGGGCACCGGTCCCATACTGGCCGAAATACCATGAGAAAATTTTTTCCCCCATGGAGACTCGAACCAGCGCAAGTCCCGTAGCTCTGCGCCAAGGCTTCCTACCTTAACCGCTCGGCTACGGCGCGGGATTTAATTTTATCTAAGAATCTAAAAAAATGTATCTATGTCTGTTGTTAATTTTTCTACACTTAATATCTCCCTGATTTTGTCATTCCTTATTCTATATCTCCTTGTTTTATGTACCATTCCAAGTAAGAATTTCATTTCTGTAGCTTGGATTCTGCTTAATCCCTTCTTTGTATATGTCCAAGTCTCAGCTGCATGTGTTAGAACTGGTTTGAAATAAGTTTTATTTAAGAAAATTCTCCTGAACTAAGAAAAGTGAGCAATGCTATTTCAATTTTACTTTACATATTCACTCTTCTTAATCCATTCATTTCAGCTTCTGTTGTCCTTTGCTCTCTTTTAGAAAGTACAAAAGGAAGGTTGTGTTGAAATTTTTTAATTTAAAATAAAATTCCTTTCACCTCACGTCATATCCTATTTTGTAATTAGACTGGTTTTCATAACTTCAATGATTACCTCTTCAGTAATTATATGACCGATGTTCTGTCATCCAGGAGCACTGCTTCTTACTCTATCTGTTGGTGGACCAATGAACCTCCCAATCAAATCAACTTCTCTGGGAATTTCAGAATTCATTAATATTTCTTTTAGGCCAGTATTCAAGAACCAAGATTTCTGCAAAGAGCGACTCTCATCCCTTCTCTCCATAGTTAATTATGTGGGTCATGCAGAACCTATTCTAACTGGCTCACTCTATTCAACATCATGTGCTAACAAGATATTTATTTAAAAAAATTCTGTAAACAATTGAAAGATGAGAGCCTCAGCTTACGGAAGACTGACGTGGCATGGCCTAGAGAGGTTGGTTCTTGAATACCGGCCTTAGTTTTTTGAATGTATAATAAAGTATTTGAAGACAAAATATCCGACATGCGGAACAAAAATCAGATTGTATAAAACACTAGTTTAAACCAGTGATAACTTAATGGAGTTGAAACCTGGGTTCTGACTGAACATTACAAATCTCAATTGGCTGCTTTTGAAAGAAAGATACTCATAATAGTATATGTACGTATTAAGGAAAATGGACATATATAACAGGGAATTATATGAGTCGTATAAATCATCCGGGAAATTCTCCTATAAGACTTGAAAGCATAATAATAGTCCCTTCGATTGGTTGCTGGCCAAAGGAAGGCAAGACCAGTGATGGGGCTGCCATCTTATAGCCTCTGGTCAGGCTTTTCTGGAGAAGAAAAGAAAATAAAGGAACGAAGAAATGGAAGAAAGGAAAGACTCCCTAGCCCTCGGATGCCCTAATAGCGTCGGGGTCGAAAAAACAAGAGTTAACCAAGAGAGGTTAGATAGTAAAGTTAAAAGAGTGCAAACACAAGTAAGTGGAAGAAATGTTTTGCTCAGCTTGGGCACCTTGTGGTCGCCATCCACATATCCCCTAGATGAGGACCCCATTATGGCATTTCATGGGAAGGACCCCATACAAAGTAAAATCTGTCTCCAGAATAAAATTTTAGAGAGATCTAATCAATTTAAATATCTTGGATATTACCTCTCTATCTGGGATGAAAAGGATATCCGTGAAAAAGTTACTAGTTATAATAAAAGTTTAGGAATTATTAATCAAGTTATGAAACCATCCCTTGTACAAAAAAACACCAGATTACGTTTATATAACACTTTGGCTAGACCAGTGTTGACCTATGGTAGTGAAGCATGGATACTAAAAAAACAACATGAAAGCAGAATAACGGCTTGTGAAATGAGATTCATGCGCAGAACAGCGGGTTACACCAGATGGGATTGGAAAAGGAACACCGATATCTTAAAAGAACTGAAGACTACGCCAATTTTGGAATATATTAAACAGTACCAACTAAATTGGAAACACCATCTTGAAAGAATGATTTCAAATCGGATCCCCAAAGCTGTTTATAATTATATACCAAGAGGACGAAGATCACTGGGCCGTCCTATGAAACGCTGGAGGGAAAATTTTCTATAGGATCATAACAGGCCTTGGCCTAATACTTGGAAGGAAGAAGAAGAAGTATAAATCATCAGATATCATTACAGATATTAAAGTAAACAGACTGAGATGGGCAGGACACATGCAGAGGATGACCAAATTGAAGTAGTTGGAAGAATTATAGATGGTAAGCCAGAAGGAAGATGGGGAACTGGAGATGGATGGATGGACTACTACAGAATGTCAAATATTTAAAACTTAAGAATTGGTGCACTGTTGCCAGAGATAGAGAAGCCTGGAGAAAAATTCTGAAGGATGCCCTGACCCATCCAGGGTCATTGTGTTGCTGATGATGATGATTGTATTGTATTGTAAGCCTATGTTTTCCCTTTACAGGCCTAATAAAAATGAGAAAATAAAAGAAGAAAACAAATCAGGGATTTATCAGATTAAATGTGGAGAATGTGAGAAATTCTACATAGGAAAAACTAAGAGAAATTTGAAAACTAGAGTGAAAGAACATCTAGAGTGAAAGAACATCTTAAGGAATGTCACCAGAAAGGGGAGATACCGAAAGTAGAAAATTCTGCAGTGGCTGCCCAGGCATGAGTCTGAAAAACATCTTATCAAAAGAAAGAAGCCTACTAAATTATTAAATAAAACAAATAGATAGAAAAACCAAAAGGCACTTACTGTTTGGGACAAGATGTACAATTCAAAAGATTAAAAAAAAGAAATTGATGAACTTTGAAATTCCTGGTGAGAATGAGCTGGTTTCAAGATTTTCAGTCAGCCAATGGAAGGGGCAAGGGACAGCTCTTCAAGACGACAGAACAACGGTCGTGACGATTCTGAGGATGGAACAGAAACTATGTTCCGAAACTAGTTTATAGTCAAATAAGAAGAATAATATGAGGTGAGTGACAAAAAAAAATTTCTACCTTAATGATTATGTGTTCTTTTTCTTTTTCTAAAATATTCTTTGTTCATGGGTATGTTCACTAATCTATGTGTTAAACTATTGAAAACTGCTTCTTTGTGAGCTATGTGATTGAAACCTGAAGCTCTTATATAGTTACCTATATGTCTTCTTTCTGTAAATTACAAATTCTAACTTATTTTTTTCATTTCTTGTTAAGTTTAGATCTGAACAGTGATAAGAATTTACCTAAATAAATATACATCATAGTAGTGAGTGGAGAACATATTTTTATCGACTCACCTCATATAATTTCAAATTTTTTTGGTACCGACGGTTTCAGACAATGTCATGTCCCCCTTCAGTCATGGAAAAACAAAAAGGAATTTGGAAACACACATTAAAGAACATTTTAGAAATATTAAAAATTGTGGAATTGAAAAATCAGCAATTGCTGCACATAGTTTGCTAGAACATCATAAAATTGAAAAAGAGGCAAAACTTTTGAAACAATTGGATAAACCATTGGAATTGACAATTTGGGAAATGATATTCATTCAGAAAAATAAATATTGATCTATGAATTTCGATATTCCGGTGGATAAAAATTTAATTACAAAGTTTATAATCACAAGAGGTGATGTCATTAGAAAAATCAACAATCACGGAATTTCATCAGTGGAAACCATGACTGAAGAGGGACATGATATTGTCTGAAACCGTCGGTATCAAAGAAATTTGAAATTATATGAGGAGAGCCGATAAAAATATGTTCTCCACTCACTATTAATGATATAACCTCATAATGTTTACTTCCCAATATTAATTTAAATATACCTCATAGTAATTAAGATATTTGTTCTGGGCTCTTCTTTAGAATAATTTACCCTTAATTTTTTAATTTCTTGTTATGAATTATAAGTCTTCTTATGTATTTACTAACATTTAAAAATATTTTGAACTTTTTCAAACTATTTTTTTAACTTCATTTTAGAATTTGTAAGTATTTATTCAAATATGCATATTGTGATGGTGACTTGCTATTTTCTCCAGAGAGTATAGTATATTATATAGTTGGAACCAGTGGGTTATCGATGGTTGCGATTATTAAGGAGTGAAAAAAAGGGCATTTCATGGGATCAACCCTAGGTTAGAGTAATTGAATTGGGTTAAGTGTGAGTTAGTTAGTTTTTAGGTTCATTACATATTAAATGTGCCTAAATACATAAAACAAAAACAAAAAAACGATAATCGAATCAACAATAATAATCAGTATGTGGTTCGATGGTGGGTTATCACAGGCTCTATAAACTCTGGTGCATGCACACTGTTGTTCTATAGGACTTCGAAAATATATCTGGTAAATTAAAGTGGAGAATCCCCTTGTTCTGTATATTCTTACCTCTTATGTTTTTTTTGTTGAACATATGTTTCAAGGCTTCTGAGCCTCATCATCAGCATTTACAGACTGACTTTTCTCAAGTTGTCAGCCCTGATTCTTGATTCCTGCTCCCTCTAACTGTAGTCCAATGAACTTGTTAATGAGGTTCCTTTCTCCAGGAGTTTCAAAATTCATAATTCTTTCCTCGTTCTTCTGTATGCAGATTTTTTCCCATATGGTAAGTTCATTTTTGTTTTCTAACCATTTTAATATTTTTGTGTTTACATCTATTTTGTGTTTTTCTGACCAAATGTGAGCAGCCACTGTAGATTTTTCTTATTCCCCCCTTTTTTTTTTTTTTTACATTTTTTATGTGTTCTTTAGTTCTAATGGTTAAATTTCTTTTTGTTTTCCCTATGTATATCTTATCACTTCCTATTGTATTTTAAAATACCTCATAGTGTTAGTTTCTTAAAAAGTAATCATATAACATATTAATATTAGCAATATTTGTGCCTTTTTTATGTCATCACTTTATTTCTGGACAGACACCCCTAATTTTGGAACCATGAACCGTGCCTGTCTGAATTAAATCTATTTCAGATTCGTAAATTAATGAATCATTTTTACATCTTACCCCCATATTTTATGTTTCTTTAAACATGGGAACTAGTTTTCAAGAGAACCATCTCTCTCATTTTAAACTGACATTATGACTACTGGCTTTTTGTTGGAATCTCCACCAATAACGTTGACATCTGGTGTTGATTTGATGAACTTAGAGATGAGGTAACGTTCATCAGGAATCTCGAAATTCATGGATCTAAATTTGTTCTTCTGAATATATATCTTCTCCCAAATTGTTAATTCTAAAGGTTTTTCCAAATTTTTTAAAAGTTGGGCTTCTTTTTCAATTTTATGATTCTCCAACAAACTATGTGCTGCAATAGCTGATTTATCAATTTCACCATTTTTAATATTTTTAAAATGTTCCTTGTGTGAGTGTCCAAATTCCTTTTTGTTTTTCCTATGTATACTTTATTGCAGTCCTTACAATTAATTTGATAAATTCCAGATTTTTTGCTATCTGAGGTGTTCAATTTCTTATTAGTTATTAATAGATTACCAAGGCTAATGTAATATTGAATTTCTTGAAAATTTTTTGAAATTTCTTACGTATTCAAGATGATACGCAATTTTCTTAAATTGTTTACCTTTCTTTGAATCAGATTGTAAGGTAGTGTATTCTTTTAATATTTTTTGTTTTCTGAATTTCTTTAATTTATTTATGATTATTTCTTTTCCAAAACCAGTTAAATTGGCTATATTCAATATGTGATTGTATTCTTTCTTAAAATCTTCGTCATTTAATGGAACATTAATAATCTATATATCAAAGTGTTGAAAATTGCATGTTTATGCACAATGTGTTTGAAACCTGAAGACTTTATATAATTGTCTATATGAGTAGCCTTCCTATATACAGTAAGACATGTCTATGAAGCAACATGACGGTTCCTTAAATGTATTATTTCCATCTTGGCAGTTTTCCTTCTTATAAAGGGTTCCCAAATTACAAGCTTGAATTCTCTCACGCAATGTAAGGGTGTTACATGCACGCTTTAAAGACATAATGTATTGACTGAAATACAGACAAAATAATGTATGTAACAAAGCTCAGTTTGTACAGCAATACAAAACAATGTTAGGCCTATTACACAAAAGCGAGAAGGAACTCAACTACAGGAAGACTGAAGAGTTTCCCAAATCTCTCGCAGGTAACGTAAGCAGGCAAGGAAAAGCGAGGGATTCACCGCTGTCACACATAAGCAAAGGTATCCCTGCAATACAATGGCAACACAAGAAGGTAAAACGATATAATGCAGTAGTGTCATATGCAGAATTTTTACGTGTGGTCATAATACTGTATTTAGAATGTGCTTAAGAATAATTTTCCGTCTTACTGAGGTAAAAATTAACTATCGGTACTCTAAAAATCATTCCGTTTCCGCATTATGAAGGTTTCCGGCTTATGCAGGACGATTTTACATATAAAATCGCACTGTTCTGGAGATATTTTTCCATCTCTACAGGTTTTCTTCTTATAAAGGTTCTGGCTAAGACAGGTTTTACTGTATATTAAATTCAATTTTTCCTTGTAGTTCGTTCCTTATCATGTAAAGATCCAAAAATGGGATTTTGTTATTTTTTTCCAATTCCATAGTAAATTTTACAGATTCATCTTGAAGGTTGAGACTAATCATAAATCTCTATTAAAAACAGAAGTTTAATTAGATTCTATAACATCCAGATAAGAAATCGTAGTTTACTAAATTAAAGTTGTAGACATATTTATGACATCAGTTACCTATTTTTAAGCAGAATAATTTTATTATGATTTCTTAGAAGGATTACACTGGTCAACATGATTTTTGTCTCATGAGTACCGATAGTTGTACTTAATGCAGTTTTTTTATCGTGTTTTCAAATATGTATTCAGAATTTTTCCATCACCCACAGTTTTTTTTATTTCCATTTCAATTAATGGATTTAAATAATTATTATTTTAATAAACATTTTTTCGTCCATTTGTCCATTGTAAAATAAAACAGGGAACACTTTCATCAGGAGATTTCAGCTATGGAAAAGAGATATCAAGGCAAATGGAATCCTAATAAATGGAATCCTAATATGCTGGCCGATTATTGTTGGACCATCAAGAGGGATGCTCCACAGGCGAAATATAGCAGAAAATCATTCTTACTTTCTAGTTGAGACCGAATGTTCGAATATTGTGTAGTTACGAATGTAGAAAATATTAAAGTGTTTGAAATTATAAATACCTGTCTCTCAGAAACCTTGTGTGATGGAGAAAAACTGATATCATATTTGAATTCAGGAGAAAAAAATACTATCAGAATCACATATTTTTCTTTCTGAGACAAAAAAAAAGTTTTTTTTGTTGCTCAGTGTTATTATACGAAAAAAAGTAGCAATATTGAATTTTAATAGATTTTTCTCTCTCTCATAAATTAAAATTTTAAAACATTTAGGCATGAAAGCTGCCATCTGAATTCTATCACCATGGGTCAGCTGCACCACTTCTTTTGTCCCCCTAGTGTACTCATTACCTGCTTTTCATAAAGTGAATAATAAATGTACAAAAATGACCCACTGAGTGGAGAGTGACATTTGTATATTCTTATATCATTCAGAAGAATAAATGGACAAAGCCCATCTGAACAACTGCATCGCTGTCAAGCTTGAAGATTCTCTAAGACCTCAAAGTATTGGAGAGCAAAACTGCTAATGACTTCAGTGTTATATGCAACAACATATTGTTGCATAAGAAACAATACCGCATAACTAACAAAATACAAATTTTACACGAGAAATATAAAACTGTTTTTTACATTCAATGGGAGTTTCTATAGACAAAAATCAGGGCTCTCAATGGGAAATCCATTATCACCTTTCCTGGCAAATTTATTTATGAGCGATTTTGAATGTAAAATCACTAAAGCACATCCCACTATGTTTAAATTTTGGAGTAGATATGTTGATGATATAATTTGTATTGTTAAAGAAAAACATGTAGAAGATTCCCTAAAACTATTAAATTTACAGAGTACAAACATTAAATTCACCAAAGAAATAGAAGACAATAAACAAATACCTTTTTTGGATCTTAAATTGGTCAGAAACGAAGAAAAAAGAAAAATTGAATTCAGGATTCATAGGAAAGAAAACTCATACGGAAAATTTTATAAAATCAACAGGGTTCAATCCAATTGGACATAAATTAGCAGCATTTAATAGTTTAACTCATAGATTGGTAAACTTACCCTTAAACGAAGAAGATTTCAAACATGAGAAAAAACACATAATCAAAGTGGCAAGAGAAAATGGGTTTGATGAAAAAATGGTACATAAAAGGATAGAAAAGTATAAAAAACAAAAAATGATAAACAGAAGTAATCTTGAAAAAGAAGAACCACCTATGAAAAAATATAAGAAATTCACATATCACCCCTGGGTACATAATAAATTTCAAAATATATTTGAGAAGTTTAATATTAAATTAGCACCAAAAAATAACTACAGTTTAAATAAACTAATAAAAACTAACAAAATGAAAAAAAAAACTGATAAAAATAAAAAGTCAGGAATATATCAAATTGAATGCATGGGTTGTGAAAAGATATATATAGGGAAAACAAAAAGAAACCTAAAAATTAGAACCAAAGAACACACAAGAAATATTAAAAATGGAGAAATTGAAAAATCTGCAGTTGCTGCTCATGTTTGGTCTGAAAAACATATTATAAATTCAGACACTAAATTATTAAAACAGTTAGAAAATACAAAAGAGCTGACTATTTGGGAAAAAATTTATATTCAGAAGAACAGAAACAGAGTTATGAATTTTGATATTCCGATGGAGGGTGACCTTGTTTGGAGGTTCTTTGGCCAACCACAGGATGGAGCTGACATCGACATCCAGGTGGTGCAACATAATGCAACATAAATAAAACCAGTCTGGGAAAGCTGACGATAAAACAGAATTGTTTTGAAACATGTTCAAGAACAAATCAACATTAATATTGAGGTAAGATGTCCAGACCAAAAATAATATAAATATAAAACTGTTTATTTTTCTCCTTAGTACCTATAGATTGAAACCATTGTATCTATAAGTTTAGCGAGGTCATGGTGCAAAATGTCATCCTAATCTATGTTTGAACTGAGCGCACTTCTTCAGTGATGCTAACAGTATAAAAATGTAAATTTCGCCAAAAGTGTCGGTTATGCGGTATTGTTTCTTAAGCGATGATATTCATACTTTACTGAAATGGATACAGCATTTTGTGATCTTATAGATAGATGACAATGTGAATATTTTTTTAATATAAATCCTGTTCAAATGAGAGCTGTTAAATTATTCTGTGATATTAAAATAAAACATGTGAACAATACTTTGTGATTTCTTGAACAAGTACAATTTAGTTCAAATTTCTATGAAAAATATTATTTAATCCTGTACTTTTTTCTCTCCATACATTGAATCTATTCCTCTTTTCTTATCCTTACCAACATTTCAGAACCCATTTCTTATTCTTTGTATTTTTTATAAAAAATAATAAAATTATAAACTTACTATTTCCAGTAGTCATATAGTATTACTTATTTGTAAGTAAAGGCCCAGTTACAATGAAATTTACAATAAACGTAAGTACAGAAGCTAAGGTATAATAAATTGAAATGGCACCATTCACAATACATCAGAGAAACATAAAAATTAGCACAAGATAGAAAAAATGAATGTTTGCATTGGGATGCCTGAATAGTGTAATGATAGTGCACTGTTGTATAAAGTTAGAGATCTCAGGTTCAAATCTCAGTTTCAGGTGCTAATTTTTCTTTTCATATAATTTGTTCATCATTGAAAATGTTAAATATAAAATTATGACATAAAAATAAAAATAACAAATTAATGTTTGATTACACATAAACAAAGAAGTTTGTAAACTCTAAGCTTTCATGTTTGCATCTATGCCAAAGAATTGACCAATGTTAGTGGGAAGAGCTCCGAAGAAAAGCCCTATTTCATTCACAGTTAAAAAGTTTCTTTCTTCATAATTAACTCACTGGCACTATCGAACCCATAGGTTCATGGCCACGTGGACATAAGCTCTCCAGTCATCCCTGTATAATCCACTTCCCTCAAATCATGGATAATGTTATTCTCCCACCTCATTCTTGGTCTATCAACTGGGCGTTTTCCCTCTGGTTTTCCTACTAGAAGCTTCCATGTACCTCCTTCATCCCCCATACGTGCAACATGTCCTGTCCATCGCAGTCTACCAGACTTAACTGTTCTTATTATACCTGGCTTCCTATACATAGCCTACCATGTAGCTCACTATTATTTAGTTTTCTCCATTCCCCTGTCTGTTCATCTCTTTTTAGCCCAAACATTTTCCTAAGAACTTTATTCGCAAATGCTTGTAAAATCTCCTTTCCTCCCTTAAAGTAAAAGAGTTCATGTTTCGCTTCCATATAATGTAATTGGGAGAATAACAGTTTTGTCATTGTTTTCTCTGTCTGCTGACACAGAAATTAGCACACTTTTAGTCCAAACTGTCTACAACACCCTTTGAGCATTTGTAAAATGCAAAAACTTCTGGTTTTCCTGTACCTGGGTTAATTTGAGGCAAATTATGCATGCTAGACAACAGAAGAACACATTTGTTTTTCTTTTGTACATGGGACACTAGAATGAGAACTTTTTATAGCCGTACAGCGTCAAATTAACCACTCTTGAATGTTTTGTTTGGAATTCTTGTGATATTTCTTGTTTTATTTTTTCATTGTACCAATATAAGTGAGACCTTTTTTCTTTGGCAGACAGAGGTATTATTATCTGCAGTTATGTTATAGTTACATGTATTTGAAAATTGGAGCAGCTAGTCTCTTTATGGCTTAGGCATGTATTTTAGATAATTTTTATTCCTATGCCATCAAAATCTTTTCAAACATATAACTAACTAACTCACTGGCACTATCGAACCCATAGATTCATGGCCGCGCGGACATAAGCTCTCCATATATCCAAATCCTGAGCTAATGTTTTGCAATCATTCCCTGTATAAACAACTTCCTTCAAATCATAATTAATGTTATTCTCCCACGTCATTCTTGGTCTACCAACTGGGCGTTTTCCCCTCTAGTTTTCCTACAAGAAGCTTCCATGCACGTCTTTTATTCCCCATTCGTGCCACATGTCCTACTCATCGCAGTCTACGAGACTTAACTGTTCTTATTATATCTGGCTTCCTATAAAG
The DNA here is from genome assembly GCA_030220185.1 of Diploptera punctata. Classification (NCBI taxonomy): domain Eukaryota; kingdom Metazoa; phylum Arthropoda; class Insecta; order Blattodea; family Blaberidae; genus Diploptera; species Diploptera punctata. The sequence continues at coordinate 192,764 of JASPKZ010010672.1, forward strand.
ACCATGTAGTTCATCGTTATGTAGTCTTCTCCATTCACTGAGCCTTTGGCATGGATTCCCTGAAGTAATTCCTGCCCGGAGAACCGAATGGGGTACTATTTTACCCCAGTGGAACCTATGTCTGCGTTTCTTGATGGTTGTAGTTTTACGATGAAAAATTGTGATATAAATCAATTTTTTTTTGCAAATACCCCAGGTTGTCTTTCGACATTCCCGGTGTTCTCTCCTGGCATGGCTTACTTGTAACCCACTTCTGAGGTTGGGGCGCCTGTAAGGCGGGGTTACGTTGCCCTGATGACATGATGGGTGATGATAGTGGTGCGCCATGAGAGTCCCTAATCCTAAGCTTAATCCAAGATGAATATGAATGATGATGATTGCAATGGCCATGTGATGTTCGGGGACTGGTTTGGGCCTTAAAGCTTCCCTGACATTTGTCTTACGGGTGAGGAAAAACTGTCCCAGAGAGACGTCGAACTCGGGCCCGCTGCGTGACAAGGCAGCATGCTACCTCGAGACCACAGCGGTTGACATATAAATCAACATAAGTAGACAAAAATTAGCTTTTTAAATAAAAAAAACGAATCTTGCAATTGCTATAACTTATATAGTGTTGTGCGGATCAAAATGACCAACTCTAATATAACAACACGACGGAGAAGCTACCTTACTACCGGCATGTAATACGACTTGTAAAATTATTGCCATCTAGCGCTAAGAACAGAAAACTGCAGATAAAAAAATTGAGGCACGCCGGTCCAGGATTCTAATTTATTGGTAGTTATATCAATGATATGCACATAGTGTACCTGCGCAGATACTTGATTAATGATGTCTACACGCGGTTTTCTTGAATGAACACTGCCCTCTTACATCCTGCAGTGGAATTAAACTTCAGTGAAGCTTTAGTGTGGTTCGCGAGTACAGTGATAATTTCTAGTGTTTTTTTTAAAATAATTTGTGTGTCAGAAGCAACGTCATATTGCGTTGGAGTCATATAAGGTAAGTAAAATACATATTAAGATATAATATTGCATATTATTTGTTTAATATCAAGTTCTATTAAGTTGAAATGTTAACAAAGTTTCTGTAGGAAAAAGCGTCATTCCACCTCTCCAGATGTCCGTCATGCCGTGTGCAAAACACTGCAGAGGGAATGTAACTTTATTCAAAACAGTAATTGAAAATAAGTATTCACATATTTTTTGGGTAATTATGAAGAAACGATATGAGGCAAATTTATCATAATCTCTAAAGCAAAAATTTAGCTATTACTGAACTAGTTTAAAAATTATCTACAACAAATGAATATCAAGTAATTAAACTTAAAAGCTAGCAAAAATAAATCCGCCATATCTCTTTCTGTTTAGTTTATTTCACATTTCAGTTAGGTTTTAATATTGGTCGGTCTTATACTTTTTTTTAGATAAATTATAATTATTATCTGTCCACTGCTGTGGTTTCAAGATAGCGTGCCGTCTCGTCACACATCGGGCCTGAATTCGTGTCTCGGTCGGGACAAGTTCTCTGGGTGAGGTTTCTTCCTCGCCTGTAAGACAAATGTCAGGTCTTTAAAGTCCAAACGGTCCCCGAACATCATATGACCATCATAATCATCATCATTCATAATCGCCTTAGATTAAGTTCAGGATTAAGGACTCTCCTGGCGCACCACTACGATCATATCATGGGGGCAGCGTAAGCCCGCCTTCCAGGCGCCCCAACCACAGAAGTGAAAATTACGCCAGTGCCAGGAGAGACCACCAGAAATATCGAAATGACAACCTGGGGCATTGAATATAAATAATAAATGTTACTTCAGTAATAGTGAAATTTTCGCATTGGATATCTGTTAACAGATACAATTGTTATAAATAATAAGTTCGCCATACATCGTTGCTTCATAATGAGTTATTTTTGTAATGAAATTTTTTTTTTGTTCAATGCCACCTGTTTGTCATTCGACATTTCAGGTATTCTCTCCTGGCATTGGCGTATTGTAACCCACTTCTAAGGTTGGGGCGCCTGGAAGGCGGGGTTACGCTGCCCCAATGATATGATGGGTGATGACGATGGGTAATGATGCGTCAGGAGAGGCCTTAAACCTAACTTGATCTAAAGAGATGAATATGATATTGATGATAATGACAGTCAGATGATGTTCGCGGACCGTTTAGGCCTTAAAGTATCATGACATTTGTATTACAGGTGAGGAAAAACCCTAAAAAAAACTTCACTCAGGAAACTTATCCCGAGCGGGATCGAACCCGGGACCGCTGCATGACAAGGCAGCACGCTACCTCTAGACCACAGCGATGGACTGTATTGAAGAATAAGGTCGCTTATTTTGTGATTACAGTTTTGCGTATTTCTATTAATCGTGACATGAGCTGTCATATCTGAAAAGATCGCTAACTGAACTAGCGAGTAGGTCTACAGTATTGTATTTGTTTGGTTGCGGCGTCTTTTCCGAATACCAACATATAGATATTTGTGACATTTTTACAGCTCACTTTAGTTGTTTAATTTAGAGTGGATCTTTATGTTTTAGACCTCTATATTGCGACTTACTCTTAACCGACACGAGTATCACATTCGTAAAGATACTGTAACCAGTTCATAATGCTTGTGCACGTTATCTGTAAATCTGATCACATAACTCTAGCATTTGAATTGTTGTCTTGGCTCCGATTGGAAGACATGCGAAAGATACATTGCCTCTGCTTCTTATACAACACTTTGTCCATCTCATCACCCTTTTATATTTCTACTCGTATCCATTCGCCGTCTTCCAACCATAACTGAAACACATGATTGAGAGAAAATTTAACTCTAGCCGTTCCTATACATCGAACATCTCACTAGTTCTCATCCTTCCTTGTTTCAGCCACCCGACTCTGGAATTCCCTCCCCTATTATATCAAGATTGTCCGACTAAAAACAGTTAAACAACCCAGTAAATATTTCCTTAGACAAAGTAATATATAACCAAGTACTAGATATATTTTTATTATTATTTTATTTTTTGCACTTTCTTTACCAAGCCAATTATTTTTATCAAATCACAGGTTATTTTCATTGTTTTAATGTTTTTTTTTGTTCTTTCCTTGTCATATATATATTGTGTAGCCTATGCCAATAATGTATCGTTAATCAAGTTGTAGATAATTCATAATTATTATATGTATAATTTATATACGATTAAATAATATATAAAGTTTTCTTGGGTTTTCCGCGTCATGGCTTCAAGATCGGCCTCTGGGATCATGCGGAAACGTCAGAATCAGTGGCCAGAGGCCGATCTTGAATCAATGACGCGGAAACCCCAACAAAATTTTATTATTTTATTTTATATATATATATATATATATATATAAAGTAAAGTAAAGTAATCCCACTACAGGCCTCAGGAGGCCCTTGGGGCAGTAGGAGGTTAAGGCTCCCACTATTTCTGGACAATCGGCACTTGATGTCAGCCGGGTTGTCAGCCCTGCGTGACGGCCGCCTTTACCCCAGAACAAGCGTCTGGTACTCATTTCAGTTAGAGGATGAGTCGACCCCAGGGCCATAGTGCCGCCAGAAGGTCTGGGTCAGTTTAAAAATCCTGACCCCACCGGGACTTGAACCCTCGACCTTCCGGCTTGTAGCTCAGTGCCTTAACCACTACGCTACGGCGTGCCCCATATATATATATATATATAAGAAAGATGTATTTTATTATATATAACTTTCCTCATTAGAGGATTGCCTCAAGGACAAAGTGACACACACAATTAATTTTCGAAATTGATGAAATACATTTTGTAAATACATTAAAAAATTTCAAATTGTAATTGAAGTATACATACTATAAAGTAGAGATTTTGTAAATATGGTTTCTTAAAATTGATCCTCTAATGGCAGCGATGGCAATTTTCGAAAGATACACACTGTCCAAATGTAAGGAATTCCAAAATTTAGCTAAGAATCCTCGTATAGTACCTCTTACTCCGATCATCAATCCTGTGACAGTTATACTATCTAATTGCTATTTATCTTTGTAATAGTAAATTGTTGGCTCATATATGGCTTTCTTTTCACAGTCAACTTCCTCAGGTTGGCCACTATGAGTCTCAAAACGGATTCTGGATAGTAATATGATACCAATTTTAGAAGATGGTCTAAATGCAATAATATCTATTCGTCTGTTACTTCCATTAGTGGCCACACCATGAACTTCCTCATAAACTGTGTAGCCTATCCATAATCTCGCAAGGCTTCTGCCATCATATTTCGAATATATATATATATATATATATATATATATATATATATATATATATATAGTCCACCGCTGTGGTCTCGAGGTAGCGTGCTGCCTTGTCACGCAGCGGGCCCGGGTTCGATCCCCGGTCGGGGCAGTTTTTCTGGGTGAGGTTTTTATCGGGGTTTTTCCTCACCTGTAAGACAAATGTCAGGAAAACTTTAAGGCCCAAACGGTCCCCGAAATCATATGGCCATCATCCTTATCGTTATCATCCTTACCATTATCATCATCATCCTTCACCGGTGTGGAAAGCAACGGGAAGCTACCACACCTACACAATTCCCTAGTAAAGCTGTAAGCATAGCATGAAAATGCTATGATTGCAGTGAAGGACCTGCCTTCGGGCAGAATTACTATGGATGGATATATATATATATATATATATATATATGGTATGATAAGAAAAATAAATGCCTGGACGGGATTCGAACCCGGATCTCTGAGTCTGTACCTCAGTGTGATATCCATTACACCACCAGGCGAATCCAATTCAAGCATTCATTTTTCTTATATATGTATTATATTCTCCATTATTACTAGATGTCGCGAGAACTAGTCTTCACTGCCATCTAGTAGCTGACAATAACAAGTAAGCAAATTAAAGAGAACATTTTTACTTTATAGCAGTGACGCTTTATCGATGTTATAATTAAATGTTTAACATTGAGCAATGCAAGCTTAATATGGTATGATAAGAAAAATAAATGCCTGGACGGGATTCGAACCCGGATCTCTGAGTCTGTACCTCAGTGTGATATCCATTACACCACCAGGCGAATCCAATTCAAGCATTCATTTTTCTTATATATGTATTATATTCTCCATTATTACTAGATGTCACTGCCATCTAGTAGCTGACAATAACAAGTAAGCAAATTAAATATATATATATATATATATATATATATATATATATATGTATGTTAGGTTTCGTTACCGATGACAGAGTAGGAACTCTTGAAGACAGAAGAGGAACGTAGAGGGGGGTGCTTGTATAGGAAAGATCAGTAGGAATGAATCGCTGCACTGATGGAATCGTTATACAGATTTATCGTATTGTATTAGCTACGAGATTCGTCCTTTCGTATTACGCGTCAGGTTACGCTAGCTAATCTGTAGACGGCACTGCACTGAATAGTCTGATGTTTATCTCCAACCGTGTCCTCTTGTCATAATATAACAGCGCTGCGACTCCGATTCGTAAACAAAACATGAAAGAGGTATATATATATATATATATATTGTAAACAGAAGTCTAGTTCAACAATTAGATGTAAGTAAAGTGATCCCACAACAGGCCCGGATACCCTTGGGGTAGTAGGAGGTTAAGGCTCCCACTTTTTCTAGACAATCGGCACTTTATGTCAGCCGGGTTGTCAGCCCTGCGTGACGGCCGCCTTTACCCCCAGAACAAGCGTCTGGTACTCAATTCCGTTAGAGGCTGAGTCGACCCCAGGGCCATAGTGCCGCCAGAGGGTTTGGGTCAGTTTAAAAGTCCTGACCCCAACGGGACTTGAACCCTCGACCCTCCGGCTTGTAGCTCAGTGCCTTAACCGCTACGCTACGGCGTGCCCCACAATTAGATGTCCACAGTCTAAAACATATTTCCTATCTTCATCTGCAGAAAGGAGTCTCTAATCTCTTCTCCAATACATATCTCCCCATACATTATGAATATTTGTGAGCCTATAGCTTATAATATAGCTCAAAGTATTGAAGAGCAAGACTGCTAATGACTTCGGTGTTACATGCAACACATTAGACAACAACAACAACAACAACAACAACAACAACAACATAACTTATGATTAGAGCGAGGTCATATATCCCTTTACTGACAATGTATGTGCGGGCCCTAGTGTAGAATCTTCATCACGAGTGGTAGATGAAATTTAAGTACTTTAACATGTAAACAAATGAGGCGGAGGCACATAAGAAACTAATACGACATAATACAAATGCAAAGTAACGATTTCCTTAATTTGTATGTTGACAATATTATTACGGTTACATTTTCCTCTAAATTCAGAAGTTAATAGAAATTATATATTAGGTCTGTAAGGCGAAAGTACTCCCACGACTATATTTGCTACAAATTTCCCGACAGAATTCTGAGTTTCATCTGTGGAAATCTAAGTTTTATTTTTACTCACAGATTGACGTACAGTATTTAAAATGAGAAAATTTACTAGAGATGTGAAGATGAAAGTAGCTATTACATTAATACATTTATTAAAAAGCGGCAGAAATGATACTTTAAGGCGACCTACTGGTGAATTAAATATATATATATACATATATATATTTTATATTGTTTTCATCTGATTGTTTTGAACTTTTCAACACATACATTATGTACTTAATCTCATTTCGTCAACCTTCCTCATCGTCCATGCCTAATTTTCGAACGCCAGTAATGACCGTACTGGTGTTTATGTACACGGATTCTTAGATGTAGGCCTATTTGAACTTGAAAAGGTTTAAATACATTTAATATTTAAAGGAAATAACATTACGAGGTTTAATTTAATTATTATGAGTTAGTTTTTTTCCCAACTCCTTTCAAAAAACAAACTGAAAATATATAAAACCATTATTCTACCAGTTATATTATACGGGTGCGAAACATGGACTCTTACTTTAAGGGAGGAAAGGAGATTACGAGTATTTGAGAATAAAGTTCTTAGGAACATTTTTTGACCAAAGAGAGATGAACAGACAGGTGAATAGCGAAGACTATAAAAAATACATAGCCTATCAGTGAACGACATGGTCTTTTATAGGAAGCCAGATATAATAAGAACAATTAAGTCTCGTAGATTGCAATGGGCTGGGCATGTGGCACGAATGGGGACTGAAAGACGTTCGTGGAAGCTTCATGTAGGAAAACCAGAGGGAAAACGCCCAGTTGGTAGACCAAGAATGAGGTTGGAGAATAATATTAACTATGATTTGAGGGAAGTTGATTATACAGGGAATGATTGGAAAATATTAGCTCAGGATAGGGATGTATGAAGTTATGTCCGCGCGGCCATGAACTTACGGGTTTGATAGTGCCAGTGAGTTAGTTAGGGTTTTTCTGACACTTAATAATTGAATACATTATTAATTGATCCCTTGATTTTTAATTTTTTTTTGTCATAACTTCGTCATTTAGGTATGTTAAGTCTATCCAAATATTTTAATGAGTAAACCTTTTTTGTTTCTTAACCTACGAACTTACTCACCAGAGGTCTAAAAATAGTCAAATATTGTGACCTCACAGCAACAATAGTTATTTTTTTGCACATATATGTCAATTAACATAAATTGTATTCTTTAAATATATAAAGTTTTTATTGTCTAGCTTAAGAATTTTACATTACAAATTTGTTGATTTTAAAACGTTTATAAAATTTTATTTAATTGCCATCAATTAAGTAATATTTTAGATATACAATCAACATTTTGCGATAATCTGGTTAATTTTACATAAAGATCAAAATGGCATATCACATGAACTGATAACATTGTTATATAAAATTGAAGACATAACAACATCGACGTTTTATTAAGTATACTTAAAATATTGTTATTTTGTTTATTGCCAATGAAGAAATAATTGTTTTTGTTGCTATGCTACAGTAAACATGGCTTCGTTTAGGTCTGGAGTCAAAATTTTTGGTGAAGTTTCGAACATACAGGTATGTTAAATTGTGTATGATTATACGAAATAAATTTGTTTATATACCTTTCTACTTGAATACAAGTAAATGTAGCAATAAATTAGGTGCCAGTATTAGCACCGAATGTAGTTATCTCGCAGAAGTAGATGATTCCGAAGAAAATTTAAAAACATATATTGTAGAAATAGATGTAGATGAAATTTTAAGTCTTGAAATCATAAAATTAGCTACATCAAATATTAATTTGTGAACAGTATCATGATATTGTGGTCAGAGCTTCCGACTATAGTTCATGAGATACCGGATTCGAATCCCAGTCAGACCACAGGAATTTTTTCTTAAGTGAATTATTTCTGTAGTCTCCCATGATTTGAAATTTAGGTTTAAGACTCTTTTGGTACTTAGTTATCATTTATCACCCATTATAATTATCATCGGGTTAACTTAACTCCCTTTTCGTGGCACTCCAATCTCAGGAGTGTTACAGTTTAGCGAATGCTAGTACAGAATTTCGAAAATGTCGTAAGAGAACTCTGGCGATATTAAAAAAAAAAAAATTGAGCATATACATTTTAAAATCTACCAAGGAAGCCAAGAGGCCGATGTTTTTGTAATTTTTATAATTTTAATTTTTTCGGTTAACACAAAGCCAAAACGTTTTGTGTTTACTTATCGTGATGGAATTTCCTTTATTTAATTAATCCATCCATCCATCCATCGTTATTCTGCCCCAGGGCAGGTCTTTCACTGCAATCATACATTTTCATGCTATGCTTTGCAGCTTTACTAGGGAATTGTAGGTGTGGTAGCTTCCCGTTGCTTTCCACACCGGTGAAGGATGATGACGGCCATATGATTTCGGGGACCGTTTGGGCCTTAAAGTTTTCCTGACATTTGTCTTACAGGTGAGGAAAAACCCCGATAAAAACCTCACCCAGAAAAACTGTCCCGGCCGGGGATCGAATCCGAGCCTGCTGCGTGACAAGGCAGCACGCTACCTCGAGACCACAGCGGTGGACATTTAATTAATATTGCACAATATAATGTATATCGTATATCTAATTATTTTGTACGTACGCGACTCTTAAATGGTGTGCTACGCAGTGCATTTTTTTTCGGTAATTTACTATGAAGTCTTTATTTATTTATTACCGTTTTTGATGGAATATATAAATCCATATTTACTTACACCAAACATTGATAACTTTAAAAAAAAACTATCAAAAATACTCATCCTAACCTTATTTTAAGCCTTTTCGCCTACCTTAGGTTATTACCGTTATTGGTTAGGTTAAACTTTGGTGAGAGGAAAAGGAGTCATATCTAGTAAATTCTTACTTTCCTTTTATCCTTAAAATTCAGGCATGTGATATGAAATTTTGTATGTTAATTTCACTACTTGAGTAACTACGTTTCACAATATGGCTTCTGCAATTTAATTTCTTTATATTCCCATATCGTATTCCAGAATTATGCAAGTTCCGTCGAAGTGTTTGTTTTTATATAATATTTTTGTAGTTCTAGTTTTTTTAGGCCCTATATAGCGAAAGTCCACCGCTGTGATCTCGAGGTAGTGTTCTGCCTTGTCACTCAGCGGGCCCGGGTTCGATCCCCAGTCGGGGGCAGTTCTTCTGGGTGAGGTTTTTATCGGGGTTTTTCCTCACCTGTAAGACAAATGTCAGGAAAACTTTAAGGCCCAAACGGTCCCCGAAATCATATGGCCAACATCATCATCCTTCACCGGAGTGAAAAGCAACGGGAAGCTAACACACCTACAATTCCCTAGTAAAACTGCAAAGCGTAGCATGAAAATCCTATGATTGCAGTGAAGGACCTGCCTTCGGGCGGAATTACTATGGATGGATGGATATAGCGAAACATTTGCAATCTAAGATTAGTGTTTCATTTAAAAATAATCAAACAACTGCCTCGTTTAGCTGTCTGCTAGTAAACGATCTTGAGATTTGCAATAACGTTAAAAGTGAATTAAATACTAAAATTTGGTTATTATTTCAAATAATATTATTACTAGGCCTGTACTGTTATGGAATTGATACACAAACCTCCATAATTATGTAAAATTGTCGAACATTTGTTATATGCCGTAACTGGAAAAGTCTTATGATCAAATAAAAACAATAGGATTGTGTATAAGAAATTAAAAGTATTGTCTCATCGAAATAAATATTCCTTAAAGCTGTTGTCTATGACAAATCGTATCGAACTTTAATTTGGTTCGTTTGGTTCCCAGTGAGATCAGTTTCTTGGAATGCTTTAGAAAAATAATAACAATAAATGCATTTATAGGTGTTTCTAAAAAAAAGCTATATACATGATTCTTTCTAATTCGAATAAATAAAATAAAATAGATTGATTATTGGCGGTTCCGTGGCGCAAGCGGTTAGACACTCGCCTCTCACCGCTGGGGTCCCGAGATCGGGTCTCGGTCACTCCATGTGGGTTTCGTGATGGACCAAACGGAACTTGGGCAGGTTTTCTCGGGGTTTTCTCCCGTTTTCCCCTGCCATAATTTCATTCTACTATTTCTCCATACTCATCCATTTCGTTCACCTGCCCCTGTGATGGTGCATCAGGCGTGGTCGGCCGGCACCCTTGTCATTCACAGACCTCTATATAAGGGGCTTCATCTCATCTCATCTCATCCCTCGACCCGATCCTGAGTTGGACACGAGTTGAGGGTTTTATTATAGATTGATTATTGAATATAGAATGAGAGTTTTTAATAACATCTTGACTAAACATAATTATGTACAGTGGTTCCATCAATATTTTTTTTTAGTAAATGATTAGGAAATAGACTTAAAAAAAATATATCCGAAATAAGGGAAGATGTCGTCTCCCTGCGGCCCCTCCATCTATCCAACGTTCTCTAGGTCTACCTCTTCCACTTCTTCCATTAGCTTTCCAATCAAGGAACTTCTTTGGTATTCTATCTTCTACCATTCTTATGAGGTATCCATACCATTTCAAACGTATTTCTTCTATTTTTCCTAATTTGTTTTTTTTTTTTTCAATCTGCATAATTTCCCTTGTGCTGTTTCTGACTTTATTCCTTCTTGAAATTCTTGTCGACAACTTTTATTTAGTATTTATTATTGTTTAATTTGGCTGAAAATCCCTGAAAAAGCACTAACAAGGAAACTGATTCCACCAGGAAACTGGGGTTATTGGGTGAGATATAACGGTTATAGCCACTCTTCTGTCTCAGTGGCATTCTGTATTGTGTCAAAAGTATTAATTATTTCGATGTTTTCGTTATTAATTTAATACTTCTCACTGAAGGACAAATTATATTTGAAGAGAAAAATATTTCTCAGATTGGGGTTTGACCCAGGACCTTTGACTTTCTATGTCAATGCTCTACCAACTGAGCTACCTGAGCATTCCATTCTAAATGCAATTTTTTGTCTTATATATTGTTAATTATTTATTGATTTATTTTATTTAGGGAAGAAATGCATTACGATTCAGAAGCTACAGTCATGATAGAACCATTTTGTACCAGAGGCCAGTCTGGGAAACCAAGTCCAATACACCTTTACAATCATCCAGAGTGCAGCTCTCTTTGTTTGGACAGACAAAACCATCTAAAAATGAAATCATTCAGAAAGAATCACGTGACTTAAAAAGTCCTGATGACAGATCTTGGTTGTCTTTTTTTAAGAAATCAGTTTCAAGGGAGAAACCAGCAGTATCTTGTAGTCATGAAATTGAAGATAAGGGAGAACATAAAAAAACATTAGAAAAAACTCAAAACTCTGCAGAAAGGAAATTAAATACATCATCTTTGACTAGAAGCTCAAGAAGTGACAATTTGTTAAAAGGGAATGTTACAAAAACTACTCTAGACACAGAAGGTCAAGTTCCATCTGCAAAATCAATTGATATGAAACTCTCACATAAAACGTTTAAAATACAGATTGAACCACAGTCTTCTACAACAACCACAACTTATAATCTACAACCAAGAGAACAATTTACATTTACAAAACAGTCTAATTTTCAAATTCATACAGATATTTTCAAGCAAAGCAATATAGAAGCAACAAAAGTACTCAAATCTAAAGAAGCTCATAAAAGCATTCCTACTTCAATTGTAGATAAAACAACTGCAAAAGTGAAACAATTCAAATCATCCAATAATACAAAATTACAAAATCTAATAAATGATAGTATAACAGTTCTTGCTCAAGCTAATAATAAATTTGTTGATAAGAACACTTCTTCACAATTTGGACGCAAAAGTGAATCTAACTATGCATCATCATTATCTTTACTGAAATCTGATTCAAAGGAAAATACATTATCAAAATTTGAACAAAATGCTCATAAAATGGCAACAAAACATGATTCTGGTAGTATGAAAAAACTAAACTGTCTTCCAAATAAATTAAAAAGATCTATAAGTGTTCCAAATTTAACTGAAATTATTAGTAAACAAGAAAATTTAGTTTCTTCAAATCAGGGGAATGTAAATAAAAATAAATCTCCTTCAGAAGCAGTTATAAGAAATAATGATTTTAAAGCAAAATCAAGCAATAAGAACTTATTATCTTTGGGAAATATTAATAATTCTAATTCCAAGCTTTTAAATAGTGATACTAAAAAAAATAAAATATTAAGAGAAGGAACCAAGATTTCAGTAACTACAAAAGAACAAGTACCTTTACTAACAGATACAAACAAACTTAGAATCCAAAAAAAAGAACCAACTGTATGCAAGAAAAGGACTAAGTCAAAAACATCTTCAACTACTCTTTCTTCAACAAACTTAAGAAATGAGAGTAAATTCACTTTGAACAGTAAGGTTGATGAAAGTTTCAAAGACATAAAAATGAGTAATTTGAAGTCTGTAAAATCTCATGATAAACCTTACATTTCCAAAATAAAGGACAATATTAGTTCCCAACAAAAAATGAATGTAAAAAATTCAAAATTACCTCAGAAGAGTAATGAGACATCTTACCATGCTTCATTACCTTCAAACACCCAACCTTTCATTAACTTGAATGATGTTAGTAAGGCATGGAATACAGCTATTTTTAATAATCTTTTACATGTTGAAAAACCAGTTGACAAATTCCAACACAAGTCATTACAATCTCCAATTGCAGAAGGAAATGATTTTTATAAAAAACCTTCATTCATTAACTATTCAAAAATTTTGGGTTATGGAAATAGAAGTAAACTTGAATCTAAAGTAGATAGTGGTTCTGATTTAAAGAAGGAATCAAATCCAACATCTTTACTAAGTGAAAATATAAATCCATCATTAAAATCTAATAAAGAAAATAGCGTTACCGTAAGGTCTTGTAATATAGAACCCATTCATTTGAGCACAAAAATTGAAAAAGAACTTATTCCTTTATGTTCTGATAAACAATGTGAAAAATGGCACAATTTGGAATTAGAATCGCAAGAGAAAATTATTGACAAAGAAATATGCAGCACCTTGAAAGAAATTGATACCGGCCTTAATATTTCCTTTCCAGGGTCTTGTAGTACAACTGCTTGTTTGATGCATTTTAAAAGTCCTCCTAATCAGATTATAAAACGAACATTTGCAAGTTTTGTTGGTGATCCATCATTACATTCATTTAGAGGACCATACAAATGCCAAGAAACAACTGGTGCTGAAAGCAAGACACCTCCTTCAGATGCCTCTAAGAAAGATGAAGCTGCTGGTGCTTTTAAGAAAAAGAAGCCTGTGCAAGTATGTAAAAAACATCCAGCACCAGGTTGCAAAGTACCAGAATCAGTTGACTGTAAACAGAAAAGTCGATCACATCCTCCCTGTGACATAATTGCTGCACCTAAACCATCTTATTCAGAGTGTGTAAGACGTGCACCTCCACCAAGACAATTTACAGAATGTAATTTAAAAAAGGATACTACCTGTCCATCAGACAAGAAAAAGGCTTCATATGATGCATGTGCAAAGAAATCAGGTGAGGAAGAATTAGTTTGTCCTGAAAAACCACCTGAGAAGAAGAAAAAAGTAGACAAGAAAAAGAAAGGGGAAAGATGAATGTGATGCTGAAAATGATATTTGTGCAGATGTAGAACCATTCAAATTTAAGGCTGGAAGCTCAAAACCACCTCTGAAGTGTTCAAGTCATCAGTTTGTACATAAAATATGTGAATCATTTAAAAGATCTTATTCACATATGGCCACAAGTTCATATCAGTCATTTGGTTATGAATGCCCTAGACAGGTACCATGTAGTAGTTTTCTTGAACCAAATATCATTAAAGTTCCCTTGGAGTGTAGTTCAGACAGTTCAAAATCTCGTCCTCCAACAACTGATCGTTCATGCAGAAATGTAGCTGGTGTCAAAAAGGACGTAAAAGAGGAACAAATTTGTGAGAAATTTCCTGCTCCTGGTTGTAAAGTTCCTGAATCTGCCAGTTGTAGAGATTCAGTTAAAGTAATGCCAACTTGCACAAAAAGACTGGCTCCGAAACCTTCTTATTCTGAATGTATCAGAGAGAAATCAAAACGCCCCCCTTTTACAGAATGTTATTTGAAGAAATATGATGTTTGTCCTGATTCTAGAAAGAAAGTTAAAAATTATGATGCTTGTGATATAAAGGAAGAAGAACATTTTACATGCCCTGAAGAAACTGAACAAGAAAAATAAAATGTTATCAATAAGGACTTGGAACTAGACAAATGTATGAAATAAAATCAATTTTAATATAAAACTATAGAAAAAAACCCAACACTATTCTCCTAGATACACACTGTAATATAAAATAATAATAGATTTTTTGGATATAAAAATTATTTTGTATATATGTCAATATTATATTAAATAAATTATTTTTTTAACACTTTTATAATGCAAGTAAATTATTATACAGTGAAAATAGAAAAAAAAATTATTAGAAGGCAACTCTGTGGCACAAATGATTATGTACCCCCCTCCACTTCTGAGTCTTGAGTTTGCATCTTGGTAACAGTATATGGAGTTCATAGTGAACAAATTGGATCCAGAATTTTTTTCTGGGTATCTCCCATTTTCTTTTGCCTTTCTTTGTTCATCATTTCTGCATACTCGTGTCATCCATTTCATTCTATTCAATTTTGCCTATTTGTGTTGATGCAACAGGCCTATTTAGCCAGGATCCTTGTATGTCACAGACCTATAATGATAGAGTAATCTTTCATCTCATCCCTCTACCCGACATTGCAATTGACTTGACATGATGTGAGTAAAGGTTTGCGTACTGTTATTCAATAAACATAACTTTAAAATATAAAATTATGGAATATTCACCTGAAAGGTCAGTCTCCTCAACTTAATGAATTATTTATTATTTTAATTAAGTTGAGGAGACGGACCTTTCAGGTGAATATTCCATAATTTTATATTTTAATTTTGAATAATACCTCAACAGAACACATCATGAATCTTATAAAAGTTAAACATAACTTTATTTAAAGAGATATATCTAATATATTTTAAGGGAAACTTTACATTTGAACTAAAATTTGAGTGTAAAGAAAAAAATTTATGTATACCTTCATATATACACACCATTCAAAAAGAAAGAAAAAAAAAAGGAGAGAGAAAAGAAGACTCCAGAGTCTAAATATCTGGCATATTTTTGGGAGTGTTAGCATAAATCTTTTTTTGTCAAAACAGCTATAAGAGGTAAGAATGAGCAGACAAAATGTTTAATTATTCTTTAACTTTTTTTTGTCTTAAGGTGTACACAACTTAGTCAATGATAGGCATCAGCATCTAAAGCAGCCCCTACACGATCAATATTTACATCAATATATTGCACAGTATTTTGTACAATAGTATTACTTGGCCAACCCACACGGTGCAATATTATTGCTCAATAAATTAGTTCGTGAGTGATACTTGTGCAGTCAACATGTGGAATAATAAGAAGACAGAACACAGAACATTGCGCAATATTGCCAACAAACGACGCAATATTTACTAAATTGCACAATAAAAATCAAAACTGCTTTTCATCGACTCAATATATTGCACAATCTTTCAATGTGATCTATACACACTCAATATTATTGTATAATGTCTATTATTGTGCAATATATTGACATAAAGATTGGTCGTGTAGGGGCCACTTAAAGCTTTATAACATCAGTACTTATTTTGAAGGTGTCCTTAGATCCTATCTTAACATGGATGTGTGGAAAAAAAAAACTCATCTGCGAAAAAAATTGGACCATTGAGTTTATATTCAGATATTCATGATATCTTACTGCCTCAACTACTTTGCCCACAAAAATCTAGATACTTCTATATGATTTAAGATTTTAAGAATGCATTTGATTGTCTCTAAATTTGGGTATGTTTTATTTTTCTTTTTAAAGTCAATATTTATTGTGTAAGATTTCAGTATAGTATATTAAAGTTAAATGTGAAATTTCATATTTGAAATACATTTAATTTATATGAACTAGAATATGTATAATAATAAAAATGATGTGTAAGGAAAATATATTTGTGGAAAAGACTACAAATAAGATCCAGTGTATTTGATTTAGTTCTTATCCAATTAGTTCTCTTGTGGGTGGGTGAACTTTATATAACTAGTGAAGGGCAAGGCCAGGGAATTCTAGTAGGTAAATGCCAGGATATTTTTGGAAAATATTTTTATCTGTTAGACACAAAAGTATGCAGGTCCATTTTAAACGCTATGTGAATTCTTGGTAACACATTGTCCTTGTTGTGCCACTTAACTACACAGTTAATTAGTTCTCTCATCTGGAATTACAGCACTGAAAAATGTAATTTGACAGTTAAGTCTTATTTAAGCCAATATAATTGGTTTAGTGGTAATTCGCCGAAACAGGTCAACAAATGGCCTAAATTCGTGAATGTACTATGATGATGGTAATTCAAAATTTTTAAACTTTAAAACTTCTTTATTTACATGCTTTATATTAGCTTGACCTGTATCCGTCTATCTATGTAACGGACCTGTATCTATGTAATGGAATCTTTGAATATGATTTTCACCCACTTAAAAACATTCGATCGACTTGAAACTTTTTATACTTGTAAAGGACCCATGACAATACAGTAATTTCATAATTTTTTTTCCAAAATCCTGGCAAAAATCATCAGAAAATAAAAAAAAAAAAAAAACCGGTATAATAGGTTGCGGACTTATTGACTTTATAGTCAATCGTAAGAGCTCAGTTAGTACAGTGGTGGACTGTAGTGGTATGTAATTTCAGTAATCTATAGGTCGCTGGTTCAAATCCGGCTGGGAGGATTTTTTTTAGAAGAGTATTAAGCAATTAAATTTTCATGGGATTCTGGTTTATGACAATCAATTAAATTAAAAATAAAAATAAATAAATAATAGTTTAAAAAAACTAAATCAACATGCTTTATTAGAAAACCAAAATAAAAAAATAAATAATAGTTAAAAAAACTAAAACAACACACTTTATTAGAAAACCGAACTAAAAAATGAAAAATAATTTTAATTTCCAACAAGCTTGGGATAAAATTAAAGTGGTCAACAAAAAAATCATCTCCAACACATTTAGAATAAAACTAGAGTTATCTACAAAAAAAACAAATGTTACCATCAAAAGCATGGGGTGCTTTTTATGGTTTTTACGTTTTCTTCTTAGAGACTTTACTTTTTCCAATATCTGTTTATTATCAAATATATTAATTGATATAGAGCACCCCACGCTTTTAATGGTAAAATTATTTTTTTATAGATAACTCTAGTTTTATTCTAGATGTGTTGGAGATGATTTTTTTGTTGACCATTTTAATTTTATCTCAAGTGTGTTGGAAATTTAAATTATTTTTCATTTTTTAGTTTAGTTTTCTAATAAAGCAGGTTTTAGTTTTTTTAAACCATTATTTATTTTTAGTTTGGTTTTGTAATAAAGCATGTTGTTTTAGTTTTTTTTAAACTATTATTTATTTTATCATTAAAATTGCCATACAATATTGTATAATGAAATGTTATATTTAAGTAATGTTTATAGATGCCACAATATCTAATGACATGACGTATCTTGAGGTCTTGGTTTCATTCTTTTTTTCAAATGCCCCAGGTTTGTCTTTCGACATTTCTGGTTTCTCTCCTGGCATGGCGTACTTGTAACCCACTTCTGAGGTTGGGGTACCTGGAAGGTGGGGCTACGTTGCCCCAATGATATGATGGGTGATGATGATGATAATGGTGCGCCAGGAGAGTCCCTGATCCTAAGCTTAACCTAAGATGAATATGAATGATGATGATTGCGATGGCCACATGATTTCGCGGACCGTTTGGGCCTTAAAGTTTTCCTGACATTTGTCTTATAGGTAACGAAAAACCCCGATAAAAACCTCACCCAGAAAAACTGTCCTGACCGGGGATTGAACCCGGGCCCGCTGCGCGACAAGGCAGCACGCTTCCCAACAAGGCAGCACGCTTCCCCTAGACCACAGCGGTGGACTGTCTTGGTTTTATTCAGTAGGGTACAAATTTCTATTGTTGTACAGTAGATTCTTCTTAATTGTATAAAGGCACCATATTACAGGGGACAAAGTGTATGTTTTATACTTCTTGTGTGCCACCTGCAGGCATAGTGACTTCCTAGCAGCAGTATCTTACCAAGTTAATTTAGTTACACTTGTATTGAACTTTTATAGGAATAAATCACTATGAGGTTTAATTTAAGATAAAATCAAATGTTTCATACCTCTCTTCATAATTAATCTTCTAAGTAGATCGTGATTTCAAGACCTTTGTGGTCCCATCCTCAGTACCATCTTGACGACTGATGTTATGTCGATTGGAAGAACAATTTCTTCTTCCCTCTGTTGGTGGACCGATAAACCTCTAGATCAGGTCAGAATTCGTGGGAATTTCAAAATTCTTGGTTTTTTGAATGTGGATTTTTTTTCCCTAAACCATGAGTTCCTTTTGTTTATCTATTTGTCTAATTGAATCAAAAGCTAGTGTAATTAAACAAATAGATAAACAAAAGGAACTCATAGTTTGGGAAAAAATCCACATTCAGAAAAACAAAGAAAATATTTAATTTTAGGAAGTGATATTTTGAGTTTATTTTAATTATATTATTTTTTTAGTCTGATCATGTTACCTCAATATTAATGTTGATTTGTTCTTGAACATGTTTCAAAACAATTCTGTTTTATCTGGACAAGCTGACGATAAAACAGAATTGTTTTGAAACATGTTCAAGAACAAATCAACATTAATATTGAGGTAAGATGATCAGACTAAAAAAATAATATAAACAAAGAAAAACTTATGAACTCGAAATTCATGTGAATTCTGACCTGATCCAGAGGTTTATCGGTCCACCAACAGAGGGAAGAAGAAGTTGTTCTTCAGATTGACATAACATCAGTCATCAAGATGGTACTGAGGATTGGACTGAAATGGACCATTTGAAATCGCGATCTACTTAGAAGATTAATTATGAGGAGAGGTATGAAACATTTGATTTTATATTAGTTACACTTATTCACCTGCAGATGCAGGTGGTTAGCACATCACCTTAATACATAATAAGACATCTAGTAGGCAAATAAGGTATTACTTGGTTGGATGAAGAGTGGTTAAATTTTGCACAGAGGCCTTTTTATTCCGGCTTGTGGTTCTTTTACGAGCCTGAAAATCTTCAGATTGGGACCCATTGCTTATTAGTCCTTCCTGGAGGACTTGGCCCTTGGATTTATTTAGTCAGTAATTAAATCAGTATATGAGGGTGCTCTTAATTATATATATATATATATATATATATGATTAAGAAAGTTTTCCTGGGTTTTCCGCATCATGGATTCAAGTTCGGCCTCTGGCCACTGATTCCAATCCATGACACGGAAAACCCAGGAAAACTTTCTTAATCATACTTACACGAAAATCTGCAACGTAACATATATATATATATGCCTATAAATAATTATTCTTTTAGCTCTTGTGCTCTTTGAGGATAGAGTTTTTGTGAGACGAATAATCAATCATGATCCTTTTACATATTTTTCACCATATTGCCTCATATTTCCATTTGTTTGTGCCCAATTAAAGAAAGATAGGAATATAAAATTTATATGGCAATTCTTATGGTAAATTGATTTGTTGAGAATATCCAATGACATTGTACAGCGAAAATGGAGTGAAAATTTCATATAAATGTATTCTTAAAATGAATATTTCAGGTAATTTTTCTCTTTTTACTAATTTTCCATTGAATTAGAATTAATTTTTTTAGATCTAATGTACATACAGTAGATATAATTATTATTTTGTATTTAAACAAAGTCAATCCCATAATTTTAAGGGGGCTCATACACCATAACAGGTCAAAATTTTCAATTTTTTGTTTTTGGTCTCATTTGATAGAGCATACTTTAAAGTACACATTTCTGAAATTTTGTGATGATATCTTCTGTTTTTGTCGAGATATATAATGTTAAATGCTAATGTGCGCTGGTTGACAGTTGGAATGTCGCGGCTTACTTGACATTTTCAATCGTTCCCAAGAGCGGCATAATGTAAAATATATAGAGTACATAGGAGACGGTGATACGTCCATTTTCAAAACTGTGTATCACTCTATGCCATATGGGCCTGACATCACAATAAAAAAATTGAATGTGTGGGTCATGTACAGAAAAGAATGGGGTACAGACTTAGACAGCTGAAGAAGAAATTAACTGGAACTAAATTAGAAGATGGGAAAGACATTGGTGGTTCTGGTCGACTAACTGATGCCATTATAGATAAAATACAAAGATATTATGGCAATGCCATTAGGGAAAATAAAGAGATTGATAATATGAGGAAGGCAATATGGGCTATCTGGTACCATGAAGCTTCAACAGACTCCAATCCCCAGCACTATATGTGTCCACTGGGTGTGGATATCGACAAGCCCAGGCAGAGGGTAGAGAAGCAGCATATAAACATCCACATCCAATACCAATGGCTGTTATGAATGCCATAAGACCTACCTTCAAAGACCTTTCAAAAACAGAACTTCTAAGAAGGTGCTTGAAGGGCCGCACTCAAAATTCAAACGAGTCCTATAATAATAAAGTGTGGACAATTTGCCCTAAAACAAGTAATGCTGGGAAAACAGCTGATGCTGCAGCAACATTCAATGATGGGGATACAAGCAGATTAAAAGTTTTAGAAGAGTTTGGAGTGAATGTAGGAAAATATGCTAAGGCTGCTTTTAGGCATCGTGATGTCCTGCGCATAAAATCTGCTGATAAACACCTACGAAAATCCTCGAAGGAGTCCAGGAGAACTAGAAGATGACTGAGACTTGAGGAACATGGCAGGAGAAGTGAAAAGGAGGGCACAACATATGCTGCAGGAGCTTTCTAGTACAGACTGTAAGTAGAAACATGTGTAAACTCTAACATTGTTTTCCCAAAAGTTAAAATTTTAAGAACATAAAACGCAATAACTCAAAAACGAATGGTTCAATTTGCATGCAATTTTGCACACACACTCATCTACTTAGTCTGTATCAGGTATACTACAATCATTGCACTCTTTTGAATATTAAGGTTAGGTAATGGGGAATACATAGTGTAAAAATTATTTAAAAAAAATGATTAATAAAAAAAAATTTTTTGCTCTAAACCAATATATCTGGGCACATCTTAATAGTTCACAAGCTTTATTAGGGTGTTATATTTATTTAAAAAAATGTTTATACTAGTCAGGTTATTAGTTTTTAAGTAATAATGTATGATATGATATATCCATCCATCCATAGTAATTCTGCCCGAAGGCAGGTCCTTCACTGCAATCATAACATTTCCATGCTATGCTTGCAGCTTTACTAGGGAATTGTAGGTGTAGTAGCTTCCCGTTGCTTTCCACACCGGTGAAGGATGATAATGATAAGGATGAGGATGATGGCCATATGATTTCGGGGACCGTTTGGGCCTTAAAGTTTTTCCTGACATTTGTCTTACAGGTGAGGAAAAACCCCGACTGGGGATCGAACCCGGGCCCGCTGCGTGACAAGGCAGCACGCTACCTCGAGACCACAGCGGTGGACATATGATATATAAGAAACTGAAACTATGCAAATTTTATTTTCCTGCAATTACAAAAATTTTGCTTCAATAATAACAATTTTAATATCAAATGAAAGCCAATAGTGTATACTACCTGTGTGCAAATTTTCATAATTGTATGTTTTATAGTTTTTTATGAATTGTAAAGTAATGATGTGTGTGCATATGTACCTCGTGCTGGGTGTATGAGCCCCCTTAATAAAAACTTGTACATAATGAGACTAGTTGCATGGTGGTTGTGTAGATTTATGTTAATTCAATTTCAATGTTGATTTAAGTTAAAATGTTTTATACCTCACCTCATATCCAGTCTTTTATTATACTGGTTTCGGAGCTTGGGCATCTTCATCTTCAGTAATTTCTTGTCGACTGATGTTATGTTGATCAGGAGAACTGCTTCAAAGAACTGCTTCTTGAAGCAGTTCTCTTGATTGACATATCATCAGTTGACAAGAAATTATTGAAGATGAAGCTGCCCAAGCTTCGAAACTGGTATAATTAGAAGACTGGATATGAGGTGAGGTATTTAATTTAAATCTTACATTAAACCTCATAGTAATTTTTTCTTATAAAAGTCCAATTAAATTTTGATGTTTTATTATAGGCATTCTTAAAGCTCAGGTATTTTTCACCTCATATGTATGCTTGCAGGTTAATAGCTTGAAATGTGATAAATATTAATATGGTGCATACACACATAATAAATGTTTTAGTAAATTAGGATTTCTGAGGGTGAAAATAGTGGATGAGATGCAATCTCTTGAATGTTTCCTGTTCAAAAGAGCTGATGTTTTCTTCTTTCATGTCTGTTTAAAGAAACTGATATAAACTAATATGATTCGGACAGGATTTCCAATCCGGATATAGGAAAAAGAGGAATTAACTACATTCCCATAAATTTTAAGAGCTATCAAATAAAATTATTAATATTGGAGGAAATAATATTTAGAAAGGAGTATACATAATTATGAAATAAGAAATAAAAAAATTAAATTATATAAATATAATATTTATTCAATAATAAAAACAAGAAAAGAACAAAATATGCTTCTTCTTCTTCTTCTGCTTCATGAAGTTAGGCCTTTTGACTTGTTTTCACATCAAGTGGGATTTAATGAATCCTCCCATCTAGTAAATGGGCGTCCAACATTTCTATGTCCTATTGGTTTGTACTTTAGTAACAGCTGAGGGATTCTATCTGTAGGCATTCTCTTGACATGTTCATACCAGTTGTTTCTCATGTTGTCAATTTTATTTGTTAAATTGAAAATATTTAAGTCATTCCTAATATCCTAATAAATTTTGAGAGCTATCAAATAAAATTATTAATATTGGAGGAAATAATATTTAGAAAGGAGTATACATAATTATGAAATAAGAAATAAAAAAATTAAATTATATAAATATGATATTTATTCAATAATAAAAACAAGAAAAGAACAAAATATGCTTAGCACAATATTATCAATGGACAAAGCATCACTATAATATTGTTTAGAAGTTATTAATAACTAGAAAAAAAATTGTAATGCAGTAGTCACAAATGAAAATAAAATAAAAGATCTTAACTAGAATACAAGTTTAAACTATCAGTAGGCCTATAAAATTAGATAAAAATAATGGGTCTTTTATATATTATGCAATTTTTTAAAAATACGATAATTAATTCAAAATGCGTTAAAATAAAAAAACATTATTTTCATCTGTATACACTTCCATTAAGTGCAGGAAATTATATGAGGCATATGTCAACCTCCATTGTCTCGGCAGGCAGTTACTTGGTCTAAGAAGTTTGTGATGACCCTTTCATAGACATCTTACTTATGGAAGAGCATTAACGTGAAATGGTCAAAAACAAATTATGGCCTGCTGTGGGTGAAGTGGATACAGCCAATATGTGGTTTCAGCAGGACAGGTCCACCTGTCACACAATAACCCTACTCCATCAGTCTATGATCTCAATTCATGGCGATTTGGAATGGCCTCCCAGATTGTGTGACCTTACTCCATGTGACTTTTTTATATGATTATGTGAAGTACAAAGTCTACGTAAACAAACTACAAACAGTTCTCCAACTTAAGGAAGAAATTCAATGTGTTATCAACGACATCAACTTCATAGTCAGTAATTGCCTGCTGAGAGGTGGACATATGCCTGATATAATTTTCCACACTTAAATGGGAGTGTATGTAGATGAAAATAAAAAAAAAAAAAAAAAAGGAATTTTTATTTTGATGCATTTTTAAGTTAATTATCATCCATCCATAGTAATTCTGCCCAAAGGCAGGTCCTTCACTGCAATCATAGCATTTTCATGCTATGCTTGCAGCTTTACTAGGGAATTGTAGGTGAGGTAGCTTCCCGTTGCTTTCCACACCGGTGAATGATGATGATGATGATAAGGATGATAGTGGCCATATGATTTTGGGGACCGATTGGGCCTTAAAGTTTTCCTGACATTTGTCTTACAGGTGAGGAAAAACCCCAATAAAAACCTTACCCAGAAAAACTGCCCCGACCGGGGATCGAACCCGGGTCTGCTGCGTGACAAGGCAGCACACTACCTTGAGACCACAGCGATGGACGAGTTAATTATAGCATTTTTAAAAATTGCGAAATATATGAAAGACTCCTTACAATAATGGGAAATATATTTAGTTACACAGAGTTTCGACAAAAGTAATCAAATAGTTTAACTTAAAGAAAAAAATTACTGTAAACATCCTACATTTATGGTCACTTGAACTTCCATACAATCTGCTCTTGATCTCAGTAATTAGAAGACATAAAAGTACCTTGGGTATAAAGGTAAAGACATTTTATTGACGGAAGAAAAATTTGTATCAACAAGGCCAAAATTGTATAAAAATAGCCAATATAATGAACATGAGTTCCTCAATATCTTTGACATTATAAAATGGGTAAATACTTTAATACATGGTGTTTGGAAAGGGAAAGATTACTGTCAAAGATGAAAGAAAATTTATTAATATAGTGAGGAAAACTCCAATTATAAGTGCATCTGAAAAGCAGCACAGATATGTGCAGATTTAGGGAAAGATGTTCATCCAAAACGAGTGAAGAGAACTCTTCATTGGTTGGGATAATGCCCAAGTACAAAGAAGAAAGTCATATATATGTAACATAAATAAACAGAAAAGAATTTCATTTGCAAATGAATTTGTGGGAAAGAATTTTAAGTCTGGAACAAAGTCATCTTCTCAGACAAGATTGAATTTAAGAAGCATTATGATTTGCATACTAGATGTGGGAGAAGTCAAACACAGAATTGAAACAGAAGAATATCATTCCATAGTGAAACATGAAGATGTCATATTTATGATATAGGAGTGTGTGGTAATTTTGGGAATGGGACAATTTATTTTTAGAGAAGTAAATGAGAAATGTGAAAATATGGATACAAGAAGATATTGGAAAATAATCTAGAAAAGAGATGAAAAACTTAGTTTAGCTGTGGGATTACTATTTTCAACAAGAAAATGACCTGAATTTTACTAATTGTATAGTATAGAGATGGTTTGTCTGAAATACACCTTACAGTTTGCAGAATCCTCCCTAATCGCTGGATTTAAATCCTATAGGACACTTATGGGATCAACTGCAAACACCACATAACCAGCAAGGCCCAGGTCAAACATAGACTTTCGGAGGAACAGCATAAATTGGACAAAATGTCTCAGAGAAATTAGTTCAATCTATGCCAGCCTGATTGAAAAAAGTTATTAGCAAAAAAGGATGGACAACTCAATTAGAAACATTGTATTTTTATATTTTTGTGTAATTTTCAAATTTTTCTTTCTTTTTAGTGATTTCTGAAAGAATGAAGCTATTGGGATTGTTTTTATGAAAAGATTTTTGAAAATTGTTTACAGATTTCCATCGATTCTTTTCTAGTAGACACCAAAGAGACTATGACCAATATATATATGTATATATATATATATGGACGTAATGCTCTAGTGGGCAGAACTTTTGTTTAATCGAAACCGAACTTGGCATATAGCAATTAATTAAGAAAAGCAAGACCACGTTCATTAACCAGCAAATTCGGATCATTATGTGTAGGAGTTCACCTGAAAATAAAATTTAAAAATTACTCTAGTAGTTGCATTTTTCAATGTTTGACAACAAACCTCAGCATAAGCTATTAAAATAAACCATGGTAGGTATTTTCCAAAAATCAGCAAAATCTGACTAATAGAAGTGAGGATTTACCTGAAATCCAAAATTTAAAAAAATTGACTTTAGCAACCATTAAGTTTGGTTCGTCGCAATGTTTACCTTACAATTTAATTAACCCTTAAATTAGCAATATGTCCTACAAGATACATTTGATTAATTTATTTAATATTTTTAATGAAGTAATGGAAAAATTAATCGGTACATTTTATTTAAATTGGTGTGAAATTATACAACAATATGCAAATAGGTATACAGTTATGCATGATTTGTTTTCACTGTAGTCTGACATTTTTAAATAAGCCGACATCAGATATTGAATTTCTCCAATTTGGTAAAAGAAATATACTGCATATTCCGTAAACCAGCAAAATTATATCATAAATTTGACTTGATTAGCAATTGCATTGTTTACACAGTTCCTGTATTATGGACTCAACAGCAAAGCTACTATGCATTTTGTAAAATTATTAATTTTGATTTTTCTCTTGCATATATTACAGAATACAAGATACTAAAATGTATGTTAATAAGTTGCTGAACTATCTTTATTATCAATACTAATAAAATTCTTTTTTTAAAACCGTTGAGGTGGTTAGTCATAAAATAAAGTTAAAATATGTACCTTCTTAGGTTAGTGACATTGTCCTCAACTTTTAAAAAATTTATATATGCTTTTTTGTCTGTAGGCCTTTCAGAATCTCTATTCCATCATCAGCAGGTCTTTCTTCACTACATTTATTGATGTGCTTGATGCTGATCTTAATGTAGTGAAGAAAGACCTGCTAATGATGGAATAGAGATTCTGAAAGGCCTACAGACAGAAAAGCTTACATATCTTTTTTAAAAGTTGAGGACGACATCACTAACCTAAGAAGGTACATATTTTATTTTATGTCTTTATTATACAATAATTTTTATTTTGAAAAAATAAATTTAACCTCCAGATCTGGAACATGTTAAATTAAATTCCATATATCATCAAAATATCTTTATTAAATTCATATTACAGCATATTTCAAATGATAAACTAAATTATGTGAATACTTTTGTCAATCAGATTATATTCATTGTTATTTTGTTATTTGGAAATAAAAATTATTTTATTTTGTTGAATTCTATTATTTCATAGGTAATAAATGTCTTCTTAATTTTTCTTTTTAAATTTTATATTTATAATGCTTTAGTTAATAACCGTAAATATAAACATAAATTTTAAGATAATAAATCATACATTTAGGCCGGTATTCAAGAACCAAGCATTCCACGAAGAGTGGTCTCTCCGTGGTTAATTATGTAGGTCATGCAGAACCTACTCTAACTGGCTCACTCTATTCAACATCATGTGCTAACAAGATATTTATTTAAAAAAAAAATTCAGGGAACAATTGAAAGCTGAGAGCCTCAGCTTATGGAAGATGGAGATGGCAAGCCTAGAGAGCTTGGTTCTTGAATACCAGCTTGAAATTACTATTTTACACATTTTGAAAACTTAGGTTTCTAACACTTCATTGCTTTACATATTCTGTAATAAGGTTAAGTTATTTATACTTAAAGTGTATTACAAAGTTACAAGATTGTAACACCACAAAATTTGTTGTACACAACACATTTTATTCTAGTCTATTAGTCTTAGGGACTATTTCATCAAGTTTCGCTAACTTATTCCAAATAATAACAGTAAAAACAAATATTATAACATTTAAAGTATTAATATTTTATTTTAGGAAGTGATATTTTGAGGTTATTTTAATTAAATTATTTTTAGTCTGTTCATCTTACCTCAATATTAATGTTGATTTGTTCTTGAACATGTTTCGATTATATCATAATCATCGTCAGCATATTGCCGAGACTGGTTAGATTTATGTTGTACACCTTGAATGTCAATGTCAGGTCCATCCTGTGGTTGGCCAAAGAACTTCCAAACAAGGTCACGCTCAGTCAGTATTTCAAAATTCATAACTCTGTTTTTGTTCTTCTAAATATAGATTTTTTCCCCAAATAGTCAGTTCTTTTGTATTTTCTAACTGTTTTAATAATTTAATAATTTATCTGCAGTTGCTGCTCAAGTTTGGTCTGAAAAACATATAAATTCGGACGCTAAATTATTAAAACAGTTAGAAAATACAAAAGAGCTGACTATTTGGGAAAAAATCTGTATTCAGAAGAACAAAAACAGAGTATGAATTTTGAAATACCGACTGAGTGTGACCTTGTTTGGAGGTTCTTTGGCCAACCACAGGATGGAGCTGACATCGACATCCAGGGTATGCAACATAAATCTAACCATCTGGGCAATATGCTGACGATGATTATGATGTAATCGAAACATGTTCAAGAACAAATCAACATTAATATTGAAGTAAGATGAACAGACTAAAAATAATTTAATTTAAAGTATTATTAGACTTAAGGGATGCTCACTAAAAAAAAAAATTGCTAATGTATAAACATTGTCATTTGGAGAAATAGGCCTAAGTTCTATTAATTAATTTTTTTTTAACAGTTTCATAAAATTGTTGATACTAGTAATGAATCCAGTACCTGCTATATCACAAATCAGATGTGACATAACAACGAAGGATAATCCTTATTAGTTACTTGTAATCTGTGACTAATTTCCTTTAATATTATAAGCACATTCATTTATGAAGTACTCGTAATGGATCATTTAAATTTTCAAAGTGATTGTTCCTTAAATAGTTAACATAGGGGGTCTACTTCTCTCTAGAAGTCTTTATAACAGTTATAGATTCATATTTATTTATCATATAGAATTGTTCTACCATATTTTTTATGAATAATATAAAAGTTTGAAAGAAGAAATATCTTTCACTAAATAAATTGTATCGCACTTTTTAGAAAGGAACCGAGTCAAAATTTGCTACTTTTCAGGAGAGCATAAAAACTTATTTTCATAAACAAATAGCAGAATAAAATATTTATGTTATATATTATATAAACATAACATTGGACTGAATTTAATGATAACAGACTAGTAATGGAAATTTTGTGCTACCACCGTATATCTGTTATTTAAAATTTGAGACTTAGTTCCTTTCTTCATTGGACATTGTTTTTGAAAGAATAAAATGGACATACAGAGTGAACAAAATTTATTCAATACAGATCTACATGTATTTTGCTTAAATTGACATGTTAGGAACATTAAAATAACATTTTGATTAAAAAAAATCAAAATAGACTCATTTATTTAAAAAAAAAACTAACACATGTAATATAACAGGCATTTCTCATTCATGGTGCACCAGGATCTGTAGTAGAGTTTGAAAGAATTACTTCTTCATTAAATTCTTTAGCATTTGCATCACTGATGTACTTCATTAATTTCTTAAGATCTTCATTCTTTGGGGATTGATGGGAATTTGTCCTCCGGGATAGGCCTATGCCTTTGATAGTTCCAATGACAAACCAAATTTCCTTTTCCAAGATGAAAACTTATTGCTTACATAACTTTTTGTGTATGGTCGTGCTTCTACAATACCAGGATTGTTGGAGTTGTACGTGAATTCCTTATATAATAAGGGTGTGAAATGAACCTTTCTCTCACGAGGATTCTTTGCAGTTTCTTCCGATATGGTATCCATTTTGAAAAATTTAGGCCACCAAATATCGAAGTTACTGATCAATTAAATTAATATTTAGAAGCTAAAGCTATTACTATGATAGAAATAAGTAAATTAATAAACACAATTAAATTATTGTAAATCAATGGTAAAGAGAAAAATTTTTGCCTGAACTGGGAATCAAACACAGAACCTTTAGCTTTCCGTGCTGATGCTCAGACTACTGAGCAAATTTTTCTCTTTACCATTGATTTACAATCATTTAATTGTGTTTATTAATTTACTTATTTCTATCATAGTAATAGCTTTAGCTTCTAAATATTAATTTAATAAATAATGCTATAGTTGTGTGGAGTCCCTTCATGTCTTCTTCAGGTAGAAGCCATTCATTGTGTATTTGTGAATGATGATTCATTGCAATTGAATGTGGGACCAGTAGAGTAAAGGTAAAGGAAGGATTTCTGCTTGGATGGGAATGAAGCCTGGATTAGCTCAGTGGTCTGAGTATTAGCAAGGAAAGCTAAAGGTTCGGGGTTCGATTCCTGGTTCAGGCAAAAATTTTTCTCTTTACCATTGATTTACTGATCAATGTTTCAGAGTCTACAAGTTTAAATAATGTATTTTGCTTGCTTTGTTGATTATTTCTAAATATTATTTTATTATATATATTATGTCTACAAGTTTAAATAATGTATTTTGCTTGCTTTGTTGATTATTTCTAAATATTATTTTATTATATACACCCTGTCAGCCCTTCTTAGTGCTTTTTTAAAAACCCCAAAATCCCTATCACAAGGGAGGAAAGAGTAACCATGCTCAGGAAAAGAATGTTTTATAGTTTTGAATCTTCCTGAAGCAACCAGACTAAGTCCAAAACCTAACCATTGTATGGTTTTTGTTTGGGCCTGGGCAGCCATCTGAAAACATGTGTATGTTTTCTAAATTTTGGGGCACAAATTCATTAAAATAACCTTTTAAAAATGAATGAACATAATTTGCTCCCTTTTGAGCCTGTCCTTCATGGTACACGTACAGCACACATTGGTTGGTTTAAGATTATGTATGCAAAATATATTAACCCATACTGTGCTGTCATGTGTTCGATACCCAAACGGTGAAGAAACGCACTAACTTCCTGACTTAGTTCTTTTCTTTACCATACTATAAACATCACAGTGCTGTTAGAGACACATGGAAGGGTCCGAATAAGTTCATTTCTTTGCCAATCAATGCATCTTGGCAGTAGTAATCACTTAGCAAGGAAAAGCAAAAATGGCAAATTTTGACTTAGTCCGTTTCTAAAAAGTGCGATTCAGTTTTACACTACCTCTACTGGTGCTCTGATTAAATGTAGAAATTATAATGAATCATTAAATACACAAATAAAAAACCATGACAAAACATTATGAAATCAACCATAAAGAATAAATATTTTATTACACACAATATTAATTTGCTATCATTATTATCAAAATATTAAGCAGTCGGGTAAAATATGAGCAAAATGACTTGAAATAAAGAAAGATATTCAAATACAAATATTACATAATATTGAATGTTCAGTTTGGACATTTATACTAAAAATTTATAAAAAAATATATAGTGAAAATATTGAAAATATAATATTCAGTATTGCTACTGCATTATATTTACGTTATTAGATAATTTTATTTAATTTTAGTTGAATTACTTCTTGTTGTATAGATAATTTACAAGTTTTGGAATTTGTTATGCTAATTTATTTTAAAACACTGTATCTAATATTCTCAACTACTTTTTCATCAAATCATTAATCTATATATAAAATGTTATGGATATATAATGTAGTATACAATATATGAAGACAGAGAATTAAAAAAAAACTTGTTAAAAGTATTTGGAATAATATTCCTCAAAATAGAATAAACTTCCTTTTTAAATTTATTTATTTATTGTAATACAATATAGAAAAACATATTAAATCATTCCTCATTTACAGGAATACAAAGAACACATCAAATTGAATAACTAAAATAGTTATATTCTTTCATATAATACATAATAAGTTTTACTTTTAAACATATGTATTACATTATATATCCATTATTAAAAGTACACGAGGTAATGCTATAATGAAGGCAATCTATCAGTTCATAAAAAATATTCTCTTGAAGATTCTCTCATAGTATTTTGCTGAATTTCACATTATTATTATTATTATTATTATTATTATTATTATTATTATTATTATTATTATTATTATTGTACAGAATGCCAAATTATGCAGAAAAAAATTTTTTCGAACAATATTCCTATTCTATTTTTCAATATGTTTTTATTTATTTATCTAGTTGGAATAGGTTAGTCATATATAAAACAAATTACTTTGACAGCGTATCTAAAAAGTATATTAACAAAATTTCAGTTGCTTTTCAGTTGGAGAATAATTATTTATTAATTTAAGGAGAATACACAAATACATATATATATATATATATATATATATATATATATATATCATCATCATCATCATCATCATCATCATGAACAAATTCGTTTTAGGCCATGTGGCCTGTACGGTAAACCTAGCGAAGATGGTCTTGATCTTTCCACACACACACACATATATATATATATATAAATGTATAGAGTTGAGCAGAAATTATGAAAGAGGGAAAATAATTCAATTTTGTGGTAGGAAACAGAAAAAAAAATCAGTTTTACACCATTTTATTAAAATATAAATAATAATGAATAAATATTTCATAAGTATGATAAATTATGTATTATGTTATTATGAAATAATGTACCATTAAAATTTTGTTGTTGGTAATATTATGTAGTATTATAAAATATTACATATTTATTCTCATTTTATTAATTTTTAAATTTGTACATGCCACAATTTATTAAAAAACCATTTAAGTTTAATTTTCATAAAATTTTTAATGAATAGAATATTGATAATGGAGTACAAGAGAAGAATTTCTGCAAAAAAGTAGAATGGTTTTTATTAATCAACATCTAATATTATAAGATTGACATTTATTTTGTTGTGGCTTTCAGCAATACCAGAGAGAATCGCTATCAAAGGCCTTCACAGATGGATGTTATAGAAGGAATGTTCAATGTGATACTACATTCATGTGGTTACATACTTATTCACTGACACGTGTGTTCTTTGGTCCTCTCTACATTACTATCATTACATTATTCTTCCTATTGTTATTTGTCTTTTTCTACTTCTCTCAGAATAGTTCAATATCCTATATAATATACACTGCATTCTTTCCTATCTATGTATGTTATTTTTACAGTATAACATTTTTTTTTCTTCCATATTCATTTAGTTCATCTATAAATGTATTGTTTTTAGTTAATATGCTTTTGACTTACCTTATAAAGGCATGCATCTTGTTTTGCCTCTTAGTATTGAGCATATCATAGCCTTATTAACTTAATGTAATTAAATATATGTAGCAAATAACACTATGAGGTTTCTTTTAATTATTAATGTGTTGTACCTCACCTCATATTTCTTAATTTTTATGCAGACTGGTTTCGTTGCTTCTGTGCGACTTTCTCGATGCATTACAACTGTTGCTTTGTGGTTTTCCTTCCTGCAAGTTGATTTCTGTTCCCTCTATTGGCTGACCAATGAACTTCCAAATCAATTTTTTTTCTCTTTCACTGGGGTTTTCTTTTTATTCTTGCACATGTACATTTTTTCCCAAATTGTGAGTTCCTTAGATTTTTCTAACTGTTTAAGTAATTTTGCCTTAGTTTCAATTCTGTGTTTTTCTGACCATGCATGTGCAGCTATTGCAGATTTTTTATATCTCCATTTTAAACATTTCTAAGGCGTTCTTTCAATCTTGTAAAACGTATAATTGAAAACAAGGCAAAGTTACTGAAACAGTTAGAAAAATCTAAGGAACTCACAATTTGGGAGAAAATTTACATCTGCAAGAATAAAAAGAGAACCATGAATTTTGAAATTCCCGGTGAAAGAGAGAGAAAAAAAAATTGATTTGGAAGTTCATCGGTCAGCCAGCATAGGGAACAGAAATTAACTTGCAGGATGGACAACCTTAAGGCAACAGTTGTAATGCGTCGAGAATGTCGCATAGACGCAATGAAACTGGTCTGCATAAAAATCAAGAAATATGAGGTGTGTCAAAATATACAACTCATAATAACTTAATTTAGTATTCTTAGTGTTTACAGAATTAAGATGCACCTATTGTTTGGAAAACATCAGGAATTTTACAGTAAAGTACTGATTTTTTCCCCCCATATTTTAATGGTTAAACAATACAGGGTGCAGTATATGTTAGTTAACCGAGAATCCAAATATATTATTTTCTGTAGCTTACAACATCTATACAAAAACAACTACCAAAATTCCCTAGTTAGCAAATTACCTCAAGCAGTAGTGTTTGTGATTATATTCTGAAGCTCCCATATTCAAACCCCAGTTACAACCAATCTGATTTTTTCCCCTTGCAACTATGTGCAGTGGTTAACTGGCTTATGCCACCACCCTGTATATTGTGACTTTTGACCAATAGAAATGGAGAACTGCACTTGATTATCCTTGTTGCACTCTGGATTAAAAATCCATTAATCTGGACCTGATATAAATGTATGTTTTGTTGAATTATTTAATTTTTAATTTTTGTTATTTATCAGTTCAAATCTTATTCTAAATTCATTAAACATATTTTCGTTAGTATTGTCTATTTAGTGCATCAGATTTTAGAAATTATACCTCATGCTAATTTTTCTACTGTACTTTAATAAGATAAACACTTTGGTCTACATATTTTCAAACTATCATGTAATGGTTTTGTTCAAAATACAGGGTGATTCACAATAAGTATTACAGACTTCAAGGGGTTGTAGAGGAGACTTAGTAGATAAAGTTTTGATGAGGAACCCATGTCCGGAAACGTACCATTTTGATGTAAAATAAGTTGGAAGATCGAAACATAATGGGCTGATATCGTGTGTCTTATGTTTCAGAATAAGTATTACAGACTTCTAGGGGTTGAACTACACCTGTCGAGTTGGAAGATCTTCTTGCACGAATTGTGGCGGCAGCAGAAATTATTGAGCACACACCAAGTCTTGTGTGACGTGTGTATGAGAACTTGCGTCGCAGGTACATTTTGTGCAACGAACAACAAGGTCGCCACGTGGTACCACATTTGTAGAACAACCCCTAAAAGTCTGTATTACTTATTCAACAATAAGAGAAATAATGAATGTAGAAAAGGATATTGTACAAGATATTGAAGAAATCCAACTAAGATGGTATGGACATATAATGAGAAGAAGGGACACAGAAACAAACAAAGAAGTATTGAAATGGATACCTCCAGGAAAAGGGAAACGTGGTAGACCAAAGCCAACGTGGATAAAGATAATTCAAGACAACATGAAGAAGAGAAATGTGACAGAAGCAGACACACAAGACCGGGAAGTGTGGAAGAAAAAAAAAGTATGTTTTGGTCGAGGATACCTGTGTAAATAACAGAAACGATCCTGAAATATAAAAAAAAAACTTATTATGAAACACAGCCCATTGTGTTCCAATCTTCAAATTTATTTTACATCAAAATGGTACGTTTCCGGACATGGGTTCATTATCAAAACTTTATCCACTAAGTCCCCTCTACAAGCACTAGCAGTCTGTGACACTTATTGTGAATCAGCCTGTATAAGTAAATATTTCAGTCATTGTTTGTGATTAGTTTTCCACTTAAAATTATAATCTCTTGATTTTCAAGAAAATTATAAACATATTTTTATAGAAGGCAAATATACAGTACTTTTAAACTGTAAAAGACATGTCCCAAACCATGTATCACTAATTCTTAATTATCAGAGTTGATGGAATATGCGAATGATTACTAAAACACTTACAAAAAGAGTCACAAGAGTTCATACCCAACAATGAACTGAAGTAGTTTAGTGTTTGATAAGGGTGTCACAGTCTGCCGAAGTTTCTACTATAGTGTTGTTGGTACCAAAGCATATTCTGGTATTCCGCTTCATAAACATCGGGGATGTGAGTTCCCGCAGCTTGATTATGTACCATACTAACGGTAGCAGCACCCAGGAATCTTATTTCGAACTCTATTAGTTGTGTGAAGAATCCAGTATTAGGCTTTATTGTTGGTCGTCGGGTTTTAAGATGAGCGTATGCTTTCTTAAGAGGCATTCTTTCATGTTTAATGAGGTATGCAAGGCAGAGCGATGCAGATCGGCTGATACCTGCCACGCAGTGAACTAATGTTTTACCTCCAGCATTTCTCACCTGAAATTTAATTAAACATTAGGTGAAATACAAACTTCAATTTCTAACTTCATAAACATATCCATTCATCCATAGTAATTCTGCCCGAAGGCAGGTCCTTCACTGTAATCATAGCATTTTCATGCTATGCTTGCAGCTTTACTAGGGAATTGTGTAGGTGTGGTAGCTTCCCGTTGCTTTCCACACCGGTGAAGGATGATGATGATGATGATAATGATAAGGATGATCATGATGACGATGGCCATGTGATTTGATTTCGGGGACCGTTTGGGCCTTAAAGTTTTCCTGACATTTGTCTTACAGGTGAGGAAAAACCCCGATAAAAACCTCACCCAGAAAAACTGCCGAACCCGGGCCCGCTGCGTGACAAGGCAGCACGCTACCTCGAGACCACAGCGGTGGACATCATAAACATATAACTATAGGTAAATCTTAGTACTATTTATATTGAATAAAGGAAAAAACAAATCATTATTGATTGTCAAAAAAGGTAATTTATAATATTACAGTATAGTTATTTAGTTATTTATAGGTTGGCAACCCCAAAATTTAAGAAATTGAACTTTCAATCATGGTCGCCATTACTGTAAGTACGACAGAACGCACTATAGTGCAAATATATATATATATATATATATATATATATATATATATATATATTTTAATCTGGTGAACATGTTATCAACTCCTGTCAGACAAAAAACCTAAGCTACATAAAATACGTATGAATTTTCAATCTAACGTGTTCAAATTAACGCGCAGTAATCGATTTTCTTCGTACATCTGGAAATATATATTTTTTCGTAATTAGAATATGGGCCAAATCAATCTGGTGTTGAATTGGCACATGTTTTTATGCAAATATTTATTTGTAACCAATCTAATGTTTTTTTTTTATTTTGTAGAGAATCTTTACGCATTCCAAAAGAATCTGATGGTGTGCAATTTTTTTTGGGTTGTGTCTATAGGTGTTCGAAAATTAGTGTTGATATATGTCACAATTTTTAAGAAGAATATTTGGACCAAATAGAGGAACTGATAACTGTTGGAGATTCAAAACAAATAACGAACTAAACAAATTAATAAAAAATTAGAATATAGTAAACCATGTAAGATCTCTCAGAATTGGTTGGCTTGGACATTTGATAAGAATGGATGATCGGAGACTGTGGTCACGAAGCTCTATAAATGGAAACCTATAGGAGGGAGAGCAGTTGGAAGACCGAAGATCAGATGGGAGGATGACACAATGAACGATCTAAAGAAAATGAAAGTAACTAATTTGAATATGACAAGAGACAGATTGGCATGGAGGAGGATTGTTGAGAAGGTCAAGACTTTTACCTTTGAAGTTGTCGCGTTGAAGTGTTGAAGTTAGGAGGATGATGATGATAATATGTCACAATTAACTAACTCACTGGCACTATCGAATCCGGAGATTCATAGCCGCGCGGACATCAAACTCCCCATACATCTCTATCCTGAAGTTTGTTTTTCAATCATCCCCTGTTTGATTTACCTTCCACAAATCATGGTTAATATTATTTTTTTAATCTTATTCTTGGCCGCGGTGGCGA
This sequence comes from Diploptera punctata, assembly GCA_030220185.1. Lineage (NCBI taxonomy): Eukaryota > Metazoa > Arthropoda > Insecta > Blattodea > Blaberidae > Diploptera > Diploptera punctata. Next base: position 230,488 of record JASPKZ010010672.1, read on the forward strand.
GGGCCGCGGGTTCAAACCCGGCCGGGGTCGATGGATTTTTTAGGATGGAAAAATCTAAGGAGCAAGTCCTCCGGAAGAGACTTTAAGCCGTGGGTCCCGAGTCTGAAGATTTTTAGGCTCGTAAAAGAACCTCAAGCCCGAATTAAACATTTTCATCATCCAGGGATTAAGCTTGTTGGCTCGTTCCGGTTTCATGAAAGCTAGAATCTTTAAAATTGTTCAGACCATCTTCAGTGTGGACGTCCAACATTTCTCCTTCCGCGTGGTTTATAATATAGCAATAATTTTGGAAATCTTTCTTTTGGCATTCTATCAACATGTTCTTTCCAGATGTTCCTGTATTTAATTATTCGATCTGTAAGTTTGAAAATATTTAGTTCTTATATCTTCATTTCTTTTCTTATCCAGCAGAGTATATCCTGAATTAAAACATATTTGAGAAAAATTTATCCGGTCTTCCTCCATGAAAGTAATATCTTAGTTTTGTACTAGCTATATCCTCATTGCGATGTGCTAAGCACATCTCACTCGCTGACATCTATAGGGAAATAAGTAAATACATTAGTCTGGCTAAGAAACTTCCCACTAGGGGAAGAACCCATGTCCCGAGCGGGACGAACAGGAAACAATAATTTCTTGGCATACCCATTGGGCGTTTTCCCTCAAGTTTTATATGTCACACGTATACGTTAGAAATGTAAAATATGAGGAACAGAGAATCAAAAAACCAAACTGGAAAAGCACAGGATGTTTATTAAACAAATCATGTTAAGAAAGGTTCGGGTCAGTGTACTAGTATAAACATAATTGTGTTGGTAGCACTGTACTTTCTTAGTCACACTGAGATCTGGCACATATAGTCGTTCTTTCTGGCACTTGAGAACGCCGCTTCTATTTTGGATTGAAACGCTCGGAATTTCAACTGTCATACTCTCAGAGGAGATTCCTTACTCATGAGGTTTCCGTTTCAAACCTGCCATCAGCCACCAACAGCTCATTTAATAATAATAATAATAATAATAATAATAATAATAATAATACTAACAATAGTGATGATAATTATAGTAATGATGATGATGACGATGATAATAATAATAAATAGATAGTTTCATCGGTTAATTAATGTCTTTGACATCGTACGATTCCTAAGAGCCAATTTTGTCGGTCCGTCCAATCTCCTGTTTGTAGATTTTTCTCCTTCATGTTTAAGTATATACCCTGACTCCAGGAAGTTTTAGATCTTCCTCTGCCTCGTCTTCCTTCAGGTTTCCATTACAAAAGTAGCTGATCCTCTTCCATTCGCTGGACATGTCCGTACCATCTTAATTGCTGAGTTTTAATATAATCTAAAATAGTGTCTTCAATCTTTATATTCTCCCTTATAACTGAGTTCCTAATTTTTTGTCTTCTTGAATAGTAGCAATAATAATAATAATAATAATAATAATAATAATAATAATAATAATAATAATAATAATAATAATAATAATAATAATAATAATAATAATAATAATAATAATAATAATAATAATAATAATAATAATAATAATAATAATAATAATAATAATAATAATAATAGTGTCTTCAATCTTTATATTCTCCCTTATAACTGAGTTCCTAATTTTTGTCTTTTTGAATAGTAGTAGTAGTAGTAGTAGTAATAATAATAATAATAATAATAATAATAATGATAATAATGATAATAATAATAATAATAATAATAATGATACTACTACTACTACTACTACTACTACTACTACTACTACTACTAATAATAATAATAATAATAATACTAATTATGATGATAATAATTATAATGATAATAATGATGATGGTAATAATAATAATGATGATGATAATAATAGTAATAATAATAATAATAATAATAATAATAATAAAGGTAAAAATAATCAATAATAATGAAAGAACATTACTTTCAGTTTGGATGAAATAGTGTTTAAATGAAGGTTTTTTTTATCAATGCCACCAGATTGTCATTACAACATTTCTAGTATTTTCTCCTGGCATGACGTACTTATGGGATTGGGGCGTCTGGAAGGTGGAGTTACGCTGCTCCAATGTATGAAAGGTGATGGTGATGGGTAATGGTACGTCAGGATAGGCCTTAAACTAAACTTAATCTAACGAGGCGACTGTGATAATGATGGCTAAATAGTTTTCGGGGATCGTTTGGGCCTTAAAGTGTCTTGACATTTGTCTTACAGGTGAAGAAAAACCTCGAAAATAACCTCACCCAGAAATTTGTCCCGAACGGGTATCGAACCCGGGCCCGCTGCACATTATCTGAGATTTATGTTTACGGTGTAGGATTCTTTTGAATTATAGTATCACTTTCATTAATCAAAAATGCTCAGTTATTCTCGCAAACTCGAGGCCTCCAAACCGTGTACTTACGAAACGTTTCTATGGAACAACTGAGATATGAACCGTGAAACCCTGAATGACAGCAAGAGACGCTAACAATTACATTAAAAGGGCAGTCAAGACTAAAATGGGATTATATTTAACTAGAAGAAAATTTATAGCATTTTTTAAATTCTAATAATAAAATCCGTGTTGACACACTCATATTTCCTGATGATCAGGCTACAATGGGTTGACACACTCATATTTCCTGATGATCAGGCTACAATGGGTTGACACACTCATATTTCCTGATGATCAGGCTACAATGGGTTGACACACTCATATTTCCTGATGATCAGGCTACAATGGCTTCTTCAGAGAATGATTTACAAATATCGATTTTTAAATTAAATGATATTGCACAAGATTATAACCCAAACATTTCTTCAACAAAGACTAAAGTAATGGCCCAGTGTTGCAAAGAAATGGAAATAACAAAAATAGTACTAAATGACAAAAACGCTAGAATAAGTAAAATATTTCAATTACCTAGGCATATCTTTAGGTTGTAATTGAGAAAAAGACATAAATAATAAATCACAAATATTTCAATATTTATGTCTCACCCTTAAAAGATCACTGGGAACGAAAATAAGAAAAGAAACACATTAACATTTTATAAAGTGTTGGCTGTACATGTAATATTGTATGGCTCAGAAATATGGACTCTGAATAAACAGTCAATTAACGGAATAGAAGCAGCAGAAATGAAATATTTACGATTTGTGACAGAATAAACTTTAATGTATAAAAAACGAAGTGAAGATATCCGTAAAGAACTACAAATATTCAGTTTGACAGATAAAATAGAAGAGTATAGGAGAAAATGGTATGAAAATGTCTGCAGAATGGATACAAACAGATTGCCTTGGAAAAGTCTGAACTATCAACCAAGAGGAGGAAAAAGAGATCGGGGACGCCCACGAATGAGATGGACACAGCAGCTATAATACTTGGAGCCAGAACGAATCAAAAAGGTTTAATCCTTGCAAGAAGAAGAAGAAGAAGAAGAATGCTTTCCAAATACGAAATATTTCTGTTTTAAGAAAAATCAAACTTACTGTGGAATATACATCTAAGGGTGCGTGAATATTGGAGCGACGATAAACGAACTAGCGCGTACTCGTTATTACTTTATGAACGAAGCTGGGTGTCCATGTTGGAGCGATGATAACGAGAAATATCAATGATTATAGTAACAGATAATGTATTTTCTAATTCAAATTCTTCTTACTAGAGCATAGAAAATCACGTATAAGTTAGTTAATGGTTTGCTAAAAGAATACAACATTAATAGTATACTATTACACTGTAAAACACTTCAGAAACGTTCGTTGTACATCGTGCGCGATGGTGTTTTCAAAATAATAAATAATAGTAAAATAATAACATCTTTGTTGGAAATATTTGCGTTCATTATAAACATTTGACTAACGTTAACAGTGTGGGTAATATTTATTAGTTGAGACTACAGCAGACCGTGACACCAATCAGTCATAAAATGGCGGCAAATACGTATTTATTGTTTTATATTGTTTCAAATAAAGTCAGTTCATTTAAAATGCAGTGATTTGTTTCGAATAATGTATATTAACACTACCTTCTGGATATATTTTTGTATTTACATTGTACGTAGGGGCACGCCGTAGGTAGTGGTTAAGGCACTGAGCTACAAGCCGGAGGGTCCAGGGTTCAAATCCCGTTGGGGTCAGGATTTTTAAACTGACCCAAACCCACTGGCGGCACTATGACCCTGGGGTCGACTCAGCCTCTAACGGAAATGAGTACCAGACGCTTGTTCTGGGGGTAAAGGCGGCCGTCACGCAGGGCTGACAACCCAGCTGACATAAAGTGCCGATTGTCTAGAAAAAGTGGGAACCTTAACCTCCTACTACCCCAAGGGCCTCCGGGTCTGTTGTGGGATCACTTTACTTTACTTTACTTTACTTTATTTACATTGTACGTAGTAGACATAAAGAAGAGTGGTTTTACTTCCCGCACTTGGTTTGTAATATTATAGTATAGTTATTTAGGTTGGCAACCCCGAAATGTAGGAAGTTGAACTTTCAATCATGGTCGTCATTGCTGTAAGTACGACAAAATGCATTATCGCGCAAAAAAATTATTCTCGTTGTAAGGAATTAAAAAAAAAGTGCGTTTTCTTTTGTGGAATTTCTTGAACGTACTGTTGTTTGTAAGTGCGCGGACATATTTTAATGTTCTCTAGTCAGGTAGATGCAGTGTGGTATGTAATGGAATATTTTTAATTAGAACTGCTGCTCTCGCTAGTATCTGGGGAACAGGTATTTCTAGCCACATTTTTATTTTCTATAGTGATACAAATGTTGCATGTTTCTAAATGTAGAACATTTGCATTGCAATCCCAGCAATGAATATATATTTAAAATGTCGCAGTTATAGATTTGGAAGAACACAAATATTTCGAATTTCTTCTTTTGATTCTTCGTCAAAGCATGACTTACGAGATAATTTTTTTTTTGCAGCCAGTTTATTAGAGTTATGAGCAAATCCATTGTACTTCATTCGCTTTTGCTATAAATCTTTTATTAAAATAATTTTTTTTTCATTCAAAGTCACCATCTTGTCATTTCGACATTCTGATATTCTCTCCTGGCATGGCGTTGTTGTAACCCACTTCTGAGGTTGGGGCGCCTGGAAGGCGGAGTCATGCTGCCCCGATGATATATGATCGGTGATGATGGCAATGATACGCCAGGATAGGCCTTAATCTTAAACTTAATGAATATATTAATGATGATAATGATGGCCAGATGATGTTTGGGGACCGTTTGGGCCTTAAAGTTTCCTGACATTTGTTTTACAGGTGAGGAAAAACACCCAGGAAACTTGTTCCGACCGGGTATCAAACTCGGGCCTGCTGCGTGACAAAGCATCACGCTACCTCGAAACCACAGCGGTGGACGTATTGAAATAATATAAAACAATATGCCTTTTACCAAGTGAGTAGTTCAAACGGTACCGATAGCGTTTGAGATTCGCATTCGGGATATCCCGGCTTCAAACACAATCTTGAGTTTTTTCACTAGTTATCCGCAGTCATTAGGGAAAATTCTGGTTTGGAAATTAATTTCCAGGACAAATTTAATCATATACGCCGTTTCATAATGTAAAACATTGCCTATATTAAATCAACACAAAACACATGACAAACATAACAATAAAAATAAAAACAATAGACCAACAATGTTCTGGACGTCATATGATCTTGATGTTGAAGAGTCTGTAAACATAATAAAATAAAATAATTTAATTTATATACAGATTTTCAATGATTACACATCTTTCTGTGCCTAAAGTTTTATTTTCCTTCTCCACTCGTCTCTATCCATTCACTCCATGTCCTTCAGTCCTCTTGATCTCATTCCAGTTTTTATTTCTTGCATCCACGAGTTTCGAGGTCTTCCTTTCCTTCTTCTTCACGTGGACACCATTACTGTGTTTTTCTGGTAACCTTCCTTCTTGCATTCGTCGTACATGCCCATACCAATTTAATTGCTTGTATCTTATATAATCTACTATTGAATATCTAATATTACTTTTTTCTCGTATGACAGTATTTCTAATTTTGAACATCTTGCTGTTCTCCTCAAGAAATCCATTTCCATCGACATAAGTTTTTATTCTAAATTATTGAATTTCCAAACTTCAGCTCCATATGTAAAATAATGCTCCTTTTAGCAAGAAACGGGTTGAAAATAAATAAAACAACGCATGATGCAATTAAAACTATATTTATAAACTCATCATTTACTTGCATTATTCTATCAGAAATGCTGTAATTTAGTACGTCCTATTCAACTATCGCACCCGGTGGTCTAGTGGTTATGCTCCTTGCCTCTGGTCCCGAAGGTCGCGGGTCCAAACCCGGCTGTGCTCGATGCATTTTTAGGATGAAAAAATCCAAGGAACAAGGTCTCCGGGAGGAACTTCATGCCATGGATCCCGACTCTGAAGATTTTCAGGCTCGTAAAAGAACCGCAAGCCTGAATAAAAATGCCTCTGTGTAAAATTTAACTGACATTCATCCATCCAAGTAATATCTTAGTTGCCTGCTAGATGTCTCATTGAGGCGATATGCTAGCCACATGTCACTCGTTGACATCTGTAGGTAAATAAGCTTAACTAAATTAGCTTCATTAAGAAACTCTCGCTAGGGAGCAACCATGTCCTCCACGTGAGACGTATGAGGTATACACACACACATATACCTTCAACATGTAATTTAGAGGTTGCATGCTTCATTAAATAAAATACTACGCGTACAATTTTCTTTGAAGGAGATCTTCAGTAATAGGCCCACTCATGACTTGAGAAATCACGTGATAATTAATGGAGAGATAAACGAATCTCGTGATTTAGAAAATTACAATTCACAGACTGTGTGCTCAATTAGTACGTCGATGATTGAGTTTGTTGGACAGTATTTTATCAGTGAAGTACAAAGATATCTAGGCCCATGCCACCACCCCTTGGGATACCTCGGTCATCATGACCATACTCCCAAGTCCCAGACGTGTCCTCCCTATCTAGTTCGCGTCCACATTCAAGGTTCTCGGCTTGAAACCAACACCTCTAGGGAGAAGGTGTTGGAGTTGCAATTTCTGGGAATTGCTGAGCTTCGTAGTCGTCAGGTCGCTCATATTCCTGACGACTCCACAGTTGGTCCACGGGCTCCTTGAGCCTAGCTGTCGCAGATCCACCGACCGTTCCCCTGTTCTGCCTCCAGGGACGTATCCTGCAGCCGTTGTGAGACCGGCTAGGGCTTGAGTCCACAAGCACCACAGTGTGAGACTTTAGTACATCCAGGTGCTCATCTCCTGGCGACCCCACAGTTTGTCCACGAGCCCGTAGGCTGTGCCAGGAACCAGTACAGTTGTTCCCCTCTGCACTGGTCCGAGCCGTGCCCTGGTGTGCTCCCAGGGACGTGTCCTGCTGCAGTTGTGGTCCAGCACGGAGATCGCAAGCTCCAACAGGTGAGCAATAGTACGGCAAGGCACAAGAATTGCTACAGACAATGGTAATTCCACTAGTTTCAAAATAGAAAAAATAAATTTAGGAGTAAGACAGGAGTGTCCCCTCTCGCCGACTTTATTTAATATATATTTGGTCGCAGCTGTCGTAGAATGGCAAACACAGCTAAGTAAACATTTTAAACTAGGAACTACCATTGTAGACACAATTATGTTTGCAGATGATCAGGTCATATGTGCAGAATCAGAAAATCAATTACAAAAAGCCACACTACTGCTCAAGAAAACCATGGAGAAATATAATCTCAAGATTTCAACGAAGAAAACAAAAATGATGGCCTTTCGGGGAAAATATGCAGTTCGATCGAAAATAGTTTTGAACGATGAAATTATCGAACAAGTACAGAATTTTAAATATTTAGGATGTCACATATCTTTTAATTGGGAAAATGATATAGTGAAAAAAAATTATAAAGTATGTGTACAAACGAAAACAACAAAAGAAACAGTGCTAAAGTTTTATAAGATAATGGCAGTTCTCATTGTGACATACGGATCAGAGAATTAGGCCATGAATAGATCAGACAGAAGATTACTAGAAACATCAGAGATGAAGTTCCTCAGATACGTTGCAGGATAGACCCTAAGAGACCATATTCCTAGTGAAACAATTAGGCAAGAACTCAAAATTCTTAATCTAAATGAAAAAATACAAAACTATAAACAAAAATGGCATAAACATATTTTAAGAATGGACTCTTCTAGGCTAACAAAACAAGCACTGTTGTACCAACCTCAAGGCTATAGAGATGTGGGACGTCCTAGAAGACGATGGGAAGATGAATTCTGAAAGTGGAACAAGCCGACGGCCTACCATGAAGATGATGATGAGTATAAAGATAGAAAATAATGTCATTATGGATATTTCGTTGATTGTGAGAGATATGAAATTTGATGCACGTTTCCCAGCAATGATAGGGCTAAGAAATAGGTATATATTCATGAGATTAAAGAATGGAACGAGGATACTGTTCGGTCTGCCAACATACCACATCTGTTAGTAATGTATTACCTCTGACTGTGACTTAGTTTTTCTCCGCGTCATTTAGTTAAATTATGACCACTTTTACATTTGTTGCGAACAAACCAATTTTCGACGGTTCATAGAGATAACTTCTCGAAATACGCATCTTAATTTACCGTGACCAAGTGCTTGAGCATAAAAATAACTCCAATTATAGAATCTATTTTTTTTAAATATATAATTATAGGTCAAAATATTATGAATGAATATTCCAAGAATATATTAATTTATGAGAAAATAACAGAGATGAATGGATATCTATATTAAATTCATAAGATTTCTCCAGTATGATTTTTAATTCAAATATGTGCTCCATTGTTGAACGGCCCCTCCGGAAACCAGACCGGTAAATAATCTAAACGAGATAGAAATAGAAATAAAATCAAGAATAAATGCTACAAATAATTCCAATTATGTATTTCAAAACATATCAAGGAATATATATATATCTATCATAACGCCTTAAAATTCAACTTAATAGGATGATAATAAGATTTCTTCTTATTGTAAGGATTTGAATAATTGACTTCGACCAGTAAAATAGAAGGACTTCTTCGAAATTGGGAGCGGAAGATTTTAAGTGTGAAAATGGAGTTTGGAGAATTAAAACGAACCACGAGTTATGTACATTGTTTAATTCATTAGATATAGTAGTGGAAAGTGCGTAGATTGGAATGATTGGATCAAGTTTTTGGAAAGACTGGAAAACACAAATGCAGTAAAAAGCACTTTGAATGAAAAAAACAGAGGGAAGGAGAAAGAGAGGAAGACCAAGGTTTGCGATGGATGGATGATGATGAGGATTTGAAACTGATGGGAGTTAAGAGGTGGAGAAGTAAGGCATTGGATAGACAAAAATGGGCATTTGTCGTAAAGAAAGCCAAGGACAAACTGAAAGAACTTTAGTGCTAAGAAGAACGGATGTGGATTTCGGCACAGGAGAGCATTTTACGCATTTGACATTCAAGAAGATGGGATGAGATGTAAGACTTTAAAGGTATAAGCTGGAGCAAATGACATGAACATACACTGATGTAATTAACGTTCCCCAGATGAACAATGTTAAAATGTGCTTGAATAATCTTTATCTTAAGATCTTTAGTGTCAGGCTTACTATTAAATTTCCACTTGCTAATTATTGGCAATGAGTCGCCGAGGTAAAATCAAAGCGTTTGTCTATATTAACTCGTCAGTTTAGCATTTTTTTAGTACTTTACTCCTGTGATTGAAATATCTAGACTATAGACTTGGCACGTGGAAATAAAATGGAATAAAATATGAGGGAAAAGCAGGATATTGAAAAACCCTGACTTATCTAATTGATCTAACTGTAACCTAAAGGTTAATGAGAGATATGGGAAACGGTATCTGGATCCCTAACATAAGCATAGAACCAACTCGTATTTTAAGACCATGTCTAGCTTATTACAAGGAACTAATGGACCCACGGGTTCGATAGTACCAGTGAGTTAGTTATAGTTTTTACAAATTCAAAACTGAAAACTCACAAATTATCTGATATTAAAGTGGATAATTTTCAAAAGTAAATAACTTTTGTAATATAATGATCTTGCAGAAGATTTCCGGGCTGTTGGCCGTGGTCTTGAGGCTTGTAGTTCCTCAACGTTTCGCCAGAGACTGCGTCCGGCATCCTCGAGGGTTGTCTTGAGACTGACAATTTTGTCTAGGAGTAGAATTGAAAGCGCATATATATATATATATATATATATATATATATCTTTTATTTGAGATTCTGCCGCCTTCAGACTGTTTTAGGGTCTTATGATTGCCCTCTTCAGCCCATTAAATATGATATTAGTGGTTATTAATTCTGTCGTTTTGTCGACTACCTGCTCTTTTTATACATGTATCCGCGACGTGTATCTGGCGAAACGTTGGGGAACTATATGGCTCAAGACCACGGCCAACAGCCCGGTAATCTTCTGCAAGATCATCATAGTAACTCCGGCCGTGAAAGCCTAAGTCAGTATACACTTTTGTAATATTTTTGTGTACCATTTTGTTTTATTACCCGTTTAAGGAGTAAGCGCAGTCGTTGACGGAGGGCACTGCAGTCGTGTTTATGCAGGAATAGAACACGTGACACTGCTATCTACGAGTGCAGAGGGGAATGGGACGCTGACAGTGTATACTGCCTTATATGACGTCACGTGTAGCAACAAACAAAGCTTCGTAATTCTTCCACCTGCAGAGATATTTTGAATGACTAATAACGATAATGTTGTAATACATGAATTCTAATCATTCTTTTTCAGGCGTTCTCTATAGAAGTCTAGCATTTCTATTTTTAAAAATATATTTCATTTTACAAGAGGAGCCAGACATCATAGACATTATAGAAGAGAAAATATTACAGTGGTATGGCTATGTCAAAAGAATGCCAGAGCAAAGATTGCCTAAAATTGTTATGGAATGGATCCCAATAGGAAGAAGGAAGACCGATGAAAACTTGGATGGAAGAGATACAAGCAGCTATGAATATCAGAGGATTGGAGGAAGATCAATGGATGGACAGAGAGGAATGACGTTTGGTTTCCGGAAGACGGCGACAGCTGCCATGATACCGGATAATGATGATATTTCGAATTTTAGAGAGATTTACTACTCGAATTTGTCTATGTAAAATTAGTAAGCCTTGTTCACATAATTTTCTGAATCTGCTGTAAATATCACTTGAGCAGAATTTTGATACAATATGTTTTTCTGTCGAGTTACCGGTACCACCATGCTAGAAGAGAATTGACTGATTTCCAATATATATTTTCTTATGCGCTTTATTTTATTCGTATTTTATGGAAGTACAAAATAATTACGTAAACTGGTAACTTGATTATTTTATAATTTTCGATTATTAAATAATTTCCTTATCGCTTTGTATTTGTAAACTTTTAGATTACATAATTATACCGGTTTTTTGGTTGATATATTCATTAGTTTCTTTTAATTTTTGCATTTAAATTGTCTAGTATAAATTACATTTTCTCGTGTAAAAGTCTACAAATGTCTTAAAAAAGACCATAAATCAGGCTAATCGTGAGCCCTGTGTAATAGCAAAGGAAATAAAAGAGCGACATTGTGAAGAAAAGCACTTGAAAATACTTTGTTTATATTTAGTTCGCTTCTGTGGTATATTACTGCATATGCTTGATATGCCAGAAGATCTGGCTCGTTTTCCAGATTGTATGATAAAATTTGTCTTTAGGCATAGGATGTAGAACATACCAAGAAGAAGAATGAGTAGCTATTTAAATTTGAATTGAGAAATACCGAAACACTTAAGAAAACGGAAAGTGCTCGCCACTGACAACAATCGAACTTGCCTATTCATAGCTTCCATCGAACACATTTATTATTGTTTTTTATGTTTATGATTTTCCGGGGAATCTTTACAACATGTGAGCGAAACATTTTTCTACGTTCCAATCAAACACCATGTGCATGAGCCAACAAATGTGAAGCGGTTTATACTATGGAATCACGGGATGCAGCCAACATATAATCGATATTTAACGAGCCTAAAAGCTAACCTAACGCAATTTTACTGCTCTAACCTGTGAAAGGCCATCCTAAAAGCTAACCTAACGCAATTTAAGCACTCTAACCTGTGAAAGAATACAACGCCCAAAAATAAATAGTAAGTTATGAAATTCTAAAGTATGTGTGTACAGTTAATTACATATGTTAATTATATTATTATATTTTATAATTATATTATAAATGTATATAGCTAATTATATATGTATACATACATTATATATATATATATATATATATATGTGTGTGTACAGTTGTTAGTATATATGTTGGCTGCACTGGATATTCGTTAAAATCAGTATGGCTGCCTCGTCTTCATGCTACCTATGTAGTTAATTATAATAGAAAAATATCTTGAATTAATCGTTAGAAAATAATGTAAAAAATCATTGTAAATATGGGAAATAATTTGAAAAAATGGGACCACCAGGATACAATTTGACAGGAGTTTATGAAGGAATTATAAATGTCGCGTCACAGGTTGTAAAGAACACATGTTTAGTCTACTTAATAGAAAATTACTACCATTTGGACTTTTTTATTTCGATACTTTTTATAATCATGTATTATATTTTACTGCAGAACGCCTCTTATAAATTTACATTACTTTTTTTCTCAATTTATCTTACCTCTTCAATCATATCAGCTACTGTGTCCATGTACAACAGCAGATCCGAACTCGATTTGTCCTCTACGCTGACCTTGAGGTAGGCTATCTCCCTGTCTTGGGGCAAAGGCGTATCTGGTAGTTCAGCAGCCGCGTTGACAACACATGTGACACCCAAGTCTCTGAGGTTTTGTGGACTAACAGCGGGAGCTCCACACAGGAAGAGGGAGTCCGTAACTTCGGTTATCGATGTGAGTGGAGTCTTCACACCCAATCGCCTGCAAATGCATAACATTGAACATTTCCTTTGACATTTTAATAATCTACTCTGTCATATTATTTGTCCCTATAATAAAAGCGAAACATTCCTGGTGTTCGTGTCCGAAGAGTTTAAAGTGAGCATAAGTAATTTCTAGCAAGAACTATTTTCAACCCCGAGCGCTCGACTGTTCTGAAAATATGTAAATAAGTTGATTGATAGTCTAACTAACTCACTGGCGCTATCGGAACCGTAGGTTCATGGCCGCACGGACAAAAGCTCTCCATACATCCCTATCCTGAGCTAATGTTTTCCAATCATTCCCTGTATAATCTACTTCCCTCAAATCATAGTTAATGTTATTCTCCCACCTTATTCTTGGTCTACCAACTAGGAGTTTTCCCTCTGGTTTTCCTACAAGAAGCTTCCTTGCACGTCTTTCATTCTCCATTCGTACCACATGTCCTACCCATCGCAGTCTACGAAACTTAACTGTTATTATATCAGGCTTCCTATAAAGATCTTGTAGTTCACTGTTATGTAGTATTCTCCATTCACCTGTCTGTTCATCTCTTTTGGTCAACAATTTTTTCCTTAGAACTTTATTCTCAAATACTCGTAATCTTCTTTCCTCCCTTGAAGTCACAGTCCATGTTTCGCATCCATATAATATAACTGGTAGAATAATAGTTTTATATATTTTCAGTTTAATCTAAAAAGAATAAAAATATAAAATCTCGTAAAATTATCAGTTTATTGTACTTTATCATATAGTTAATGTTTACTGTGTTTTTCAACATGCAATCTATACAGTAAATCCTTTCGAACAGGTTGTTGATAATGAGAAAACTGAATGTGATGTGCAATTTGCATATAACCTTGTTCCGAAATAGCCCAGTGCATGGATTCTTTCTTCCCATTCATGCAACTCTATGCAACGTAGGAGTTGCTTAATGTTTCCGTCCAAGTGACTGAATAATAAACAAGACCACGCAGTGACGTATTCAATTCCTTGCATACCTCTGTTTTATGTATCTTCTTCATACAAACTGGCTGAGTGTTGTGATATAAAGAACTCGGTATCTCATAGCAGAGTGATATAAAGTTAAAAGTATGAAACACATTATTGGTTGCATTTGTTATTAATAGGGGTCGGAAGTCGAGGACCTATAAAATGCCTATTAAAATACCTTTAAACATACCTAAAGACCATATGACCATGTGACGTTATGATCACATTTCCGAACACTTCAATAACCTCTCTTGGCTCCGTCTTACTGACAGACGTAAATTGCACTCTCTTTCACTACTTTTCAAGCTTTTGATTTCCTACGCCTCTAGTTACCTGGCGTCCAGATTTGAGAAGTTATTACGACACTAGGTCACAATATAACAGTCTGCTAACAATCACTCTTGATAGCACTTCGTCTTATTCTACTTCCTTCACAGTAGTCTCTGCTCACTCCTGGAATTTCCTTCCTCAAGATATCAGGGGTTGCCGCAAACTTGACACTTTTAAGTCACGCTTATACCTGTTGTGTAATAATTAATTTTTTCTCTATTTATTTAAGTTTATACTATGTCATTAATGATTTTTTATCATTTTTACATATATTGTACATATTATATATTCGTTAAATCTAGAGTAAATCAAAATACATTATAAATATTAATTGTGTTTTATATATAACATGTAATCGTTTATGTTTATTGTAATTTAGATGTAAAACTATTTATTTATATTTTTTAAAACCTGGTTGAGTGGTAGACAAGGCCTTACCTGTGCCAGGTAAAATAAAATTATTATTATTATTATTAAAGATAATCTACAAAAGATCTAAAAACTGAACTGAAAAAAAAGACGTAAAAAAGTGTTGCTAACAAGTGGATAAAGACAACCTCGCTGCCTTCAGCCTCTGCTGGAGATAATTTTCACAAAGTGGTAACTTCTTATAAAATTTGATGTCGAAATATAGCTGGTTAAAAATAACGGGATTTTTGTGAGGGTTGAATAGTTTCTAGTGGAACTAAAGGGTTTGGAATGTGAAAAGCCTCTAGAAAGTAAAACAAGATAGCGTTTTTAAAAGAAGTAGACCCTGCGGATTCTGGAATTATACAAATGGTATAAATGTAGCCAAAATAAGGTAAAATTGCAAAAAAAAAAAAAAAGGGCATTAAGACCGCATACTTACCGTGATTTAGGATTTACAATTGTTGCTTTATAGGAAATGGGATCCAAATTCAAAAGAAGAATTTTGAATTTTTTGAAGAAAATTATTTTATAAATTCCTTCACTATTTATGTCAAATGAAAACTGAAAAAAAATCTTCAAATTCTAGTATTAAAATCAATTATTTTTTATTAGACTATGTAGAATTCTGATTGCGCATTCTTCATAGGTAGAGACGTATATCATTATACCATCAATAATTTTGTTTATACAGTGAAAGTAAATGGCCATTCAGCGCATTATTAAAATCGATTTAAATAATTCATTACTTACTGAGGTAAATGAGTAATTAGGAAGAACAACAATGTACAATTAGAGGCTTTTAAATTAGGTATGTTCCCTCTTACCCAAAGACTTCAACGTGTTCATAATTCCTGCATACGTTTTATTTGTGGTATACGCACATTTGATCACGTTACACCATCCCTGGAACAATTGTCATGGCTTCGTCTACAAGATCGTAGAACCATCTATTCCCTATGCCTTCTCTACAACATATTACACACATCATTACCTTATTATTTATCACACGACTTCACTAGACACTCTGATACACACAAATTAGATACCCGATCCCTTGAGCGCAGTGACCTTTATCTCTCTCCTCATCATACTTCCTATTATTCGAAATATTTTACAATTTTCTCTTGCTAGAACATGGAATTCCCTTCCACCCTATGTCAGAGACTGCCAAACTTTACCATATTTCAGAAACAAATTGAAAATAAAATTACTAACAGAAACAACTCACTAATATTATTAAAAAAAATAATAATTTGTTTTTTCATTATTTAATAAAAATAGATTTAAGATTTGTTAATATATTTACCTAATGCCTTGTATAATAAGCGATATATTAATTCATTATAGTTTATTACTTTCTTTGTATTTTTATCTTTCTTTTCTTTTTAAGCATAGTAGATCATAGTAGAGCTGTTATTCCTTTCTGTATTCACTCTATCATTAATTTTATTTTAATTGTATTTAATTTTATTGTATTATTAGACATCATCTTCTTCTTCTTCTGCTTCATGAAATTAGGCCTTTTGACCTGTTTTCACATCAAGTGAGTTTTAATGAATCCTCTATTTTCATTATTATTCAATTTGACAGATAATTAATTGTTTAGTATGACTATTATTGTAATTATTTGCATTTATATGTAACATATGTTCGTCCTGGTGAGTGGAAGAGAAGGCCACATGGCATTAACTCCACCAGGCTAAATCAATCTATTCTATTTCCATATTTCGGAATTATCCTCCTTGAAATAGGCAATATGGCAACTAGAGTTGTGCAAAATTTCATAAAATTCTCCACATTTTTTCTTAGCTTCTGGAAAATCTGAAAAATTAATTTTACATTTCTCCATTTCTTTAGAGATAGCATTTATTTGATTAGACAAACGTATGTTACAAATTTGCAAGGAATAAAACAATTTCTGGCAGAATTTCCCGCTGATTTAAATCAAATGTAGAGATATAAGTAAGACTGGCAAAGTCGCTATCCTCTGAAACTTAATGTGTCAAGGTGAACATTTTGTAAACATGCCCAGTGGAGATCATTAATTTATTATGTGTACAGATGTCTTGCATTTCATAAAATGTGATTTCATTCAAACACAATTGTGCGATTATGTTGGAGCAAATCCACTGTAATAATAATAATAATAATGATAATAATAATAATAATAATAATAATAATAATAATAATAATAATAATAATAATAATAATTACTTACTCACTGGCACTATCGAACCCGTAGGTTAATGGCCGCGCGGACATAAGCTCTCAATACATCTCTATCCTGATAATGCCTTCCAATCATTCCCTGTATAATCTACTTCCCTAAAATCATAGTTAATGTTATTCTCCCACCTCATTCTTGGTCTACCAACTAGCCGTTTTCCCTCTGGCTTTCCTACAAGAAGCTTCCATGCAAGTCTTTCATTCCCCATACGTGCAACATGTCCTGCCCATCGCAGTCTATGAGACTTAACTGTTCTTATTATATCTGGCTTCCTGTAAAGACCATGTAGTTCATTGTTACGTAGTCTTCTTCTTCTTCTTCTTCTTCTTCTAATAATAATAATAATAATAATAATAATAATAATAATAATAATAATATAAAGATGGACTCTTACTTTAAGGAAGGAAAGGAGATTACGAGTATTTGAGAATAAGGTTCTTAGGGAAATTTTTTGGGTCAAAAAGAGATGGACAGGTGAATGGAGAAAACTGCATAATAGTGAGCTACATGATATATGTATAAGAAGCCAGATATAATAAGAACAGTTAAGTCTCGTAGACTGTGATGGGCAGGACTTGTGGCACGTATGGGGATGAAACAGGTGCATGGAAGCTTCTTGTAGGAAAACCAGAGGGAAAACGCCCGGTTGGTAGACCAAGAATGATGTGGGAGAATACTATTATCCATGATTTGAGGGAAGTTGATTATACTAGGGGTGATTGGAAAACATTGGCTCAGGATAGGAATGTATGGAGAGCTTATGTCCGTGCGGTCATGAACCTACGGTTTCGATAGTTCCAGTTAGTTAATTATAATATATTGATAATTATTCTTGATTACTACTATTTTTACAGTAATATTATATTTTTTATAAAAGTAAGATATTAATATTCATTTAACATTTTCGGACAAAGGTGCACTTTTTCAGCTGATTTGTGTACAGTAATTAGTGCATTGTTCTATTAGTGTTTATCAATTTGTTTTATTTGGCACATACATCCATCCACCCATGGCAATTCTGCCCGAGGGCAGGTCTTTCGCTGCAATCTAGCATTTTCGTGCTGTGATTTGCCGCTTTACTAGGGAATTCTGGGTGTGGTAGCTTTCCATACCGGTGATGGATGATGATGATAATGATAAGGATGATTATTTTGGCCGGATGATTTTCGGGGACCCTGGGGTCTAAGCTTCTTGACATTTGTCTTACAGGTGAGGAAAAACCCAGAAAATACTCACCCAGGAGCCTGTCCCGACCGTAAATCGAACCCGGGCCTGCGGCGTGACAAGGCAGTACGCTACTTCGAGACCACAGCGGTGAACCAACTGTATGTAGGCTTCAAAAAGGCATAAGATTGAATTAAGAGGGAGAAGTTATATAGCACCCTGGCTGGAGTTGGGAATAACTAAAAAGTAAGTTCATTCCAATGTGCCTAAACGGCACAAAGTGTAGGGCGCATGTAGGCAAACAGTTTTCGGATACTTTTGAAATTCACAATGGGTTAAAGCAAGGAGATGCACTATCTCCTCTACTATTCACTTTTGTATTAGAGCGTGCCATCAAATCTTTAGAGGATGAAGAAAACCTACAGTTCAAAGGTATTAGAAGGTGTGATTTTATGCTGATGATATAGTATTATTAGCGATAGCGAGGGGATACTAAGGGCCTATTTACACATTATATTAACACTAAGAAATTAGGTGTGGAAATAAACATCAATAAAACTAAATTCATGGTCACACGTAGAAATATATTATATAATGGAAATGGGCATTAATGACAAATGAGGGAAATTTTGAACAAGTGGCTGAATTCAAATGCCTCGGAACAATTATTACAAATAGGAATGAGATGCACAAATAAATTAAGCATAGGCCCAATTCTTGAAATGTGTGCTATTATGTATTACAGAGACTATTTTCTCTCTCTATAAAAAAACTGAAAATTCATACAATTGTTACTCTTCCATTATATTATATGGATGAGAAACATGGACTCTCACTTTAAAGGAAGAGAAAGGATTACAAGTATCTGAATAAAGTTCATAGGATCATTTTTGGACCAAAGTAGACCCACAGACAGAAAAATGGAGAAAACTCCATAACAGTGAAATTCATATCTTTTTGCAAAACCAGTTATGATAAAAGCAATCAAGTGTCGTAAACTGCGATGGGTAGAACATTTGGCATGAATGGGGAATTAAATAGGGGCATATAAACTATTTGCAGGATAACTAGTGGGAAAAAGCCCAGTGTGCAGACCAAGAATGAGGTAACATTAACCATGATTTGAGGGAAGTAAATTATATAGGGGATGATTGGAAAACATTCGATCAGGATAGGGATGTATGGAGAGCTCATGTTCGCGCGGCTATGAACCTACGAGTTCCATAGTGCCAGTGAGTTACTCCTAATGTTAGTAATTAATAGTATGTATCCTTAGAAGTTAAAGCATATGAAAATACAAATGAAATAATAAAATATTTTAATGCAAAAATTAATCATTTATTATTTTATAACATTGGTTATATCTGAAAGTTATGTAATCCAAAACTTTTGCAGTTAGAAAAATTGTGATAGAAATCAAACTAGCTTCTCTTTTAATTATAGAATTTAATTTGATTTGTTTGCTAATTTTATAACTCAAACGGAATTTCTTACCTTTCTAGAGGACCTTCTTGAATATTTTCGTTTGCGAGGATTGGTATGTCTTTTGGAATTATCCTCTCATTCTCGAATTTAACTTCTTCTGCACTTACAACCTTCATGTTGTTCTTATCGGAATGTTGAATTATTAATTTTAATATTTCACTTATCTTTCATTCAATCTGAAACCTTAGCGTTTATGGACATTTTACTGTCTTTATGAATAAATGAACCCGCACACAGAACTATGAAAAAAGTTTTTCCTTAAATGGGAAACGTCAAATTTATATTTTATGATAACATTTTAAGAAATGCCATTATTTATTGACTAACAAAAAAATTTGAAGTCAAATAACGGACAATTAACAAAGATTCATATGCATGAAGCTAAGAGAAATTTAGTTAGAACACAGAACATTTTTCGTCTGATACACGCGAAAAGACTGAACGCGACGCTCTTCTCAGCTCAACGCTGACGCATCTGAAATCGACGCGTTACAAGCATTCGTTATACGTGCTCACCTGCTTTGGGGGATTCCTTTGCACTGCGCATGCTCAGATCTAAAGTAAACATCATTAACGACTGTAACGATTGTTATTTTTGCATTTTCCCCTCTCCACAACCCCCCTTTGAATTTTAATCTAGGGGCAGAGCAGAGTGTTTTATTTTCACGGGCAAATAAATTATTGTCCAGTTGCTGTACAAATGTTTCTGTAAGATGGACCGATGCAATATTTTATACAAGATGATGATATTTATAAAGCGCACCTGTGTGCTGGCATCACCTGCACAGGTGACAGTTAGGTGATGAAAGAACCTGGTTTATGAATGTTTTTAAAATTAATTATATATATTAATCATATGAAGTCATGAGAAATATAGACTTACTATTGCCAGCTCTTTAGGATATGCGCATATAATATATACTCTATGATAATATTAACTAACTCCATGGCTCTATAGAACCCGTAGATTTATGGCCGCGCGGACATAACTCTTCATACATCTTTATCTTGATCCAATATTTTCAAATCATCCCCTGTATAATTTACTTTGTCAAATAATGGATTACGTTATTCCACTACCTCATTCATGGTCTACCAACTGGGCGTTTTCCCTCTGGTTTTCCTACAAGAAACTTCCATGCATCTCTTTCATTCCCCATTCGTGCAATATGTCCTGCCCATCGCAGCCTTATTATATCTGGCTTACTATAAAGACCATGTAGCTCTGTTATGTACTTTTCTCCATTCACCTATCTGTTTATCTCTTTTGGCCCAAAATTATTCTTAAGAGCTTTATCCTCACATACTCGAAATCTTCTTATCTCCCTTAAAGTAAGAGTCCATGTTTCGCATCCATATAATATAACTGGGAGAATAAGTTATATATATATATTATGTGAAAAGAAAAAGGAATACTTGAGTCGGGATTTGAATCCGAGAATTAGTTAATTTCATAACATTAGGATGTCAATCTAAAATAATCATTTTATGATATTCTTCTATCCCTCAAATAATACCCTTAAGTTGATTAACCCTTTTTATATTTTTTATTATTGTACTTTCTATCTTCTCATCTGTACGTTTAGTGTACTTACTATCTTCTCATCTGTACGTTTAGCACTCTAACCAACTGAGCTACTCAAGTATTCCAAACAAACATAAATTTTTCTTATATATATTATGTAGTATTCTGAATTCACACAAGAGGTAGCGGGAAGTTCAAACTGACATCTATACAGGGTGAAAATTATTTAAACCGACAAACTCTGGGAGGTTGTAGGGGACACCAAAACAAATATTTTTTCCTAATGTAATTTTTTCCTATGATGATTATTTAAACCGGTAGAGGAAGATTTATCTGGCGGCAAATTAATTAAACCAACAAACACTTTTGCATTTTTTTATTACCAAGAGACAACACATTAACACAACGCAATTACTTAAATTACAGTAGAGGTTCTGCCTCCATTGACATGTAAACAAAGGTTACACCGGCGGATCATGTTCTGTCTAACACGGGAAAAAACTCCAGGAGTATCATTAATTGCTCCTGCTGCTACTACTATCCGCGTAACCAGATCCTTTTCTGATGCAACAGGAGTTGTGTAAACAAGGTTGCGCATCTCTCCCACACACAAAAATCCAAAGGGGTCATATCTGGGGATCGAGGAGGCCATGGTACAGGACCACCTCTGCCAATCAACTTTTCTGAAAACCGTTGGTTCAAGAATCGACGCACACGACGACTGAAATGTGCCGGCGCCCCGTCATGTTGGAACCACATGCGTTATATTGTAGGGAGCGGGACGTCTTCCAGCAATTCTGGCATTGCTCTGGCCAGAAAATTGTAATAGTGCCTGCCATTTAATGGCCTAGGTAGGGGATATGTCCCAATTAAACAGTCCCCAACAACACCGGCCAACAGTGTACTCACTCCAGGTGTATCGCTCCACTAGTAAACATATACAATTCACTACTACACTGGTGGACAAAACAATTCCTACCATCAACAGCAGTTGCAGTCATGACAACTGAAGAGCGTAATACGCCCTCTACCGGTTTAAATAATCCTCATAGAAAAAAATGGCATTAGGGAAAAATATTTGTTTTGGTGTCCCCTACAACCTCCCAGAGTTTGTCGGTTTAAATAATTTTCATCCTGTATATATAAAGTTTAACGTTTTTTTGAAAGGAGTTAATGTAAAATATTATTATAAAATACCTTATTAGCGACATTTCGTAATTTTGTATTCTACCCTTACTTTAAGATACAAGGAAATATTACGTGTATTTGAAAATAAAGTTTTTTTCTAATATTTGAACCAAAGAGAGATGGACAGACAGGTCAAAGGAAAAATTATCATAACAGCGAACTTCATATTTATGGGAGACCAGATGTAAAAAGAGCAATCTCCTTATTGCAATGTGTATTATGAATGGGGAAAGAAAGAGGGGCATGGGACCTTGTATGAAAAATTGAGATAATAGCACCAAGTAGGTAGGCCAAGAACGAGGTAGAATAACTACATAATCATGATTTAAGAGAGATTAATATTATACAGGAAATTATTTGAAACTATTTGTTGAAGACAGGAATGGATGGATAGTTTATGCTCGTGCGATCTTAATTCGTCGGGCTCAGTAATGACAGAGAATTAGATAATATAACTTTTTATTTTGTAGAACATAAGAGCAGAACCTAAAAGTTTTTAAGGATAGCTTTTGCTTTTACTATTATATGTTAGATTATTTTACACTATTACTTCTTCTTCTTCTTCTTCTTCTTCTTATTATTATTATTATTATTATTATTATTATTATTACTGTTACTATCATTACTATTGCCAAAAAATTAACAAACGTTATCTAGGCCTATGTGTAGTTTTTCTAGGCATATTATTTGCAGTGAAAATTCCGCAAGTATATTAAATACAGTAAAATTGTTTAATCCGGAATGTGAATAATGCGAAAATCTGTCCAATGTGAACAAATTTATTGGTCTCAATGAAATAATAGTAATTTTGCGTGCATTTATTTTGCATAAAACGGAATCTGTGCAATACGGAAACGGAAATATATTTTTACACAATTCATGAAGAAAATGTTTGTAACACGGAAAGGCAGAGAAATAAAATAGTTTCCATTTAATTGAATTTCCATTATGCCAAAAATCAGTAAGGAATGATTTCCTGCAGCCGGGTGAAATATAGATTCTACCTGAACCTGAAGTTTTATTTCGGCCTCACTACACACACGTAATGCGAAGTACGGATACCTGTCTTACAAATAACCATTGCACTGTAAAATCTTAAATGTAAGTTCTGAGACCGATCTTTCACAGGTAGTGTCCTGAATTTACAAAATAAAGATGGCTAAATCGTATGTATCATTGTCATTAAACGAAAAGTGAAAGTGATTGTAGATAAATCTCCACATTTCCGGACCGATGCTCCAAAGTCAAGCTCAAGCTGTTGCTAAATCCCTGGGGAATAACAATTTCAAGGCATCTTTAGATTGGCTGGACTGTTTTAAAAGACGACACAATGTAGTGTGGAATCAAAATTGTGGAGAATCAAAGGATGTGGACGATAGTGTAGTTAATGAGCGGAAACCGAAACTGCATACTTTAATTTCAGCACACGCACCTAAGAAACATTTTAACGCTGACGAAACGGCTCTGTTTTTTTCGCGCGTTACCGCCGAAGTCGCACGTACAACCTATACTTCACTTTTCAATGGCAGCGGAACTACAATTAATCCAAGGTGCATAAAAAGACATATACCGAACTCTATAATCTAAGATTTAGTCCACCGCTCGGGGTAACGTGCTGCCTTGTCACGCAGCGGGCCCGGGTTCGATCACCGGTCGGGACAGTTTTTCTGGGTGAGGTTTTTATCGAGGTTTTTCCTCACCTATAAGACAAATGTCAGGAAAACTTTAAGGTCCCCGAAATCATATGGCCATCGCAATCATCATCATTCATATTCATCTTAGGTTAAGTTTAGGATTAGGGACTCTCCTGGCGCACCGCTATCATCATCATGACCCATCATATCATCGGGACAACGTAACCCCGCATTCCAGGTGCCCCAACCTCAGAAGTTGGTTACAATTACGCCATGCCAGGACAGAAACCAGGAATGTCGAAAGACAAACCTGGGGCATTTGTAAAAATAATAATAATGTAAGATTTTTAATACTTTTTAGTTGTTTTTTATAATGCGGAATTTTGTCTAATGTGGAAAAAAATTGGTCCCATGTGATTCCGCTTTGAGCAAGTTTTACTGTATTATAACGGGCACAAGATAGGGTAGAGCGATGAGTTCCTCTTGGTTAAAGGGTAGGTCGAGAGCTGGAAATAAATCTTCTGTGAAAAAATTATAATAATAAACGAAAATATTTCAAAGGGATTCTTCAATTTATTTATTTTCTTAAAGTTCGTTTAAATTTTGAATGTTAAAATATTTTTGATTAATAAGCACGCATGTCCAAATAATTTTACAAAAATAAGCCTAAATTTTCCGATCCTAATTAACCGATTAAAATTCAGACCTGCGATTAAATCAACTAATTGTATAAAAATCGATTATTTAGTCGCAATATCTTGTCTAATGACGTTTTTTAGATTATTTTTCACTAGATCAGACTGGGCGTTTGTAATTAAATTATTTTACTTAGGAAAAATTCTGACTTCCAAAATTTATCACTCGCGGATTTAAATCGGGACCGCAGCCTAATTCAAAGTCCGATCACTTCCGTCAGAGCGGTTTAATGCTTCACCCCATCCCTTCTTATGATGATGAGATGAGCCTCGTCAAGATCTTCCCAAGGGTTATCATCTTAATCGATTCCGCGTAGATAAGAAGTGGAGGTTCCTTCCATTCGTCCGTGTTTAGACTTTCCTTGACACCACTCAGGTCCTTATAAAATAAATATCAGGAATTTTAGTCACCTGGATCTTAGGATTTAGCTACCTTCTCTCATTCCTGTACCAATGAACTAGAATTATGAGTCCTCGTTTTCATATTCCCATGAGCTGTCATGCCATCTTGATCTAATATGTAAAAATTAATGCTTGTTTGTTTGTTTGTTCGTGTTTATGCGCTGCCATACCGTTCAGCCAGTCGTGATAGAGCTTTTTACAAAATGTTCAAGAGATTCCCGGGACGAATATAGGCTGTAAGAGAGTTGTGATACTCAACTCCTACACCATTAAAAATCACGCTTTTTAGTGAAAAACGTGAAAAAAGTTAGTTTTCTGACGCTAAAATGGCTTACGCTGCCTGAAACATAACAAATAAACAAAATTAATGTACACATAATTAAAAATCTAAAAAAAACTCAACAAAAAAGTCCACAACAGCATATGTTTATCTTTTACGGATAACACACAATAATCATTTTTGTTTTTCATTGATGCCAAGAAGATCGGGATAAGTAGATTCCCGGGCAAGCACAGCAGCGCACGGCGGGTATTCTTTTAGGGATGACTCAAAATAACGTATTTTGTCTTTCAGCTCATTTATGCCAAGTACATCGGGATACGTAGATTCCTGGACAACGCCGATAATCAATACAGGATATCTAAAAATAATTACGATTGCTTTTTTTATAGTGATTGCTTGAACATTAAATTTTGGAAGATTATACTTTATTTACTATTTGGATTTTATGAAAGGTAGTTTGGAAATATAATGAATTAGATTATTGGTTGTTTTAACTGTAATAACGAAGAGAGAAAATTTATGTTTCCCTATCTTATTCAACTAAACATAAAAACACAATTTTCAGTGTTTCAGCTAATTTATGCCAAGACGATCGGAATAAGCAGATTCTTGGACAACGCGGGTAATCAGCACGGGGTATATAAACTAATGATATAAATTTATAATTATTTTTCTTTCACTTATTCAACTAAACACAAAAACACATTATCGTTTATTTAGGCGTAACAGCGCACGCCGGGTATTAGCTAGTAATAGAATAAGTACGCACACGTTTTGATTAATATATATAAGTTACACATGTTTCGTTGTCATCGCATCCTGCTGTACTTCGGTTCACAAACATCACACACCTATCACTTGCAACAACCATGAAACTTTTTGAGGCCAAAATACTTCCCATCTTTACGTATGGAATAGAAATCACATGGACTGACCTCAGCTACTGAGACTTAAATACCTTAGAAAAAGTCTTCTTCTTCACTTCACGGGCTAGGCAAATTGCGTGTTTCCGCCTCACTGTTGTTTTGTCCATCTTTTCACTGGCCTTCCTACATTCCTTGAACCTCTTGGCTTGTTGTAGTTGAATGCTGCTCTTGGTAACTTCTGCTTAAGTCGTCGTACATTAAATCCGTCCGGCTGAGAGAAATGAGTTTGGAATTTTTTTACATGGTCGGGTTACCAGCCCAGACGCACAACCACCTTCCTAGCGGATCGGGACTTTATTTCAGAGTTTCCTTCTCGTAGACGGGTTGTTAACCAAAGCTTTGGAGTCCCATCTACCCCTTGGCTAGCAGGTTTCCTCTTCCGCCTTCTTTACCATTGAGAACAATTTTCTTCATCCGCTTCTGAAGCCGTTGAGGTATCCCTCATTGGAGCTAGTTCGCTTCCCTTCTCCTCTTACTAGATAGCAAGCTGTTAAAAACCAGACTTCCCTATCTAGTCGTCTGGGTCATTAGGTACTGAGCCCCTTCACCACGACAAGGTCTAGCCCGTGGGGGGCTTAGAAAAAGTAAAAGTAAGATCCCTAAAAGCAGCAATGGGGAACTCGAAATTTGCCCCATATAGACTTGCATATGAGTTAGCGGGGAAACTTTCCTCGTGGAAGATCTAAGCACAAAGTTCCTGCTACCAGTTACTAACAGGACGCTACAGTGAAGGAGATAAGACAAAAGAAATACCAGAAGATCTCCAAGCAACAGACGCAATGCTCAACCGAAACTGGACTGGACAAAACAAGAAGATACACAGTGCAGTAACAAGATATGGATATCACCACAAACCCCGCAAAATTTCAAACTATCATGATCCGTCAAACATATGATCTTTATCATTTACTATTTGACACTTTTTAAATTATAGTGCTTTTCATAGAGAATCTAATGACACCTCAAACTCCATTTTGACAAAAGAAAAACTTTTGTGTTTTTACCTGTACCCTTCTTATGAATATACTCGTATACAGACCCTTGTGACATAAAAAATACTGTGCGAAATTGCCGGATTTTTTTATTAATTTGAACTACATTAACGTAAATATATACAGAGTGATTCACAATAAGTATTACAGAGTTCTAGGGGTTGTAGAGGGGAGTTAGTAAATAAAGTTTTGATAAGGAACCCATGTCCGGAAACGTACTAATTTGATGTAAAATAAGTTTGAAGATAGAAACGCAATCGGCTGATATCGTGTCTTGTATTTCAGAATAAGTATTACAGACTTTTAGAGGTTGTACTACAAAGGTCGAGTCGGAGGAAGATCTTCTTGCACGAATTCTGGCGGCAGCAGAAATTATTGAGCACACACCAGGTCTTGTAGGGCGTGTGTATGAAAAATGCGTCGCAGGTCACTTTGTGCAATGAACAACAGGGTTGCCACGTGGAACCACACTTGTAGTACAACCCCTAGAAGTTTGTAATATTTAATCTGAAACACAAGGCACACGATATCAGCCCATTGTGTTTCGATCTTCAATCTTAATTTACATGGAAATGGTACGTTTCCGGACATGAGTTCCTTACCGAAACTTTATCTACATAGTCCCCTCTACAATCCCTAGAAGTTTGTAATAGTAATTATGAATCACCCGGTATATAAAAAGGCTTGTTTACTTTAGTTACTTATCTGGGATTGAAATGAAATGTTATATTTTTTTTTTATATTGGAACTAAACTATTGACCCCGTGTCTGATTTTGGAAACATATCGATATTTGGTACTACATTCCTGAAAATTTCACAAGAGTTTGGCTGAGACAAAAGAAAGACTGGATTGGAGCCACATTCCAAATTACAAGCAGATGTGGCATCTGAACTGGAGATGATATCCACGTTCGGAAATCATTGACCGCCACCGTCACACACTTTCTGTTTGGAGATGCGCCAGTTCAACATTCATATAAATTGTATTTCGTAATAGCAGTACTTTCATCTCGTAGGAATTCGGCATTTCCTTTACTCGTGCGTTATGACCCAGTACCGCAATCAAAGTCTAAAAGGTTTTCATTCAACTTTAACATCATTCTGTCTGCTCATTCATATCTCTCCACATTCTGCTCGCTTCAACTCCTTTATTCTGTATTTCATTTGCTAATAATAATAATATAATAATATAATAATAATAATAATAATATAATAATAATAATAATAATAATAATAATAATAATAATAATAATAATAATAATAATAATAATAATAATAATAATAATAATAATAATAATAATAATAATAATAATAATAATAATAATAATTAATAATAATAATAATAATAATAATAATAATAATAATAATAATAATAATAATAAATAATAATAATAATAATAAATAATAATAATAATAATAATAATAATAATAATAATAATAATAATAATAATAATAATAATAATAATAATAATAATAATAATAATAATAATAATAATAATAATAATAATAATAAATACTACTACTACTAATAATAATCATCATCATCCGGTATCATGGCAGTTGCCGCCGTCTTCCGGAAACCAAACGCCATTCCTCTCTATCCATCCATTGATCTTCCTCCATTCCTCTGATATTCATAGCTGCTTGTACCCCTTTTATCCAAGTTTTCTTCGGTCTTCCTCTCTTCCTCCTTTCCATTGGGATCCATTCCATAACAATTTTTGGCAATCTTTGCTCTGGCATTCGTTTGACATCACCATACCACTGCAATCTTTTCTTTTCTATGATGTCCGGCTCCTCTTGTACACCCATAATTTCCCTTATTTCTTTATTTCGTATTCTATCCATTCTAGATTTTCCAGCTGATAATAATAATAATAATAATAATAATAATAATAATAATAATAATGATAATAATAATAATAATAATGATAATAATAATAATAATAATAATAATAATGATATTAATGATAACAATAATATTAACAATAACAATAACACTAATAATAATAATAATAATAATAATCCATCCATAGTAATTCTGCCCGAGGGCAGGTCCTTCACTGCAATCATTGCACTTTCATGCTATGCTTGCAGCTTTACTAGGGAATTGTAGGTGTGGTAGCTTCCCCTTGCTTTCCACACCGGTGAAGGATGATAATCATGATGATGATAGGGATGATGATGATGGTCATATGATTTCGGGGACCGTTTGGGCCTTAAAGTTTTCCAGACATTTGTCTTACAGGCGAGGAAAAACCCCGATAAGAACCTCACCCAGAAAAACTGCCCCGACCGGGGATCGAATCCGGGCCCGCTGCATGACAAGGCAGCACACTACCTCGAGACCACAGCGGTGGACATGAATAATAATAATAATAATAATAATAATAATAATAATAATAATGATGATGATGATGATGATGATGATGATGATGATGATGATAATAATAATATATTTATTTTACCTGGCAGAGTTAAGGCTTCAAGGCCTTGTCTGCCACTCAACCAGGTTTTATAAAGTACAAAAAATAGTTTTACATCCAAATTACAATAAACATAAACTATTACAAGTTATAAATACAATACAATTATTATTTTTAATGTATTTTGATTTACTCTAGATTTAACGAATTAAATATAATATGTACAAGATATAAAAACGAGAAAAAATATTAATAACATAGTATAAATTTAAATAAATAGTGAAAAATTAATTAAATAGACAACAGGTAACTGTATAAGCGTGACCTAAAAGTGCCAAGTGTTCGGCAACCGCTGGTATCTTGAGGAAGGAAATTCCAGGGGCAGGCAGAGGCTACTGTGAAAAAAGTAGAATAAGAGCAAGTGCTATGAAGAGGGATTGTTAGCAGACTGTTATCTTGTGACCTAGTGTCAATATCGTGGCAAGAAGATAACTTCTCAAATCTGGACGCCAGGTAACTAGGAGTGTAGGAATTGAGAAGCTTTAAAAGTAGTGAAAGAGAGTGCAATTTACGTCTGTCAGTAAGACGGAGCCAAGAGAGGCTATTGAAGTGTTCGGAAATATGATAATAACGACGGATATCGAAAATGAATCCAACGCAAGCATTATGAACACGCTGCAGTCTCTGCCACAAGTCATAGTTCTACTAGTCTACTTAAGAATGCATTTTCTATTGATAAATCATCACTTAAAATCGCTCACGTAAATTCACAAAGCATTCTGTCCCACTTTGATGAGTTTGAAACCATATTTTCATCTCTTGGACTGAGCGCCATTTTAATTTCGGAAACCTGGCTGACCCCTTCCATACCTTCGTCCCTTGTTCACCTAGACGGATATACATTGCTCAGAAATGACAGAATAGATAAAAGAGGTGGAGGAGTTTGTGCCTTTATATCAAATGAGCTTAATCCAAGAATTGTGGCCCCAGCAAGTCCCCTTCTGTATTATTCCGCTCGGACCACCGGAGGGTTTATGAGTCGTAGAAATTCAAGACCAGTCTAAACAAGGTTCTCTTATGCATTGTATAGAAAACCTCCAAAAATAAGGCACCTTTCGGATCTAGAAAACGCTCTGAACGATTCGTTACCTCATTATGAACACGTTATTGTCGCAGGCGATTTTAATACAAATCTTCTTCAGACTGACTCACCAGCCATACAACTTAAAAATATGTTCCAAAGCTTAAATATGACAATTGTTCCTTTCTCTGCCACACATCATACTGCTAATACCGACACTCTACTGGACTTAATAGTGACTACACATCCACAGAAAGTACTGTCATATGGACAAATTCCTGCTCCCGGCATATCTGCTCATGACATTGTATTCGTAGAATACTCACTCCAATGTCCTAAAAGACGCTCTAAATTGATTACGTACAGAAATTACAAAACATAGACGATACTAAACTAAAATCAGACGCTTTAGAACT
Source organism: Diploptera punctata (assembly GCA_030220185.1). Classification (NCBI taxonomy): domain Eukaryota; kingdom Metazoa; phylum Arthropoda; class Insecta; order Blattodea; family Blaberidae; genus Diploptera; species Diploptera punctata. Next base: position 261,630 of record JASPKZ010010672.1, read on the forward strand.
ACCTTGGTACACAATATGGAATCTTAGATCAGTTGATGAAAAAGTAGACACATTTAATACACTGATATTACAACTATATGATAGACATGCACCAGTAAAAACCCGACGATTTTCCCGCTCCCCTGCACCCTGGATGAATGACTCAATACGTGAACTTATGTCAAAACGAGACAAAGCATACCGAACATACAGACACATAAAAATGACGAGAACTGGCAACTATACAAACAACTTAGAAACACAACTACACAAACTATACGCAATGCCAAACTACGACACGCCTACAGTATAATCGGACCTGAAATAAGTGCACGGGACACTTGGCGAAATCTCCGTGCAATGGGACTTAGACAGTTGAATCCCTCAACTGACTCAATAGACATTTCTGTAGATGACTTAAATGAACATTTTACCTCAATACCCATGACACCTCCAGACAACAAGACTAAAATAGACATTCTCAAAGACTTATCCCCATCCCCACATATAGGAAGAGATAAATTTACTTTAACGACATTTCGCCTATAGACGTTAAAAAAGCACTCAAGCGGATTAAATCCAATGCACAAGGAACAGATAACATCAGCATTTTAATGCTAAATAAAATCATTGACATTATACTACCCACAGTGACTCATATTTTTAATGCTTCCCTTATAACTTCTATCTTCCCTACTGTATGGAAACAGTCTAGAGTTCGGCCTATACAAAAATAAGTACACCTACTAACTGTAATGACTACCGACCGATTAGCATCCTTCCGACATTATCTAAAGCCCTGGAACATATTGTACATAAGCAAATGACTGAATATCTCCAAGAAAATCACCTCCTTGATCCTTATCAATCCGGCTTTAGATATGGTCATAGCACAACCACAGCTTTGCTAAAAATTACTGAAGATATTCGTGAAGCCGTGGACAGACGTCAATTGACTCCTTTAACCTTACTTGACTTCAGCAAAGCTTTTGACACAGTAGACCACGACTTACTTATGATAAAGCTCAAGCACCTACACTTGTCTGACAGCGCTGTATCCTGGTTCGACTCATACCTGCACGGTCGTCAACAATACGTTTCATTAAACTCTAGATCTTCGACTTGGCGCAACGTGCCGGCTGGAGTCCCCCAGGGCAGTGTTCTCGGACCTCTTCTTTTCTCAATCTACATAAATGACTTGCCAACTGTACTAAAGCACTGCCGTTATCACCTCTACGCTGATGATCTCCAAATTTACCTACATTCACCTCCTCATTCTCTCTATAACAGCTTGACAAAAATGAATGACGATCTCATATCCATCTTTAACTGGTCTTCAAGTATCGGTCTAAATCTAAATCCTAACAAGTCACAAGTAATTCTAATGGGACAACAAAGACTGCTTACAACCTTTGACATATCTACACTACCAAACATTACTATAAATAATATAATTATCCCTTATTCTTCTTCAGTAATAGATCTTGGACTACATCTAGACGCAAATCTAACCTGGCAAACACAAGTGAAACACATATGTAAAAAGACTTTCTCAATCTTACATTATCTTAGACGTTTAAAGAATTTTCTCCCAGTTTCGTTAAAACAAATCCTTGTGCAGAATCTTGTGTTACCACACTTCGATTATTGTGACATATATAATGATCTAAACTATGACTTGTCGCAGAGACTGCAGCGTGTTCATAATGCTTGCGTTCGATTCATTTTCAATATCCGCCGTTATGACCATATTTCCGAACACTTTAATAACCTCTCTTGGCTCCGTCTTACTGACAGACGTAAATTGCACTCTCTTTCACTACTTTTCAAGCTTCTGAATTCCTACATCCCTACTTACCTGGCGTCTAGATTTGAGAAGTTATCCTCTTACCACAATATTGACACTAGATCACAAGATAGCAGTCTGCTAACAATTCCTCTTCATAGCACTTCCTCCTATTCTACTTCCTTCACAGTAGCCTCTGCCCGCTCCTGGAATCTCCTTCCTCAAGATATCAGGGGTTGCCGCACACTTGGTACCTTTAAGTCACGCTTATACAGTTACCTGTTGTCTAATAATTAATTTTTCTCTATTTATTTAATTTTATACTATGTCATTAATCTTTTCCTGTTTTTTATATATATTGTACATATATATTTAATTCGTTAAATTTAGAGTAAATCAAAATACATTATAAATATTAATTGTATTGTATTCATAACTTGTAATCGTTTATATTTATAGATATACAGGGTGGACCGCTCGAATGGACCTAATTTCAATTGCTTGTTACTGGCAAACGGTTGAAGATAGAAACTTAAAACAACGTTCATAGTACAGAAAAACTCACCAAGTTTCGAATCCTGTCGGTAGATGGCACAAAGATACGTTTCTCGTTCTTAGATTTAATTGTTTGTGAAAATGGCGTTTCTCGTTCTTAGATTTAATTGTTTGTGAAAATGGCGACTCCGCAGATGAAAGCGCAAGCTGTTTTGTGGTATGCGGAGTTTAAATCAATCATTAGAGTTCAAAGGGAGTTCCGGCGTGTGTTTAACCGTGATGCTCCAACTGCTAGAAGCATAAAGAAGTGGCGTGATACATTATTAGCTACAGGATCTGTGTTGAAGAAGCATGGTGGTGGTCGCAGAGCATCCGATGAAATGGTAGCAAATGTTCAAGCCGCATTTGAGCGAAACCCCGGAAGTCATTAAGAAGAGCTTCGCGGGAACTTCAAATACCAAAATCGACATTACAACGGATTGTCCACAAACGCCTCAAACTGCACGCATATAAAGTGCAGTTAGTGCAACGTCTGGAGCCGAATGACATGCCGAAACGAGTGGAATTCGCCAATACGATGCTGGACCGTCTCGGCGCTGATCCTGACTTCATGACCAAGATTTTCTTCTCGGACGAAGCCACTTTCCATTTGTCAGGCAAGGTAAACCGGCATAATGTGCGGATCTGGGGATCGGAGAATCCTCACGCTATTCAAGAGCATGTTCGTGATAGTCCGAAGATGAATGTTTGGTGCAGTTTGTCACATAATAAGGTCATTGGACCGTTTTTCTTCGCCGAGAAAACTGTTCGTGGTACCACATATCTTGACATGCTGGAGCAGTTCTTCTTTCCACAAATTGAACAACTGCAGCCTAACATCGTTTTCCAGCAAGATGGTGCTCCTCCCCACTGGTCCAATGAAGTTCGTACGACTTTGGACAACATTTTCCCTGGCCGTTGGATTGGTAGGGGAGGACCAATCGCGTGGCCCCCGAGATCTCCCGATTTAACACCACTGGATTTCTTTCTCTGGGGCTATGTCAAAGATAAAATTTACACCACCCCAGTCAAAGACCTTCGTGATCTTCGTGAGCGCATCATAGAGGCTATTGAGAACATTCCAGAAGACATACTCCAACGTACTTGGCAAGAAATTGTTCATCGCTTTGATATCGTCACAGTGACTGCTGGGGCTCATATAGAGATGTGGTGATCTGGATATCAAAACTTGGTGAGTTTTTTCTGTAATATGAACGTTGTTTTAAGTTTCTATCTTCAACCGTTTGCCAGTAACAAGCAATTGAAATTAGGTCCATTCGAGCGGTCCACCCTGTATATTGTAATTTAGATTTAAGACTATTTTTTGTTTGTATTTTTTTTTAAACCTGGTTGAGTGGTAGACAAGGCCTTAAGGCCTTAACTCTGCCAGGTAAAATAAAGCTATTATTATTATTATTATTATAGTTTAGATCATTATTCGTTTCAGGATATAAATTGATGGAAAGCTTATATCCGCGCGGCCATTGAACTTACGGGTTCGATAGTGCCAGCGAGTTTGTTAGTTATCCCCCATTCCCTTCACGTAATTTCATTTATCTTTCATTCATTTCATATCGAAGGGAGAATAAAAAGAATGACAATAGACTTGCGAGTGTAAATTTCCAATCTGTACATCTTATTTTTCTTTTCCCACTAATACGTACTATTAAGATATAATATTAGCATTGTTATGTTTAGTATTTATTTAGCCAGGTCGAGTTAAGACCAAGTAGCCTTCTCTTTCACTCAAATAGGACAAACACATGTTAAATACAACTAATTTACAATATACAGAGAAAACAAAAATTATGGCATTTCGAGGCGTAGATCCTGTCAGTAGCAAATTGTTCTCGACAATACAATTTTGGAGCAGGTGAATAATTTTACATATCTAGGATGCAATATCTCATATGAAGAAGAAAAGGATGTAAATGCAAAAATATCTAAATTTTTAAGAATTTTAGGGTTAATAAATTCTATCTTCAAGCCACAGTTAGTCAAAAACATTCAAGATTAAAAGTGTATAAAACACTGGCTTTTCCAAATCTTTTGTATGGTAGCGAAGTATGGACGTTCAAACAGAAGGATATACAGAGACTTAGATCTGCAGAAATGAGATACCTTCGGAGGACTGCAGGATACACACTACTAGATCATAAAAACATGAAGATATCTTAGAAGAATTGCACATGGAACCTTTAGAAAACAAAATTTCTGATTATGAGTCAAGATGGATGCAACATGTTCATCGAATGGAAGATCACAGGGATACCCAAACAAATGTTGAGCTATCAACCTGCAGGAAGAAGAAGACCAGGACGTCCACTCAAAAGACTTTTGGTTGATGTTTCTCATGAGGCCGAAACAGGTCAACAAATGACCTAAATTCGTGAATATACTATGATGATGATAATTTACAATATTATATAATAAAATATAGCCAAACTCGCATTAATAAATATAGTGCTTATATAATTATATAATTATGGTTTTACATTCACTAACATAAGACGGAAAAAATTCCATGCTCTGTAAAACTTTACAATATAGGCTTTGTAATATTCATAAGAATGCCACGAGTGATTTTTCAAATTATCGATAAATTCATGACTCACGAAGTGAGTCATGAATTTATCTAGAGAATTTAGAAATCAAGAGTGGCATTTGTTAGGACTATTTATCGAATAAAATTAAGCTGTTTACTCACAAATCATTGTTTAACTATAGTTATTTTAAAATATTTATGTATTTAATGTAAACGGCGATGTTTGAAAACAAATCAGAAATGTGAGGTTATGTTCATTCACTGCTGCTTGATCATATTATTTATTGCCAAATAAGATCGCAATATTGTAAGAGTGCACCCAAGTGGAGAAATAATGAAACACATCAAACTATATATCATAATTAACATTACGGGTTATTCATTAATTTTTTTAGTAAACAACTCAGTAAAATCAAGGAATCTTTTCATTATTTGCTATATTCAATGTATTTGTTGGAGAAAAATAATGCTTTGACCTGTTCAGAACATTAAAAAGGAGGAGCTTTCTTTATCACAAAAGCAGGAGCTGATAAAGAGAAATCGATAAAGAGCGAGGTGAAACACTTCTGTCATTGGTTGTAAAACAACATTCATCCAAACGTGATTGGTCACTGACTAGCATTTGTGGCATGAGTTAAATAGTCAGTGTAATGAGAAGGAATATAAAGAAAAATGTGATCTTGGAATCCAGATAGGGGAACTAAGGGATTTTTACTTCGAAATTATCCATAATTAGCCGATATAAATAATAATTTATGAAATATGAACATATTTATAATTTTTTTTCTTTTTCTTCTTCTTCATCACGGTTTAGGCTTTTTGCTAGCCTGTTCCGGCTCAAAATTGCTGCTTTTCCCATCTTTTGTTTGATCTTTCAAAACTACTTCTTCCTCTTGGTGAATAGTTGTATGCTGCTTTTGGTATTCTGTTCTCAGTCATCCTTGCTAAGTGTTCTTTCCAGTTTGTTCTGTATTTCACTATTGTTGTGTTTAATTCCTCTACTTTGTTGCCCTCTTATATCTGTGTTGTGTTTCTTGTCTGTTCTTTGATATCCTGATATCTGAGGAATTTAATTTCAGCAGCTTCGATTCTGGCAGATTGTTGTGTCCATGTTTCGGATCCGTAAGTAATAATAGGAACTGCCATTGTCTTGTATAATTTCATTATAGAGTCAATTTTCACGAAATTAATTCAAATTATGAAATTTGTCATGTATGTCACTATTGCATATATCTAACCTGTCTTCAGGTTGTTTCTGGCAAGTTCCCATAACACGCTGTATCTACATCATACAAAAAGAAAACGTGCTAACTCAATCTCAGCTGTCGGGATTCGATCACAGAACACACCAGTCTTGACGCTATTATCCCACTATACTATACACAGCTAGAGACACTAGTCATTTAATTTCATATTCCAAACAAAGATATTAATCGGGGGAAAAATATTATTTGCTAACATATTTGGTGGTATTGGTTCCATTTGCTACTCGTAGCAAATAAGGCATTTACAAATAATTAATTAAATAATGTGATAGCAAGTGGAATTTCAATGCATTTTTAACACATGAAGTTCCATAGTTACAGCTAACTAACTCACTGGCACTATCGAACCCGTAGGTTCATGGCCGTGCGGACATAAGCTCTCCATACATCCCTATCATGAGCTAATGTTTTCCAATCATTCCCTGTATAATTTACTCCCTTCAAATCATTGTTAATATTATTCTCCCACCTTATTCTTAGTCTACCAACTGGGCGTTTTCCCTCTGGTTATCCTACAAGAAGCTTCCATGCACGACTTTGATTCCCTATTCCTGCCATATGTCCTGCCCATCTATGAGACTTAACTGTTCTTATTATATCTGGCTTCCAATAAAGACCATGCAGTTCATTGTTATGAAGTCTTCTCCAATCACCTGTATGTTCATCTCTCTTTCGTTCAAAAAATTTCCTAAGAACTTTATTCTCAAATACTCGTAATCTCATTTCCTCCCTTAAAGTAAGAGGCCATGTTTCACATCCATATAACATAAATGGTAGAATAACAGTTATATATTTTCAGTTTTACGTTTTTTGAAAGCAGTTGGGAAGTCAAGAGTCCCTGTAATGCATAATAGCACGCATTTCCAGAATTGAGCCTATGTTTAATTTCTTTGTGCATCTCATTCCTATTTGTGATTATTGTTCGTAGGTATTTGAATTCAGCCACTTCCTCAAAATTTCTCTCATTTCTCCATTTACATTATAATGTACTAGCTAATACCCGGCGTGCGCTGCTACGCCTTAATAAATGAAAATTAACGTGCTTTTATTTTTAGTTGAATAAGTAATAGGAAAAAAATTATAAATTCATATTTTTTAGGTATCCCGTGCTGATTACCCGGCGTTGCCCTGGAATCTGCTTATCCCGATCTTCTTGACATAAATGAGCTGAAATACGAAAATTAATATATTTTATGTTTAGTTGAATAAGTTTGAGGAAACATTTATATCGTAATTATTTTTAGATACCCCGTGCTGTTTACCCGGCGCTGTCCGGGAATCTACTCATCCCGATCTTCTTGGCACAAATAAGCTAAAAGACAAAATCCGTTATTGTGAACTATCCGTAAAATAATACCCGTCATGTGCTGCTATTCTTGCACAGGAATCTACGTACTTATCTCGATCTTCTTGGCATCAATGAATGACAAAAATTATTTTGAGTTATTCGTAAGATATAAATATATGCTGTTGCGGACTTTTTTGTAGAGCTTTTTGAGATATTCAATTCTGTGTACATTAATTTTGTGTATTTGTTATGGTTTAGGCAGCGTTAGCCATTTAAGCGTACAAAGAGCTACTTTTTCACGTTTTCCACTATAAAAGGCGATTTTTAAGGGTGTAGGAGTTGAGTATCACAACTCTCTTATATCCTATGTTCATCCCGGGAATCTCCTAAACATTTTACAAAGAGCACCATCACACACGGATCAAAGGTATGGCCACGCATTAAGTACGAACAAACAAACAAACAAACATTCATTCATTTTTATATATTAGATTTGCATGTGTGACCATATATATAGTTTTATTGATATTTACTTCCAGTCCCAATATCTTAGTGTTACTCAATAGTGTGTGTGTATGTGTTGTCCCTTAGTATCACTTCGCTATCGCCCAATAGTACTACATCATCAGCATACATTAACAGCTTATTAATACCATTGAGTTGTAGGCCTTCTTCTTCCTCTATAGACTGGATGGCAAAAATATCGCCAGTATAAGTAACGAAAAATAAACGTGTTTTTCTGTCTGCTATATTTTAAATTGAAAGTTCAAATCCTACGCTTGCTGCGACCTAATATTAATGTCTTAATATCTTCTTCCTTCCAAGTATTAGGCCAAGGCCTGTTACGATCCTATAGAAAATTTTCCCTCCAGCGTTTCATAGGACGGCCCAGTGATCTTCGTCCTCTTGGTATATAATTATAAACAGCTTTGGGGATCCGATTTGAACTCATTCTTTCAAGATGGTGTTTCCAATTTAGTTGGTACTGTTTAATATAAGTTATTCCAAAATTGGCGTAGTCTTCAATTCTTGTAAGATATCGGTGTTCCTTTTCCGATTCCATCTGGTGTAACCCGCTGTTCTGCGCATGAATCTCATTTCACAAGCCGTTATTCTGTTTTCATGTTGTTTTTTTAGTGTCCATGCTTCACTACCATAGGTCAACACTGGTCTAGCCAAAGTGTTATATAAACGTAATCTGGTGTTTTTTTGTACAAGGGATGGTTTCATAACTTGATTAATAATTCCTAAACTTTTATTATAATAGTAACTTTTTCAGGGATATCCTTTTCATCCCAGATAGAGAGATAATATCCAAGATATTTAAATTGATTAGATCTCTCTAAAATTTTATTTTGGAGACAGGTTTTACTTTGTATGGGGTCCTTCCTATGAAATGCCATAATTTTAGTTTTGTTAATTGATATTTCCATATTAAATTTGGCACCTATTTTTTTGTAAATTATAAATTGATCGTTGCAAATCATTTTCGGAAAGTGTCAGAAGAGCTAAATCGTCTGCAAAAAGGATAGCATCGAGTTTGAAGTTCCTATTGATGGGTATATATACTCGTTGTGTTTTCCTCCATTCATTATGTCTTAATATTATGTTTTTTTTAATTGATTCAAAATTAACCTATGTTCTAAGCATTTTACTACATTTAAGTTTCTAAATCTATTTCTGAATTAATTTCAGTGAATTAAAAACTATATGGAGAAGACTACATGACAGTGAACTACATGGTCTTTATGAGAAGCCAGATATGATAAGAACAGTTAAGTCTCGTAGACTGCGATGAGCAGGACATATGGCAGGACTGGGAAATGAAAGAGGTGCAAGGAGGCTTCTTGTAGGAAGGCCAGAGGGAAAACGCCCAGTTGGTAGACCAAGAATGAGGTGGGAGAATAACTTTAATCATGATTTGGGGATTTAATTATGACAATGATATAACTAATAAAATATCAAAATTCCAGGGAATATGTGGTCCGATAAAACGATCACTAAATAAAAAAACAACAAGAGAGACCCAATTGAAATTTTATAAAACGTTGGCAGTACCGGTACTGCTCTATGGTTCAGAAGCCTGGATAAAAAAAAACAAGATCTAAGTAGGATAACGGCGGCAGAAATGATATTTTTGAGATCTGTTAAAGGGTGCACTAAGGAAGACAGATTCAAGAACACAGAAATAAGACAGGAACTTGAAATATTTGCAATAACTGATAAAATAGATACATATAGACAAAAATGGAAGCAACACACAGACAGAATGAATGAAGATAGATATCCAAAAGAAACAACAAAATACAAACCTAAAGGCACCCGAGATGTGGGCAGACCTAGAAAGAGATGGGCTGAAGTCCGAACGGGTCAACAGACCTAATCCATGAATGCAGATTATGATGATGATGATTTGGGGAGGTAGATTATACAGGGAATGATTGGAAAACATTAGATGAGGATAGGGTTGTATGGAGAGCTTATGTCCGCGCGGCCATGAACTTACGGGTTCGATAGTGCCAGTGAGTTAATTAGTTAGAATTGAAAACTATAATGAGGTACAAGTATCTTCCTTAACCCTTAAATTGACAAAACACAAATTTCTTCTGTTAGATATTTGAATGTGGCGGACCGCAGTGAAAACGGAATCTTGTATAACTGTTATTATTAGGTATATATTGCAGAATTAGACATACATTTAAGTGGTTTATATTTGTTCTTTTTCTTCTGATTTCTTTAAAATATTAAATTAACTAAACAAACTGATGTATCCAAAAGGATACATTATGAATTTAAGGGTTAGCAATGAAAGCGGAATTCTTGAACGACATTCGTCGACATGATTGTGCAAAATAAAAATTCAGTTCGTTGAAATGAAGTATATAGTTACCGGTGTTTATTTTTGTTGCACATTCCACTGTTTCCTCAATAAGAGCTGTTTTCCTCACTCCTTGTGGAATGCGACTATGAATATATTCGACCTACATCTTACCCCTAGCGCCATTGCACAACTTCGTGTCAAAATGAACGTTTGGTTTATGGTCCCCATAAACTCCGCTCTAACGAGTTCAACTACAAAACATTGGAATGCGTCTGAATCGCCTCCAAACACAATTTCACAACAAATCTGTGCAACAATCCTACATTTTTGCATTTATACATGGAATAATATTTATTAATTTACACACTTGTTTAAAATAAATATATACCAATGGTCATCCTCTGGAAGAAATAAACGTGGCAGACCAAGATAGACATGAAAAACCGACGTCAGAACTATAATGGATGATAGGAATTTGGAAGAAAGATATTGGAATGATGATAGAAATAAATGGAAACTGAAGACGGCAAACCTATAAGTAGGAGAAAGCCGAAGAATAAGAAGAAGAAGAAGAAGAAGAAGAAAGAATTTACACAAAACATAAATGGTATTCTCATTGGATATATATATATATATATATATATATATATATATATATATATATACATATAATTCTTCTGTACATGTGTTTGTGACACATGAAGAAAGAATTTACACAAAAACTTAGATGATATTCTCATTGGATATCTTTATATATATATATATATATATATATAACTTATAATTCTTCTGTACATGTGTTTGACACTGAACTCTTCGTACTCGACTGGACCAATTTTGATTAAATGTTGGGGGTGTCCGATTGGGCCACTCGATAGTCTAGATTCACAATTGGACCCTCTAAAACTATTAGGTGTAGGAGTTCACCTGAAGTGAAAATTTAAAAATCGCTCTAGCTGTCACATTTTCGATTTTTCACAACAAAACTCTAAAAAATAAACTGAGGTAGGTATTATCAAAACAAATAAGCGAAATCCGACAATTAGAAATGGAAGTTTACCTGAAATCCGAAATAAAAAATTACCTTAACGACTGGACCGATTTTGATGACATTTTTTGTATTGTGTTTAAGTGGGTCCCTGGATGGTTTAGATTCACAATTTGACCTTCTATACCACTAGGTGTAGGAGTTCGCCTGAAGTGAAAATTTAAAATCGCTCTATCAGTCACAATCGCCGATGTTTCAACGAAACTCAGTATATCCTATTAAAATAAATTTAGGTAGGTATTATCAAAAAACGAACGAATTGCGACAATTAGAAGTGGAGGTTTACGTGAAATGCGAAATTAAAAACTGCCTAGTAACCACCATGTTTGTTTCGTCTCAGCGTATACCATACAATTAAATTAATCTTTAATATTTCATTTTTTAGACGTAGCAACGCATGCCGGGTATTAGCTAGTATATATATATATATATATATATATATATTAATTGGTGGTGTAATGGATAACACTCTGAGGTACAGACTCAGAGTTCCGGGTTCGAATCCCGTCCAGGCATTTATTTTTCTTATCGTACCATATATATATATATATATATGGTTCGAATCCCGTCCAGGCATTTATTTTTCTTATCGTACCATATATATATATATATATATATATATATATATGGTACGATAAGAAAATATCCTGGATCTAGCCATTCTTGATATATGTTGCTTCCAGTTTAGCTGATATCTGGAGATGTAGTCCAGTATTGTTGACACATTAAGTACTTGAAGGATTTCTACATTTTTCTTTCGATCCCATTTGGTGTAGCCAGCTGTTCGGCGCATAAATTTCATCTCACAAGCTGTTAGTCTGCTTTCATCTCTCGTCCTTATATATATATATATATATATATATATATATATATATATATATATATATATATGGTACGATAAGAAAAATAAATGCCTGGACGGGATTCGAACCCGGAACTCTGAGTCTGTACCTCAGCGTGTTATCCATTACACCACCAATTCAAACATTTATCTTTCTTATATATGTATTATATTCTCCATTATTACTAGATGTCGCGAGAACTCGGTCTTCATTGCCATCTAGTAGCTGACAATTAAGCAAATTAAAGAGAATATTTTTACTTTATAACAGTGACGCTTTATCGATGTTATAATTAAATGTTTAACATTGAGCAATGCACGCTTAATATGGTATGATAAGAAAAATAAATGTTTGGACGAGATTCGAACCCGGAACTCTGAGTCTGTACGTCAGCGTGTTATCCATTACACCACCAGGCGAATCAAATTCAAACACTTATTTTCTTATAGGCCCTATATGCATTATATTCTCCATTATTACCAGATGTCGTGAGAACTAGGTCTTCTTATTTTTCTTATCATACCATATTAAGCTTGCATTGCTCAATGTTAAACATTTAATTATAACATATATATCATCATCATCCTGCCAGGTATTAGTCCTAGAAGAACTGTTACGGCCTGAGAAAGCGGTTTTCGTGCCATCTTTTCATAGGTCGACCAAGTGACCGTTTCCCATTTGGACAGTAGTTCATTATTGCCTTGGAGATCCTAGATCTAGCCATTCTTGATATATGTTGCTTCCAGTTTAGCTGATATCTGGAGATGTAGTCCAGTATTGGTGACACATTAAGTACTTGAAGGATTTCTACATTTTTCTTTCGATCCCATTTGGTGTAGCCAGCTGTTCGGCGCATAAATTTCATCTCACAAGCTGTTAGTCTGCTTTCATCTCTCGTCCTTATAGTCCACGCTTCACTTCCATAACATAGGACTGGTCGAGCCATTATTTGATAAAGACGAGTACGAGTTGATTTTTGCACTAATGAAGGTTTAAAAACTCTATTAATGATTCCCATTGATTTGCTGAATTTCACAATTTTCTCTGATAAATCCAAATTTCAACAAAAGAGAGTTTATATCCTAAATAAGTAAACTCATTTACTCTCTCTAAAATTTTGTTATTTAAACAAATTTTACTTGATATTGGGGATTTTCCACAAAAGACCATTATTTTAGTTTTATTGGTAGATAATATATATATATATATATATATATATATATATATATATATATTATTGAATACAGCTTGTTTACTGAGTAGGAGTAGTTTAAGGCTCTCACTTTTTCTAGACAATCGGCACTTGATGTCAGCCGGGTTGACATCTCTGCGTGACGGCCGCCTTTACCCCCAGAACAAGCGTCTGGTACCCATTTCCATTAGAACCTGAGTCGACCCCAGGCCATAGTGCCGCCAGAAGGTTTGGGTCAGTTTAAAAATCCTGACCCCACCGGGACTCAAACCCTCGATCTTCCGGCTTGTAGCTTAATAATATTTAAAACTGAAATTATCGATACATGTAAAAACAAGTTCTAATTTCAATTTGAAAAGCGAAGTCTCGTTTTTCTTTTATCTCTTTAGACGCTTAAACATCTTAAGTCATATGCCATAAGGAGTATTTGCATACTAATAGGCTATATAATTATATGGTTAGTATTTTTATGTATCCGTGAACATTCTTTGATGTTAGATTTAATGAGTAATAAGATTTGTTTAAACATGGTTATGAAATTCTAATGTAATATTGGCCGTAATGAATAAAAAAATTATAGATAGATCATCGGTTGATTAATGTCTTTAACATCGTACGATTCCCAATAGTCAGTTTTGTCGGTCCATGCAATATCCTGGTTGCAGATGTCTATCCTTCATGTATAAATATATTCCCTGACTGCAGGAAGTTTTAAGTCTTCCTCTGCCTCGCCTTCCCTCAGGTTTCCATTCCAACACACATTTTCATAGCCGATCCTCTTCCATTCGCTGGATATGTCCATACCATCTTAATTACTGAGTTTTAATACAATCCAAAATAGTGTCTTCAATCTTCATTTTGTCCCTTGGAACTGAGGTACTATTTTTTTCTCTTCTTGATATTCTTGCTGCCCTTCGTATAAAATCCATTTCCGTTGCCAAAATATACTTATTTGTTTTTGATGTTAATGGCCAAAGTTCTGCTCCATAAGTAATGATGCTTTTAACAATTTGTATGATATATATTAATTTTATTTTTATTACTTATATTTTTATCTCACAATATTCCATCGAGGCAAGCAATTGCAAATTTTCCTTTATTATTTCCATTTCTTATTTCCTCTTCATAACTTCCATTTTTATTTATTTTAATTCCTAAATATGTGATCTCACTACAAGGTTTTATTTTTCTCCAGTCTCCAAATTTAAATTTTGTTCTGGTTTATCAATTGATAAACATTATGTTTTCTTCATGTTCAAAATCAATCCCCATTTATCATATTCTCCATTTAAATAATAAATAATGATATTAATCTGCCACAGTATTTAAACTTTGAATCTCACAGACACGAGTCATGAATCACATTCGTTATAACAGATTAAAAGGGAAATAAATGTATAAATTATTAATTACAATTTTTATAGTGTGAAAACTAATATACTTAATATACACTTGTATATAAAATAAAATAAGTTAAAATATACCTTCTTAGGTAAAATCCGTCGTCCTCAACTTATAAAATATGTAATCTTTATGCATGTAGGCCTTTCAGAACATCCGTTCTATCTTCAGCAATATGATGGTTGATGCTGCTGGTCCTAATGTGGTGTTGTCGTGACCAGCACCATCAACCATCATACTGCATGTTGTAGCGAAGAGTGACCTGCTGAAGATGGAACGGATGTTCTGAAAGGCCTACAGGCATAAAGATTACATATTTTATAAGTTGAGGACGACGGATTTTACCTAAGAAGGTATATTTTAACTTATTTTATTTTATGACTCTCCACCTCAACGGTTTTAACAATGAATTTTATTAGTATTGACACTTGAATATACTAGATATATATTAGCTAACAAGGGAAGTACTTATGTAGGACCAGTTGGATTGTAACACAAATTGGAGGATGTGTGGAATGAAGGATACTGAACACAGTGATATTAGTCATTTCACTGCACATTTAATAGTATGCATAATATTTAATAAGAAATAAGGAACAAGAAAATCGAAAAAAAAGGCTTAACATTAAAATGTTCCTAGAATATATGTATAATTATTATAATATTCATAAAGGTTCCGGTTGGCCTTAAATTTCTAGGGAAAGTTTTATTCTTGCTTATTTATTTACTTTAAGAAATTTTCGGTACATGACAAAATAAATAAATAAAACATTTGAAAAAAATAAAATAAACAAAAAAAAAATGATAGTATGGTGAAAGAGGGAAGAACAATAAGGGACAGGGAGAGAGATATAAACTAACGAATAAATATTGCAACGGAGCGGCACGGTTACTTGAAGAGCAGCTCATCGGAGTCTGAATGTTTTTTCCAGTCCCGCAGTCGAGTATTCGTACAGTATATACTAATTATTTCTATTTAAACATAAAAAAACTCAATGCATTGTAAGTACAATTTCAAGTAACAAAAAAGTAGGCCCTACATAGTGCTCTGCTGTCTGTATAAGGTATTCAAAAATAGTTATTGATATTAACAAGGTGGGAAACTAATATTTACGTTCTTTGCCCCACTAGCTGCACTTGTTCTTGAAACCAGCTGCAATGTGCAACCTTGCCGTTACGAACCGGTCAATGACGCGATTGAAATTTAATGACAAATAACACGAGTTTTATTAATTTTGCAGCAAAATGACTAACGTTAACATATTTAATGTGAACCAATTAACATATCCTCCAATTTTTGTTACAATCCAACTGGTCCAGCATAAGTACCTTCCTGTTGAGACGTTTAATTACGTCAAAATAATATTGAAATGAAAATAAATATGTCTGTGTGTTAGATGTCGGTTTACACGCTACGTCTTTTTGTCGATCATACAAAACGGAATACGTAACGTATGTTTTGTCCAGTGTTTACACACTAACCTTTTCCCCTCCATTTTGTACCTCAGTTTCAACCCAGACTCGAGTTACAGTGATTTGTCCAGTGTTTACACACTAACCTTTTCCCCTCCATTTTGTACCTCAGTTTCAACCCAGACTCGAGTTACAGTGATTTGTCCAGTGTTTACACACTAACCTTTTCCCCTCCATTTTGTACCTCAGTTTCAACCCAGACTCGACTTACAGTGATTTGCCAGTGATTTTTTCTTATTAAAAGTGAGAAAGACATCATTAATTTAATTATGGAGGAAGCCCAGTTGCTTTCTTTTATTTTTTTCCCTCGTAAGGATTCAAATGTAAATCTCTTGTAAGGTAAAGTGATCCCACTACAGGCCTCAGGAGGCCCTTGGGGTAGTAGGAGGTTAAGGCTCCCACTTTTTCTAGACAATCGGCACTTTATGTCAGCCGGGTTGTCAGCCCTGCGTGACGGCCGCCTTTACTCCAGAACAAGCGTCTGGTACTCTTTTCAGTTAGAGGCTGAATCGACCCCAGGGCCAGAGGGTTTTGGTCAGTTTAAAAATCCTGACCCCAACGGGACTTGAACCCTCGACCCTCCGGCTTGTAGTTCAGTGCCTTAACCACTACGCTACGGCGTGCCCCCTGTAAATCTCTTGTACATTTTATAAAAAGAATGTATAATGGTAAAGCAAGTATTAAGGTTGGAAATAGAGTATCCTCAGAATTTGATATAACAAAAGGATTAAGACAAGGATGCGGGATGTCACCAACATTGTTCAAGATATATTTAGAAGATGTATTAATGAAATGGAATAAGTTATGTAGGGAAATGGGAATCAACATTAATGGTCATTTACTGCACAATTTATTATTCGCTGATGACCAGATTATAATAGGACAACATAAAGAAGATACAGGGTATATGATCAGAAAGTTGGTCGATGCATTTGAGGTAGGTGGACTGAAGATAAATTATATTAAAACAAAATATATGGTAATCGGAGGAAATTCAGAAGACCTACAAATAAATGATATGATAATTAAATGTGTTGAAGAATTTAAATATCTTGGATCTATAATAGATAAATCTGGTACTTGTGAAAAATATATTATTAACAGAGTAAATTGTGCAAGGAAGGCGATTAGATCCCTGAATGGTCTTTTATGGAACAGAAATTTGGCCAGAAAAACAAAAAAAAAAAAGAGATTATACAGACAATAATAGGAAGTATACTTACATATGGATCAGAAAGCTGAACAATAAATTAAAGGATGCGGAAAATAATTTTGGCGACAGAAATGGATGGATTACGGAGAAGTATGAGAATATCCAGGCTACAACATATTCGAAATACATATATCAGACAAGAAATGGATGCAGAAGAAACTGTTATCGGTAGGATAACAAAGAGAGCTCTACAGTGGTATGGACATGTACAACGGATGTCGGAAGATCAGTGGCCTAAACAGGTGTTGGATTGGATGGTACCAGGCTGAAGGAAGAGGGGGAGGAGTAGAAGAGCATGGTATGAGGGAATATATGATGCCATGATGAAGAGGGGTATGGAAGATGGTCAATGGGAAGATAGGCATCTCTGAAAAGCAGAAATCAAGGGCAAACTGCTGTAAAATGGAAAGCCTGTATTAAGTATTAAGTAAGTATCTCATTTATTGTCAATATCCATTCACCGCTTCAGCAGACCACGCTGTGTGGAATTGTACTGCATTCAGAAAGGAGTTCAGGTTGGAAAGAGTACAAGTGTAAATTCTTACTTGTTAAATGTAATATATTAAACATATTAAATTGTATTTTTTGCCGTCAGATACAAACTTTGAAGTCTGTTGTTGTTTCACGATGTTGTAGATGTTGGTGATCTTGAAGAATCGCTGGTAGCAACTGACTGGTTTATAGCGATCTCATGTAATTGGTTATGCGGTTGGGGTGTTCTCGTTTAGTAGTAAGATGTTGACTTCTTTTATAATTTCAACATCTTCTTATAAATTTATCTTGGCTGGATTTTTTTTTGTGTTATCGTGAGCGTATTTTCCATTGTGTCCATTCGGTGACCGGTTTTGCATAGCTTGATTTTCCACGCGTACATAAAATCTTTAAGGTGTTCCTTGTTTCTTGCACTAAAGCTTATACTTGCCCTACCTATATGGAACTTATTGCAATTGTTACATATTATTTTATATACTCATTTGTTATTAAATTTGTTATATTCTTCTAGCCCACCGCTATGGTCTCGAGGTAGCGAGCTGCCTTGTCACGCAGCGGGCCCGGATTCGATTCCCGGTCGTGACAGGCTCCTGGGTGAGGTTTTTTTAGTTTTTTTTTTCTCACCTGTAAGACAAATGCCAGGAAGCTCAAGGCCCAACGGTCCCAGAAAATCATCTGGCCATCATCATTATCATCACCATCCTTCACCGGTGTGGAAAGAAACGGGAAGCTACCACACCTATTATTTCTTGGTAAAGCTGCAAAGCATAGCATGAAAATGCTATGATTGCAGTGAAAGACCTGCCCTCGGGCAGAATTACTATGGATGGATGAATGCCATTATTTATTATGTGGTTTAATTTGTTTTCAACTTTGTAAGCTATGATTATGTTTTTATATTTTTTTTTTTCCAAGTTCTAGCTAATTTTGTAGTTTCATTACCTGTGTATGTTATTGTTATCCATGCTTTCTTATTAGCAGATTCTCTTTCAAGTTTTGTTATATTATATATATATATATATATATATATATATAAATAATCATATTTTTCTTTTTTGCTTTTTACAAGCTTATCTATGGTGAAGATATTAGAAATGAGCTAAATATTTTTAAAATTTTAGATAAAATAAAAGAATCTAGAAAAAACTGGAAAGAAGATGTTCAAAGAATGAAATATGATTGGATTCCAAAAATTATATTTTATTACAAACCAAGAGGAGACAGGACTATTGGTAGAACGAAAAAGAGATGGATTCAACTTTTTGAATGAGAATCTATGAGACCGGAACAAGCCACATGGGCTTAATCCGTGATCGTTGTTGTTGATGATGTTGAACTATGGTTTTTCTGGCATCCGGTGCCAGATAGGAAATTCGTGAGAAAAACAGCAAAATATTCATAACAAGGCGATAAAACAAAGGCAAAAATGGTATTAGAACTTATATTCGAATCCATATTTGGAAAAAATACAAAATTACAAAAACAATTAGAGACAATAAGTTGGAAGAATGGCTAGAGAAACATTGCTTAATTTAATATTAAAATTCCACACAGCAAAGAGAGCCAAGGTCGACCATTTAGAAGAGTGTTGGATGGATAATGATACCAGAAAAAGCCACTAGGCCTTTATCTTTGACTGCTTGATGCTGATGATGATGTGACAAGCTGTCAGTCTCTTCAGATGTAACTGTGTGACCCACCGATTCTATCTCCACACGAGCAACAGTTTGTAAAAATTTAAAAAAATGAGGTTAGGTTAATCTAAAATAAGAATTATTTGAACAGTAACTAGGTAAATTATTGGCACTAATCTAAACGCACAAGGCGATGACTTGAAGTAAGCAAGCTGTCATTCTACTTGTCCGGTATAATTGTAAACACTGTCAAGCAGAAGGGCACGTGTTCCAGCAAATATATCACGCATTTCTGCTAATCAATCTGTATTTCCATCACACTGACATTCCTTGTCTAAATCCAGCAGTAAATCCATCATGTCATATCTTTCACTTCCTTTTCTCTACTTGATCAGAAACACTCTTGTCATAAGTAATGCCACGAGTGATTTCCAAATTATCGATAAATTGGAAATCAAGAGTGGCATTTGTTAGGACTATTTAACGAATAAAATTAAGTTGTTTACTCACAAATCATTGTTTAACTATAGTTATTTTAAAATATTTATATATTTAATGTAAACGGCGATGTTTGAAAACAAATCAGAAATGTGAGGTTATGTTCATTCACTGCTGCTTGATCATATTATTTATTGCCAAATAAGGTCGCAATATTGTTAGAGTGCACCCAAGTTGAGAAATAATGAAACACATCAAACTATATATCATAATCAACATTACGGGTTGTTCATTTATTTTTTTAGTAAACAACTCAGTAAAATCAAAGAATCTTTTCATTATTTGCTATATTCAATGTATTTGTTGGAGAAAAAATAATGCTTTGACCTGTTCAGAACATTAAAAAGGAGGAGTTCTTTATCACAAAAGCAGGAGCTGATAAAGAGAAATCGATAAAGAGCGAGGTGAAACACGACTATCATTGGTTGTAAAACAGCATTCATTGAAACGTGATTGGTCATTGACTAGCATTTGTGGCATGAGTTAAATAGTCAACGTAATTGATTTTAATGATCAAATGGATTTGTCAACCTCACAATAAACATTGGAAATTCGAAATATTGTTGTAATAAAAAATGTATTTAATGAATTTTGCTATTCTGGAATAATGCAGGCCTATATTAATAATATTTTTTTGCACGATAGTGCGTTCTGTCATACTTTTACAGCAATGGCGAGCATGATTGAAAGTTCAACTTCCTACATTTTGGGGTTGCCAACCTAAATAACTATACTGTAATATTACTTATTACAAACCACGCGTGGAATTAAAACCACTGCTATATATCTATGTATACTACGTACAATGTATGTACAAAAATATATCCAAATGGTAGTGTTATTATACATTATACGAAATAAATAACTGCATTTTAAATGAACTGAACTTTATTTGAAACAATATAAAACAATAAATTGGTACTTGCCAACATTTTATGACTGATTGGTGTCACGGTCTGCTGTTGTTTCAACTAATAAATATTGGCCACACTGTTACCGTTAGTCAGTTGTTTATAATGAACGCAAATATTTCCAACAAAGATGTTATTATTTTAATATTATTTATTATTTTGAATGCGCAAAAATAATGCACAACGCACGTTTATGAAGTGTTTTACAGAATCTCGGAAATTAAAAACCTTGATATCGCTCAGATTTAAAGGGAGGCGATGGCTGGAAAATCGACCATTTGAGATCAAAATTGGAATTTTTTGTATTAAAAATGGCCTGTACCCTAATGTATATGTAGGCAAAGCTTCAGAGGCCTATGACGTTTCTAAGTGCCCTAAATTACGTCAGAGTTAAAAGGCTGCGCCAGTTAATACCACCTGCATGCAAATCTTTAAACTTGTTTTTCCACACTTATATTTTCACTGCATTTTTGTACATTCAAAATTGAATGGAATTCAGAAATTTTGTCCTAGAAGGTTCAAATTTTTACTGCAATGGATAACAAAGTAGTACATGGGTTTCATGATTGAAATAAAAAATAAAATGTGTGCATTTATTTTTTTTTGTAATCCACGCATGAGGTACATTATTTTTTTTCTCCCTTAACTCACTAACTCACTGGCACTATCGAACCCGTAGGTTCATATGACCGCGCGGACATAAGCTCTCCATACGTCCCTATCCTGAGTCAATATTTTCCAATCATCCCCTGTATAATCTACTTCCCTCAAATCATACTTAATGTTATTTTCCAATCTCATTCTTGGTCTACCAACTGGGCGTTTTCCCTCTGGTTTTCCTACAAGAAGCTTCCAAGCATGCCTTTCATTCCCCATTCGTGCCACATGTCCTGCCCATCGTAATCTACGAGACTTAACTGTTCTCATTATATCTGGCTTCCTATAAATACCATGTAATTCATTGTTATGCAGTCTTCTCCATTCACCTGTCTGTTCATCTCTCTTTTGTCCAAAAATTTTCCTAAGAACTTTATTCTCAAATACTCGTAATTCGTAATCTCCTTTCTTCCTTTAAAGTGAGAGTCCATGTTTCGCACCCATATATTGTACATATTATATATTTAATTCATTAAATTTAGAGTAAATCAAAATACATTATAAATATTAATTGTATTGTATTGTATTCATAACTTGTAATCGTTTATATATATATATATATATATATATATATATATATATATATGTTGTAATGTAGATTTAAGACTATTTTTTTGTTTGTATTTTTTTAAACCTGGTTGAGTGGTAGACAAGGCCTTAAGGCCTAAACTCTGCCAGGTAAAATAAAGCTATTATTAAAATAAAGCTATTATTATTATTATTATTATTATTATTATTATTATTATTATTATTATTATTATTATTATAATATAACTGATAGAATAATAGTTTTATATATTTTCAGTTTAACGTTTTTTGAAAGGAGTTGGGAAGTTAACAGTTTCTGTAATGCATAATAGCACGCATTTCCAGAATTGAGCCTATGTTTAATTTCCTTGTGCATCTCATTCCTGTTTGTGATTATTGTTCCTAGGTATTTGAATTCAGCCACTTCCTCAAAATTTCCCTCATTTGTCATTAGCTGTCCATTTCCATTATATAATGAATTTCTATATGCTCCCTTTATATCCACATTATAAGAATTCTAATGCATGATGTTTTTTCTAAATATTTTAGGGGTCTTGTAAAAAAACAGACATTTTACTGAACAATTGTGGAACCCATTTAATTATAATATATGAAATTTAAAAAAAAATATTTAATCACTTATAAAATAAATGTTTCACAAGAAACACATCATCATGTATCATGCAGTGAATGTTTGTGCAAAAACGCATGTCTCTAGCTAAAAAAATGTAGAAAATAGAATTTTCACCCATCACTCCCCTTAAAAATTTTCTCGCTGCTGTAAAAACCACTTCCCAACCTTGCATTGTAATATACTATTATTCTTTATAAAAAAAATAAAAAGGCCATAAAAGGACGTAAAACGAGAAACAAAAAATACAGAAAACGAAGCAAGAATTGAAAAGACCTAAAGCTTCAAAGATAGATAATATGACAAAAAAATACAAAATATAGTAGTAGTAGTAGTAGTAGTAGTAGTAGTAGGACTTTATTAGACAAAAAGTAAGATATTTACAATATTATTTACAAATATGGGTCGCACGGGCAGTAAGCTGTACGTGCTGTTGACAATCCGTTACAATAAAGTAATAATTGCTACTAGTGTAAAGAAAAATAAACAAAAAAAAAAAGCAATAACATTACAATTACATAAAGAAAACACAATAATATTACAATTAAATAATAACACAATAGCATTATACACTAATTAATTTATATACAATTATTAAGAATTAATGGTATTGCATTTTGATAACATATATTTATTCATGAATGAGTGGCTTATAACGATAGGTACGTGACTAGGACTTTAATACTTAGATGAAATGCATACTTCATGAGGGGAAAAATATGACATGTCACCAAAATCTGGGTCCTGGTGATTTGGCATGTTTATTAGTGTAGAGTAAGTTTATAAAAATCAATATTCATTGAATAAGGAAACTTTTATGGTTTTCTTAGATACATAAATTGAGATGAGAGTCATATCCACTTTTCTCTCCAAGATCTTAAAATATTAAACGAATATACTTTTAGTATCTATAACTGTACAAAATTTCATCTCGTAATTTAACATGCACCAAGTACGAATTCAAAATATTTAATCCAATTCAAGCTTTCATCGTTGGCAATTCAAGTATGACATGTGAGTCTTTCAGACCCCCCTTGTGGACGTGGTTTAAATTAGAATAAGAGGACAGGCACGCCTTTGAACACAGGTGTTATAAATTAACCAAGGAATTATGTTATGGAGAGCGTACAATGAACACTCTTACCTGAAGACGTGTATACATGACGTGTACACACAATTTCGCTTTGCAAATCATGAAAATGGGATAATAAAACTTACTAACTCCACCATAAATACACGGTTACAGAACGTTAATGTACCATCGAAAGGGTTTTGATTTCTGTTCCCGTCACTAAGTAAATAAAATAGAATAAGATGCATAATATTACGGATTTCACAACATTTTTAAGAAATGCAGTTGGCATAACGAAATACAGTATGCTACATAAATTCGTCTTTACACAAACATTTAAGAACATGTCTGATATACCACTTCATATTTAAAATTAAAATGATGGATCTTCTTGGTGATATACATTATAGAGTTAAAAACACTCTCCAATCACCAAAACAGTTAAAAACAAGTCAACGCGTTTCGGCTGCCATTATCAAGACTGAGCCCTGTGGAAAACTAAACGCCCGTACAGATGTACATATACCTTATGAATTTCGTCATATAACGTCATCAACTGAATGGTATTAATAAGCTGTTAGTTTATGCTGATGATGTAGTACTACTGGCCGATAGCGAGGAGATACTAAAGGCCAACACGCACACACTATTGAGTAACACTAAGAAATTAGGACTGGAAGTAAATATCAGTAAAACTAAATATATGACCACACGTAGAAATTCAGTATATAATGGAAATGGACAGCTAATGACAAATGAGAGAAATGTTGAGGAAGTGGCTGAATTCAAATACCTAGGAACAATAGTCACAAATAGGCATGAGATGCACAAAGAAATTTAACATAGGCTGAATTCTGGAAATGCATGCTATTATGCATTGCAGAGATTTTTGATGTCCCAACTCCTTTCAAAAAACATTAAACTGAAAATATATAAAACTATTATTCTACCAGTTATATTATATGGGTGCGAAACATGGACTCTTACTTTAAGGGAGGAAAGGAGATTACAAGTATTTGAGAATAAAGTTGTTAGAAAAATTTTTGGACCAAAGAGAGATGAACAGACAGGTGACTGGAGAAGACTACATAACAATGAACTACTTGGTCTTATAGGAAGCCAGATATAATAAGAACAGTTAAGTCTCGTAGACTGCGATGGGCAGGACATGTTGCGCGTATGGGGAATGAAAGACGTGCTAGGAAGCTTCTTGTAGTAAAGCCAGAGGGAAAACGCCCAGTTGGTAGACCAAGAATGAGGTGGGAGAACAACATTAACTATGATTTGAGGGAACTAGATTATACAGGGAATGATTGGAAAGCATTAGCTCAGGATAGGGATGTATGGAGAACTTATGTCCGCGCGGCCATGAACCTACGGGTTCGATAGTGCCAGTGAGTAAGTAAGTAACGTCATCATCATCATCTGTATTCATGGATTAGGTCTGTTGACCCGTTCCGACTTCAGCCCACCTCTTTCTAGGTCTGCCCACATCTCGGGTGCCTTTAGGTTTGTATTTTATTTGTTTTGGATATCTATCTTCATTCATTCTGTCTATGTGTTGCTTCCATTTTTGTCTATAGGTGTCTATTTTATCAGTTATTGCAAATATTTCAAGTTCCTGTCTTATTTCTGTGTTCTTGATTCTGTCTTCCTTAGTGCACCCTTTAACAGATCTCAAAAATTTCATTTCTGCCGCCGTTATCCTACTTAGATCTTGTTTTTTATGTATCCAGGCTTCTGATCCATAGAGCAGTACCGGTACTGCCAACATTTTATAAAATTTCAATTGGGTCTCTGTCATATAACGTAATAACATATACTATTTAACTCTTGCCCCAAATGGGAGTCAATGAATTTTGATTTACAATCAATCACAGTCGTGTTTCACCTCGATTTTATCAATTTAATTTTATCATATTAAAGAAAGCTCCTCCTTTTTAACATTTTTAATAGTTCAGAGAATTATTTTGCAGTGACTGACTCCCTAAGAAATATGTTGAATATAACAATTTATATATTAAGATGTAAGAATCCTAGAATGCAATTGGCTCCCAGATTGTATACATAGTGCACGAATCTAACCAGATACTGTTTTTGGGATATAATAACAAAAACATTTCTAGCAATTGATTATAGCACAAAAAAATCACTGCTTGCACTTTCTTAAATGTATTATTTCCCAGGTTTTACGTTCGAGAAAAATATAATTGACTTATTTACATCATAGGACATCAGAAATTAATTAATTAATAACCTATAATGTGTTTAATTTTTTCTCCACTAGGGTGCATTCTTACAATATTACCATCCTTTGGCAATAAATAATATGATCTGGTTGCAGTGATGAACAAATGAAACATTATAAACGTTTCTCATTTGTTTCCGACATAGCTGTTTACATTAAATATATAAATATTTTAAAATAACTATATTTAAACAATGATTTATGAGTAAACAGCTTAATTTTATTCGTTAAATAGTTCTAACAAATGCCACTCTTGATTTCCAAATTCTCTAGATAAATTCACGATGTCACGAAGTGACGAGTGAATTTATCGATAATTTGGAAATTACTCGTGGCATTAATTATGATAAAGCATCAATCAATACAATTTTTACTTATATTAATTAATGAAAAAAGAGGGCTGATAGGAATAGGGCCCTTGTCATTGTTCATAATATTGTCTTTTTTTTATATACTTTTATAATATCCAAAGCGTCTAGAAATTTAAAATTTATTATTTACCGATCTTACTTATATCGATGACGTGACCGTTATGAGTGCTCTACAATTATTTAAAAGCTCATGTAATTTGTAATATTACATTGTATTGTACAGTAATTGTCTTTCACAGTAATCATTGCATTTTCATGCTATGATTGCAACTTTACTACGGAATTATAGGTGTGGAAGCATCCCGTTGCTTTCTACACCTGTGACGGATAATGGTGATTATGGCCGGATGATTTTCGGGGAGTGTTGGGCCCAAGCTTCCTGACATTTGTCTTACAGGTGAAGAAAAACCCCGAAAACAGACAAAGCAAATATCGTTTTTCATTGCAAAATTGAAAATGTTTTAGAATTCATTTCGTGCAGCATATACTAAATTCATCCACAAAACATCAATTTCAAGTGCTGTTGGTAAATAACTATCAAAATTTCTTACATTTATGTTCAGAAAAAATTTGAATTATGCATGCTTAAGTAGTTTTTTTTAGATATTATGGCTGTGAATAGAATGAACCGTTGTTTTCTCTGGTGTCTAGTCAGCTTACTTATAAATATCGCTTGAAAGTGAATTAAAGATAATGGAAGTCTTGAATGTTTAATATGCACTCAGAAATGAAAATAAATCAAAGCTGACGAGTGCAGTAAAGTGCTCTGAGAAATCAGTTCAGTCCCCTCGCCACACACGTAACCCAATACATCTTATCACATAATTAATACTCATGTGAGAATCATGCATTGCTCTTGCGTTCATGAATACAGAGTGTCTTCACATTTGTTCCAAATCAATACAAGCTTATAGAGGTCGTCAAATGAGCTTTGAAATGTCCATTTCAAAGTCCATTAGTACCGGTACATGATTGATAGCAAGTTTTGTACGCCATATTAATTTTGCGGATTTCGAGGAAATGCAGCTCTTGAGATTGATCTCATGAAGAGTTTTAAGAAATCCAGAATTGGAATTTAGTACCTTGCAGTTAAAAAAGGCAAATCAATTTTCGGATATGGCCGTTGTACATCATAACGCTTCCCTGGAAGTAATGTCACCCTAAAAAAGGAATGTGGCGTGGCGACCACAACACGGGTGGCGTGACCTAACCTCGTCTGACATAACCTAACCTAACTTAACCTAACCAAACCTAACGTAACATAATCTAACCAAACCTAAACTAAACTAACATAACCAAAGCTGACCTAACCTAACCAAAGCTGACCTAACCTAACCAAGTCTAACCTAATCTAACCTAACGTAACCTAACCAACACCTAACCTAACCTAATCGCAAATAACCCAACCTAACTTAACCAAACCAAACCTAACCTAACCCAAAATAACCTAACCCAACATAACCCAACCCAACCTAACCCAAACTAACCTATCCTAACCCAATCGAACCTAATCTAACCTAACCCAACCCAACCTAACCTAATCTAACCTAACGTAACCTAAACCAAAGTGGCCTCCGAGGGCCTAACCTATCCCAAAGTGGCCCCCGGGGGTCTGTCCTGGCTCAAAGTTGCCCCCGAGAGGCTAACCTAAACGAAAGTGGTCCCTGAGGTGCTAACCTAATCCAAAGTGGCCGCCGAGGCTTAACCTAACACAAAGTGTTCCCGAGTGCCTGAACCAAAGTGGCCCCGAGGACCTAACCTAACCCAAAGTGGTCCCCGAGGCCCTAATCTCACCTAAAGTGGCCGACGAGGGCCTAACCTAACACAAAGTGGTCCCCGAGGCCCTAATCTCACCTAAAGTGGCCGACGAGGGCCTAACCTAACCCAAAATGGTCCCCGAGGCCCTAATCTCACCTAAAGTGGCCGACGAGGGCCTAACCTAACACAAAGTGGCACCGGGGGCCTAACCTAAACCAAAGTGGTCTTCGGGAGCCTTTCCTAAACCAAAATGGTCCCCGGGGATCTAACCCAACCCAATGTGATTCCCGAGGATCTAGCCTCACCCAACGTGGTCCCCGAGGGCCTAACCCAGCCCAAAGTGGCCTTAAAATTAATGTTTGCCAATCAGTAGTTCTTTCAATCGAAAAAGGTAAACTATGTGATAAAGATCTCCAATTTGATGGAGATGCAATTCGTGCCCATAAAATCACTGATACTATTCGTTATTTAGGTGTCAGCTTTTCAGATCATATAACTTTTGATTCTAAGAAAACCCTTACTGAATTACGGGATAATATTGAAACTCTCAGTGCTTCACCGCTGTCACAGCCTGATCAGAAATTTACAATTTAAATTGTTCCATATCTCCAATTTACCCGTTTCAAACAGAACCACCAAATCAAATACCAAAAACATTTTTAGAGAATTGTGATAAACGTTTGAGAAGTGGACTTAAACAAATTTTATGTCTTCCGATGTATGTCCCTGATCACATGTTATATACTAAACGTCGAAATAAAGGACTTATTTTATTTTGTGCATCATGTGAAACAAAATTACAGCATATAAACATGTGCCATATTCTTTGCCAAGACAATAATACATATATTACTACTTTCCGAAACCTAAAAGTGAAAAGTTTACAATGTGTGAGAGACCTTAACATTGGACCTAGTGACATCAATATTAACACTCAAAGTCTTCTACCAGATTAAGGAAACTCGGGAAACAACTAAGAGAAAAGAAGCAGTTCTCTGGAGTCAACTTCCTCATAAGGGAAAAGGCGTTGTTCTCTACAGTGAATATACACCAGCAAATAATGAATTCGTGATCATCAGGGATTATCTTGTTCCGAATGGAGAGTACCAATTAAAATACAAGTCAATGTATCGGCGGTGCGTTCTTTGCCGGGCAGGGTCTAGGGACGATATCCTCTGTAGAAGTTGTCGCAGAGAGCACGAATCCCTTGCATACGTCCTTGGGGCTTGACAGTTTGGAGAATCACTGAGAAACATTCGGCACCACACTATTCGAAATATGATGGCAGAAGCCTTGCGAGGTTATGGATACACAGTTTGAGGAAGTTCATGGTGTGGCCATTAACGGGCGTAACAGACGATAGATATTATTGCATTTCGACTATCTTCTAAAACTGGTATGATATTAGATCCCACAATTCATTTTGAGACTCATAGTGGCCAACCTGAAGAAGTTGACACTGAAAAGAAAGTCATATATGAGCCAAAAGTTGACTGTTACAAAGATAAATACCAATTAGATAGTATAACTGTCCACAGGATTGATGATCAGAGTAAGAGGTACTATACCAGGATTCTTAGCTAAATTTTGGAATTCCTTAGATTTGGACAGAGTGTATCTTTCTAAAATTGCCATCGCTGTCATTAGGGGGTGAATTTAAAGTTAAATAAACCATCTTTACAAAATATTTACTTTATAGAATATTCTTGAATTACAATTTTAAAATTTTAAAATGCATTTAATCAATTTCGAAAATTAATTGTCTGTATCACTTTGTCCTTGTGGCAATTCTCTAATGAGAAAAGTTTTGTATAACAAAAATATAGAAACTAAATGCATTTGTTCAAAGAAACTGGTTATATTTTCTGACACATGTGGGGGTCAGTATAAGAATTGGAATATAATGGCATTTAGGAATTATGTATCCACACAAAGCAGTTTGAAGAATTTGAACATTGTTTTCTAATTTCTGGATCCCATACTTACCCTCTGGTAGAAATGTTGCTAGAATTGAAAAATATCAGAGGGAAAACCCAATATATTCTCTTCATCCAATTGGAGAGAAACAAGTTTTATGTAATTGAAATGGAAAACACAGCTTTAAAAATTGGGCTTAATTAATACTAATAAGAAAGTGTGTTTTAGTGGTGTGGAGCTCAGATTCTCAGAAGCTATATAATTAGGATTTGAAAATTCCAAACCAAGGGTCAATGAATTAAAAACAGGACGAATATGGAGTTTGAAGAGGTTTCTACAAGAAAGGAAGGAAACCCAAGTACCATGATTTTAAACCGGAAAAATGTAAGACCACTTAAGATAAAAAATAAACAAACTTACAGATGTGATGAAGTATGTCCCCCCCAAATCTATCTTGGCTTCTACCTGAACTTGATACCAGATGATGTTGGATAGTTATCGGGTAAATGGTGTGGAAGACTTATTTAAGGCCATTGTTTAATTTTTGTGAAACATATATTATTTGATAATTGTATGTTCAATAATTGTGTTTTTAAATACTGATTTTACTGAGTTGTTTCCTAAAAAATTAATTAATAACCTAATATTTTGGATATAATATACAGTTTGATGTGTTTCATTTTTTCTCCAGTAGGGTGCATTCTTACAATATTGCCATCCTATTTGACAATAAATAATGAGATCAAGTTGCAGTGATGAACAAATTAAACATAACGAAACATTTCTAATTTGTTTTGAAATATCACCTTTTACATTAAATATATTTTAAAATAACTATATTTAAATAATGATTTGTGAGTAAACAGCTTAATTTTATTCGTTAAATAATCCTAACAAATGCCACTCTTGATTTCCAAATCATCTACATAAATGCATTCCTCACTTCGTGAGTCGTGAAATTATCGATAATACTGAGCAACAAAAAATAAACTTTTTTTTTGTCTCAGAAAGAAAAATATGTGATTCTGATAGTATTTTTTCTCTTGAATTCATATATGATATCGATTTTTCTCCGTCACGCAAGGTTTCCGAGAGACAGAATTTATAATTTCAAACACTTTAATATTTTCTACATTCGTAACTACACAATATTCGAACATTCGGACTTACCTAGAAAGTAAGAAATGACGATTTTCTTCTATATTTCGCCTGTGGAGCATCCCTCTTGATCGTCCAACAATAATCGGCCAACATATTAGGATTCCATTTGCCTTGATATCTCTTTTCCATAGCTGAAATCTCCTGAGTTAGCTCATTTGGTTTTATTTTACAATGGACAAATGGACGAAAAAACGTTTATTAAAAAATAATTATTTAAATCCATTAATTGAAATTGAAATAAAAAACTGTGGGTGATGGAGAAATTCCGAATACATATTTGAAAACACGATAAAAAACTGCGTTAAGAGTACAACTATTGGTACTCATGTAACAAAAATCATGTTCCCTATTAGGTTCGTCTTCCGGGCATATAGGCCGTGGTCCAGTCGTTCTTCTACTCGACGTTTCGTCTACTGCTGCGGTAGACATCTTCAGGAGATACTGCGTGCTCTCTGTGAACTCCTCAACAGTCGGCTGCAGACTGGCTGGTCGTTGGAAACTCCCTCCCTATTTATAGGCACGCCCCTGGTGGAGAGGCGGTTTACTGCACGGTCCGTGTTGCGTGCTGTTTTGTCCAGGCTGTCGCTAGCAGAAGTCATAGGCTTCGTTGTCGTATTGTGCAGTGCCGGGATCCAGATTTTGTTTATCTTCATGGTTTCTTCTTTTTTGTTAAAGGAATTTTTGTGTTTATATATTTCAATGGCTTCTCTGTACAGTCTGGTGTAATAATGTGATGTTTGGGACAATACCTGTGTTTCTTCGAATCTTATTATATGTTCTTGGTTGTTCATCCAGTGTTCCGCTACGGCTGATTTTTCCTTTTGTTTTAGTCTGCAATGCCTCTTGTGTTCTTGCAATCTTGTGGTAACCATTAATCATCTCCAAGCAGCGTTTCAATCCAATGGATACAGCAAAACAGATGTTCGCCGAGCCATAAATCCCAATAAATACAAATCCGAAAACGGGAACAAGGAGGAGGCAAAGGGTAAGGTGTACCTACCATATATCAAGACAATAACGGAGAGAATTGGTCGAATATTAAATAAATATAACATATCTACAACCTACAAGCCAACACAAAAAATCAGCAATATACTGCGCCCAGCCAAAGATACAAGAGATCCGTTAAGTACTGCCGGTATATATCGCATCCCTTGCAGTTGTGGACAGGTTTATATCGGCACAACAAAAAGAATGGTTACCACAAGATTGCAAGAACACAAGAGGCATTCCAGACTAAAACAAAAGGAAAAATCAGCCGTAGCGGAACACTGGATGAACAACCAAGAACATATAATAAGATTCGAAGAAACACAGGTATTGTCCCAAACATCACATTATTACACCAATTATTACACCAGACTGTACAGAGAAGCCATTGAAATATATAAACACAAAAATTCCTTTAACAAAAAAGAAGAAACCATGAAGATAAACAAAATCTGGATCCCGGCACTGCACAATACGACAACGAAGCCTATGACTTCTGCTAGCGACAGCCTGGACAAAACAGCACGCAACACGGACCGTGCAGTAAACCGCCTCTCCACCAGGGGCGTGCCTATAAATAGGGAGGGAGTTTCCAACGACCAGCCAGTCTGCAGCCGACTGTTGAGGAGTTCACAGAGAGCACGCAGTATCTCCTGAAGATGTCTACCGCAGCAGTAGACGAAACGTCGAGTAGAAGAACGACTGGACCACGGCCTATATGCCCGGAAGACGAACCTAATAGGGATCAAGACGCCGGCCGTGAAAGCCTACAGTTATACAAAAAATCATGTTGATCAATGCAATTTGGAAATCACTCGTGGCATTACTTACGATAACAAGATAAGTAAGTACACAGATCTAGCTGTAAAAATACCATTTTTCCTGGTTTATAAAGTGTTTGATAATACCAGACCCTACAGGTTTTAATGTCTCTCCCCGAGTGTACTTTCCAGTATGCAGCATTGTAATTCCATAGTTATTAATGTGGAAACATGGAAAATGGGAAAAAAAGTTTCAAGATTCAATGGAAAGTTGGAATAAGAAAGTGATAAACAGGGAAGAGGTTGCAAACAGCTGAGTCAGCACGTGCCGAGTTATTTTGATGTATGAATGGAACAAGGGGCCTTAATTAGTGAATGAGAGTAG
The DNA here is from genome assembly GCA_030220185.1 of Diploptera punctata. Classification (NCBI taxonomy): domain Eukaryota; kingdom Metazoa; phylum Arthropoda; class Insecta; order Blattodea; family Blaberidae; genus Diploptera; species Diploptera punctata. Next base: position 295,031 of record JASPKZ010010672.1, read on the forward strand.
TAAATACTGCCTACGCATTCAAAGACACCCGTTATTACAGCTTCAAGTTTCGTATTTGTTCATAAACACTCTTTTTTAATCCAGATTTTCTTCCAGGAAACATAATTCTAGCCAAGGTGAGGAAAATAAACATACTGTGCACATTCAATAAACAGTATATTATGATGCGAGGTTGGGAAGTGGTTTTTACAGAAGCGAGAATATGTTTAAAAACCGAGCAAAAGCGAGGTTATTAATTTCCGTGATTCTGTAAAACACTTCACAAACGTGCGTTGTACATTATTTTTTGCACGATGGTGTTTTAAAAATAATAAATATTAGTAAAACAATATAATCTTTGTTGTAAATATTTGCGTTCAATATAAACAACTGACTAACATAGTGTGGGCAATGTTTATTAGTTGAGACTACAGAAGGCCGTTACACCAATCAGTCATAAAATGGCGGCAAGTACGTATTTATTGTTTATATTGTTTCAAATAAAGTTCAGTTCATTTAAAGTTCAGTGATTTGTTTCTTATAATGTATATTAACCCTACCTTTTGAATATATTTTTGTACGTACATGTTGGCAAACAGTTTTCGGACACTTTTGAAATCTACAATGGGTTGAAGCAAGGAGATGCACTATCTCCTCTACTATTTAATTTTGTACTAGAGCATGCCATCAAATTTTTAGAGGATGAAGAAGGCCTACAACTCAATGGTATTAATAAGCTGTTAGTTTATGCTGATGATGTAGTACTATTGGCCGATAGCGAGGAGATACTAAAGGCCAACACGCACACACTACTGAGTAACACTAAGAAATTGGGACTGGACGTAAATATCAGTAAACTAAATATATGGTCACACGTAGAAATACATTATATAATGGAAATGGACAAATGAGGGAAATTTTGAAGAAGTGGCTGAATTCAAATACCTAGGAACAATAATCACAAACAGGAGTGATATGCACAAGGAAATTAAACATAGGTTGAATTCTGGAAATGCGTGCTATTATGCATTGCAGAGGCTTTTGACTTCCCAAATCCTTTCAAAAAACGTTAAACTGAAAATATATAAAACTATTATTCTACCAGTTATATTATATGGGTGCGAAACATGGACTCTTACTTTAAGGGAGGAAATGAGATTACGAGTATTTGAGAATAAATTTCTTAGGAAAATTTTTGGACCAAGGAGAGATGAACAGACAGGTGAATGGAGAAGACTCCGTAACAATGAACTACATGGTCTTTATAGGAAGCCAGATATAATAAGAACAGTTAGTCTCGTAGACTGCGATGGGCAGGACATGTTGCACGTATGGGGAGTGAAAGACTTGCATGGAAGCTTCTTGTAGGGAAACCAGAGGGAAAACGCCCAGTTGGTAGACCAAGAATGAGGTGGGAGAATAACATTAACTATGATTTGAGGGAAGTAGATTATACAGGGGATGATTGGAAAACATTGGCTATGGATAGGGATGTATGGAGAGCTTATGTCCGCGCGGCCATGAACCTACGGATTCGATAGTGCCAGTGAGTTAATTAGTTATTTATGTACAATGTACGTAGTATACATAAAGGGCAATGGTTTTACATCCCTCACGTGGTTTGTAATATGTAATATTACAGTATAGTTATTTATAAAGAGTGGAGAATGCTGAGTTTGCAGTGAAAGACCTACTCTTGGACAGAACACTATGTATGTAAATTGTATTTCATATTACGACACTAGAAATCAGAAAACTGATCTAATGGACACAGGACAGTTTCTGCACTATCTTATCCTTATCTAATATCATACAATTGAATGTTTGTTTATATTTTTTATTCGTTTGTTGGTTTGTTTGTTTGTTCGTATTTTATGCGCGGCCATACCGTTGATCCGATTGTGATGGTTTTTTTTGCAAAATGTTCAGGAAATTCCCGGGATGAACATAGGCTATAAGAGAGTTGAGATACTGAACTCCTAACACCCTTAAAAAACACCCTTTATAGTGAAAATTTCCTTTTTTTTACCCTTAAATGGCTTACACTGCCTAAACCGTAACAAATACACAAAATTAATGTAGAACGAATCGAATATCTAAAAAGAACTCTACAAAAAAGTCCGCGACAGCATACGTTTATCGTTTATCTTTTACAGATAACATACAATAGCCATTTTTATCTTTCATTGATACCAATGAGATCCGGTTAAGTAGATTCCCGGGCAAACATATGCTGCCATACCATTCATCCGATTGTCATGGGGCTTTTTGCAACATGTTCAGGATTTTCCCGGGAAGGTTATAGATTATAAGAGAGTTGTAATGCTCAAGCCCTTCACCCTTAAAAATCACCTTCTGCAGTGAAAAAAAAAACAACATGAAAATATATCGCTTTTTGTAAGCTTAAATGGCTTACGCTGCCTAAACCTTAACAAATACACAAAATATTATACACAGAATTGAATATCTCAAAAAATTTACAAAAACGTCCGCGACAGCATATGTTTATCTTTTAAGGATAACTCACAATAACGATTTTTGTCTTTCATTGATGCCAAGAAGATCGGGATAAGTAGATTCCCGGGCAAGCATAGCAGCGCACGGCGGGTATTCTTTTATGAGTAACTCAAAATAACGAATTTTGTCTTTCAGCTCATTTATCGCAAGCACATCGGGATGCGTAGATTCCCGGCCAATGCCGGGTAATCAGCACGAGGTATCTAAAAAGAATAACGATATAAATATATGTTTATTTTTCCTTTTACTTATTCAACTAAATGCAAAAACACATTATAATTTATTTAGTTGTAGCAACGCACGCCGGGTATTAGCTAGTAAGAAAATAAAGAAATAATTGTCAAGATGCCCATTTCAGATCCCTCTAGAATTGTGCTAAGCTAACCTTAGAAATCGGGTCCTTCTGGGTAAAACAAACCATTAAGAAGTGGGCAGAATTTCCCTAGGTTTACTGTGTATTAAAGTACATACTATCTCAATTTCATCTAAAAGACAGGGAATATCCTATGTGAAATACATTTAGTCAATTTTAGCAAATAAACTTGAAATATCACCAAGAATACACAGCAAAGTGCTGAATATGGTAAACCGAAACTTGAAGAGTTATCTTTTGTACTAACTCACTGGCACTATCGAACCCGTAGGTTCATGGCCGCACGGACATAAGCTCTCCATACATCCCTATCCTGATCTAATGTTTTCGAATCATCTCCTCAAATCATGAATAATAGTATTCTCCCACCTCATTCTCGGTTTATCAACTGGAAGTTTTCCCTCTGGTTTTCCTACAAGAAGCTACCATGCACGTCTTTCATTCCCCATTCGTGCCACATGTCCAGCACATCGCAGTCTATGAGACTTAACTGTTCTTACTGTATCTAGCTTCCTATAAAGACCATGTTGTTCACTGTTATGTAGTCTTCTCCATTCACCTGTCTGCTTTGGCATGGATACCCTGAAGTAGTCCCCGCCCGGAGAACCGAATGAGGGACTATTTTACCTCCGGAAAATTTCACCCCAGTGGAGCCCATATCCGTATTAGTTGACTGTTGTATTTTTCACGGTGAAAGATCTCACTATTTCTACCAAGGTACTTTTTCGTCTGACTTATCACCTTCAACCAGTCCGCATGAGTAACCCTATCAGCAGCAATACTACCGCTGGCATAGCTCTCAGGATCATTTAAGGGGGGTGACGGGTGAAAAATTGACCATTTGAGATCAAAATTGGCATTTTTGTTCTTTATACTAAAAAATAGCTTGTTCTCTAAAGTATATGTTGGCAAAGTTTCAGAGGCTTATGGCGCTTCTAAGAGCCTTAAATTACGTCAGAGTTAAAAGGCTGCGCCAGTTAAATACTACCTGCATGCAAATCTTTAAACTTGTTTTTCCACACTTTTATTTCCATTTCATTTTTTGTACATTCAAAATTGAATGGATTTCAGAAATTTTGTCCTAGAAGGTTCAAATTTTTACTGCATATCCTAAAAACAATGGGTAACAAAGTAGTGCATGGGTTTCATGATTGAAGTAGTTTTTTAAGAAATGAAAAGTAAAATGTATGTAATTATTAATTTTTTTTTGTAATTCCACGCATGAGGTACAACATTATTTTTTTCTCCCTTTGTATTCACATTGTCCATCGCTGTGGTCTCGAGGTAGCGTGCTGCCTTGTCATGCAGCGTGCCCGGGTTCGATCCCCGGTCGGGGCAGTTTTTCAGGGTGAGGTTTTTATCGAGGATGTTCTCTCACCTGTAAGACAAATGTCAGGAGAACTTTAGGCCCAAACGGTCCCCGAAATCATACGGCCATCATCGTCATAATTATCATCATCATCATCCTTCACCAGTGTGGAGAGCAACGGGAAGCTACCACACCTACAATTCCCTAGTAAAGCTGCAAGCATAGCATGAAAATGCTATGATTGCAGGGAAGGACCTGCCTTCATGCAGAATTGCTATGGATGGATGTATTCACATTATAAGAATTCTAATGCATGCTATTTTTGTAATTATTTTGGGGTCTTGTAAAAAAAATCAGACAATTTTACTAAAAAGTTGTGGATCTTATAATATATATGCAATTTTATATATGCATAATATTTGCAATTTTTTAAAAATATAATATTTAATAACTCATAAAATAAATGTCTCACAAGAATAAAACTTAAACACATAATTATGTACCATGTAGTGAATGTTTATACAAAAAATCAAGTCTCTAGCTAAAAAATGTAGAAAATAGAAATTTCACCCTTAAGCATGCAAGCCATGTCAAGGTAAAGATACCATGGAGGGATCTTTTATACTAACACAGGAATTTAGGTTCTGGCAAATTTACAATAAACTGACATTATTTACGTAATATCTCAGATCGACAGCTGCATGGAACTTTTGTTTTGTTTAAGTTTGCCAAAATTAATGTTTTGTTCACTCAATATGTTTCTCCTTGCCACCCACTTTTGTTATTCATGAAAGAATCTTCAATTCATGTTTATTTCAACAGTTTAACAACTCAACTCTGGAATTCCAAACAAAACTGTTTAAAGAAGTAATATTCTAATTTGAGCGCATGAATTCATCCACCAAGCACGTTAACATTGTTAGTGCATCTTCTATACACAATCACAAAATTATGGTCATATGTCGGATTTATTATTGTAATTGTCCGCCGCATTCAAATTATTGACGCTATAACCTAACCTTGTGATTGGCTACAGACCAAACTATTCATTTTTTTACAATAAAACTGTTACATAAATATTTATATATACTTGCATTAATGCTCGCACACATAATTGTTCGTTTAATAGAGAACCATAAATTCAAAACGAATCCTCTACATGATTTGAAATTAAACTAATAATAATAATAATAATAATAATAATAATAATAATAATAATAATAATAATAATAATAATAATAATAATAATAATAATAATAATAATAATAATAATAATAATAATAATAATAATAATACTTACTTACTCACTGGCACTATCGAACCCGTAGGTTCATGGCCGCGCATACATAAGCTCTCCATACATCCCTATCCCGAGCTATGCTTTCTAATCATTCCCTGTATAATCTACTTCCCTCAAATCATAGTTAATGTTATTCTCCCACCTCATTTTTGGTCTACCAACTGGGCGTTTTCCCTCTGGCTTTCCTACAAGAATCTTCCATGCAAGTCTTTCATTCCCCATACGTGCAACATGTTTTGCCCATCGCAGTTTACGAGTCTTAACTGTTCTTATTATATCTGGCTTCCTATAAAGACCACGTAGTTCACTGTTAAGTAGTCTTCTCCATTCACCTGTCTGTTCATCTCTCTTTGGTCCAAAAATTTTCCTAAGTACTTTATTCTCAAATACTTGTAATCTCCTTTCCTCCCTTAAAGTAAGAGTCCATGTTTCGCACCCATATAATATAACTGGTAAAATAATAGTTTTATGTATTTTCAGTTTAATGTTTTTTGAAAGGAGTTGGGACATCAAGAGTCTCTGCAATGCATAATAGCACGCATTTCCAGAATTGAGCCTATGTTTAATTTCTTTGTGAATAATAATAATAATAATAATAATAATAATAATAATAATAATAATAATAATAATAATAAATAATAATTCATTTTGAGAATTTTCCTCCTCATTGAGGGTTTTCTTCAACCAATCTTAATAATTAACATGAGTTTAAAAAAAATACATAAATGACTACGGACTTATAGACTATCAGTTTGTGACACACCTTCACAATTTTGCTTTAATTAAAGTTCTCCATAGTTCTCTGTCCTCTGCCTTCATCCGTTGCACCAAATGTCCTCATTGAATTCTGAGTGTTATCCTTCCAGCTTGTTCTTGGCCTTCCTTTTTCTGCACCTTCTTTCAATTTTCCATGTATAGACGGCCTTTGGTAGTATTTCATCCTGCATTTTTCTTACGTGCCCATACCATATTGGCCTTCTGTTATAACAACAAAAACAATAATAATAATAATAATAATAATAATAATAATAATAATAATAAATTATTAAGAAAGGAATAAGAATAAATAATATAACAAATTTTAACTTTTTACTATATGCTGACGATGTTGTTAAAATGCAAAATAGAGAAAAGATTTACAATTCTCTCTACGCTGTATAGAGTACGATTTTAAAATATCTGCAGAGAAGACAAATAATTTGCCATTTAAAAAAAAAAGTCGCCCACAAGGTCGAAAATAATAATACAAAATAAACCTCTACAACAAGTGTTACATTTTAATTATCGAGATTGCGAATTGTCTTCTGGATGTGGAACAAGAAATGATACAGACAATAAATTATCACAATTTCAGATGATATGTGTCACCATTCATAGAACAGTAAAACATAAAACAAAGAATGATACAAGATTGAAGTTCTACAAAACAATGGCGGTACCGGTACTTTTATACGGTAGTGAGTCCTGGGTAACAAATAAGAGGAGTTCGAGTAGAATAAAAAGTGCATAAATGACTTTTCTAAGAAGGACCAAAGGATGCACAGAATTGGACCACATAAGAAATTAAGAAATAAGCAGTGAATTAGAAATATATTCAATAAATGATAGAATTCAACAACACCGCGTCGGCTGGTATCAGCATGTTCAGAGAATGGAAGAAACAAGATTGCCCAAGATAACATATCATAATAAACCAAAGGGTTTAAGGGATGTAGGAAGATCTAGGAAGAGATGGAAGGGATCATTGCGAATTCGGAACAGGCGAATCGCCTAAATCTTGAAGCGAAAGTGATGATAATGATAATAATAGTAATAATAATAATAATAATAATAATAATAATTACTATTTACTATTATTATTATTATTATTATTATTGGTCATATTTGGTGTTGCTATTTTTCAGAATTAGTGACGAAACGGCTGTAAATTAAACCAGTATCAGAATATTTAAAAAAAGGTAGATCATAAAACAAAACTGTTCTGGGATTAGTGGCGGCTGTAGGTAGAATACGACTCTAGTACTTACTTAAAATAAAATTAATGGGATATCTTAATCATTCGTGTCGTGACTAATACTCAAACCTCTAATATTTGCTACTTGCAACTATCTTGCTCTAAACCAGTGCATAGCAGTTTCCAAATCTCTTGCATGCTACAATGTATTATTTATGGTCAGTCTTGTATAAATGTTTCCTTTGAAGCGAATGTCACACCATCTATCAATGTCCATAGGGAACTTCGTACATTGCGTATTGTCTCATAATTCACACAATGTCTTCGTAACCACACAAGGTGTCAGGAGTGTCCAAAATAATGTTAACACTTATCAACGTCTCCCAAGATGAATTTAGTTCCCTAAAATTAAAACAGCAATAATTTATTCGATTACAGGAGAGAGTAAACATTTGCAACTGAGCCGGGATTTGAACTACAGAACCTCAAGACTAAATTTCATACCATTTAACCTTCTCCTTTAACCGGGCTCAGATATTTTACATTTTCACTATATCTCTGAGGTAGTTCAGGTGGCAAGGGCATGATTGCTGTCAACCGACTGGGTTCAGAGAAGTATATAATTTTCTCCATACGTTCGTGTTCAAACTGTCCCTCGGACCAATTGAGCCTAATATAGAATGGATAGAGGGAGAAAAGTCGATACGTATCGTCTCTTACTTCTAAAACTTCGTAAGTTTAATTTAACAAAATTAAAAAAAAAACATAAAAACATTCTTTACATTAAATAAAATAAGTTACAATATACCTTCTTAGGTAAAATCCGTCGTCCTCAACTTATAAAATATGTAATTTTTATGCCTGTAGGCCTTTCAGAACATCCATTCCATCTTCAGCAGGTCACTCTTCGCTACAACATCCAGTATGATGGTTGATGCTGCTGGTCCCAATGTGGCTTTATCGTGACTAAAGCTTCTTCCTGACGATATCGTATAGTGGGTTGTTTAGTCAGGAAGAAGCTTTAGTCACGGCAAAGCCACATTGGGACCAGCAGCATCAACCATCATACTGGATGTTGTAGCGAAGAGAGACCTGCTGAAGATGGAACGGATGTTCTGTAAGGCCTACAGGCATAAAGATTACATATTTTATAAGTTGAGGACGACGGATTTTACCTAAGAAGGTATATTTTAACTTATTTTATTTTATGACTCCCCACCTCAACGGTTTCAACAATGAATTTCATTAGTATTGATTCTTTACATTGTTTATTATTTTGTAACTATGTTTTAATGTTCTGTTTTCAATGTTTACTTATTATTTTGTTACTATGTTCTTAATGTTGGAAAATAATGGAAATGCATGGCTATCCCGCAAAATTAATTTATGTGATAAAAAGTTTGTTTGTAAAGTCTCAAATTATAATAAATATAGGCAAATAAAAGACCGAAGCTATTTTAATAAATAGAGGCGTAAGACAAATGTGTAGTTTATCAGCTACCCTTTTTAATCTATATATTAATGACATCATCCAAAATTGCAAAATTATTGTTAATATAGGTATAAGAATGGACCGTTTTAAAATATTAAACGTTTTAATGTATGCTGACGATGTGGTTATTATTCAAGAAAATGAAAATAATTTGCAGTACTCTTTACATCAATTAAATCAGTTATGCCAAGATTATAATTTTAAAATATCAAAAGAAAAAAAAACAAAAATAATGGCATTTTGGGGAAACGATCATATAAGATCAAAAATCATAATAGACAACAAACCTCTGGAACAAGTAACAAATTTTAATTATTTGGGTTGTAATTTTACTATAAACACAAAAACTGAAAGAGATGTAAATGTGAAACTGTCAAGATTTCAAATTATATGTGGAACTGTACATAGAACATTAGAGAACAAAATGAAGAAGAGGTACTAGATTGAAGTTTTATAAAACATTGGCAGTTCCTGCATTACTTTATGGAAGTGAAACTTGAGTAATGACCAAACAAATTACAAAATAGAATACAACGTGTAGAAATAAACTTCCTTAGAAGAACAAAAGGCTGCACAAGAATGGATCAGTTAAGTAATGAAGATATAAGAACAGAGTTAAATATATATCCATTGAATGAGAAAATCAGAGAACATAGAGAGAAATTGTTTACACATGTGGAAAGAATGAATGTAACAAGATTACTAAGAGCAGCATTCAACTACAAGCCAAGAGGTTCAAGGAATGTAGGAAGGCCAGTGAAAATATGGACAGAACAACTGTGAGCGGAACAGGCAATTTATGCCAAGCTCGTGAAGTGAAGAAGAAGAAGAAGAAGAAGAAGAAGTTCTTAATGTCCTATTACGAATGTTTACATTCAAAATAGGACATTAAAACATAATAAGTAATGTTAAAAATGTTGTTATGATTTTCTGAAAAAAAGTTGTTAAATTAGATGTCAGGCGATGTTATATTGTCTATGCATTTTGTCTTAGTTCTAATACCGTCCAATGATAGTTTAATAAGAGCTTATTATACACCGTGTCCCATTCAAACATCCCACATTTTAATTAATCATAACTCTCAAAGTATGCGGAATTATGAAATGAGGTTGGTATTAAAAGGAAGAGAACCTCAAAGAATTTTTGTTTTCAATGTTGCAGTTAATTCATCTGTCGCATGTTGGACAATAATGACATAAAACCACGTTCGCCAGATATCACTCCACTGGACTTCTTCCTCTGGTGGTATGTAAAAGACCGTGTGTTTGCGACTCCAGTACAAAATCTTCATGATTTACGAATCCGTATCCTTGACACAATTGCAACAGTACCAATGGACATGTTGGACAGAACGTGGCACGAAATCGAATACAGATTTAATATTGTTCGTGCTACTAATTGTGCACATATGGAGGTTTTTTAGTGTGTGGCAATGAAAATTCTTTGAGTTTCTATTTCGTTTAATACCGGCCTCATTTCTTAATTCCGCATACTTAGTTATGATTAATTTAAATGTGGGAGGTTTGAATGGGACACCCTGTACTTAGAGACGTTTTAAGTTCCAAACACTTACTCCATCAATGGAAGATGATGTTTGTAATTTGTAAGTCACTTTAAATATGCCCTTGCTATTTAATGCATAGTTTATTATCTCTATGTGACCTTACTTTCATTTGTTTATGTCTTACAAATTACAAGATGATAGACCTTCTAAAATGATTTTAAAGTATAGACCCACAGGATCTAGAAGTCAAGGAAGACCATTTGCTAGATGGAAAGACCAAATCTCTGAAGTCGGAACGGGCCAGAGGGCCTAAGCCTTGATGTTGAAATTACCTACTCACTGTCAAGACCTGTCCACATTTCAATCTATGATTGGCTGGTCTGCTATTGTTAAAAAATAATTCTAAATTTGTATTGTTAATAAAAATTCTAGAAGATATATTGAATTGCAAAATAGGAATGAATGCTGGTTCCCAGTAATGGGATTTCATTGTGGAAATACTATCAGTTTTTGGATATCAAGAAGTGTGTCTTGTGTCGTTAAATATACTAGACACTATTAGGAAGTCTAGTTTATAAGCTGTGTGGTGCTGTATGTAATTAGTAATTTTACACTGAAATATGAGTGGTTCGATTTCTGTTTGGCAAAAATTATTCAGGAATATTGTATGAAAAAAATTCTCTGTTTAGTATAAGAAGAATTATATTTTTGAAAGTAAAATTTGTATTTAATAAATTACATTATTACGTTTTTGGAACGATCACATAGATACAATGGAGAACAGTTGATTAGTGAAGAAAGTACGTGACTGGACACCTCAGAACAAAAGGCCTTTAGGAAGACCACAACTACGACGGAAGTACGTCACCATACCCCGGACCTGTAGTGAATGAACACGCAACAAGCTGCCAGCTTTCATGCGTAGAGGAAGAAGAAGAAGAAGACGTTTTTGGAAAGTGTGTTCTTGATTTATTATACTGTAGTCCATATGTCTAATCTCATGACATCAGAAATTTGAATAAGTTCACATTCATTTGCTGTAAGAGAGAAGAGGATTAATATGTCCGTCGCCGTGGCGTAGTCGGTAGAGTCCCTACCTTCCACTCCGGCGATCCGGTCTCATTCCCGGCGGGGTAGAGGATTTAAATCCCCACCTTGGGTCTGGGTGTGTGTCCTGTTCTTGTGTCTATTTGTGAGAATAAAACAAAGTTAACAAAAAAGGTAAAAGAAGAAGCGATTTTTATGTTGTCCATCGCCGTGGGGTGGTTGTTAGAATCCCTCCTTCCGCTCCGGCGACCTGGGTTCGATTCCCGGCAGGGTAGGGGATTTAAATCTCCACGTTGGGTCTGGGTGTGTGTCCTGTCCTTGTGTCTATATGTGAGAATAAAAGAAAGTTAACAAAAAAGGTGAAACAAGAAGGAAAAACAGCGTAAAGCAGAAAAGAGAGAAAGAAAAAAGACTCCCAGGAACAAAAAAATAAAATAAAATAAATTGTTGTCATCAATTGTTCACCATTCCTGGTGTTATTATTTATAGAAGATCGGTTCTTGTAGAAGAACTGAGGTAGTCATCAAGGATAAATTGTAAGTGACCTATTAGATTTGCAGTGACCACATTTTATATCTTATGGATAGATCAAAGAAGACCTAAAAACACTAAACATACTTTCTTTAACATCTCAGGTCATTAGCGTCGCAACAGAAATCCGGGCAAGAAACAGCCCACACATTTTGTCCAGAGGCCTCTTATTTTAGGCTCCTTATTATTTTACGAACTACAACGAGGAATAAGATTATGGATTTCATGAGAGCAATAGGAGATTATTCCCGGTATCACAAAATAAATGAAGATGTCCTTCAAGAACTAAAAATTAGAATCAGTTATCCATTTTGTAGTCCACCGCTGTGGTCTCGAGGTATCGTGATGCCTTATCACGCAGCGGGCCCGGGGTGGGTTCCCGGTCGGGACAGGCTCCTGGGTGAGGTTTTTTCGGGGTTTTTCCTCGCCTGTAAGACAAATGCCAGGAAAACTTTAAGGCCCAAACGGTCCGAAATCATCCGGCCATCATCATCATCATTATCATCATCCTTCACAGGTGTGGAAAGTAATGGGAAGCTACCACACCTATAATTCCCTAGTAAAGCTGCAAAGTATAGCATGAAAATGCTATGATTGCAGTGAAAGACCTGCTCTCGGGCAGAATTACTATGGAATGGAATCCATTTTTGTAAAGAATTACCAGTATAACTATAAAACTCGAAGTATAACATATAACGTCTAGAGAAAGAATCCAAAAGTCGTTAATTTGACTATTTAACTCAAGCCCCAAATGGGAGTTAATGACCAATCACGTCTTAATGAATTGTGTTTTACTACCAATGACAGTCGTGTTTCACCTCGATAATTATCGAATTCTGATTACCAAAATAAAGAAAGCTAGTCCTTTTTTAATATTCTGAACAGGTCAGAGCATTATTTTGCAGTGACTGATTCTCTAACAAATACGTTGAATATAGCAAATAATGAAGATATTCCTTCGACCTACACATTTCATAACTGTGTGTTCAATAATTGTGTTTATAAATACTGATTTTACTGAGTTTCCGAAAAAATAATTTCTTCTTCTTCTTCATGTGATAGACCTAGTGGTCTGTTACGATCTCAATCCAACTTTTAAAGAATCTGCCCAAAGATCTCTTGCCTGGTGGCTGGTAATTTAAGATTAATTAAAAAATTAATTAATGTCCTATAATGTTGTTTATAATATACAGTTTGATGTGTTTCATTTTTTCTCCACTAGGGTCCACCGCTGTGGTCTCGAGGTAGCGTGCTGCCTTGTCACGCAGCGGGCCCGGGTTCGATTTCCTCACCTGTAAGACAAATGTCAGGAAAACTTTAAGGCCTAAACGGTCCCCGAAATCATATGGCCATCATCATCATCCTTATCATTATCATCAACATCATCCTTCACCGGTGTGGAAAGCAACGGGAAGCTACCACACCTACAATTCCCTAGTAAAGCTATAAGCATAGCATGAAAATGCTATGATTGCAGTGAAGGACCTGCCTTCGGGCAGAATTACTATGGATGGAGGGTGCATTTTTACAAATGCGATCCTATTTAGCAATAAATACGGTAGTATTATCGAGTTGTAGTGATGAACAAATTAAACATAACCAAACATTTGTCATTTGTTTTGAAACATTGCCGTTTACATTAAATCTATAAATATTTTAAAATAAATATATTTAAATAATAATTTGTGAGTAAACAGCTTAATTTTATTCGTTAAATAGTCCTAACAAATGCCACACTTGATTTACAAATCCTCTAGATAAATTGGCAATCACTCGTGGCATTACTTAAGAAAAGAGACCCGTGGGGCGACCGAAAAATATATGGATTGTAAATCCAACATTGAGATCGCAACAGGTCATTAGGACTTATACTTGCATGATTGGCTACTTTAATTAGAAATACAATTTTTTTCTACACCTGTGAAATCACTTGATTTAATTTTGTAACTGTCTAGTGGGCAGCAGACGTAAGATTGTGCAACTTTCCTGCTTACGTTAGCAGGTAATGTTGGAGGGAGACCAACTACGTGTTCTTATCAGCCAAGGGCACTAAGAAAGTCAAATTCTTTTATTGTGTACACAAAATGATTAACCTTTGACATTCTTTTTCGCAGCGAAATATTGAACATTATGTAGCTATCAACATGTCTAATAGTGTACTAATCAACTTGCCATCAACTTGCGTATTTGCATATTCGTCTATTGATTTTCATTTCATTAACTTAGTTTGACCTCTCACCTTATATAGGTATAATTTACTTGCTATCGTCACCCGGGCCTTACAGTGGCACTACCTGTCTTGAGAACAGTTTTAAACATTGGATCACTTACTTACTCACTGGCACTATCGAACCCGTAGGTTCATGGCCGCGCGAACATAAGCTCTCCATACATCCTATCCTGAGCCAATGCCCTCCAATCACTCTCTGTAAAATCCATCTCCCACAAATCATAGTTAATGTTATTTTCCCACCTCATTCTTGGTCTACCAACTGGGTGTTTTCCCTCTGGCTTTCCTACAAGAAGCTCCCATGCACGTCTTTCATTCACCATACCCACAACATGTCCTGCCCATCGCAGTCTATGAGACTTAACTGCTCTTATTATATCTGGCTTCCTATAAAGACCATGTAGTTCATTGTTATGTAGTCTTCTCCATTCTCTTGTCTGTTCATCTCTCCTTGGTCCAAACATTTTCCTAAGAACTTTATTCTCAAAAACTCGTAATCTCATTTCCTCCCTTAAAGTAAGAGTCCATGTTTCGCACCCATATAATATAACTGGTAGAATAATAGTTTTATATATTTTCAGTTTAACGTTTTTTTGAAAGGAGTTAGGACATCAAAAATCTCTGCAATGCATAATAGCACGCATTTCCAGAATTGAGCCTATGCTTAATTTCTTTGTGCATCTCATTCCTATTTGTGATTATTGTTCCTAGGTATTTGAATTCAGCCACTTCCTCAAAATTTCCCTCATTTGTCATTAGCTGTCCATTTCCATTATATAATGCATTTCTACGTGTGACCATATATTTAGTTTTATTGATATTTACTTCCAGTCCTAATTCCTTAGTGTTACTCAATAGTGTGTGCGTGTTGTCCTTTAGTATCTCCTCGCTATCGGCCAATAGTACTACATCATCAGCACAAACTAACAGCTTCTTAATACCATTGAGTTATAGGCCTTCCTCATCCTCTAAAGATTTGATGGCATGCTCTAATACAAAATTAAGTAGTAGAGGAGATAGTGCATCTCCTTGCTTCAACCCATTCTGGAATTCAAAGGTGTCCGAAAACTGTTTGCCTACACGCACCCTACTCTTTGTGCCATTTAAACACATTCGTATAAGTCTAACTTTTTAGGAATTCCGAACTCCAGCAGGATACTATATAACTTCTCCCTCTTAATTGAATCATATGTTTTTTTGAAGTCTACATATAGTTGATGTACAGTACGATTATATTCCCATTTCTTTTCTAAAATATGTCTTATACTAAAAATCACATTGGATCACACACATAATTTTTTGATCACACAAGGAAATTGAGGGTTTCCCTACTCAAAGTCACGGCCTCCTCCGAGACAACACAACATTCGAAGACACAGCATTCATACACAGTTTGATGTTAAATATGGTGAATATAATAATGATGGCCAGAGGATGTTATGAAACCGTTTGGGCCTTAACGATTCTAGACATTTGTCTTATAGATGAGGAAAAACCCCGAAAAAACTGTCACTTAGGAAACTTATCCCGACCGGTGAACGTACCCGGGTAATAAGCAGAGCCCACAGCGATGGACCTGTTGATTTCTTTAAACATATTCGAGGTGACCCTGACATTGAGCTGATCACTCATCCATGGAGACCTTCCATGTCCTTGTGTGAGATCCAAAGTTAAAAATCCTCTCTTCGGAAAGTCATGTCCCTGAAGGCTCGGGTGACGTGGGCATGTAAAAACTTATCTATAAGGGAGAGAGTAGACTAAGGCAAGGAGAGATACATAATTTATTTCAATTATATTTATATTTTTTATTAATGCCAATTTAAAAAATATATATATAATATATGATTAGAAAGTTGGTAGATGAATTTGAGGTAGGGGGACTGAAGATTATATTAAAACAGAATATATCGCAATCGGAGGAAATTCAGAAGACATACAAATAAATAATATGGTATTATTACTTATGAATCCGAAACATGGACAGTGACAACACAATAATCTGCCAGAATACGAGCTGCTGAAATGAAATTCCTCAGACATATAGCAGGATATCAAAGAACAGACAAAAGACATAACACAGAAATAAGACAACACTGAAAGTAGAGGAATTAAACACAATGATAGCGAAATACAGAACAAACTGGAAAGAACACTTGGCAAGGATGACTGAGAATAGAATACCAAAAGCAGCATACAACCATTCACCACGAAAAATAAGAAGTTTGGGAAGACCAAAGAAAAGATGGAAACAGCAGCAATTTGGAGCGGGAACATGCTAGTAAATGAGCCTAAACCGTGATGAAGAAGAAGAAGGTAATTAAATGTGTTGAAGAATTTAAATATCTTGGTTCTATAAAAGATAAATCTGGTACTTGTGAAAAATATATTATTAACAGAGTAAATTGTGTAAGGAACGCGATGAGATCCCTGAATGGTTTTTTATGGAATAGAAATCTGACCAGAAAAAAAAGAGATTATACAAACAATAATAGAAAGTATACGTACTTAGATATAAACCAACAATATACTTTCGCCGAATGTACAGGAAAACGCTCACTGTGTTTACAAAGAGACCTAAAACACGTCTGGGGAAAATAATCGTATATACTCAACCTAGGATTGAAGGAGAGATCAGGGCTTGCTTGGTTTAGGCTAGGGGCATGGAAATTTCTAAAAATTAGCGACGATCACGATATGCGAATATGTCCAATGTGCGGGAACTTTGAAGATGAGATACATATATTAGGAAAATGTAATGATTTAGAATATTGGAGACGTCAGTTATTAACGGAAATATTTCTGAATTCAAATCGGGAAAGATTGGCATGCTACGAGTTATTGGTAAATCCAGAAAATTGGATAAACCTCGGTAAATTTCTGGACAAAACGCGGAAAATAAGGACAACACTCATTCATGAATAAATATATGTTATCAAAATGCAATAGCATTAATTCTTAACAATTATATATAAATTAATTAGTGTATAATGCTATTGTGTTATTATTTAATTGTAATATTACTGTGTTTTCTTTATATAATTGTAATGTTATTGCTTTTTTGTTGTTTATTTTTCTTTACACTAGTACCAATTATTACTTTATTGCAACGGACTGTCAACAGCACGTACGGCTTACTGCCCGTGCGACCCATATTTGTAAATAATATTGTAAATATCTTACTTTTTGTCTAATAAAGTCCTACTACTACTACTTACATATGGATTAGAAAGCTGGACAATAAATGAAAGCATGCAGAAAAGAATCTTGGCAACAGAAATGGATGGATTACGGAGAAGTATGAGAATATCCAGACTACAACTTATTAGAAACACATAGGCTATATTTGACAAAAAATGGATGCAAAGAAACAGTTATCGATAGGATAACAAAGAGAGCTTTACAGTGGTATGAACATGTACAACGGATGTCGGATAAACAGTGCCTAGACGGGTATTGGATTGGATGGTACCAGGCAGAAAGAAGAGGGGAAGAAGTAGAAGAACATGGTATGAGGGAATATATGATGCCATAATGAAGAGGGGTATGGAAGAAGGACAATGGAAGATAGGAATCTCTGGAAAGCAGGAATTAAGGGCGAACTGCTGTAAAGTGGAAAGTCTGTATGAAGTTAGTACAATGTAAATTGTATAAATTGTAAAATAAATACTGTAGGGTAATTATTATTGAAGGAAGTGTTAAACGTAATAGTGTATGTAATCTGTCACTGTCAGATGCAGTCCACTATATAAACATTTAAGTGCAGTTGGGCAAATAATTATGAATACGTTGTACGTGCCAAGATGTAGTGCAATTAGCAAGCAGACACTTGAACTATTCTTAGATGGTCATATCCATTACTGAGGAATGCACTTTAAATCTAGTTGATGTATTTGCTAGTTCATTTACAACTCTCAACTTTAGGGTAATACACAGTTCATTATACTAGTCAGGAATGTATTTCACAATCAGCTATCATCATACACAATATGTTTTTCATCAATGCCTTAAATATATATATATATATATATATATATATATATATATATGTTATGAATAGAAATAAATAATAGTTTTAAAAAACTAAAAGAACACGCTTTATTAGAAAACTAAAAAATGAAAAATAATTTTAATTTCCAATACGCTTGGGATAAAATAAAGTGGTCAACAAAAAAATCATCTCCAACACATATAGAATAAAATTAGAGTTATCAACAAAAAAAAATAATTTTACCATCAAAAGCGTGGGGTGCTTTTTATGATTTTTACATTTTCTTCTTAGAGAGCTTACTTTTACCAATATCTGTTTATTTGATTTTCTGATGATTATGGCCAGGATTTTAGAAAATAAATATGAAATTATTGTATTGTCACGGGTCCTCTACAAGTATACAAAGTTTCAAGTCGATCCAATGTTTCTAAGTGGGTGAAAATCGCGTTGAAATATTCCGTTACATTGATACAAAAACACTTTTTTTGATTTTCTGATGATTATGGCCAGGATTTTAGAAAATAAATATGAAATTATTGTATTGTCATGGGTCCTCTACAAGTATACAAAGTTTCAAGTCGATCCAATGATTTTAAGTGGGTGAAAATCGCGTTGAAAGATTCCGTTACATAGAGAGATAGATAGATACAGGTCAAGCTAATATAAAGCGTGTAAAATGAATGCTTGAGTCGGGATTTGACTCGACGTCGAGTCTACGACAGGGAAGCAACAGCTGGAAGCGCTCGCCACTGAAGATGCCCTCCGCAGTTGAGGAAGAAACGTCTGGAAGAAACGCCAGTTATAGACCACGGCCACATAGCCCGGAATCTTTTATTACTACCTACATTTCTTCGTCCTTACTTACTTACTTACTCACTGGCACTATCGAACCCGTAGATTCATGGCCGCGCGGACATAAACTCTCCATACATCCCTATCCTGAGCCAATGCTTTCCAATCATTCCCTGTATAATCTACTTCCCTCAAATCATAGTTAATGTTGTTCTCCCACCTCATTCTTGGTCTACCAACTGGGCGTTTTCCTTCGTCCTAGTGGTTTATAATGAAGAATCTATTTCGGAATTTTAGGTTATTCATTCTATTGATGTGGTCCATTCATTCATCTCTGCATTGTACAATTCTATCTAATAGAATATATTTAGTTCACTTCGTATATCTTCATTTCGTTTTCGATCTGTTATTGTGTAGCCAGCCACACTCTTCCGAAACCTCATTTCTGACGTTTCTGTTCTTCGTTCCTGGTTTTTGGTTAAGACCCAGTGTTCCGATCCATATAGTAGTGTTGGAATCAGCATTGTTTTATAAATTTTTAAAAGTGTCTCCTTTCTAGTTCTTTTGAGACTTCGTTTTATGGCCCCACACATATAATTATTATTTTTTATTTTGTTTCCAATGCCTTCATTTTTCTATATGACACATTAATTAAAATTGCTCACCTGTTCTATTGTTTTATTTTCTAATTGGATTTTTACTCTTAGTAGCTCATACCCTCGAAAAGGTAAAACTTTTTTTAAAGTATATATTTTAAAGTTGTATATTTCACAAATTTTACTTAATTTGTAAATTACCCTTGTAAGCCATCTTCTGTCTCAGATACCACAACCTGATCGTCTGCAAAAAGTAAAGCATCTAATAAAATATCTTCAATTTTTAAATATTCAGTTAAAACAATTTGCCAATTCTGTATGGTATATATACCCAGTGTAAGGTATATATATATTAATTGGTGTTTCTCGTATAATTTATCATATTTATATTATTATTATTATTATTATTATTATTATTACTATCGTATCATTATTGTTATTATCCTATAAAAATGTTGTTTGTACATGAAATTTACACTGCTACATTATTGTATCTTTAACTGTTTATAATTAGTATAGTGTATATCTATATTTGTCAAATATTTATTTGTATTTGTGCTGGTTGAGTGGAAGAGAGGGCCTTATGGCCTTAACTCTGCCAGAATAAATAAAGTATTATTATTATTATTATTATTATTATTATTATTATGGCATCGTGTATATTATCATTGGAAGTATGCTATCAGAAATTCAAAACGGTTTTTGAAAAGGAAGATCTTGTTTAGACTGTGTATATGTTATAACACAAATATATGAGTAAATAAAGAAATTTCGTAATGCATGCTCTATGAACAATGTAATAAATAATATGCCAATTTATAGAACAGTGTAAATATGAAATAAATTTCTAGTAACAGATTATGCACTTTATTATATACACGTAATATTAATTTTCCGCTGTAGAAATCATATAAGTATATTATTTTACTTGAGATGTATTTGCATTCCATGAAGTTCGAAGGCATCTGCATTATGTTTTATTTCTTTCTTCCTTATTAACATTTCGGTGTGTCAGGCGTCTTGAATGCCATTGCGTATAAATCGTGCACACATGGCCCAAAACTGACTAAACATAATATATTAGTTGAAATAAATGTAGACATTCTTGTTGCGTCTCCAAGTGGCAAAAATCAAACCGTTCAAATCCTATTTTAAAATACACTGCTCAAAAAAATTAAGGGATATTGTAGAATAACCTATTAAGACTATGTTTTTAGGAACAGTATTAGATGCAATCGCTTTCTATTACTCCAAAAGAATGTAAACAAGACTTTGAAGTCATTACGTAACCTCTGTACCACACCAGATGTCAAAGAGATCCTGATTAGGAATATGTCAAACAAACAAAGCAACATTAACATGGGTGAAAATGTTTCTTTAGTATGGTGTATGGTCTCCTCGAACGGCCAGCACTGCCTCACACCTGTGTGGCATTGATGCAATGAGGTTAGCAATGAGTTCTTGGGGGATACGTGGCCACTCTTCCATAAGAGCAATGTGCAGCTCTGGAACAGTTGTGGGAGGTGCTGGTCTGCCTGCAATGCGCCTGCCTAATGCATCCCACACATGCTCAATCGGATTTAAGTCCGGGGAGGAAGCTGGCCATTGCATACGCTCGATACCCTCCACTTCCAGCATGTCGTCCACCAAGCCAGCTCTGTGGCGTCGTGCATTATCGTCCATAAAAAGAAAAGAATCACCTATGGCACCAGCATAAGGCACGACAAAAGGTCGGAGAATCTCATCTCTATACCTTACCGCAGTCAAAGTACCACCTTGGATGACGTAGAGGTCCGTACGTCCACCACTACTGACTCCTGTCCACACCATCAATCCACCGCCACCATATGGGGATCTTTCACGTACAAAGTACAAAAGCTGGATTGTTTTGTGTCCCTTTTTCTCTCCAGATGAATACACGCCGACTATCACATTCCACGTTGAATCGCGACTCATCAGAAAAAAGAACTGATCTCCATTCAGCATGCCTCCACCCACGATGTTCCTCCTCCCAGTTTCTGCGATCTCTACGGTGTTGTGGAGTTAACCTGGTACACACCATGGGCCTACGGGCATAGAGACCACTTCCATGCAGTCTATTAGGGACAGTTTGAGTTGACACCCTGCGTCCTGTTGCTGTTTGAAGTGTATTTCGCAGTTGAGTTGCATCTGCTGTCTATTCCGACGGGCTGTTAACAAGAGGTAACGGTCATCCCTTGCTGTTCTTGCCCTTGGTCGACCTTGTCCGGCTCTTCTGTGAACAGTATGTTCTTTGAAAATGATTCCAAAGTCTGGAAATCCCGCTTTGAGACACCCCAATGGCTTGTGCCACCTCTTGTTGTGTCTGTCCAGCTTCCATCCTTCCTATGGCCCTCCAAGCCATTGGTTCAGGCAAATCACGTTGTCGAGGCATCGCTGTCCCTAAGGCAAGTCATTCACTAACTGAAAACTGGACTGGATTTAAAAACAGCAACAAAACATTCACCCCCACACCGCCCTTTCACATCAACAGTACAGACACTGCCCTCTGGTGTGGTACCGAGGTTACGTAACAACTTCAAACTCTTATTTACATTATATTGGAGTAATAGAAAGTGATTGCATCTAATACTATTCCAAAAAACATAGTCTTAATAGGTTCTTCTTCTTCTTCCTTCCAAGTATTAGGCCAAGGCCTGTTACGATCCTATAGAAAATTTTCCCTCCAGCGTCTTCCGGAAAATTCTCGTATAAGACTAGAAAGCATAATAATAGTCCCTTCGATTGGTTGCTGGCCAAAGGAAGGCAAGACCAGTGATGGGCCTGACATCTTATAGCCTCTGGTCAGGCTTTTCTGGAGAAGAAAAGAAAATAAAGGAAAGAAGAAATGGAAGAAAGGAAAGACTCCCTAGCCCTCGGATGCCCTAATAGCGTCGGGGTCGAAAAAACAAGAGTTAGATAGTAAAGTTAAAAGAGTGCAAAACACAATTAAGTGGAAGAAATGTTTTGCTCAGCTTGGGCACCTTGTGGTCGCCATCCACATATCCCCTAGATGAGGACCCCTGATATTCTACAATATCCCCTAATTTTTTTGAGCAGTGTAACTATTGTAAGAAAAATTAGGTTATTTCAAGGTTTTATTTGGATAGGAAATAGTTAAGACCATATAAAGAAAGATATTGTATATCAGTTATGGATTTAAAGATATCGGAGACTGGATCCCAATAACGAGAGTGGAGTGGAAGGAATATTTTGTTATTACAGAGTACCAGAAGATGAACGAATATATTAGTGAAGATTTTAAAGGAATTTCTAAAAGAGAGGAGGAGCCAACGTATTACTGGATTATGTTCTTGAAGAAACAACCTTAATTGCGTATACTGAAGATAGAAGAATTAGAAGAATGAATATAATAATTAAATACATTGAACCTGTGAATTATGTCATCATCATCATCATCATCATCGTCATCATCAATAAGCTCATGTGGCTTGTTCCGGTTTCATAGATTCTCTTTCAAAAAGTTGAATCCATCTCTTTTTCGGTCTACCGACATTCCTGTCTCCTTTTGGTTTGTAATGAAGTATAATTTTTTAAATGCGATCATATTTCATTCTTTAAAACATGTTTTTTTCAGTTTTTTCTAGATTATTTTATTTTATCTAAGAGTTTAAAAATATTTAACTCATTTCTAATATTTTCACTTCTTTTATCTAGAAGTTTGCAACCAGCCACACTTCTCAGAAATCTCATTTCAGCTGCTTCTATGATCTTCTCTTTTAGTTAAAACCCAAAATTCACTACCATACAATAGTAAGGGGACAGCCACTGCTTTATAAAATTTTAGTTTTGTTTCCTTTCTTGTGTTTTTTAAATATTATTTTAATTGTGCAACACATATATAATTACATTTATTAAGGTTGTTAAGTTCACCGCTGTGGTCTCGATGTAGCGTGCTGCCTTGTCACGCAGCGGGCCCGGGTTCGATTCCTGGTCGGGACAGGCTCCTGGTTGAGGTTTTTTTTCGGGTTTTTTCCTCACCTGTAAGACAAATGTCAGGAAGCTTTAGGGCCCAACGGTCCCCGAAAATCATATGGCCATCATCATCATCCTTATCATTAACATAATCATCCTTCACCGGTGTGGAAAGCAACGGGAAGCTACCACACCTATAATTCCGTAGTAAAGCTGCAAAGCATAGCAAGAAAATGCTATGATTGCAGTGAAAAACCTGCCCTCGGACAGAATGACTATGGATAGATGGAAGGTTGTTAAACAGATCTTCATTTTTAAAGTAGTAAATTTCATAACCCAGGTATTTAAAATGGTTCACTTGTTGAAATTAAGTTTGTTATGTAATTTATGAAAGGGGTACAGCCTTTCCCCAACGCTTGTTAATATATATATATATATATATATATATATATATATATATATATAGACGACATTCTTGATGAATTAAAATAATTAGTTCATAAGGGATTAAAAATTGAACGAAATAAAACATCGAATGCATTATGTTTTGTAGATGATATAGTATTGATTTTTGACAGAGAGGTCAGGCTACAAAAAGCAATCTATCAATTAAATATATGTTTAAATGTAATATGGTAATTTCAAAATTAAAAACTTCAATAATGGCGTTCCATGGAAAGTACCTAGTAAGAACAAAAATAATATTAGAAGATTAAGTTTTGGAACAGGTTTCACACTTCCAGTATTTGGGCTGCGATATAACTTATGAAGAAGAGCAATATATAAATAAGAAAATGCAGAAATTTCAACATATTTTTGGAACAATCAGACGAACACTGAGGAACAAAGTACGAAAGGGTACGCAGTTATGATTTTACTCAACGATGGCACTACCAGTGGCGATGAATGGAAGTGACGCTTTTATCCTAAAGCAAAAAGAAAAAAAGTAAAATTCAGGCACCGGAAATGAGCTTCTTACAGACTATGAAAGGTTGTACAAGAGAAGAACATATTAGAAATTAGAATATTAGAGAAAAACTAAATGTACAACCGCTTCTTCAACAAATAGAAGAACACAAGAACAATTGGATAGAACATCTGCAAAGAATGACAGAGGATAGAATACCAAAGATGACAGTGATGTATAATCCTGGAGGACGAAGATCGGTAGGAAGGCCAAAAAAAAAAAAAAAACGCTGGACTGAACAGATGTGAGATCGGAGGAGGCAAAAACCTAATCCGTGGAGGATGATGCTGATGATATAATTTGTGACGTTATACTTCCTTTACTCTTACCTACAAGACTTGTGTTTCGTTATGATGTTGGTACTAAGAATGAATGTGTTTTCGGGTACGGCGAAAAAAGTGGACATCCGAATTTCGAGATAATTTTGCTTTTAAAATGAAGCTTAGGAACGTCGTAGATGAAAACATGAAAAAAAAATTGCGGACCATCCAGAAACAAAGCTGTAAAATATCAATTTATAAAACACTATTCCCTATATTACCCGAGGAAAGTGGCTGCCATTGTGGTCGTGACGTTAGATTCGATATTCAGACGTTAGTCCAGGGTGAAAACATGTTTTCTTCAATAGAGATGCGAAAATATAAAAATATATTATTGTAATAAAAGTGCAATGCTCTATTTTCAAAATTACATAGCACCCTTTTCTTAAGAAAAAATGGTTTAAATGAATCGATTGCCGATAATAATTGACACGTCATCGTAAGTATTTCTCGAAAATGGACAATGACAAATTAGCCCTTACAAAGTATTCAATAAATAGATGTGACTTATTTATAACATAATCTTCGAAATTTGTAATATCCATCCATCCATAGTAATTCTGTCCGAAGGCAGGTCCTTCACTGCAGTCATAGCATTTTCATACTATGCTTGCAGCTTTACTAGGGAATTGTAGGTGTGGTAGCTTCCCGTTGCTTTCCACACCGGTGAAGGATGATGATGAAGATGATAATGATAAGGATGATGGCCATATGATTTCGGGGACCGTTTGGGCCTTAAAGTTTTCCTGACATTTGTCTTACAGGTGAGGAAAAACCCCGATAAAAACCTCACCCAGAAAAACTGCCCCGACCGGGGATCGAACCCGGGCCCGCTGCGTGACAAGGCAGCACGCTACCTCGAGACCACAGCGGTGGACATTTGTAATATAATTTATTAGAATACATATATCATAACCTAAAAGCTAACCTAACTTATTCAAATTCCTATAACCTGTGAAAGTAATAAATAGAATGACATTTAGACAAAATTAAATTACAGGTATGTAAATAAATTATACTATATGTGTAAGAAACTAAAAGCTAACCTAACCTAATTATGTACAAGCGACTATTACTCTAACGTATTTGTTTAGTGATGGTTCACAGATTTTCTTGTGTTTTCATCTTTGGCGATCCTAAGTTTTATTTTAATACCACATTTATATCGAAAAGGGGATGTCCCGTACAGTAAACTAGTGACATGTGTATTTTCTAGTGCTTATAAAATGTTATTTTACCAGAATTATTTATGATTTATTTTTTTAACTTTGCCTTTGTCTTTAGTTTGATTTACTTCTTGTTTGGCTGAAACTAACCGAACTCCCTTTGATTTAGATTGAATAAATCAATAATTCATTATAAAACAAAGAGGGATTAAAAAAATTAAAGGAAAAATTACTATTAACATTGTAATATTCTATAAGAATTAAAAAAATCATTTCCATAGCTTCGAATTATAGATACTAAAATCGAAAGGCCTAGAGCCCCCTGACAAACAGAAAAAGTTAAAAAAACCATTCTAAAATATAATTCATAATTAAAAGAAATTAGATAAAAATATATAATAAGATAAAGTGAAAGTACAATAAATTCCAGTCTTAATAATGTAGATAATAAATGCTTTCGATTTGAAGAAAAAACTCAAATCCCGCAAAAAAAAGTAATACATATATATAAAGGTATTAACATTAACAATAGTTCTAATAATTTAAATAAAATATTGGTCTTGTAAACCAAAAATAAGCTAACCTTTTAGAACTTCAAGGAGGAAGAAGTACCCCTTCATAAATCTCCAAAATTTATATTTTTAAATAAACTACCCCTTGAAATAATTAAACTAATTATTTTACTTTCTAGCCTAATCACTAGATTTATCTTTACACAAATAAATCACCCCCTAGCTATAGGATTAATATTACTTATTCAAACTACATTTTACTGCTTTGTTTCTGGATGATCCTCATTTTCTTTTGTTTTCATGTTTAGTGGTCCTAAGCTTCATTTTAAAACCAAATTATCTCGAAATTCGGATGTCCACTTTTTTGCGCCGTAACGACGCACACTAACGCGTATATTGAAAGGAACACTTTGAATGCTTCGACTTAAACACCACGTGATATCTTCATCTTTTAAACATTTACAGATTATTAACTGATACTAATATATCTATAATGGCGTAGCCCATTGTTGAGCCATAGCCTCGCCTTTGTACGTAGTTACTATACCAAGTTAATTTAGTTACCTAATTTGCCCATAGATGTCATGGATGCTATGCGGTCAACACACCGACTCAATGAGACATCTAGTAGACAACTAAGGTACTACTAGGATATTGAGATCGGTAAATTTAGCTTAGAGATCTTTTTTATTCAGGCTTAATGATCTTTTACGAGCCTGAAAATCTTCAGACTCGGGATCCACGGCTTAAAATCCCTCCCTGAGGACTTGCTCCTTGGTTTTTTTTCCATGCTAAAAAATTCATCGACCCCGGTCGGGTTTGAACCCGCGACCCTCGGGACCAGAGGCAAGGAGCATTACCATTAGACCACCATGATCGACTAAGTGTAACAACATGTGGATTGTACGAGTATTAGAAGTATTTAGATTTTGGATATGGTTTCATTGAGATAAATAAGTTTTTACTTATTTTATTTTTTAACATATTTGTTTGATATACTTTTCGGATAAAACAAAAGTCTGGGAGGTAAAAAAAATATTTAAAATAAATTGAAAGCAGAGTAAATGGATTTCTGGAGTCGTATTTGTTGTGTGTCCAGAATCGAAAAATACGAAATGAAATTATAAGAGGTCGAACGCAAGATCCGAATGTAAATATTATATATACACTCACTGGCATTATCAAACCCGTAGATTCATGACCGCGCGGACATAAGCTATCCTGAGTTAATTTTTTCCAATAATTCCCTGTGTAATCTACTTCCCTCAAATCATAGTTAATGTTATTCTTCCACCTTCTTGATCTACCAACTAGGCGTTTTCCCTCTGGTTTTCCTACAAGAAGCTTTCATGCGTGTATTTCATTCCTCATTCTTGCCACATGTCATGCCCATTGCAGTCTAGAGACTTAACTGTTCTTATTATATCTGGCTTCCTATAAAGGCCATGCAGTTCATTGTTATGTAGTCTTCTCCACTCAGCTGTCTGCTCATCCCTCTTTGGTCCAAACATTTTTCTTCTTCTTCTTCTTCTTCTTCTTCGGCTTTCCCCCCACTTATAGGTTTGCCGTCTTTAGTTTCCATTTATCTCTATCATTCCAATCTCCCTCTTCCAAATTCCTATCCTCCATTATTGTTCTGACGTAGGTTTACCATTTCCATCTTGGTCTGCCACGTTTATTTCTTCCAGGGGGTGACCATTGGTATATATTTTTCGGCCATCTCTCATTTTCCATTCTTTGTACATGGCCATACCATTTTTCTAAGAACTTTATTCTAAAATACTCGTAATGTCCTTTCCTCCCTTAAAGTAAAGGTAAAAAAATAATGAAAATAAATTGAAAGCAGTGTAAATGGATTTCTGCAGTCGTATTTGTTGTGTCTCCTGAAACGAAACAAAAAAGAAGAAGAAAACGAAATGAAACTATAAGAGGTCGAATGCAAGATTCGAATATAAATTTTAGTTTGTAGATACGATTGAAGGTAAGCGTATAAAATGGTAATGGTATACTGAATAAAGGAAACATTACGGCAGAGATGAGCATCGAAGATATGCAAATGGCAGCCATTCGAACTAAAAAAAAAGTAGGAAAAGACCAAAACTTTTGTGGGTTCTAGTATTTTTTAACTTTACAATGAAAGTTGCCACATCTATCTCCATTGATATAAAATGCATTTTATTTAGTTTATTATGTCGGATTTGTTGATATGTCGGATCTTGTTTTGCAGATCCAAGTGGCGTGGTTGTGGAGTTGGCAGTATACACGTGTAAGTACAAATTGGTACAAACTGACACAACATATAAATATGAGGGTATCTCCTGGCACCGCACGCAACTCTTGTGTCTATCCCTCAATTTTGCTATCGAGTTCCACGAATACAACTTATACAGAGTAATTTATCTTTGTGGATGGATTTTTATCTGACTAAAGTACTCTAATGTAATTCTGTAAATATCTGTAATTTTCCTTTAGATAGCGTATGATGTATCTATAGAGGACATATTTTAGAAAACCATGTTTAGTAACGGGAAATAGCAATCATGAATCCGTTTCTTAAAAACTGCTTATTATAACATTATTGAAATATTATTTATTAATTTTAAATTATTTTGAATAGATATTTGAACTTTATTGTATTAAAAACAGTTAGTTTACGTTGATGATGTATTACTATTGGGTGAACGCGAGGAGATACTAAGAGCCAACACGCACACACTATTGAGTAACACTAAGAAATTGGGACTGGAATTAATATCAATAAACTAGATACATGGTCACACATAGAAATACATTATATAATGGAAATCGATAGCTGATGACACATGAGGGAAATTTTGAAGGAGTGGCTGAATTCAAATACCTAGGAACAATAATTAAAAACAGGAATGAGATGCTCTAAGAAATTAAACATAGGCTCAATTCTGGAAATGCGTGCTATTATGCGTTGCAGAGACTCTTGATGTCCCAACTCCTTTCAAAAAACGTTAAACTGAAAATATACAAAACTGTTATTCTACCAGTTATATTATATGGGTGCGAAACATGGACTCTTACTTTAAGGGAGGAAAGGAGATTATGAGTATTTGAGAATGAAGTTCTTAGGAAAATGTTTGGACCAAAGAGAGATGAACAGACAGGTGAATGGAGAAGGCTACAAAGAGTGAACTACGTGGTCTTTATAGGCTGCCAGATAAAATGGGAACAGTTAAGTCTCGTAGACTGCGATGGACAGGACATGTGGTATGCATGGGGAATGAAAGAGGTGCATTGAAGCTTCTTGTAGGAAAACCAGAGGGAAAATGCCCAGTTGGTAGACTAAGAATGAGGTGGGAGAATAAGATTAACTATGATTTGAGTGAAGTAGATTATACAGGGAATGATTGGAAAACATTAGCTCATAGGGATGTGTGGAGAGCTTATGTTTGTGCGGTCATTAACCTACGGGTTCGATAGTGACAGTGAGTTAGTTAGACATTTGGACTTTAAAAATATATGACATCTGCGATTTTAGTGTTACCAGTAAGAGCAGACATATGTCAACAATGTTTGTAATCGTATGTCTTGAGAAAATGTAATAAATGTTAGTAAATTATGAATTCAATACGCTAGAAACTAGATGGTCGAGAGTTCGAGTCCCGGTGGGATCAGGATTTTTAAACTGACCAAAACCTTCTTGCTGCACTATACCTCTATTATGGAAGTGAGTACCATACGGTTGTTCTGGGAATAAAGGCGGCCGTCAGCGAAGGGTTGACAATCCGGCTGACATAAAGTGGCGATTGTATAGAAAAGTAGCATTTTTGATACTTGGCTTATGCATACAGGGCAATTCATAGTAAGTATTACAGACTCTAGGGGACTTAGAAGATAAAGTTCTGATAAGGAACCCATGTCCAGAAACGTACCATTTCGATATAAAATAGGTTTGAAGATCGGAACTCGATGGGCTGATATCGCGTGTCTTGTGTTTCAGAATAAGTATTACAGATTTATAGGGGCTGTACTACAAGTGTGGTTCCATGTGGGGACCCTGTTGTTCGTTGCACAAAGTGTACCTGCGACGCATGTTTTCATATGCACGCCTTACAAGACCTGATATGTGCTCAATAATTTCTACTGTCGCCAGAATTCGTGCAAGATCTTCCTCCGACTCGACAGGTGTAATACAACCCCTAGCAGTCTGTAATGCAAGACACACGGTATCAGCCCAACGTGTTTCGATCTTCAAACTTATTTTACATAAAAATTGTACGTTTCCAGACGTGGGTTCCTTAAGGAAACTGTATCTTCTAAGTCCCCTCTACAACCCCTAGAAGTCTGTAATACTTATTGTGAATCACCCTGTTTAGTAGGATATCTCTGGTTAAAAGCCTGGCTTTGTAGAAACTTTTATCTTGAGCATGTTGATATTCATATGTTAATTAACTTTAGATATATTTCTTTTGAGTCTTATTCTCAATATGCTTGAGAGATTTCGCTTTATATATGTTGACCTTTGAAACCGTGCATTCCAGTCAGATGAAAAATGTGGCACTTTGCAGTATTTTCTTGTTATATAAACCATGTTGTCTGCATATCCGGTGCATATCTGGCAACGAACTCGGGTCAGAAATGAATGTGACTTTGGAATGTTAGTGTGATATGCTGACTGACTTAGCGCCATGTTGCAGTTGCATTGCAAAAGCTGTACGTCATTTACAAAGAAAAGGTCACCTACAACAAGGGTAAATATATTTTTAAAATGTTACTTAAAGAAAGATTTACACCTCTGTTCGTGGGCAGAACAACACAATAATTAACTTACATAAATACTGCCAACACTAAGTTTTATTCCTTTTCACAAGAAAAATTCTCTAAGTTCCAGAATAAACATAGAGTTTACTACTGTGCATAAGATTTATTTTCATTCTGGTTTCCACAATTACTTAACGTTAAATGAAATTGTTATAACTACGGAGATGGACGATAACACTGGTCAACACGATTTGTGTCTCATGAGTACCAATAGTTATACTTCTTCTTCTTCTTCTTCTTCTTCTTCTTCTTCTTTCCAAGTATTAGGCCAAGGCCTGTTACGATCCTATAGAAAATTTTCCCTTATGGGAAATTCTCGTATAAGACTTGAAAGCATAATAATAGTCCCTTCGATTGGTTGCTGGCCAAAGGAAGGCAAGACCAGTGATGGGGCTGCGATCTTATAGCCTCTGGTCAGGCTTTTCTGGAGAAGAAAAGAAAATAAAGGAAAGCAGAAATGGAAAAAAGGAAAGACTCCCTAGCCCTCGGATGCCCTAATAGCGTTGGGGACGAAAAAAACAAGAGTTAACCAAGAGAGGTTAGATAGTAAAGTTAAAAGAGTGCAAAACACAAGTAAGTGGAAGAAATGTTTTGCACAGCTTGGGCACCTTGTGGTCGCCATCCACATATCCCCTAGATGAGATGCAGTTTTTTATCGTGTTTTCAAATATGTATTCGGAATTTCTCCATCACCCACAGTTTTTTTTAAATTTCAATTTCAATTAATGGATTTAAATAATTATTTTTTTAATAAACCTAGATTTCTTCCCGGAAAATCTTGGCGCAGTGAGCGATGAGCACGGGAAACACTTTCATCAGGAGATTTCAGCTATGGAAAAGAAATATCAAGGCAAATGGAATCCTATTATGCTGGCCGATTATTGTTGGACCATCAAGAGGGATGCTCCACAGGCGAAATATAGCAGAAAATCGTCATTTCTTACTTTCTAGGTGAGTCCGAATGTTCGAATATTGTGTAGTTACGAATGTAGAAAATATTAAAGTGTTTGAAATTATACATTCCTGTCTCTCGGAAACCTTGCGTGATGGAGAAAAACCGATATCATATTTGAATTTAGGAGAAAAAATACTATCAGGATCACATATTTTTCTTTCTGAGACAAAACAAAATATTTTTTGTTGCTCAGTGTAATTTAGTGTAAGTGTCTAAGTGACACTTATGAGATAAAATAATGTAATAATTTTTACTGAATCATTGACCCCATGGCTGTGACCAGCAGCATGTTAGGCTCCGCCTGACCTAATTAGGTATATGTATATGTTTGATTAAATATCACTTTTATTTACATTTTTGTAAATTTATTTCTTTACATGAACGTTGCTCGGAAACTTTCTTTCTGTTCTTCATCATTCTGTTTGTATTTTGTTTATATCTATTACTTCACTAAGATCCTCTGGCGATGGGTAGAACTACAGTTTTATCTTCAATTTTCATAACAAGGAAGATGTATCAATGTGGATTTAGAAGAAACAGTTCTACTACTGATCAGATTTTTAGTATGAAACATATTTTAGAAAACAAATGGGAATATAATGACACTGTACATCAACTATATGGGGCACGCCGTAGCGTAGTGGTTAAGGCACTGCGCTACAGACCAGAAGGTCGAGGGTTCAAGTCCCGGTGGGGTCAGGATTTTTAAACTGACCCAAGCCCTCTGGCGGCACTATGGCCCTGGGGTCGACTCAGCCTCTAACGGAAATGAGTACCAGACGCTTGTTCTGGGATAAAGGCGGCCGTCACGCAGGGCTGACAACCCTGCTGACAACCCGGCTGACATAAAGTTCCGATTGTCTAGAAAAAGTGGCAGCCTTAACCTCCCACTACCCGAAGGGCCTCCTGAGGCCTATAGTGGGATTACTTTACTTTACATCAACTATATCGAACCTTGGAAAGAAGTTGGCCACAAGTTTGAAAAATTTAGTTCTGAGTTATTAACAATTAAATTAAATAAAAGGTATAGTACATACACTATTTAATATGGACACAATTTTATCCTGTTTCTATTTTCTTGCACATGACTTCTGGTCATAAAGAAATAAATTTGTAACTGTTTTTTCTAATAGTCAGAAGTCTTAATTCAATTTATGACATTTTTACCTTTGTGCCCCCCCCTTTTCGCAAAGTGCTATATGTAGACTTCAAAAAGACATATGATTTAATTAAGAGGGAAAAATATATAGTATTCTACTGGAGCTTGGAATTCCTAAAAAAGTTTGTTAGACTTATTCGAAAGTGTTTAAATGGCACAAAGAGTAGGGTACGTGTAGGCAAACAAACGAACCCGTAGGTTTATGACCACACGGATATAAGCTCTCCATACATCCCTATCCTGAACTATTGTTTTCCAATCATCCCCGTATAAACTACGTTCCTCAAATCAAGGTTTTTGGTCTATCAACTGGGCGCTTTCCAACTGGTTTTTTTTAAAGAAGTTCAGTGCCCCTCTTTCATTCCCATTTGTACCACATGCCCTGCCCATCGTAGTGTACGAGACTTAACTGTCCTTATTATATCTGGTTTCCTATAAAGATCGTGTAGCTCACTGTTATATAGTCTTCTCCATTCGCCTGTCTGTTCCTCTCTATTTGGTCCAATTTTATTTCCTGGACTTTACTCTCAAATATTCTTAATATTTTCTCCTCCCTTAAAGTAAGAGTCCATGTTTCACATTCATATAATATAACCGGGAGAATAAGTTTTATATATTTTCCGTTTGTCCACCGCTGTGGTCTCGGGGTAGCGTGCTGCCTTGTCACGCAGCGGGCCCGGGTTCGATCCCCGGTCGGGACAGTTTTTCTGGGTGAGGTTTTTATTGGGGTTTTTCCTCACTTGTAAGACAAATGTCAGGAAAACTTTAAGGCCCAAACCGTCCCCGAAATCAAATGGCCATCGCAATCATCATCATTCATATTCATCTTAGGCTAAGCTTAGGATTAGGGACTCTCCTGGCGCACCATTAACATCATCATCACCCATCATATCATCGGGCAACGTAATCCCGCTTTCCAGGCGCCCCAACCCCAGAAGTGGGTTACGTCATGCCAGGAGAGAAACCAGGAATGTCGAAAGACAAACCTGGGACATTTGGAAGAAAATATATATATATTTTCCGTTTTAATTTTTTAATATTAATATAATTACAGAGTACACAACATTTTCACAAAGTTCATCATCTTCAAGGTATGGGCCTCTTGACCCGTTCCGCTCCACGACGCACAATATGCTACGGGTGGTCCTTCCAACGTCGTTTTGGCCTTCCTACATTTCTTCGGCCTTTAGGTTTATAATGAAGCATCTATTTTGATGTACGATTATTTGGCATTCTTTGTACATGTTCACAAAGTTATACCGGTACTGTAAAATTTCTGAAATTCGTAATTTACAAGTTTTTCACAAAATGTTTAAATAATCGAAAGGGTTGCGCCTCGGTGAAAGTTTAGCGGATTTTTATAATGGTTTTCTGAATTTGTTTGTGGCCAGAATACAACTTTTTAAACCATGTGCGATTTGAAATTCGTAAAATTACTTTTTTTTTAATATCACATAACTAGGGAGCGGATTTTTATGTACTGAAAGTTAAGATTGCAACATAGTATAATGAGAAGTTAGACTTATGACTGTCTTTTTGTTTTGGTTTCACACACAAACAGTTGAATAGTATAATGAGAAGTAAGACTTTTGACTGCTTTTTATCTTGTTCCACACACAAACAGTTGAATAATATATACTATCTGCATTGCAATCTTATCTTTTATTACATAGAAATCGGCTCCCTAATCATAACACACATACTTTTCCAATTTACCCGAATGAGCAGTAGCTCTTGCTTGGACACAGTCCAAAGACAACAGAAAAATAACACAAATGTGAATGTAATTTTTATAACATGAATTATATATTTATGATATTAAGAAAATTACTATTCCACACAAATAGTTGATATGGAATTTCTGAAATAAAAGACAGAAGATACGTTTTATATTTCAGTATATAGATGATATACCAAGGAAAAGCTTTTTTGTGCTCGGATAGTAGAGGGAGCATATGGAATCTGTCATGAGGTGAGTCTAAATCTGGAGTCACTGTGAGTTTAACCCTTGACATTCTTGTTGCCATACCAACAGTCTTCACAAAATTCCCACTTTTAGAAAGAGCGCTTTGCTTGTTTATTTTGATACAATATTTTATTTATTACGACTTGATCTGTACAGTATTTTGTCCATTTTATTTTCTTAGTTCCCAGTTCTTTAATATTCAAGGTTGTATTGCACTTGTTTTAGACCAACATTACATTTTTATTCATAAGCAATGTCACGAGCGATTTCCGAATCATCGACAAATTCACGGGTCACGAAGAGACTCGTGAATTTATCTAGAGGATTTGGAAATCAAATGTGGCATTTGTTAGGACTATTGAAGTGGCTGAATTCAAGTACATGGGAACAATGATCACAGATAGGAATCAGATGCACAAAGAAATTAAACATAGGCTCAATTCTGGAAATGCGTGCTATTATGCATTGCAGAGACTCTTGATGCCCTAACTCCTTTCAAAAAACGTTAAACTGAAAATATATAAAACTATTATTTTACCAGTTATATTGTATGGGTGCGAAACATGGACTCTTACTTTAAGAGAGGAAAGGAGATTACGAGTATTTGAGAATAAAGTACTTAGGAAAATTTTTGGACCAAAGAGAGATGAACAGTCAGGTGAATGGAGAAGACTACATAACAATGAACTACATGGTCTTTATAGGAAGCCAGATATAATAAGAACAGTTAAGTCTCGTAGACTGCGATGGGCAGGACATGTTGCACGTATGGGGAATGAAAGACTTGCATGGAAGCTTCTTGTAGGAAAGCCAGAGGGAAAACGCCCAGTTGGTAAACCAAGAATGAGGTGGGAGGATAACATTAACTATGATTTGAGGGAAGTAGATTATACAAGGAATGATTGGAAAGCATTAGCTCAGGATAGGGATGTATGGAGAGCTTATGTCCGTGCGGCCATGAACCTACGGGTTCGATAGTGCCAGTGAGTAAGTAAGTAATTTAACGAATACAATTAAGCTGTTTACTCAAAATTCATTGTTTAAATATAGTTACCGGCATTTATTTTTTTTTCATTTAATGTAAATAGCGATATTTGAAAACAAATAAGAAATGTGTGGCTATGTTTTATGTGTTCATTCACTGCAACTTGATCATATTATTTATTGCAAAATATCGCAATATTGTAAGAATACACCCTAGTGGAGAAAGAAATGAAACACATCAAAATGTATATTATAACCAATATTATAGGTTATTCATTATTTTTTTAGTAAAAAAACTCAGTAAAATCATTATCATTATTAAAAAACACAATTATTTAACACACAGTTATCAAATGTGTAGTTCAAAGGAATCTTTTCATTACTTGCTATATTCATCGTATTTGTTGGAGAGTCAGACATGCAAAATAATGCTCTGACCTGTTCAGAACATTAAAAGGAGGAGCTTTCTTTATCACAAAAGCAGGAGCTGGTAAAGAGAATTCAATAAAGAGCGAGGTGAAACACTACTATCATTGGTTTAAAACAAAATTCTTTGAAACGTGATTAGTCAATGACTCCCATTTGGGGCATGAGTTAAATAGTCTCTATAGACTTATTATATAGCGTAGATTAGTTTATGTGTAACAAATCTATTTTTAGTTACATAAATTTTGATATGTTTGTTCATATTATTTGATTATTAATAATAGATAGTAACACATAATAATATCTCTTAATTTTAATATATATATATATATATATATATATATATATATATATATTGTTTCTCAGTTCCTTCCTACAAATAATGAGAGTTTATCATCATCATCATCATAGTACATTCACGAATTTAGGCCATTTGTTGACCTGTTTCGGCCTCAAGAGAAACACCATCCACAAGTCTTTTGAGTGGACGTCCTGGTCTTCTTCTTCCTGCAAGTTGATATCTTAACATTTGTTAGGGTATCCTGTGATCTTTCATTCGATGAACATGTTGCATCCATCTTGACTTATAACCAGAAACTTTATTTTCTGAAGATTCCATGTGTAATTCTTCTAAGATGTCTTCATTTTTTTATGATCTAGTAGTGTGTATCCTGCAGTTCTCCGAAGATATCTCATTTCAGCAGATCTAAGTCTCTGTATATCCTTCTGTTCAATGTCTATACTTCGCTACCATAGAAAAGAGTTGGAAGAGCCAGTGTTTTATACACTTTTAGTCTTGAATGTTTTGGACTAACTGTGGCTTCAAGATATAATTTATTAACCCTAAAATCCTTTAAAAAATTGACATTTTTGCATTTACATCCTTTTCGTTATCTTCATATGAGATATTGTATCCTACATATTTAAAAAATAAGAAAATCCTTTAACTATATCAAAGATATATGTTACTATCACCAAGTTGTTTTTTTCTAAATTCCTTTTTAGATATTCTTATAAACTTCGTTTTTTGATAATCCAAATGATGTTGTTTCTATAGATTATGTAGAGTTAATATTATAATTCATTACTTTAACAGTTTCAATTAAGTTCCAGATTTTAAATTTCTTCATTTTATAAAAATAACTTTTATATAATGATTACACTAGTGAACAGGATTTTTGTCTCATGAGTACCAATAGTTGTACTTAATGCATTATATTTTTTTATCGTGTTTCAAATATGTATTCGGAATTTCTCCATCACCCACAGTTTTTTTATTTCAATTTCAATTAATGGATTTAAATAATTATTTTTTAATAAACTTTTTTCGTCCATTTGTCTATTGTAAAAAAAAAACCAAATGAGCTAACTCAGGAGATTTCAGCTATGGAAAAGAGATATCAAGGCAAATGGAATCCTGATATGCTGGCCGATTATTGTTGGACCATCAAGAGGGATGCTCCACAGGCGAAATACAACGGAAAATCGCCATTTCGTACTTTCTGGGTGAGTTTGAACGTTCGAATGTTGTGTAATTACGAATGTAGAAAATATTAAAGTGTTTGAAATTATAAATTCCTGTCTCTCGGAAACCTTGCGTGATGGAGAAAAACCGATATCATATTTGAATTCAGGAAAAAATAAATACTATCAGAATCACATATTTTTCTTTCTGAGACAAAAAAAAAGTTTCTTTTTTTGTTGCTCAGTGTTATCAGCCGTTAAACAGTTCTTGATCTGAGAAGGAAAGTGCCGTCACTGATGGGAAATGCTTACAATTAGAAGTGTAATTAAAGCAAAACATTTTACTTTGTGGTTGCCGCAGGGTTTCCCTTACTTTGTGGAACAGAATAGAACGAAACTAAATTGTTTGAAACTTTGTAATCTGATTTGTGACGGCGACGCCATGGCACCGGCTGTCATAATAAACTGCAATACAAAGAACTGCACGATATTCAAAAAGTTATTATT
This sequence comes from Diploptera punctata, assembly GCA_030220185.1. Taxonomy (NCBI): domain Eukaryota; kingdom Metazoa; phylum Arthropoda; class Insecta; order Blattodea; family Blaberidae; genus Diploptera; species Diploptera punctata. The sequence goes on from JASPKZ010010672.1 coordinate 333,817, forward strand.
AGCATTAACATCGATTATCACATTCTTTGGAGATTATAAAATTCTCACCATAAAACGCTATGACCTACTTTTGTTTTGACTAAAATGTTCCGATTTTGTTAGATTTCAAAATGATTGCTTTTAATCTTGTTCTAATTACAAGTAAAATACGTAGTTTTATGTTCCAAGGCCCACTCATGTCCTCGACCACATGAAATGAAAAGTGTCTAGTAGCTAATGATTGATGGGTTCACTTAATTGAAATAAATGAATCAACATTCTCTTATTATTGCAACATCATTAATATTGTAAATACCATATTGCTAACTTACATGTCAACATTTAAAAATATCAACTTTATTAATGCATTTATCAAATAATATTTTATTTGAAACCTAACTTTTAATTTAATAATATATATATCATCATAGTACATTCACGAATTTATGCCATTTGTTGACCTGTTTCGGCCTCAAGAGAAACACAATCCAAAAGTCTTTTGAGTGGACGTCCTAGTCTTCTTCTTCCTGCAGGTTGATATCTTAACATTTGTTTGGGTATTCTGTGATCTTCCATTCGATGAACATGTTGCATCCAACTTGACTTATAATCAGAAATTTTGTTTTCTAAAGGTTCCATGTGTAATACTTCTAAGATGTCTTCATTTTTTTTTGTGATCTAGTAGTGTGTATCCTGCAGTCCTCCGAAGGTATCTCATTTCAGCAGATCTAAGTCTCTGTATATCCTTCTGTTTCAACGTCCATACTTCGCTACCGTACAAAAGAGTTGTTTTATACACTTTTAGTCTTGAATGCTTTTGGACTAACTGTGGCTTGAAGATAGAATTTATTAACCGTAAAATTCTTAAAAATTTAGATATTTTTGCATTCACATTCTTTTCTTCTTCATATGAGATATTGCATCCTAGGGATGTAAAATTATTCACCTGCTCCAAAATTGTATTGTCCAGTACAATTTTACTTCTGACAGGATCTACACCTTGAAATGCCGTAATTTTTGTTTTTTCTGTAGATATCTTCAAACCATATTCTTCTGTAATTTTGTTAAGTTTTCTGGATTTTTTCATGTTGAGACTTGAAAGTAGATTTGAAGTTCCTTAGGACGGGTTACTGGCCCGACGCTAAGTAGTCCAGTGGTAGGGCTGCTACCTTTTAGTCTCTGGACAGACTTATGATACGGCATTTACTCAGTACCCGATGGAACGGTTATACCGCCGTGATTCGGTCCTCAGAGCCTCGTTTGTGAAAACGGGTTGTACCACGAGTAGGTGAGGATGAGAATTGGGTAGGAGAGATTATACACACGTCATACCCCATATATATATATATATATATATATATATATATATATATATGGCTATTCAGAAAGAAGGAACAGATTTCAAACATTTGTTTCTGCCAAACTACAAAAAATATAAACATAATTCCAACGCTCCTGGAAAGAGAAAATTTTGAAGTTCTGATCACAGCCGCATTGGCGCTGTTACTTGTCATGTTCATTGTTTGTATTAAAATGGCGACACAATACGACGTTGGATAGGAAGAGGAGGAGCAGAAGATCAACCCCGTGTGATTTTTATCTGTGGATTACGTAAAGGACCGTGTTTTTATCCCACCTATGCCTGACACTCTTGAAAATCTGCGACATCGAATTGTTGAAGCTGTGATAGGGACCAGCTGATACGTGTGTGGCAAGAAATGAGCCACCGTTTAGATATTTGTCGTGTAACACATGGTGCTCATATTGAATGCATAAAATAGTGAAATTTGAACTTTTCTATTTCCAGCAACGTTGAAATTGTGTTAATATTTTTTTTTTTAGTTTGGAAGAAATAAATGTTTGAAGTCTGTTCCTTCTTTCTGAATAGCCCTGTATATTAAATTTCTTGTTTGTTTGTTTGTATCTGTAATTACAGAAATATCAGGGTGGGTAAATATTATTGTTTCTATATAAATATTAATCTTCTTCTTTCATCCAATGTAGAAAAGGTATCTGTTTCTCTTCAAAGTATTTCTAATATGTAAAAATGAATGTTTATTTGTTCGTATTTTATTTCACCCGATTGTGATGTGAATTTTTTAAAAATACTCAGGAGTTTCCCGGCAAGGCTATAGGCTATAAGAGAATTTTAATACTCAAGCCATTCAACCTTAAAATTAACCCTTTGTAGTGAAAAACTTAGCTTTTTGTACGCTGAAATAGCTTACGCTGCCAAAACAGTAACAAATACACCAAATTAACACAGAATCGAATATCTGAAAACACTCTACAAAAAAATCCGCCATAGCACATGTTTATCTTTTACAAATAACTCACCATAACCATATTTGTCTCTCATTAATACCAAGAAGACCTAACTCGACCTGACCTGACCTGACCTGACCTGACTGAACCGAACCTGACCTCATCTGAACTAACCTAACTTAACCAAACCTAACCTAAAACAAATTAGCTTGGTTGACCTGACCACCCTAACATGGAATGGGTGACGTGATCACCCCAAAGAGCTTTGTGGCGTGACCACATAAAACACGGGTGGCATGACCAAACCTAACCTAACCCATACTAACTTACCCTATCATAACCTAACCTAACCTAGCTTGGTTGACTTGACCACTCCAGTCAACATAGGATGGCGTGACCACGTCACCATATATTGGTGGTGTGACCATCCCCATAAAAAAAGGGTGGCGTAACCTAACCTAACCTAACCTAACCTAAATTAACCAAACCAAACCAAACCTAACCTAACCTAACCTAACCTAACCTTACCTTACCTAACCTAACCTAACCAAATATAACCTAATCTAACCAAATCTAACCTAACATAACGTAACCTAACCTAGCCTAGCCTATCCTAACCAAACCTAACCTAACCTATTGTAACTAAACCTAATTTAACCTAACCGAACCTAACCTAAATTAACCTAACCAAACCAAATCTAACCTAACCTAACCTTACCTTACCTAACCTAACCAAATCTAACCTAACCTAACCAATCCTAACCTAACCAAACATAACCTAACATATTCTAACTAAACCTAATTTAACCTAACCTAACCTAGCTTTGTGAACTTGACTACCCCAATCAGTTTAGTATGTCGTGACCAGCGCGACAAAGCTTACCTTACTAATGTAATGTAAGCTAACCTAACCTCTAAAACGATAAGACCTACCCTTAAACCGATGAATCTACCTCTAAAATGACCGAATTACCCGTGACAAATTTACCTCTAACCCGACCAATCAAACCCTAAACTGAGAATTACGAAATAAATTTATATTTATTTACTTTTACTTATATTTAAGTAAACATTAAAATACATTCAATTTATTTAGTTGTAGCAGCGGATGCCGGGTGTTGGCAAGTATTAAAAAATGAAAACGTGATGATTACGTATATAAATTAAACGTAGTGAATTTAATGTTTTCTTTATTAAAATAATAACGTTCTTGATGTAATATTTTTAATAATCTCCTGGTTTCCCAACCTCGCATTGTAATATAGTACTATTTATTATAATTCTAAAATTTTATTAAATTCACTGAGAGAAAAATTGAACCTGCTGAAGTGAGGTTTCTGAGGTTTGTAGAGGCTATACATAATTTGATAAAAAGAGAAATGAAGACATTAGATCAGAACTAAAAATACACAGCATCAGAAACATAACAAGAAGACAATCAAGTCAGTTGCTGATAGCATACACAGCGTATGCTAGAAACATCAAAACACTGGTCAACATGATTTTTGTCTCATGAGTACCAATAGTTGTATGTAGTGCAGTTTTTTTTATCGTGTTTTCAAATATGTATTCGGAATTTCTCCATCACCCACAGTTTTTTATTTCAATTTCAATTAATGGATTAAAATATTTTTTTTTAATAAACGTTTTTTCGTCCATTTGTCCATTGTAAAATAAAACCAAATGAGCTAACTCAGGAGATTTCAGCTATGGAAAAGAAGTATCAAGGCAAATGGAATCATAATATGCTGGCCGATTATTCTTGGACCATCAAGAGGGATGCACCACAGGCGAAATATAGCAGACAATTGGCATTTCTTACTTTCTAGGTGAGTCCGAATGTTCGAACATTGTGTAGTTACGAATGTAGAAAATATTAAACTGTTTGAAATAAAAAAAATCCCGTCTCTCGGAAATCTTGCGTGAAGGAGAGAAACCGATATCATATTTAAATTTAGGAGAAAAAATACTATCAGAATTACATATTTGCCATTTTGAGACAAAAAAAAGTTTCTTTTTTGTTGCTCAGTGTTACCAGAACAGTATACACTTACGATCCTCGCGGAAGAAGAAACCCAGGAAGACCTAAAAAAAAGGTGGCTAGACCAGTTTTGATTGAAGCTTTAACGGACCTTATTGCCCATACTGTAATGTAAATAATGATGATGCTATTAAATTTACTTCCGTTTAATGGTTGAAAAATTTAAATTTTCTTAAATTAGATCTCTCATGAATATAACCATTTTTCGACTAAGCACATTTTATAATTGTACAAATATTCATATTATAAATGCATTCTAAAATTTATTATACAAATTTTTATTTTACATAGAAAAGTTTATTACAATAAAAATCATCTTCAAGCAGTTATCAGTTACCAGGAAGTTACTTTGTACTCCAAATTGAAACGTAAATGTCAGTTATGCTGATTATTGCTTCTTGAATTTGTAACGTACACTTAGAGGTCGTAAATTCTGATGTTATAAGCGTTATGGGCGCTCGGGCTAATGTGTTGGAGAGGCTGAGGTGATTCATATGAGAGACCTTCAAGTGACTCAGGGCCTCTCCAGTATTCAAATTAGAACACTATGAACTAGTGTTGAAATATCACCTGGCAGAATAAGTTTTTGTCGCCATAAATTTTAACACTAAATGCGCGGACATAATATTTAAATAGAATGGATTTATGAAGACATTTGTCTATAAATGTGTAATTTCCTAATTATATAAATTACCTTCCTTGGTAGAAAATGCATTAAAATTTATATATTAAAAACAAATATTTTTGTTTGTAAATGCTTTAAAATAGAAAGCAATATTGTCTTCTTCTTCATCATCAAACCAAGTCTTTGGCCTGTTACGATCTCACTGATGGATTTTGTATCCAGCGTTTCCTTGGACGGCCCAGAGATCTCTACCCTGTTTGACAATAACAAAGCATCTTGGTGAACTCTATCTGAACTCATTCGTCGCAAATGATTCAACCCAATCAAACCCATTATACGTGATGATAAAAAACAAGTCAGTTGCTGTTGCAAACAGTTGGAGTATACATCACCGTACACAACAACAACGAGTAGCGGAAGCTCAACCTGCCGAAGATGGAAGATAACTTCCGAAAGCGCTCCAGTTAATTTTATATACAATATTTTAACAAAGTGTAGAACGACTGAACCTGCCAACATGTACATTTTATTTTTTAACTTTCATCATATTCCCTATGCATATCTTATCACACTTCCTATTGTATTTTATTACGATTGAAAAAGCTCAGCCAGTTTGATGGATCCAAGTATTTGAATCAGAAACCTCCGCATACGAGAGTGAAACGTTTTCTTCTGTGGCATATTCTCGGTGTTTGAAGATTGTTCCAGGCGCGAATTGTACACTAATTATGTAAGAACATATTAATTATACTTACGTAATTGTTGGAAAGTAATGTTTATCATAAGTAATGCCATGAGTGATTTCCAAATTATCGATAAATTCACGACTCACGAAGTGAAGAGTGAATTTATCTAGAGAATTTGGAAATCTAGAGTGGCATTTGTTAGGACTATTTAACGAATAAAATTAAGCTGTTTACTCACAAATCATTATTTCACTATAGTTATTTTAAAATATTTATATATTTAATGTAAACGGCGATGTTTGAAAACAAATGAGAAACGATAGGTACACTTCATCTGCTTCTTTTGTTTTTCACTGCAACCAGGTCATACTATTTATTGCCAAAGGAACGCAATATTGTAAGAATGCTCTCTAGTGGAGAAAAAATGAAACACATCAAACTGTATATTAATTCATTTCTGATGTCGTATCATGTAAATATGACAATTATATTTTTCTGGATTGTTACCTGGGAAAAAATACATTTAAGAAAGTGCAAACAGTGGTTTCTTTTTTTGGTGGCATAATCAATTGCTACAAATGTTTTTATATTAACTCCTGCATGCGGCAGTGTGTTGACATTCATGCACTATACATACAATCTGGTAGCCGTATTTCTCACAGGCTCAGTCACTGCAAAATAATGGTCAGACCTGTTCAGAATATTAAAAAGGAGGAGCTTTCTTTAATATGGTAAATTTAATATTGATAAATATTTGGTGAAACACGTCTGATTGGTTGTAAAACAGAAATCATTGAAACGTGATTGGTCATTGACTCCCATTTGGGGCATGAGTTAAATAGTCATAATTAACACGAGTGATTTCCAAATTATTGATAAATTCACGACTCACGAAGTGAGGAGTGAACTTATCTAGAGGATTTGGAAATCGAGAGTGGCATTTGTTAGGACTATTTAACGAATAAAGTTAAGCTTTTTACTCAAAAATCGCTATTTAAATATAGTTATTTTAAAATATTTATGCATTTAATGTAAACGGCCATGTTTTGAAATAAATGAGAAATGTTTGGCTATGTTTCATTTCTTCATCCACTTCAACTAGATCATATTATTTATTGCCAAATAGGATCGCAATATTGTAAGAATGCACCCTAGTGGAGAAAAAAAATAAACACACCAAACTGTATATTATAACCAATATTATAGGTTATTAATTTTTTTAGGAATCAACTCAGTAAATTCATTATTTTAAATCACAATTATTGAACACACAATTATCAAATGTGTAGTTTGTAAGAATCTGTTAATTATTTGCTATATTCAATGTATTTGTTGGAGAGTTCTGACCTAACTAACTAACTAACTAATTCACTGGCACTATCGAACCCATAGGTTCATGCCCGCGCGGGCATAAGCTCTCCATACATCCCTATCCTTAGCCAATGTCTTCCAATGATTCCCTGTATAATCTACTTCCCTCAAATCATAGTTAATTTTATTCTCCCACCTCATTCTTAATCTAGAAAATGAGCGTTTTCCCTCTGGTTTTCCTAAAAGAAGCTTCAATGCACGTCTTTCATTCCCCATTTGTGCCACATGTCCTGCCCATCGCAGTCTACGAGACTTAATGTTCTGACCTATTGAGAATATTAATAAGGTTGAGCTTTCTTTATTTTGGTAAACAGAATTCGATAAATATCGAGGTGGAACATGACTGTGATTGGTTATAAAACAAAATTAATTGAAACATGATTGGTTATTGACTCCCATTTGGGACATGAATTAAATAGTCATAATTATTTATCGAATAACAGTTTTCATAGCAATATGGGGTCTCAATCATAGAGGAAGTTATTATTTGGAATCGGACCCGGTGGTTTGGTGACTACTTCTGGATTCTAACTAACCGTAGGTTAATGGACATAAGCTCTCCATACGTCCCTATCCTGAGAAAATGTGTTTCAATCATTCCCTGTATAATCTACTTCCCTCAAATCATGGTTAATGTTATTCTCCCATCTCATTCTTGGTCTACCAACTGGGGGGTTTCCTTCTAGTTTTCCTACAAGAAAAAAAAACATTAACTCCAAGAAGAGTATCGAACCTGAGCTTGGAACCAGGATAAATTAGTTATATCCTTATTTTCTATTACTTATTGCTATATTTTAATTATTTATGCAATTATTTCTATGCATTTTGTGTTGATTATTACATTTGAACGTGTTAAAAATGTATTATATAATTATATTTTTAACTTATAATCTTATCATAATATTAATTAATAAAAACGAATTTTATATAATGGTCTAATTTAAAATTGATTATGATAAAGTTTACCACATATTTTGTTTAATAATTTTATGCTGATATTATTATTATTATTATTATTACTGTTATTTGTTTGTTGATGTAAGGGTGTGTTAAGACAAGTAACTCTAAAGCATACCACTGCAGTTTATTTACTGTACTTTGTTTATACAATATTTCACGTCACATACCTCCTTTTCGTTGCAAATCGTAAATCAATGTTTATTTATTAAAGATGAGCTAGAAAATTAATTGTTCAAGTTAAAGAGTAAATTGCTAGATACATACATGAGATACAAGCTTCTTGTAGCGACTAACAAGTATTTCAAGCCTTACTTCATTTTAAATTAAAGTTTACAAAGTCTTTTAAGCATAGCATGAAATCAATACATCGTAAACTAGTTACTTCCCTTATTTACTTAGTAATTTATTTCATTCAAGAAAATCAATTTCTGATTTATGTCTATGAAAGGTATTCTTCCTGATCAAATCTATTATCAGGAATTATATGATTACCCCACCATAACATTCCCTTAATTTTTAGTAAAGATGTACAGAATTATTATACTAGAGGTTGTATTTTATTACACAAAGATACTAGTTTCTCAACAGAATATGGTATAAAAGAGATTCGTTAAGCATTAGTAAACCTTTACAACAACTTACCTATTGAATATCAACATTTCACGAATGTTAAATAATTTTTCTAATTGTATTACAAATATTTTTTCTCATTGCTTTCTTAGTTAATTTTGTTAATTTAATTATTATTACCATCCTGTTTAAATATTGTATTTACATGTGTATGTATATATTATGCATTTATACAGTGGAGGAAATTGGTATAAAGCCACTTGTTAAAAGTGTTAACACAAGTTTATTTACTCTTTATTTGGCATTTTTCTATATTAACTTAGGAGGCGATTGAGTATAAAACACACACAAATAATGTCAAAATTAATTATCCATTTCCGTCCAAAAAAGTACATGAAAACTCAAACCACTCTCACATGTGGGTGTAAATTAGTATAAAGGCACTTTGTGTATTTCACAGATTAAACCAAAAAAGACTGAGCGCAAAGTTTACAACAAAGTTCTAAAATTTAGTTGAACCTCCATTGTTGTTAATTACTTGGAAGATTCTCTTTGGCATTGACTTGATGAGGGTGTTTATTTCTTCCACTGAGATTGAAGCCCACTGTTCCTGAATAATATTTTTCTGCTCAGTCACTGTCCCAAACTGCCGTCCATTGCGATACACACGCCTTGGCAGGATCCCCCATAAGTTCTCAATCGGGTTTAAATCAGGACTTCTGACTGGCCACGTCAAAAGTGGTATTTCTTTCTTCCTGAACCACTCCTTTGATTTGGCAGACAAGTGAATGGAAGCATCATCTGGCTGAAAAATTAGATCTTCGCCAAATTCCTCATACATTCGTATCACTTAGGACTCCAGAAGCTCCTCAGTGTAGGACTCATAATTCATCTTGGTGCGTATCCACGCTATTTTTGATCTTCCTTTAAAGCAGAATGCTGCCCAAATCATAACGCCTCCACCACCGAAGTTTCTACTCATTCTAACTTGCTCTTCAGTACGGAGGTTGTTCCAGTAATACTGAAGGCCATCAGGCCCGCCCAGATTAAACTTCTTCTCATCACTGAACATTACTTTATTCCATTCTGAGGTCCAGGACATGTGTTCTTCAGCAAAAGTCATTCTAACTTTCTTATGTGCATCGTTCAGAGTTTTTTTTAATTTTAGGTTCTTGCCTTCTGACAGAATTTGTCTTACTCGTCTGGCTGTTACTGGCAACTTCAAATCAGCCTGGATTTGAGAAGAAAACGTACTCTTACCTTTTGCTTTACGTAAAATGAGACGTTTAGTGCGTCAGCAAATTTCTTGTCCGTCCATATTTCCCGTTTTTTTCATATTGTGAGCCCAGTTTGACAAAATGATCAATGACACATCTTGAAGCCCCAATTTCGTAGGTATTTGTCTATTGGAAAGGCCCATCTCCTTGAAGGCACTAACTCTTGATTTCTCTTCATTTGATAGAGGCTTTCCACGTGGCATTGTAGTACTGCTGACTTGCAACTGATGAACGATGCTCACATGTAATTGCAGTGTTTTGTTTACATTTATGTCTCTGTAAGAGCCAGAAGTTGACCTGGCTTTATACCGATTTCCACCCCTAGGACAGCGTTTTCTTAGATTTTACGTATTATTTACATATATAATGAATACAAAATGAGGAGACCTGTATGAAATAATGTCCAAGATAATTATATGTAATCTATGACACACATACGTTATTTGCATAAATATTTCAGGTTTTTTTACTACTAAAAGTTAGTGGCTTTATACCAATTGCCTCCACTGTAGTTGTTTGTATTACTTAAACTTATGTCTGATTTTTTTCTTGTTTTTATTGTCAATAGTTTCATGGCCATTATTATTTATTTTTTGTATATTGCCCCTTAATATGAACAATCCTGCTTTTTGGGGTCTTTGAAGAGATAAATAAATAAAAATAAAGAAATCCCTATTGCCATTGAGTGATGATGAATGTAGGCTTTAATGATCTGTTCTGGCCTCAGAATTCATCTGACGGTTTTATCATTGATCTGCTGTTTGGAATAAATTTGGAAATCTCAATCTGGATTCGATTCACAAAACGAATATAATATTTTATACAGCGTTGTTCTATAAAAATATAATGTGAATTCGTTTTAACACATCATGCTTTTGTATTTTATGAATAGAGAGCGAAATTTGTTCCACAAATGCCGTTCACTTACTTATAGTAGTAGCAGTAGTAATGGAATTATTGCCTTTTTTTTTTTTAAAGAAAGAAGATATATTTTCATTTACATTGCGCACGGGCTTGCTTGGTTGTACGTGCATTATCTTTCCACGAATAAAAAATAAAAATAAACATAAGAATATATAAACAAATAGGCCTACATACATGTCTATACACCTACATAAAAATGTAAAACACAATGAAAAAAAAATCCTGGCTCGACAGGCCTGAAGGCCCTTAGCCTACCATCCTGCTGCTGGCCTCACATCCACATGTGCCTATCACAGAGGTAGATGATCATTCAACCAGTGTAGGTGTGACATGTGGTCAGCATGTCGAGTCCCCCAACCGTTATAGCTGGTTTTCTCAACCTGGAGCCAATAATTATTGTAGCTACCCAAATGCCTCACGATGCTGGGTGGGCACCGGCCCCATGCTGGCCGAAATTCCATGAGACAATTTCTTCCCCCATGGGGACTCGAACCAGCGCAAGTCCCGTAGCTCTGCACCAAGGCTTCCTGCCTTAACCATTCGGCTACGGCGCGGGACCAAAAAGAAATCTAAGTATAAAATATTTAAAAAAACTATAAACCTAAATATAACGCTTAAAAACACAAGAAAAGAAACAAAAATGAAATTTTATAAAGTAAAGGGCTGTTCCTTTATTGATGTATGGATCAGAATGTTGGACGATAACTAAAAGACAAAAATTAGAAGCAATATATTGAAAATTGATTAAATTAGCGACTCATTCAGATGAAATGAAAAAGCTAGAACATCAAAATTATTTTATTTTAAGTTGAATGTGGATGGGCTAATACCAATGAAATCTTTGAATATTTGTTTCTTCGGAAACTTGATTGATGTTAGAATAACTGTGATATCAAATACGATTATATTTTCCAAAGAAGACAAAGCCTATTGTTACATATGTATACATTATATTTCTTTCTCTGAATATATAATTTTGTAAGTTGGCACGTGGACTCCATTTTCCTATAACAATGTATTGTCTGTTGTTCCACCCACTGTTGGACAGTCAAGCAGCTGAACCAATTTAAATGAAGTGTTAAAAAGTTGCTTAGGCATGACCTGCTATTTCTACTCTCTGGTTCTTCAGGTTCTCTCAACCCGATAGATGTCAATGTATCAGAATATACCAGACATTACTACAGGTAATTTCCTTTCCACGTTTGTTATGTAAGTAATGCCACGAGTGATTTCCAATTTATCTAGAGAATTTGGAAATCAAGAGTGGCATTTGTTAGGACTATTTAACGAATAAAATTAAGCTGTTTACTCATAAATCATTATTTAAATATAGTTATTTTAAAATATTTATATATTTAATGTAAACGCTGATGTTTCAAAACAAATGAGAAACGTTTGTTATGTTTCACTTCTTCATCACTGCAATCAGATCATATTATTTATTGCCACAGGATCGCAATATTGTAAGAATGCACTCTAGTGGGGAAAAAATGAAACACTTCAAACTGTATATTAATCAATTCCTGATGTCCTATGATGTAAATATGTCAACTGTATTTTTCTGGGACGTTATTACCTGGGAAATAATACGTTTAAGAAATTGCAAACAGTGTTTTTTGTGATGTAATCAATTGCTAGAAATGTTTTTATATTATATCCCGCAAGCACCATCTGTTTACATTCATTCACTATATATATATATATATATATATACATACAATCTGATAGCCATATTTCTTGGAGAGTCTGGCCTATTCAGAATGTTAAAAGGAGGAGCTTCCTTTATAATGATAAACTTATTTGATAAATTCCAGGTGAAACACGACTGTGATTGGTTGTAAATCAAAATTCATTGAAACGCGATTGGTCATTGAATCCCTTTTGTATCGTGAGTTAGTCACTTTAATCATACAAATCTGCTAAATAAATAAATAAATCCATATATATATATATATATATATATATATATATCCATAGTATTTCTGCCCGAAAGCAGGTCCTTCACTGCAATCATAACATTTTCATGCTAAGCTTGCAGCTTTACTAGGGAATTGTATAGGTGTGGTAGCTTCCCGTTGCTTTCCACACCAGTGAAGGATGACGGTGACGATGATGATAATGATAATGATGATGGCCATATGATTTCGGAGACCATTTGGGCCTTAAAGTTTTCCTCACATTTGTATGTATGTATATAGTCCACCACTGTAGTCACAAGGTAGCGTGCTGCCTTGTCAAGCAGCGGGCCTGGGTTCGATCCCTGGTCGGGACAGTTTTTCTGGGTGAGGATTTTATCGGGGTTTTTCCTCACCTATAAGACAAATGTCAGAAAAACTTTAAGGCCCAAACGGTCCCCGAAATCATACGTCCATCATCATCATCATCCTTATCATTATCATCACCATCATCATCCTTCACCGGTGTGGAAAGCAACGGGAAGCTAGCACACCTACAATTCCTTAGTAAAGGTGCAAAACATAGCATGAAAATGCTATGATTGCAGTGAAAGACCTGCCCTCGGGCAGAATTACTATGGATGGATGGATGGATATATATAAAGGAAGTTCGGGTAATATGGATCCTTCGGTTTGAGTGGATCCTGTTATTATCTTCTTTAATTGGTGCTGCTCTCGAACGTAAAATATTTTAACTTATTCCCGTCATGAACTTTGACGAGTTCAAAACCGGTTCCTTTTATTGTTTGTGTGCAGAAGGGTTTATTTGCGATATTTATGAAAACACTATTTTAAAAGTTTTTCTAAACTAAGAATTAATTCTTAATTTCTGCTGTTGAATATTATAAATATTGAGAAAAACTCCAAAATATGTTATATTATATAGATGCTGTTTTTATATACAGGCGTGTTTGGTTAGATATTATGTGACATGGTGACTGTATAAAATAATTAAACATAACAAAGGAATTCGGTTAATGTGGACCCTCCACGAGGCGGTTCTCGAAGACGTATATTTTATCAACGAGGATGCTATCTGTTAAAACCGTGCACTTCATTAATTTTATTTAATATCCTTATAATTTTACTAGTCGGCCGCGGTGGACTAGTGATTATGCTCCTTGCCTTTGGTCCTAAGGGCGCGGGTTCAAACCCGGCCGGGTCGATGGATTTTTAGGACGGAAAAATCCAAGGAGCAAGTCCTCCGGAAGGGACTTTAAGCCATGGGTCCCGAGTCTGAAGATTTTCAGGCTCGTAAAAAATCCTTAAGCCTGAATGAAAAGGCCTCTAAGCAAAATTTACCGAATTTTCCCGTCCTAGTACTACCTTGGCTTCCTGGATGTCAGTATGAGGCGGAACGCTGACCACGTACCACTCAAAATGACATCTATACGAAAATAAGTGTAACAAAATTAGTATGGTTCAAATTCTTCCCTGTAGGGGGAGAGCGCCTAAATCTCTGTAAAGGGAAAACATAGGCTTACAATACAATACAATAATTTTACTAAACCCAAAAACCATCGCTGTCTGCAGATGAATGGCGTGTGAATGTTACAACCAACAATATTTTTTCAAAACATTAAATGGGTATCAACGTTATTTAATTATGATTAGCCATAAGTACTTTTAGATTTATTTGTGCCTGTCTGTATACATTAATAGAGTAAACAAACTTAAAAATAGACTAAAAGCTAGGATGGACTCTGGGGTCCACTTTACTCGAATTTGGAGGTTAAAATGGACCTTTCTTGTCATGTGCAAACGTTTCTAAATTATGAAGATGTTTCCATATTTGAATAAAATAACAATGCTATTTCATAGTTACAACACTAATGATAACTGTAATGAAACAAAATTAAAATCCCTTAATTAAAAGAAGAACAACAAATCAAAAATAGGGGTCCACGTTACCCGACGTTCCTCTCTCTCTCTCTCTCTCTCTCTCTCTCTCTCTCTCTCTCTCTCTCTCTCTCTCTCTCTCTCTCTCTCTCTCTCTCTATATATATATATATAATATACTTATTCTGAAACACAAGGCACACGATATCAGCCCATTGTGTTTCGATCTTCAAACCTATTTTACATTGAAATTGCATGTTTTCGGACATGGGTTCCTTATCGAAACTTTGTCTACTTAGTCCCCGCTACAACCCCAAGAAATGCGTAATAGGAATTATGAATCACCCTGTATAAATATCAGTGCTAATAAATTGCATGGTAACATTGAGGTGATAACATTTTATAATTATGCACTTCGTATGCAGTCCCCTCAACTGTTAAAATAACAAAAAATTATAGGCCTTTCGGGAGCAGTCCCATCTTCAGCAGACGGTTGTTCATTATTCTCCAAATATTATCCAGGTATAGACTGGTTTTGTGATGATGTTGATAGGATATAAATATCCTGTTCTTGTTATGTAAACCAAAAAGTAAAAAAATAAAAATAAAAACATAGACGGTATATAGCAGTTTCCTATAAATTTCATTAACATTAATTCCATATTGGATCATCATTCAATATGTAACAAATTAAATTTAATAGTAGTAATGATTTATTAATATTTGTTTATTATTACTGACAGACATTTTTTTGATCATACAAAAGTTTTCAGTTCCGCCTGAATAGTCTATCTAGTGAACCCGCATATCAGCGGAGCAGGATAAGAGGCCGCACGAAGCAGGGTCACATCATAAGAATTATATTTTAATTCAGTCCGTCGCCGTGGCGTTGTCGGTAGAGTCCCTACTTCCACTCCGGCGACCCGGGTTCGATTCCCAGCGGGGTAGGGGATTTTAATTCTCCACCCTGGATCTGGGTGTGTGTGTCCTGTCCTTGTGTCTATATGAGAATAAGAGAAAGTTAACCAAACAGGTGTAACAAAAAGGGGGAAAAAAGTAAAACAAAAAGGAAAAATAGTATAAATGAAAAAAAAAAGAAGACTGACTTCTTCATCAGAGAAATAGCGTCAAAATACAACCTGCCACACACTCCAGCCTACGAAACACACATAAGAGAGAGATCAGAAAAACGGGAGGATATAGACCGCGGATTCTTCCTGACCCTACCGATGAATACTGAAGAATGGAAGGAACCGAACTTCTCCCTGAGACACGTGTTCACGAGGACCGCCACACATGGATTCCTTTACAGAATATGTACCCAAAAAGGGCTCCACTCGCATCGAATCAGTGCCTCTGCAAACTATGTCACCAAAAAATGTGAACAATATCACCTAATTGACTGTACAGCAAGAAGAAAGCCTCTAAAATTCTACGCAGATGATAACAACTTTCAATAATTGTATCATAATGTACGCAGTGTGTTTAATAAATCTTAAAAAAATAAGTTTAAGAAATAATAAATAACATGACCCCTTTTACATTTTGAGAAAAATCAGGTATTTAATTTGTGAGTTTTAATTTTCACAATAATTACATCTAGAAAGAATAAAAAACAGAACATATAAGTTACATTATTTACTTTAATATTAAAAAATAATAATTGAAAAAAAATATTTGACGTTAAATATAATATTTTAAACAGTATATAGTGTTTATTAATCATTATATTAGAGTTGGATATATATTTTTATTTTTTAAGTAGAATTTAAATTTCATTTCAAATTCGGAAAAATAAATTGAGAATTTTTAATGAAGAAAAAAATCAATTTTTTATAAATCCAAATGAAAATTACATTTAATAAGAGAGCCCATGTATTATAATATAGATACACTACATATTGAATAAACTTAAATAATAACGCACATTAAAACATATATACTCCTAATCAATATTTATAATATCAATTGAGGTTATGTATTACATTTTTTAATTTTTTTTATATCCGTATACCTCAATTAAAATTGATTTTTGTTTTAAAAAACCTAGTTAATTATTTTTAAAATCATGTAGGCCTTTCAAAACTTGTTTCACCTTCGGCATGTATTGTATGTACTCAATTGTACCAAATAATATGGTGAAGATGAAACTTGTTTTGAATGGCCTACACGATTTTAAATAATTAACGAGGTTTTTAAAACAAAAATAAATTTTAATTAAGGGAGACGGATATAAAGAAGGTATATATATATATATATATATATATATGTATATTCCTAACTTAGAAGTCTATGAATTGTATGAGCATTTAAAAAAGTTGAAAAAACCATAATCAAAAATAAATCTAGCATTATTAATAATTTATAAAACATAGAAATCGCAGTATTTATAATTTCCAAAAAAAAAATTAAAATAGCACTATCCGTAATTTGGAAACAAATTCAGTATTTGCTCATTATGAGGTCTCCAATACAAAAAAAAAATATGGATAAATTGTAAAAATTCTGCGCGTATAAACGAAAATTCCTATGTTTGAAACATAAAACACTTTTATCATGTTCTGACTCAGTATCTACGGAATGCCTATAGACGTAGTAAAACTGTTTCTGGCAAGCCTCCATATTGGCTCAAAAACCATAAAAAATAACGCAGCTTGTTTCTTTTTTCTTTAGACAACCTCAACAACAATTACGTAAGATCCGGTGGGCACGTTTAAGAATATAAAAATAAAAGAAATGTTTGGAAGAGGGAGAAAGGAATTTTTGTAGCGGGGGAAGGGGACAAAAAGTGGATACTTATATTTAGATCATAGTATGGAATGTAAGAGGAGTTTTTTATAGTACTAGGGTTGTCCGCATTAAAGCGGTGTCTCCACTATGAATCACTTTTCAAACTAGACGCTATTTTACTACTCAATGTAACGAATAAATTTGGCAACGATGCAATATTTTAATTCAACTCTTTGTATACATTAACCTCTGTTATCAATGCAATAAACATTACTGTTCAGTTTGTAGTCCATGGTCTTCGAAGAAAAAACATAGACTCGAGAATATTATTACGAACGTAAAAACGTAAAAGAATATTCTTGAATAGATAAATCTTAATTGAATTAATACGCTCTAAAATGTATAAATATTAGTACAATTAACCGTATTAAACATTTTTTGAATAAATGAATATAAATTATTTCAATTAGTGTAGACTATTTAACTCATGCCCCAAATGGGAGTCAATGACCAATCACATTTCAATGATTTTTTATTTACAACCAATCACAGTCGTGTTTCGCCTGGAATTTATCAACTAAAGTTTATCATAATAAACGAAGCATCTCCTTTTTAACATTCTGAATAGGTCATAGCATTATTGCAGTGACTCACTCTCTAAGAAATACGGAAACTAGATTGTATAAATAGTGCATGAATGTCAACACATAGCGCTTGCAGGAGTTAATATAAAAACATGTGTAGCAATTTATTATACCACCAAAAAAAGAAAAAAACTGTTTGCACTTTCTTAAAAGTATTTTTTCCCAGGTAATAATCCAAAAAAATACAATTGTCATATTTACATCATACGACATCAGAAATGAATTAATATACAGTTTGATGCGTTTAATTTTCTCTCCACTAGAGAGCATTCTTACAATATTGCGTTCCTTAGGCAATAAATAGTATGCTCTGGTTGCAGTGATAAACAAAAGAAGCAGATGAAGCGTACCTATCGTTTCTCATTTGTTTTCAAACATCGCCATTTACATTAAATATATAAATATTTTAAAATAACTATAGTTATATAATGATTTGTGAGTAAACAGCTTAATTTTATTCGTTAAATAGTCCTAACAAATGCCACTCTTGATTTCCAAATTCTCTAGATAAATTCACTCCTCACTTCGTGAGTCGTGAATTTATCGATAATTTGGAAATCACTCGTGGCATTACTTATGATAACTCTAGTTTTATTCTATATGTGTTGGAGATGATTTTTTTTGTTGATCACTTTAATTTTATCCCAAGCGTGTTGGAAGTTAAAATTATTTTTCATTTGTTTAGTTCGGTTTTTTAATAAAGCGTGTTGTTTTAGTTTTTTAATACTATCATTTATTTTTTTTATTTTTTAGTTTTAATATTTTACAGATTAAGATAAAAATGTAAATATCTTTAAATTGGATGCTATTGTAGTATGAGCTAAAAGTAATACTCTTCTAAAATAATCCTCCCAGCTGGATTTGAACCAGCGACCTATGGATTACTGAAATTATATACCACTACAGTTCACCGCTCTACCAACTGAGGTCTTACAACGATTAACTAAAAAGGTGACAAGTCCGCAACCTATTATACCAGTTTTAATTTTTATGATTTTCTGATGATCTTAGCCAGGATTTTAGAAATAAAATATGAAATTATTGTATTGTCACGGGTCATTTACAAGTATACAAAGTTTCAAGTCGATCCAATGTTTCTAAGTGGGTGAAAATCGTGTTCAAAGATTCCGTTACATAGATACAAAGACACTTTTTTCATTTTCTGACGATTCTGGCCAGGATTTTAAAAAAAGTAAATATAAAATTATTGTATTGTCACGGGTCCTTTACAAGTATACAAAGTTTCAAGTCGATCAAATGATTTTAAGTGGGTGAAAATCGCGTTGAAAGATTCCGTTATATAGATAGATAGATACAGGTCAAGCTAATGAAAAGCGTGTAAAAAGTAAGTGAATATTATTGGATACATACATCTTAATTGAATTAATATGATCTAAAATGTATAAATATTAGTAAAATTAACCGTATTAAACATTTTTTTGAATAAATGAATATAAATTATTTCAATTAGTGTAGATAATTGTATTACGTTTCATGGAAATATGCTATAAATGAATTGTTTCCTATTTCATCTTACTTCTGAACGATACGAATTTATATTTTATATTAATCATTTACATTTTAAAAATCGTCCATCAATGGGTTTAATTTTATTTCAGAAATGTACCTTATATTTAATAAATTCGTATTAAAATTTCATTCGAGTTCAACTTCCTACATTTCGGGGTTGCCAACCTAAATAACTATACTGTAATATTACATTTACACCACGTGCGCAAAGTAAAGTGGAATTAGATTTTCAGAAAATGTATGTTAAAATAAATATGTTAATTTTTAAGGCAATAATTTATTTTTTTGCGCGATAGCGTGTGTGGTCCATAGTTAAAATCCCTCTCCCGACAAGTCGCGACACTGTAAAGCCCGGGTGATGCGTGGGATATAGAAAGTGCGTATAAAGTGGCCAAGTTAAACCGAGATAAAGATAGGAAGAATAACAGTTATTCCTTCTTCTTCTTCTTCACGGTTTAGGCTTATTTACTAGCCTGTTCCGGCTCCAAATTGCTGCTCTTTCCTTATCTTCCTTGGTCTTCCCAGACTTCTTCTTCCTCGTGGTGAATAGTTCTATGCTGCCTTTGGTATTCTATTCTCAGTCATCCTTGCCAAATGTTCTTTCCAGTTTGTTCTGTATTTCTCTATTGTTGAGTTTAATTCCTCTATTTTTAGTTGTCTTATTTCTGTGTTATGTTTTTTGTCTGTTCTTTGATATCCTGCTATTGGTCTGAGGAATCTCATTTCAGCAGCTTGTATCCTGGCATATTGTTGTGTTGTCACTGTCCATGTTTCGGATCGATAAGTAATAATAGGGACTGCCATTGTCTTGTATAATTTCATTATAGAGTCTTTCCTGGTTTTACTTTTCAAAGTTCTTTTTAGTGTACCTGTTATATAATTATACTTATTTATTTGGCAATAACAGTTATTAATTATGTAATTAAGAACCATTTTAACAATGTATATCACTCAAGTGACTGCAAGATAACATTACGTTATTTTAAAAAATATGATTATTATCCAGGTCTTTGAAAGAAACAAGAAATAAATTAGATTTTGTTTTAGAACAAGTGATAAAACAGCTGATGAAACAAAGGTTCCATAAATAAGACAAGTTCCATTTGTTGATGTTCGGCCAATCTGATAGAGTACAATCAGGACAAATTGCCAGAGACCTTGATCTTAAACAAAAATATATCTGTTACTAATTGCTACATCTATTTATTTTTAGAGATAACTTAATACTTTTGATAACACTGGTCAACATGATTTTTGTCTCATGAGTACCAATAGTTGTATTTAATGCAGTTTCTTATGGTGTTTTCAAATATGTATTCGGAATTTCTCCATCACCCACAGTTTTTTTAATTTCAATTTCAATTAATGAATTTAAATAATTATTTTTTTATAAAAGTTTTTTCGTCCATTTGTCCATTGTAAAATAAAACCAAATGAGCTAACTCAGGAGATTTCAGCTATGGAAAAGAGATATCAAGGCAAATGGAATCCTAATATGCTGGCCGATTATTGTTGGACCATCAAGATGGATGCTCCACAGGCGAAATATAGCAGAAAATCACCATTTCTTACTTTCTAGGTGAGTCCGAAAGTTCGGATCTTGTGTTGTTACGAATGTTGAAAATATTAAAGTGCTTGAAATTATAAATTCCTGTCTCTCGGAAACCTTGAGTGATGGAGAAAAAGCGATATCATATTTGAATTCAGGAGAAAAAATACTATCACAACCACATGTTTTCCTTTCTGAGACAAAAAAAGTTTCCTTTTTGTTTCTCAGTGTAATGTCATACATCACAATATCTCTAAAATACATTTTAACCACAGGATTGATTGACTGGAATTGTAGTATCATGTTTTATATTTCTGACTACTGAGAAAACAGTCCTGGGTTCCTTCTCCGGACTTAGAGATATTAATTTTTCTATAAAGAGATCTTCCTACGTTCCATAAGGGTCTGAATAGTGTGAAATTGTGTGTCACGGCTGTATGTGTAAAGAAAAAAATTCTAAAATGTATTCAGAAAAAAAGTAATAAAAGTTCCATGTTATTAGTCAGTTCAATGCTATTAAACATTACTTATTTTACTTATTTTAGGAATTCTCACTATGAGGTATATTCATTAAGGTAGAATATTTTTATCACTCACCTCATATTGTTCTTCTTATTTGATTATAAACTAGTTTCGGAACAGAGTTTCTGTTCCATCCTCAGTATCGTCACGACCGTTGTTCTGTCGTCTTGAAGAGCTGTCCTTCTCTCCTTCCATTGGCTGACTGAAAAACCTCGAAACCAGATCATTCTCAGAGAAAAGAAGAAATTAATGAACTTTGAAATTCCCGGTGAGAATGACCTGGTTTCGAGGTTTTTCAGTCAGCCAATGGAAGGAGAGAAGGACAGCTCTTCAAGACGACAGAACAACGGTCGTGACGATACTGAGGATGGAACAGAAACTCTGTTCCGAAACTAGTTTATAATCAAATAAGAAGAACAATATGAGGTGAGTGATAAAAAATATTCTACCTTAAGCTATTAAACATACATATCCAAGTAGATTTATTGAAAACTTTTGAATCATTATCTACAGTGTTCGTTTATACGTCACAGTATCATGTCTGTGGTTCAAAACTGCGGGGCATACTTTGATTAAAGTCTCAATTTAGGCCAGGTTCGGAACCGGTGCACACCTATCATCGTGAGGAATTTGGGTAACTAACTAACTAGCGCATTGGCACTATGAAATCCGTAGATTCATAGCCATGCGGACATAAGCTCTCCGAACATCCCTATCCTGAGCTAATGTTTTCCAACCATTCCCTGTATAATCTACTTTCCTCAAATCATGGATAATGTTAATCACCCACGTCATTTTTGGTCTACCAACTGGGCGTTTTCCTTCTGGTTTTCCTACAAGAAGCTTCCATGTACCTCTTTCATTCCCCCATTCGTGCCACATATCCTGTCCATCTCAATCTACGAGATTTAACTGTTCTTATTATATCTGACTTCCTATAAAGACCATGTAGTTCACTGTTTAGTAGTCTTCTACATTCACCTGTTTGTTCTTCTCTCTTTGGTCCAAAATTTTTTCTGAGAACTTTATTCTCAAATACTCGTAACCTCCTTTCCTCCCTTAAACTAAGAGTCCATGTTTCACGTCCATATAATATAACTGGTAGAATAACTGTTTTATATATATTCAATTTAACGTTTTTTTAAAGGAGTTGGGACGACATGAGTCCCTGTAATGCATAATAGCACGCATTCCCAGAATTGAGCCTATGTTTAATTTCTTTGTTCATCTCATTCCTATTTGTGATTATTGTTCCTAGGTATTTGAATTGTTTTTTAATTTTGTCTAGTGTTAACGTATACTGTAATAGAGATGTCTGAATTCGCACGATGTTTCATCAATATTGTTAAAACAGAGCAGTGCGAGGGAAGAAATGGTTAGGAAATTTGGCAGAGCGATTTTAATTTATTTACTTCTCTAAGTGATTTAGTTGTTAAAATAAACTAACAACTTTTGTTACATGTTTCAAGTGCTTACAGATAAGAATAGATTAACTGCGTCCATTCTCCTCCGATTTTGAAGGTCAAGTTCAGTTATAAAATCGTCCGATTTTCTCATTGAATTTACCGAGAGAATTGATGCATTGTAGGCAGGCACGTGTGGTATTTTAGTAACTGCTGTTTAATATATTTTTTGGCCCCAGTGGGCTAGTGGTTGTGTCCTATGGTCCCGGGTTCAAACTCGGCCGCAGTCGATGGATTGTTTTAGGATGGAAAAATATAAGGAAAAAGTCGTCCGGGAGGGACTTCAAGCCGTAGGTTCCGAATATGAAGATTTTAAACTCATAAAAGATCCTTAAGCCTGACCAGAGAGGGCTCTAAGGAAAATATAAAGACCTCGAACATCCTAGTAGTACTTTATTTGCCTAGAGATGTCTCATCGAGTCGGTGTATTGACCACCATGCTACTCATGACATCTTTGGGCAAATAAGGTAACTAAAATGAGCTTTATCTATAAACTTGTGACACGGGAGGAGGTACTGTTCAACAATGGGCTGCGTCATCAATCACATTATTTACGTATTTAATATATTAATTGTTCAGCGAATTAATTCCGAGTTCACATCTCTTGAACGAGACAAACGACTTTTAACTTCACCAATCAAATACCTGATTCCAATGAAGTAGTGGCATCCCTCTGATTCCAAAGTTCGCGGGTTCAAATCCCGGTCGTGATTGATGGATATTTTAGTGTGTAAAAATCTCGAGTGCAGTTTCCTTCAGAAAGCACGTGGATCCATTATGGTATATTTACTGATGAGAAATTACCTGAAGCCTGAAATAGAATGTCTCTGGGTAAAATTTATCAAGTTCACGCGCACTTTTTATTGCGATACTGATGGCTAAATAAAATCAAAATATAATTACCTATCATTTACATAATTAATTCATGAACAGACTGGTGAATGGAGAAAAATACATAATACTGACCCACATGATATGTATAGGAAGCCAGATATAATAACAGTTAAGTCTCGTAGATTGCGATGGACAGGACATGTGGCACGAATGGGGAATGAAAGACTTGCTCGGAAGGTTCTTGTAGAAAAATAATAGAGGGAAAACGCCCAGTTGGTAGACCAAGAATGAGGTGGGAGTATAACATTAACAATGATTTGAGGGAAGTAGATTATACAGGGGATGATTGGAAAACATTAGCTCAGTTTAGGGATATACCTACGGATTCGTTAGAGCTAGTGAGTGAAGAAGTAAATTGCTTTGTCCCACTTTGTGGCGACGTTTTGAAGAAGTAATTCTCTTCATGCCCGATGTTGTAGTAACATTTTGAAGAAGGATTTGTGTCCCATAAGAATTACTGGTTTAGGTTGGGTTTAATTTTCGGTAGAGCCGGATTCTCTTCTTAGGGTCGGAAGTTGGTACACTGGATAGGAAAACACATCAAAATTACTAAAAATTGTTTCCTGTATAAATAATTGCAAATTGATTCACTTCTTAATTTCCCAGCAGATTAAGTTAATGTAGGTGGTATTATTCTTCACCGTCAATTAAAATTAAATTATTTTCTTTTCTTAAATCAATTATTCTTCTTGTATTAAATATTACATTTCTTGAGGAGAACTCTATTGCTTCTATCTTTGTTGAAAGTTGTATGCAGAATGACTAGTGTAATTCTTTTATAATTTTAAGACCATTATTACATCACATGATGGTAATTTTAAATTCTATTGGTTAATAGTTCTTTAAATATAAGGTTTAAATTGATTTGTTAAATAACAAAATTAATTGTTTTAACATCCAATCAGAGTTTAGTTTACTTTCATTTTTAGAATATGAAGTTAAGCAGGTGTTCTTATTATAGTTATAATAGAAGGCTTTAGAATTTTAACAATGACTTAAAACAATTTTTAAAAGCATTATTTACAAAGACTATTATGTAGTACAATTTCTTTAATTGTTACTGAGACATTTTTATTCAACAATAACCAACAATTAATTATTTAGATGTTTTTATTTATCTAAGTTATATTTAAATATTAAAATAATTTTAAAATACAAAATTATTAACTTTAAATTTTATATTCATTATGATATTAAAATTCTGCTTTATGAGTTAGTTACCTAATTAACTCTAACTCACGGGCACTATCGAGCCCGTAGTTTCATGGTCGCGCCGACATAACCTCTCCATACTTCCCTATTATCAGCTAATGTTTTCAAATTATTCCGTGTATGATTTACTTCCCTCAAATCAGAGTTAATGTTATTCTCCTACTTCATTCTTAATCTAGAAACTGGTTTTCCTACAAGAAGTTTCCATGCCCCTCTTTCATTCCGCATTCGTGTCACATGTCCTGCCCATCGCAGTCTATGAGACTTAACTGTTCTTATTATATCTAGCTTCCTATAAAGATATTTGTTCCATAAACCAGCAAAGTCGGACCATGAATCCACTTGCTGAGGAATTCATTAAAAGGACCCAACGGTGGACGTGGCGGAGAAGGAGTCCTTCAGAACGGCACAAAAGGCGTAAGAGGAAATCTAAAGGGAAGGCCAGACTCTAAGCTGTGGTAAAAGAATCTGGTCTAGGGATATACCTGGTGCTCCAAGTTGGGAGTTTGTCGTTAGATTAGCTCCCTATAACAATAAAAACAAACCTTGCTTTCAAGTCACAATATGATCTTCAAAATAAGAAATATGGAGACAGAGAAATATGCTGATACAATAAAACAGCTCCCTAGGAGAACAACAGTAGCTGTCTTCAGATAGGAAAGGGCCATGACTGTCTGAATGTCACCTTTATAGAATGGGGATTGTCCCTGGAACTATGGGATGCTCCTTGTGTGGAGAAAATGTTCTCATGAACAAGGAACACTTGCTACTGCAGGCGACTAGACTACAAAAAAAAAAAAGGACAGGGGGTACATCGCAGGAGTTTATTGGGAAGCAAGAGGACTAATGGTATAAACCAAGCTCGAGCCATTTGAAAACAACAACAATCTTAATATGAATCAGCCGGCGTTAAGGCAGATGATAGAAGAGTCTGGAGGAAGACTATTGAGAAGGACAAAACATTAAATTTTGAGGTTGTAGTACCTTAAGATGATGATAATGAGAAATTAATCTATTTTTTGCACGATAGTGCGTTCTCTGTCGTATTTACAGCAATGGCGACCACGATTGAAAGTTCAATTTCCTCAATTTTGAGATTTCCAACCAACAAATAACTAAATAAATATACTGTAATATTACAAATTACCTACCTAGTGCGGTAAGTAAAACCATTGCTCTTTATTTATACTACGTACAATGTATATACAAACATATATCCAAAATATAGCGTTTATATACATTACACGAAACAAGCACTGTATTTTAAATGAACTGAAATTTTATTTGAAACAATATAAAACAATACATTCGTATTTGCCGCCATTTTATGCCTGATTGGTGTCAAAGCCTGCTGTAGTCTCAACTAAATTATTTTCGGCATTTACCGTATAAACATTGGCCAGACTGTTAACGTTAGTCAGTTGTTTATAATGAACGCAAATATTTCCAACAAATATGTTATTATTTTACTATTATTTATTATTTTGAAAACACCATTGTGCAAAAAATAATGTACAACACACTTCTGTGAAGTGTTTTACGGAATCTCACTTCTGTAAAAACCACTTCCCAACCTCGCATTGTAATAAACTATTGCACAGGATTTGTATGACAGACTTTTCTCATGAAGCTGTACTAGTAAGAATAAAACATATTATCTATTCAAAAATTTATTCAGAAACAAAGAGTACACTTATAAAATTTCAAACTTTAAATACCTAATTATAAATATATAATAATATAAATATTTACAAACAGGTAAGAATATAAAGTATTTTTCAGGTACGCAGTGTAAAATCTAACTATTTACTTCATAGTATCGGATATATATTCGTTTTAGTAGGGTATAATTAAAATTTTCATAAGATTTCGGAAGTCTTATAATATTTAAATACTACAAGAATTTTAGAAAAGAAAAAAATGCTAATTTGTGGAATATTTATGAATATTAACTTCATATTGTTAAGCGATTATAACATTAAAAAACTAAAAAAAATGTTAAACCAATTTGTGACATTGTAACAGAGTTATTAATTTGACATAAGAGAGCTATAAAATTTACAGAAATTAAATAAATGTTTGAAAGTAAAAGCACATAAATATAAATAGCATATAGGGAAGCGGACCGTGTTATTATGGCAACAATACAGCAATATATAATTCTAATTTGATTAATATATCCTGGCAGAACTAGAAATGAGAGCGATATATAATACATTGTTTTTAATAAGAAGTAAACATATAGAGAGCAGGAACAGGATGATAAAACAAAAAGAGGGGAAATACAATAACTGATATTATAAGAAAAAAGGAGAAATCGAAAATATATAGTAGGAAATGAGAAAAAAGAGAATGAGAGAAAATATGTGAACCAGGAATAAAATGTGAAGAACGTTAAACAAAAGAGAAAGTAATAGAATCAAATAGTAAAAATAGAAGAATAAGACGATGTAGAGGAGATGAGTGAAGAAAAACGAATAAATGAAATGTTAGGGAAATCTAACAAGAAGTAGAGAGAAAAATAGATTGTTAAGAAATAAGACGATAAGGATGGAGAAGAAAACGATGAAGAGTTGAAAGATGAGTTGAGGAAAATAAGAAGAGAAAGAGGAGATGGAAAAATGTTAAAAAGTAAGGAAGAAAGGGATGAGGAAAATGAGCATGAGGTAGAGAAGAAAGAAAACGAAGAGGAGGAAAGAAGACGATAAAGAATAAGAGGAGAAAGGAGTTAAATAAGTGGAAGAACAAGTTTAGAAAAAAAAGTTAGAAATAGAAGGAAAGTAAGGGAAATGGAAAGAAAATAAGAGAAGATGTTTGAAAAAAAAAAAAAAACAAAACATTAAGACGAATAAACTATGGGAGGAAAAAGTGTAAATAAAAAATAAAAGAAAACGATATGAAAGAAATAAGAAATGAAAGAGGAAGGAGTTATGAGGTAGCAATTACGAAGAGAGAAAGAAGATTGGAAATGATTTGAGGAAGAATTAAATGGAGAAAAATGAAGGGCTAACTGTACTGCTAAGAGTAGGAAATAAAGAAGTAAATGAATGGATTAAAGTGAAGATTAGGAGGAAACTAATAAGAAAAAGATGAGGTAGGTAAAGATTATGGAGAAAAAAGTTATGAAGAGGTAAAAGAAAAATAATACAAAGAAGAAATGTAATAACAGGAAAGGGAAGATAAAGAACTGGAATAAATGAGTAAATTGTGAAGTGTACAAAAGATAGAAAGAAAATTGGGAAGAATTTGAGAAAGATTGAATGAATTAGGAAGAGTTAGAAATAGACAATTTTGTGAATTAGAATACGATAAAGGCTACGGAAAAAGAAGATGAAGAAGAAGTAATAAGAAGTAAATGAAAAGAAAAGAAAATCAGCAGTGAACGTAGAAAAAACAGAGAGATATTTTGAATTTGGAAAATGAGAATGTTATGTTGAAATAGATTAACACTAAAGTAGGAATAGCAATAATTAAATAAGAGAAAGCATATGGAGAGGTGGTACTCTAACCAGTCGATAATGATACACTGTATAATATAAAAACGTTTGCTTCGAAACTTTACAATTTCATCATTTTGTCTGATTAAATATTTTATTATCCCTGTAAGTACTTAATTTATAATACTGACCTAATAGGAACAAACACCTTATTTACCTTTATTTTATACTGCACCATTTATATAATATTTTGAACATGGAAACCATATTGGCATTTATGATGAGATATACTTTTATTGGCACTTTGATGAGCCATTCTTTATGTTGATAATGCAGAAATGCTCGCAGAAACACAGTAAACATAAAATCACAGCCATTTAGAATCCACACTATCTTCCTCGTACTAACTGAGGATTTTTGTGAAATAGTCACCTAGACTGTATTAATATCCTGAAGTCTGGAATGCAGTTGTTTGAAATACCTGCAACTACGTAGAGGTATTAGATTTTATTTACACAGCGTCGTCCACCATGGCCTTGTTGGTATAGCAGTGTGCTGTTTTATCCACATCGTTATTTCCTTCTTCCTGAAGTCCGGTTTCTTCAGCCCAACTCTGCAATTCTCCAGATGCAAAGATTCCGTAAATAATGGCGCCAAACAGGTAGATTCCACTAGCTATGTAGAACACCATCTGCCATTCGGAAGCAGTCTAGAAATAAATATTGAGTGTAAATATATTACAACTACATCATTTTTAGTCTTACGTGTAGCCTCATAAAATTATAATACAGGGAACGAATGGGTGAAAAATAAAAGGACCACGTTATAGCGAACGTTAGTAAATCAGTAAGAAGGACAATTAGTATTGTGATTTGAATCAGATTAATTAAAATTCTTACGGAATTGGCACTTTTAAGTCACGCTTATACAGTTACCTGTTGACTAATAATTAATTTTTTTCTATTTATTTAAATTTATACTATGTCATTAATAATTTTTTTCTCGTTCCTTTATATATCTTGTACATATTATATATTAAAAAAAAACCCTCAGGGGTCCTCATCTAGGGGATATGTGGATGGCGACCACAAGGTGCCCAAGCTGAGCAAAACATTTCTTCCACTTACTTGTGTTTTGCACTCTTTTAACTTTACTATCTAACCTCTCTTGGTTAACTCTTGTTTTTTTTCGACCCCGACGCTATTAGGACATCCGAGGGCTAGGGAATCTTTCCTTTCTTCCATTTCTTCTTTCCTTTATTTACTTTTCTTCTCCAGAAAAGCCTGACTAGAGGCTATAAGATGGCAGCCCCATCACTGGTCTTGCCTTCCTTTGGCCAGCAACCAATCGAAGGGACTATTATTATGCTTTCAAGTCTTATACGAGAATTTCCCGGGGAGGGAAAATTTTCTATAGGATCGTAACAGGCTTTGGCCTAATACTTGGAAGGAAGAAGAAGAAGAAGAATTCGTTAAATCTAGAGTAAATCAAAATACATTATAAATATTAATTGTATTGTATTTATAACATGTAAAGGCCTTAACTCTGCCAGGTAAAATAAAGCTATTATTATGGACTCTGGAAAATATTATGTTATTTATTTATTTCCTGTAATTACTAAGTGGAACATAGGACAGCAGTAAAGTTCCTCCAGCGTACTCAGCTTCAGCCAGCAATTTCACTTGTTTCCAGCTTTTCCCTCTTTCCTTTGCTTCCTTCTCTACTGATCGCTTTTAAGTTTCCCTAGCTCGTCCCCTCTTTCTTACTCCTTGCGGATTCCAATCTAGTGCAGCCTTCTCGATGGCTCCGTCAAGTTCTCTCGATGTGTTGCCTATCCAATTACACTTTTTTTTTTATTTGGTGACTTATTGGAGATTGGTTGGTTTTTCTCCAGAGTTCAATTGATATTATTTCCGACTATCTTATATTTAAAATACTTTGGCCAGCCTCATGGGCTAGCGGTCAGCATTACTGACTACTTTTCATGAGGTCTCGGGTACGATTCCCGGTCAAACTATAGGAATTTTTTCTTAAAGGGAATTATTCTGCGGTTGCCCATGGTCTGGAATTTTGGTTAAATTTAGGTTAAGAACTCTCCTGACGCTTCATTATCATTTATCATCCATCATATCATCGGGGTAACGTAACTCCGCCTTCCAGAAGCTCCAATCTAAGAAACGGATTACAATTCCGCCAATGCCAGGGGGAGAAAGCCAGAAATGTCATAAAAGAAAACCTGGTGGTATTAGACAAAAATAAAATACACCTCAGACATCTGTTTACAAAGGTTTGCAACTTTTTATTTGTTTGCTTCCGTAACTTTCCATGTTTCGAAATCATAGAGGAGGACTGGTTTTACATTGGTGTTGAACAGCTTTGTCTGAAAAGAGATATTCAAAGTTTTCTATATGGGGTATCACTGCGCAAATGCTCCATTTGCTAGACGAATTCGTCTTTTTATATTTTTCTTCTGGCCCTCCGGCTTTTGTAACCATAATACAAATAGTAATTGATTCATATTGTTTTGATGATCTCATTTTTTAATGATCTTAAGGTAAATGTTAAAAACCAGTGACCACTGGTTCCCTATTTCATATGCAGAGAGTGGACGAAACTCTTGGATTAGACTATTAACAGAAGTTTCTTTGTGCAAATTTTTTAAAAAATAGAGACATTATCTGGGATGTCTAATTTTAAATTTACATTTAATACATTTTGGTAAAAAAGACATACTTACATTAATATCAGATTTGTGTTTTTATATCCATAAACCATTTTATTAAGAATTAATTTGTTACATAATTCTTACTGCTATTTTAATTTACTTTAAACTGACAATTATATCTATAAATAGTTATGAGCTTATATCTCTGAATATATTATGCATTTCATATTTTCAATAATTCAATAAAGAATTAAATATATGTAGGGCGACAAATAATATACCAATTAATTTTTTCTTTTTATTAGAATAATTATTTTTTTGTTATGGAATGACTTTAAACAATAATAACATTGATTTACATTTGATATAAAATAAGCCTCAATTGATATATGTTATAAATTCATAAATATACCAAGTTCCTGAATTCTTATTCGGTAATATGATTAATTTCGATATGCTATTTCCACTAATGTAAAATTGCCTTAAAATTACAAAAGATTGCATTTAAACATTTCCTATTGTTTATAAAAGTCACTTTTTCACAAAACGGATCAGTCTTGTTAATAAAAGTTAGAGGAACTTATGTACTGATCAGATTACAGGTAACACTGGTCAACATGATTTTTGTCTCATGAGTACCAATAGTTGTACTTAATGCAGTTTTTTTACCGTGTTTTCAAATATGTATTCGGTATTTCTCCATCACCCACAGTTTTTTTATTTCAGTTTCAAATATTGGATTTAAATAATTATTTTTTTAATAAACGTTTTTTCGTCCATTTGTCCATTGTAAAATAAAACCAAATGAGCTAACTCAGGAGATTTCAGCTATTGAAAAGATATATCAACAAGGCAAACTTACTTACTTACTTACTCACTGGCACTATCGAACCCGTAGGTTCATGGCCGCGCGGACATAAGCTCTCCATACATCCCTATCCTGAGCTAATGCTTTCCAATCATTTCCTGTATAATCTACTTCCCTCAAATCATAGTTAATGTTGTTCTCCCACCTCATTCTTGGTCTACCAACTGGGCGTTTTCCTTCTGGCTTTCCTACAAGAAGTTTCCATGCACGTCTTTCATTCCCCATACGCGCAACATGTCCTGCCCATCGCAGTCTACGGGACTTAACTGTTCTTATTATATCTGGCTTCCTATAAAGACCATGTAGTTCATTGTTATGTAGTCTTCTCCATTCACCTGTCTGTTCATCTCTCTTTGGTCCAAAAATTTTCCTAAGAACTTTATTCTCAAATACTCGTAATCTCCTTTCCTCCCTTAAAGTAAGAGTCCATGTTTCGCACCCATATAATATAACTGGTAGAATGCAAATGGAATCCTAATATGCTGGCCGATTTTTCTTGGATCATCAAGAGGGATGCTCCAC
This sequence comes from Diploptera punctata, assembly GCA_030220185.1. Taxonomy (NCBI): domain Eukaryota; kingdom Metazoa; phylum Arthropoda; class Insecta; order Blattodea; family Blaberidae; genus Diploptera; species Diploptera punctata. The sequence continues at coordinate 366,346 of JASPKZ010010672.1, forward strand.
AGGTGAAATATAGCAGAAAATTGTCATTTCTTACTTTCTAGGTGAGTCCAAATGTTCGAATATTGTGTAGTTACGAATGTAGAGAATATTAAAGTGGTTTTAAATTATAAATTCCTGTCTCTCGTAAACTTACGTGATGGGGAAAAAACCGGTATCATATTTGAATTCAGGAGAAAAAATACTATCAGAATCACATATTTTTCTTTCTGAGACAAAAAAAAAAGTTTATTTTTTGTTGCTCAGTGTTACTGATACAAGTCAATTTAAATTCTTTATTAATTTACAGAGGCAAACGTTAAGTCTAAATGTGTTCAGTTTTATATGGATTAGTCTGTATTAGGGTAACTTACCTTGTCCTGTACTAGATACCCAGTGAGAAGAGGACTTATAATGCCTGGTAGTGTGGCCACAGTGTTGCTGATTCCCATAAGCACAGGAGCATGTATAGGAGCCAAATCCAAGTGATTAACACTGAAAATAAAAACGTCATTCCGATTTAAAAATAACGTGTAAGGGCCAAAGGGATTGAAGATTAAACATAATTAGTTTTTGCGATCTAAAGTATGCCCAAACTTCGCTTTACACGTGAGTGGCAAGAATGAAAATTAAAACGATTCCCTGGATGAAGATAGGTCGGACGCGATGCACCTTGTCTCTAGTTCCGAGGGTCGCGGGTTCAAACCCGGCCGGGGTCGATAGATTTTTTGGGCGACAAATCCAAGGAACAAGTCCTCCGGGAGGGAATTTAAGTCGTGCATCCCGAGTCTGAAGATTTTCAGGCTCGTAAAATATCCTTCAGCCTGAATAAAGAGACCTCTCAGCAAAATTTATAACAGTGGAATGCAGGCTTTCACGGCCGGTAATCATGGTAGTAAAAGATTCCGGGCTATGTGGCCGTGGTCTATAACTGGCGTTTCTTCCAGACGTTTCTCCCTCAACTGCGGAGGGCATCTTCAGTGGCGAGCGCTAGGAGCTGTTGTTTCCCTGTCGTATACTCGACTTAATTTGGTCTAGTAACACCTTATTTAACATTTTCCAATACTGTTATTTTAACACAGTTCCAATAATGGATCATATTATAATAATATTGTGAAAAGAAAAATTAATGTCTGTACCAGGAATTTCCCTCCATGGTATCTTTACCTTGTCGTGGTTGAGTGGCTTGCGTGCTTAAATGATCCTGAGCCGGCGGTAGCATTGCTGCCGATAGGGTTACCCATGCCGGACTGGTCAAAGGTGATAAGCCAGACGAAAAAAGTACCTTGGTCGAAAGAGTGACGATCTTTCACCGTAAAAATACAACCGTCAAGAAATGCGGACATGGATTCAACTGGGGTAAAATTTTCCGGAGGTCAAATAGTCCCCCATTCGGTTCTCCGGGCGGGTACTACTTCAGGGAACCCATGCCAAAGGCTCAAACACAGGGACAAGTTCCTAGGAACATGGAATGTTAGGGCTTTATACAATAGCGGGGCACTAGAGGTATTAACGCGGGAATTAGATAAATCGCCCTTGGATTGCATGGAAGCTTCTTGTAGGAAAGCCAGAGGGAAAACGCCCAGTTGGTAGACCAAGAATGAGGTGGGAGAATAATATTAACTACGATTTGAGAGAAGTAGATTATACAGGGAATGATTGGAAAGCATTAGCTCAGGATAGGGATGTATGGAGAGCTTATGTCCGTGCGGCCATGAACCTACGGATTCGATAATGCCAGTAAGAGTAAGAGTAAGCTGAATTCAAAATAATATATCTTCAGTTATCAATCAATCTATCTACAAAGGCTTAGCCCATAGTAGAGCCTCAGCTTCTATTTTATAAGGTGTTACTGTAATATTATAATGATACTGTGAAAAGAAAAATTAATGTCTGAACCAAGAATCGAACCGTAGACCTCTCCTTCTCCGTAGGAGTGTGCAGTCCACTACATTATTTTAGACTTGGTACAAACACTAACAATTCTTTCCACATATACCAAGTCTAGAATAATGTAGTGGGCTGCACACTCCTACGGAGAAGGAGAGGTCCACGGTTCGATTCCTGGTACTTACTCTTACTTACTAACTGGCACTATTGAACCCGTAGGTTCATGGCCGCGCGGACATAAGCTCTCCATACAACCCTATCCTGAGCTAATGCTTTCCAATCATTCCCTGTATAATCTACTTCCCTCAAATCATAGTTAATGTTATTCTCCCACCTCATTCTTGGTCTACCAACTGGGCGTTTTCCCTCTGGCTTTCCTACAAGAAGCTTCCATGCAAGTCTTTCATTCCCCATACGTGCAACATGTCCTGCCCATCGCAGTCTACGAGACTTAACTGTTCTTATTATATCTGGCTTCCTATAAAGACCATGTAGTTCATTGTTATGTAGTCTTCTCCATTCACCTGTCTGTTCATCTCTCTTTGGTCCAAACATTTTCCTAAGTACTTTATTCTCAAATACTTGTAATCTCCTTTCCTCCCTTAAAGTAAGAGTCCATGTTTCGCACCCATATAATATAACTGGTAGAATAATAGTTTTATATATTTTCAGTTTAACGTTTTTTGAAAGGAGTTGGGATATCAAGAGTCTCTGCAATGCATAATAGCATGCATTTCCAGAATTGAGCCTATGTTTAATTTCTTTGTGCATTTCATTCCTATTTGTGATCATTGTTCCTAGGTATTTGAATTCAGCCACTGCCTCAAAATTTCCCTCATTTGTCATTAGCTGTCCATTTCCATTATATAATGAATTTCTACGTGTGACCATATATTTAGTTTTATTGATATTTACTTCCAATCCTAATTTCTTAGTGTTACTCAATAGTGTGTGTGTGGTGTTCTTTAGTATCTCCTCGCTATCGGCCAACAATACTACATCATCAGCATAAACTAACAGCTTATTAATACCATTGAGTTGTAAGCCTTCCTCATTCTCTAAAGACTTAATGGCATGCTCTAGTACAAAATTAAATAGTCGAGGAGATAGTGCATCTCCTTGCTTCAACCCATTCTGGGTTTCAAAAGTGTCCGAAAACTGTTTGCCTACACGCACCCTACTCTTTGTGCCATTTAGACACATTCGTATAAGTCTAACTAACTTTTCAGCTTACTGTTTTGGAAATACTTTAGGCACAAAAAATAAATTTGACATATTTTGATCTTCTGAAAACTGACGATTTAATTGAGATTCTTTTACATGCTACAAACCGGTGACATTTTTACTTTCTACATAAACATTCCAATATTTAAAGACGATGTAGGATTTGTCATAAGAACAACTCCATATTAAAATTATTAAGTTCTGAAAACATCAGAGCTCTACATTACAAGCGCACCTAATCTAAAGCTATTCCAAAAAAATTGATAATATATTAAATTATAACGCCATCTAACTTGCTAGTACAGAAGTTGAAGCAACGAAAGTGGAGTTGTTGGTATTGGAAAACACATACACACAATGTAATATTTCCGTCTTGCAAATAGCTAAATTTAAAAGTAGGGTCCATATGAGATTTTAGGATCTAATTTTTATCATCCAGCTAACAAGTGGTCAATGGGATATCCTTCAATTTAAAGGATCCTTCTGAGTAAATTACGCATTCTTCGAAGCATCGGATCTGCTGACAGATATTAAGGGGAGTGATGGGTGAAATTTCTATTTTCTACAGTTTTTAAAATATATACTTGATTTTTTGTACACATATTCATGCTATAATAGGTAATGTTATATTAAAGTTTCATCCTTCTAGGGTTAAAGTGTTTTGAGTTATTGAAGAAAAATCATTTAAAATTTTGATATTACAATTTTTAATTAAGTCCCATAAGTTTTGAGTAAAATTTTTGAATTTTTTTTCTACACGAACACTGACATATTTAGAACAACACTGTACATTAACGTTTCTATATCATTATAATAAAGGGGAAGAAATATATACATCCTCTGCATTCGATTTTTTTTAAAAATTACTACTCATATTTTATTTCTTATTTTAAAAACTATAAACGTTGTTTCAAAATCCATCTATAGAATTATTAGCCGTGGTGTGTGGGACATGCAGTTACAATTTTATGCTTCTATCATTAAATTTGTCAATGATATTTTGATTTGAATGCATTGAAATGCAATGAAAATAAAAGTGCGGAAAACCAATTTGAAAGTTTGCACGCAGTTATATTAGAATGTAGCATACATGCCCTCCTACAGTCATTAGGGAGACTTACAAGCGCCATAGGACACTGAATCTTCGCCAACTTATGCTTTAAGGTACATAGTATTTTTTAATACAAAACAAAATTCTAAATTTGACCGAAAATGTCGAAAATTTCACCCATCGCCCCTCTTAAAATCGTTTCCTTGCAGTGTCTATGGTATCATCGATGGGTGCTGTATACAGTGCTTTTCAATGTAACAATGATGCAAAATATGTAGCGTTTTAAAATGTATATGAAGAAGACCGTAAGGTCTTCTCTTCCACTTAGCCAGTGTTAAATTATACATATAGGCCTAATAACAATTATGAATTATCTACATGATTAATCATACATAATAGATATAGGCTACACAATATAAAGTTGACAATGAAAATAAATAAAAATTGTAATAATAATAATAATAATAATAATAATAATAATAATAATAATAATAATAATAATAATAATAATATAATAATAATAATAATAATAATAATAATAATAGTAATAATAGTGATAGTAGTAATAGTAATAATAGTAATAATAATAATAATAATAATAACAATAATAATAATAACAATAATAACCTATAGTTACATTAAGTAAAGAAAGTTTAAAATATAAAGAAATAATAAAAGTATACATGGAACACGGTTATGTATTATATTGTCTAAGGAAATATGAAGTGAGTTTCTTTTTAAACTGTTTTTGAGTCGGGCAGTCCTTGATATACGAGGGGAGGGAATTCCAGAGTCGTGTGGCTAAAAGTAAGGAAGGATGAGGAATAGTGAGATGTTCGATGTAAAGGAACAGCTAGAGTTAAATTTTCTCTCAATCATATGTTTGAGTTATGGTGAGGAGATAGTGAATGAAAGCGAGTAGAAATATAAAAGGGTGATGAGGTGGACAAAGTGTTGTGTAAGAAGCAGAGACAATGTATCTTTCGCCTGTATTCCAATCGGAGTCAAGAGAACGTTTGAAATTCTGAAGTTATGTGGTCTGATTTACGGAGGTTGCATCCATAACGTGCACAAGCATTATGAACTCATTGCAGCCCTTGTCCGAATGTAATACTCATGTCGGTTAAGAGTTTGAGTGGGTCCATCCCTGGATGGTTTAGATTCACAATTGGACCCTCTAAAACCATTAGGCGAAGGAGCTCACCTTAAGTGAAAAAATAAAAATCGCTCTAGCGGTCACAATTTTCGATGTTTCACAACGAAACTCAATATATCCTATTAAATTATACCGAGGTAGATATTGTCCAAAAAAGAGCGAAATCCGACAATTAGAAGTGGAGGTTTATCTGAAATCCGAAATTAAAAATTGACTAGGAACCGCCATGTTTGATTCGTCTCAGCGTATACCATACAATTTAATTAACCTTTAATATTTCATTTATTTAGACGTAACAACGCACGCTGGGTATTAACTAGTTTTATGATAAATTGCAAGGAATCAGAGAAGTAAGATTTTGAAAGTATTGTACTTACAAAAAACCAGAGAGTGCGAATCCACCGAGTCCTACAGCCACGGATAGTCCTGCCACAGAACCAAATGGCGTCAGAGTGAGTGCTGCCATCAACATGAACACTGTCTGCGCCAGAAATGCTCCGCAAGTAAACAGTTTTCGAACCTGAAATTCGAAAATTTTATTTAAAATTTCAACTCGTCCTTAAATTTAAATTCAGATTGTTACGAACCGAAGACCAATAGCAGCATGTGCTGCTATATTTATAGGAAATAATATATATCACGTCAAAGATGATGTAAAAAATGGGGAAACTTAAAGAAAATATTACAATTTGCTAACTAATTATTTAACTGGCCCTATCGAACCCGTAGGTCCATGGCCGCGCGGACATAAGGTCTCCATACATCCCTATCCTGAGCTAAAGTTTTCCAATCATTCCCTGTATAATCTACTTCCCTCGAATCATAGTTAATGTTATTCTCACACCTCATTCTTAGTCTATCAAATATGACAACTTGCAGAAAAACTATTTCAAACTCTGTCTCATTTCAGTGTTTTACTTATGAGAATGGCCAAAAAAGTATATATATATATATAATATGAAAAGAAAAATGAATGCTTGAGTTGGGATTTGAACCCGAGTCTCTAAACTCTGTACGTTTAGCGCTCTAACCAATTGAGCTACTCAAGTATTTCAACACAAACATACATTTTTCTTATATATGTAGTATTCTCAATTCACACAAAAAAAATTGCTTACCTGTTTGGTGGCCGCTAGATGGTAGTTGGAACGTCTTCCCGCTACCTCTTGTGTGAATTGAGAATACTACATATATGAGAAAAATGTATGTTTGTGTTGGAATACTTGAGTAGCTCAGTTGGTTAGAGCACTAAACGTACAGAGTTAAGAGACTCGGGTTCAAATCCCGACTCAAGCATTCATTTTTCTTTTCATATCATATTTGCCTTCATTGCCAAATGTCAAAAATATAGTTATAACTTCTATATATATATTTTTTTTTTTGCAAAATAATTACGGAAGAGGCTAATGAAGTGCTTTATGTGGAGTGTAGCATTGTATGGTGCAGAGACTAGGACATTAGGTCTACGTCAGAATGAGGAAAAGCGAATGGAAGCTTTTGAGATGTGGATAAGGAGAAGGATGGGACACATAAAATGGACAGAAAATATAAAAAAATAAAGATGTGCTAGACAGAGTGGGTGAAGGAAGAACAATGCTAGAACTCATAAAGAAGAGGAAAAGAAATCTACGGCGTGGCCCCTGTTGTCTGAATTACAAACGAATAAAACATTAGATTTAATGAAATATGTACTTATCTCACGATTTTAAATAAATAGCGGAATTGTAATAGGCTCCCAGAGTTTTTCAAGAGGAACAACTACACTAGACAAGTGGTTGGAAGAGCCGTGCCCACCTTTATGTACCCTAACTGATTGTCCCCTGGTCTGTGGAGTTTGCGCTCAGTTTACCAGGTGGAATCAACTAGTTGGGCCCGAGGCCTGTCTGTTCCAGCTGCTTCTTGTTCAGCCCTTTGATATTAATATCTTAGTTTAATGAGAATGAAAATCCAGCCGCCGCTCGTAACTAGCTGTATGCTCTGGTCTCTGAGAGTTGAAATGCTAGCTTTTCTGTCTGATGTTAGATATAGATGCTGGTTGCCAGAAAAAGACAGATAATGAGCCCTTCACGGCTCTAGAGACTAAATGATTCTGGTTTGTATCAGTGCATTACTCAGACTACTAAAATTTGAACAAAAACAGTATTATTTTGTATATGGATCCTATTGGAATAATTCCATTTCCATGTTAAGTAAAACAAAGCTTTTAAATTCGACTCCTATAGTCTGTACGTAGTATCTGTAGAGAAGCTGTTCGAAATAAGCCATTTATGCAAGGGGCGGGCAAAAATGCACGGTCAATGAGGCCGCAAAAGGAAGTGCAGGAGGGAGAAAACATCACGTGACATTACTCGTTTCGCTATTGAGCTTTAAGCCAGAAAGATATATAATCGGAAAACTGGCCAATTTCTCTACACATTCCACGGACAGACTGTATAAATTGTAACATGAGATTTTTGACATTGTGTTTGTATATAGGCCTACTTACTTTTGTTGTGGTCAGATATCTATTAGCAATCAACCAATCAGCAACTCGACCAGAGATCATCAGTACCATCGCCATAAGCAGATATGGTATCGCTGACATGAGTCCGCCCTTTTGCACTTCGTATCCCAAAACCTCTGAAATAACAATGACGTTAAATAACTTTAAATTTCGTTATGACATTATTTACAATTAAAAAAATTAATATTCGCGTAAATTAATTTTTTTAAATGATAGTCAACTATGAAATGGCGAATACCGTATAATCAAATGGTTCCCTGTAATGAAATTGCAACTAAACATTTGTCTTGACGGTTGAGGGAAAGAGAGAAGAGCCTCATTAAAGTTGATAGACAAGACACCGGGGTTTGAACCGCAGACATCCGTAATACAATCTCGAAATCTACCACTTGAGAAAACTGACTCGGTATCAGCTATTTTATTTTTAAATAGACTATAGTGTTTTATTTGCTAGATTCGAGGCTCCGGTAGTTTTTATAGTACATTACATCATCTTAGACTGGATTGTTAATGTAATGGTTTTTTCCTTGTGTTCGTATTTCTTGCTTAGTGTTATTGGTTCCGTTTCAATCGCCAATATCTTGTAAGTTTTTATGTTGCACTTTCATTTTAACTATTTATTAAAGTGTATTGAAAGAGAGAGTAGACAGGTTCCTAGCTTTCAAAACATTAAAATCCCTGACCGCATTGTACGTGTAACCCATTTTGTATGACATTCAAAGTGTAATTTTAATTTTATTAAAAACACGGATATTAAAGATTTGTGAAGCTATTATCGTTATATATATAATTCTTCTGTACGTGTTTATGTCACTGAACTCCTCATAAACGAATGAACCGATTTTGATGAAATTTTGTGTGTGTGTTTGAATGGGTCCCTGGATAGTTTAAATTCAAAATTGGACCCTCTAAAACTATTAGGTGTAGGAGCTCACCTGAACTGAAAATTTAAAAGTCGCTCTATCGGTCACAATTTTCGTTGTTTTACAACGAAACTCATTACCGGTATATCCTATTAAAATAAATCGAGGTAGGTATTACCGAAAAATGAGCGAAATCCGACAATTAGAAGTGGAGGTTTATATTTGTTTACTTCTATACTTAAAATTGTTAGTAATTTTTGTTAGAATCATTGGGGGCTGAATTGGGTTTGAAATTTCTAAGTTAAGTCCTGAAATCCGAAATTAAAAACTGACTAGTAACCGCCATGTTTGGTTCGTCTCAGCGTATATCATAACATTGAATTAACCCTCAATATTTCATTTATGTCGGCCGCGGTGAACTAGTGGTTATGCTCCTTGCCTCTGGTCCCGAGAGTCGCGGGTTCAAACCTGGCCGGGGTCGATGGATTTTTTAGGATGGAAAAATCCAAGGAGCAAGTCCTCCGGTAGGGACTTTAAGCCTCTGAAGATTTTCAGGCTCGTAAAAAACCTTAAGCCTGAATGAAAAGGCCTCTAAGAAAAATGTATCGAATTTTTCCGTCCTAGTACTACCTTGGTTTCCTAGATGTCAGTATGAGGCAGAACGCTGACCACGGACCACTCAAAATGATATCTATACGAAAACAAGTGTAACTAAATTTGTATGGTTCAACCTTCTTCCGTATAGGGGAGAGCGCCTAAATCTCTGTAAAGGGAAAACATGGGCTTACAAAATAAAAATATTTAATTTATTTAGGCGTAGGAACGCACGCCGGGTATTAGCTAGTAAAAGTATATAATGAAAACAGTTAAAATAACGACATTATAGTATAATAATTACAGTACACAAAATATATAGTAATAATAATAATAATAATAATAATAATACTATCGGAATAATAAACAATTCAACCTGTCCATACAGAAAAGCAATTCAGAACATAGAACATTTCCTTTACGAATGTGAAATGCAGCAGCATACTAGAAATATGTTGAAGGAAGAAATCCGAAAGGAGAAGAAACATGGCCAGTGACTCAGAAAGACCTTATACACAAATATTTAAAACATTTCAGGAAATACATAAAAACAATAGTGTATAAAAAGGGGTGAATATCAAGTGATAAAGATAAAAAAAACATGTGAAAAATACAAATAATATAATATGTACCAAATATGTGATATTGTGTAATGTTATATGATGCTATGTTATGAATGTAATATTACCACGGTAATAGGGCATGCTGAGAAATAAATGAAAAAAAAAAATCATTTAAACTCTTTTGTAAATAATGTTTATTCCAAACTGTGAACTAATTTTACTTTGTACTACTTTGTCATACTATTTTTTAGGTAATTTTATTTCGTTCTACTTTCTTGTGTTAAAAATATATAACCCTTATATACCAGAGCTTGAAATACTTGGGTTGTACTATCAGTAGTAACATGAACTGCGGTCAAGAAGTAAAGCAGATGATAGCAATGGCAAACTAAGCTTTCAACAGGAAGAGAAGCATTTTCTGCAGACCTTTGGCAAAAGAATTACGGAAGAGGCTAGTGAAGTGTATTGTGTGGAGTGTAGCATTGTATGGTGCAGAGACTTGGACATTACGACGGAATGAACAAAAGCGACTGGAAGCTTTTGAGATGTGGATATGGAGAAGAATGGAACGTATAAAATGGACAAAGTAAGAAATACATATGTGCTAGACAGAGTGGGTGAAAGAAGAACAATGCTGGAACTCATAAAGAAGAGGAAAAGAAATTGGATTGGCCATTGGCTAAGAAGAAACTGTCTGCTGAAGAATGCCCTGGAAGGAATGGTCAACGGAAAGAAAGTTAGAGGCAGAAAAAGACATCAGATGATGGACAATATTAAAATAAATGGTTTGTATGCAGATATAAAAAGGAAAGCTGAGTTAAGGAAAGAGTGGAGAATGCTGAGTTTGCAGTGAAAGACCTACTCTTGAGCAGAACACTATGAATGAATGAATATACCATAAGTTAAAAAAAACGTTTATCATGAACTGGATATTAAAAAAAATTAGTGCAAGCGTATATATATATATATATATATATATATATATATAGAGAGAGAGAGAGAGAGAGAGAGAGAAATGAATATTGGTTATTCAATAGTAGATTATATACAGTATAAGCAATTAAATTGGTATGGGTACGTACGACGAATGCAAGAAGAAAGATTATCCAGGAAAACATTGGAGTGGTGTCCACCTGGAAGAAGGCGGAGAGGAAGACCTCGAAACTCGTGGATGCAGGAAATAAGAACTGGAATGAGAGAAAGGGGACTGGAGGACATGGATTGGTTGGAGAGAGACGAGTGGAGAAGAAAAATAAAACTTTAGGCACAGAAAGATGTATAGACATTAAAATTCTGCATATAAATAAATAAATAAATAAATAAATATATATATATATATATATATATATATATATATATATATATATAAATGAGTTACCTTTCATAAACGTAGGTAGTTGGGTCAGCAGAGTGTAGAAACCCCAGTTCTCACTAAAATGAGCCACAATAATTGCCCACACGGCAGGTGAAGTCATGATCTTCGACCAAGGATGTTTATTACCCTAAAAGCAACATAAAACGTTTCAGTGTTTTGTATGAACTTACAAATTAAGTATGATATTTTTATTAAAAATATACGCGTATTTTTTAGACTTAGAAGAATTTAATAATACTATAATTTATGCATGTCCACCGCTGTGTTCTCGAGGTAGCGTGCTGCCTTGTCACGCATCGGTCCAGGGTTCGATTCCCGGTCAGGACAGCCGCCTGGGTGGGTTTTTTTCGTGGTTTTTCCTCACCTGTAAGACAAATGTCAGGAAACTTAAGACCCAACGGTCCCCGAAAATCATCCGGCCATCATCATCATCATCATCCTTATCATCCGTCACGGGTGTGGAAATCAATGGGAAGCTAATACACCTGTAATTCCCTAGTAAAACTGAAAAGCGTAGCATGAAAATGCTATGATTGCAGTGAAAGACGTGTCTTCGGGCAGAATTACTATTGAGTAAAATCATTTATGCAATTAAACTAAAAATATGTAGAACGGTTATTCTTACAGTTATATTATATGGATGTGAAACATGGGCTTATAATTTATGATAGGAGAACAGATGGAAGATCTCAGAATAAAGTTGTTAGAATTTGTTTTGGACCAAAAAAGGAGATAAACAGGTAGGCGAAAGTATAAAACTATATAACAGTGAGCTACGTGATATTTATGGAAAACCAGACGTAGTAAGAACAGTTAGGTCTCTAAGACTGCGATGTACCGGACATGTGGCATGAATAGGGAATGAAAGAGGGTTATGATAACTTCTTATAGGAAATCAGAGGGAAAGCATCCAGTAGGTAGGCCAAGAATGAGGTGGGAGAATAAAATTAACCACGATTTGAGAGGGGTAAATTATACAGGGGATGAATGGGAAATATTAGCTCAGGATGGGGATGTGTAGAGAGCTTATGTCCGCGCGGACATGAACCGTTCGTAGTGTCAGTGAGTTACTTAGTTTATATAATGGTATATATCCTACTTTATATCTTAAACAAACATTAGTACAGATACTCTCATCCCACTGCGATAATTTTGTATTAAGTAAAGTGATCCCACAACAGGCCTGGAGGCCCTTGGGGTAGTAGGAGGTTAAGGCTCCCACTTTTTCTAGACAATCGGCACTTTATGTCAGCCGGGTTGTCAGCCCTGCGTGACGGCCGCCTTTACCCCAGAACAAGCGTCTGGTACTCATTTCCGTTAGAGGCTGAGTCGACCCCAGGGTCATAGTGCCGCCAGAGGGTTTGGGTCAGTTTAGAAATCCTGACCCCAACGGGACTTGAACCCCCAGCTTGTAGCTCAGTGTCTTAACCACTATGCTACGGCAATAATTTTGTATTACTGACTTGAATTCTTAACTGTCAAACAAGTTACGATTTGTTCATTCTAAAATCCATGGACCCTGGCCGGGTTCGAACCCGCGACCCTCAGGATTAGACACAACGAACATAATCTGTAGACCACATTATTATTATTATTATTATTATTATTATTATTATTATTATTATTATATTACCGTTCTATGACCTGTTCCCAAAGCATTTTCGATGTATTTAAGTTCTTCAGGCGTGATTTTAGGATCATCTTCAGGTCTGCTCTTTACAATCCATAACCACAATACAAGCCATATTGCCACCACTGCTCCTGTAAGTAAAAAAAATATTTAGTATCACAACAAATGTTATATCATGTATTTACATAATTATAATATTTTTAGAGTGTTTTTCCGAGGCATGATGTTTGGTTTTTTAGCATTTTTTTTATGATGAACGAGGAGCTGGCCCGATGCATCTATCCCCAACCTGGGCGACGGGTAATTTTTATTCAAGGTTTTCTTTCTCTAGCCTTTGATTGTCCAGTATCTTACTGCAAGGCAGCAGCGCTATTTTTGGTCCGCCCTGGGTATTTTATTTTCCTAGTACCCGCCATATCTGGTCAGCATTCCCCTATCCGCCACCTGGGGAGGCGCCCGATGGGAGACTGGAAGAAAGCTTGGATAGAAGGGGTACAAGCAGCTATGAATATCAGAGGATTAGAGGAAGATTAATGGATGGACACAGAGGAATGGCGTTTGGTTTCCGGAAGACGGCTGTAGCTGCCATGATACCGGATGATGATGCTGATGATGCTATTTTTAAGTTGTATTTTGTAAAAAGGAGTAACAATGATGATGATGGTAATAATAATAATAATAATAATAATAATAATAATAATAATAATAATAATAAATAAATATTGTTATTATTCACTTCCAAAATTGACGTTCTCCAACAGGACGATTAATTAGTGAAATTTATGGTAAAAAAGTAATTTTTATTATATAAGACTTTCCAAATTAGAGGATTGCCACAAGGACAAAGTGATACAAACAATTAATTTTCTAAATTGATGAAATACATTTAAAAATTTCGAATTGCAATTGAAGTATATTGTATAAGGTAGACATTTTGTAAAGATGGTTTCTTAAAATTGAAATTGGTCCACTAATGGCAGCGATGGCAATTTTAGAAAGATACACTCTGTCCAAATCTAAGAAATTCCAAAATTTAGCTAAGAATCCTGGTATAGTACCCCTTGCCCCGATCATTAATCCCGTGACAGTTATACAAGCTAATTGGTATTTATATTTTATCGTTCTGCCATGACATAATATTAATCTCGTATATTTTCATTTTGCATCAAGTCCAACTTTGTACATCCTTTGAGTACGTGCAGAAATCGCATTTCAGCTGACTGAATGTTACTTCTGTTTCATATGGACCTAGTATCCATGATTCGCTTTCTTAGACTTTTATAATATCTTTCCACTGATATAAAGTAATTGCGTTTTTTATGTGCTGAGTCATCTGGCTGGTTAAGATACTTCAGTCCGTCTTCCAAGTACCCCATTTTTAAGTTGCATTGAATCGTTCTCAAGACTCGTGTGCATTTTCTTACAATTGTTTAGCATATTTCTTCTTTCTGTAGATTCTTCTGTTTCATTCTGAAATAAGTTAAAAATGCTTTCCTTTTAAGTAAAATTGGATTTTTAGTATGTTCGTTCCACATTTTAAAATAATTTTTTCTTTACTTTCTTTTGCTTTCGTAATTCCTTCAAGTGCTTGTCTTTCTATATATACTTTAAGACTGTTCCATTCTTCTTCTAATTTATTATATGTTGATGTTTTCCTTTAATATATTTTTCTAATCTAATTTGATTAGATATTTAATGTTTTATTGCTGTAGAAGGTGCACTTTAGATATTTATTGAAATGTAGGACACTTTTTTTAAAAGCATTATTCTTTCATTTAGATCTAAAGACACATTCCCAATTACTAAATATTCGTATGATCATCTCTACATCTATGGAGAGAAACATCTTGTATTTGATTTATGATTTTCTTCTTATTCTTCTTCTTTTTAATCCTAGGCTTACAATCTGTAGGGAAGCTAGTTTTTCCCTATTTGTTGTGGTCTTTTTAGGGATTTGCTGCAAGTTGAAATGCAGGGTGTCCCATTTGAACCTCCCACATTTTAATTAATCATAACTAACAAAGTGTGCGGAATTATGAAATTAGGCCGATATTAAACGAAACAGAAACTCAAAGAATTTTCATTGCCACATACTAAAATACCTCTATATGTGCACCATTAGTAGCACGAACAATATCAAGTCTGTATTCGATTTCGTGCCACGTTCTGTCCAATATGCCCATTGGTACTGTTGCAATTGTGTCAAGGATACGGGTTCGTAAATCATGAAGATCTTGTACTAGAGTCGCAAACACACGGTCTTTTACATACCCCCAGAGTTAGAAGTCCAGTGGAGTGATGTCTGGCGAACGTGTTTTATATCATTATTGTCAAACATGCGACAGATGAACTGCAACAATGAAAACAAACATTCTTTGAGTTTCTCTTTCATTAAATACCAACCTCATTTCATAATTCCGCATACTTTGAGAGTTATGATTAATTAAAATGTGGGAGGTTTGAATGGGAGACGGTGTATTTTCTCGTAGGAATTTTGATAGCGGTATCTACTCATATTTCGTTTGAATTTCACAGTGTTCCCGAATGTATTTATTTCTGATTCTACCATATCTTGTTTTCTTTATTATTTTTGTATTATCAACATTTATATTTCCAACATTTTGCTTTGTTTTGGATGTCTCTGCCCTTGTTTTATAAGCATAAGTGAGGACAAGTACTATATATATATATATATATATATATATATAGGAATAATTACCTAAGGATAGAAACTAAAGCACGAATTTATATATATATATATGTATGTATGTATAAATTCGTACTTTAGTTTCTATTCTTAGGTAATTATTCCGAATTTATATATATATATATATATATATATATATATATATATATAGTACTTGTCCTCACTTATGCTTATATATATATATATATATATATATATATATATATAGGAATAATTACCTAAGAATAGAAACTAAAGTACGAATTTATATATATATGTATAAATTCGTACTTTAGTTTCTATTCTTAGGTAATTATTCCGAATTTATACATATATATATCCATCCATCCATAGTAATTCTGCCCGAAGGCAGGTCTTTCACTGCAATCATAGCATTTTCATGCTATGCTTGCAGCTTTACTAGGGAATTGTAGGTGTGGTAGCTTCCCGTTGCTTTCCACACCGGTGAAGGATGATGATGATGATGATGATAATGATAATGATAAGGATGATGATGATGGTGATGATGGCCATATGATTTCGGGGACCGTTTGGGCCTTAAAGTTTTCCTGACATTTGTCTTACAGGTGAGGAAAAACCCCGAGAAAAACTTCACCCAGAAAAACTGCCCCGACCGGGGATCGAACCCGGGCCCGCTGCGTGACAAGGTATATATATATATTCGTACTTTAATTTCTATTCTTAGGTAATTATTCCTCCAAATTACACCGAGTCCACATAAACACTTCCCGGTTATAAACGGACGTAGCGTCGCTGTCAGTTGTTGGATTTACATGAATCTGGTGTCATTGGAAAGAGAAATGCAAACAGTTTAGCACCTACCTCAAAGACTTTCAATGTGGAACGTAGGATCTTCGAAACAGAGGATTTAGGAATTTTTAATTCTTGGCTAGCCTTTCACACAGATTTTGGAGGACTGCGTGCAAATGTCTACCGCACATTTTCCACAATTTTCACATTGACAGGCCGTTTCCCTGAATGGGTTTTTCTTCTTATTACATACGTATCCATCCTCAACCAACTGTCTATACCATTTCAGAATCGCATTGTCAGAAGATACCTCGTGTTGGAAATTCCGTCTGAAAGCACGCTGAACACTTAACTACACTTCGTGTGCTATGGTATTCCAATACGCACCAACTGCGTTCTCTACGTTCCTGTGGGTTTGTCATAACACCGTTAATTCACAAAGACTTGACAAATGTAACGTTCAGTCCATTTAACACCAACAACAATGGCAAACGAAATCCAAACGGCGTCTGTTTACACTTTTTTCTTTCTTTTTGTGCTGCCATCTTTTGAGGGTCAACAATATCAATTGCGCAACTCCTGAAATTATTTGAGTTTCTCTTTCTAATGACACTAGCTCCAAGTAAATCCAACAATTAACAGCGATGCTATAACTGTTTATAACCGGGAAATGTACATCAGTAAGCGATCCCGCTTTGCTCGTTTGTTACGTGATCCCTACTTGGTTGTAAGTTCTGTGTCCAAAATATACATTCCGTAATGTCATATCGACGTCCCGCGCCGTAGCCGAGTGGTTAAGGCAGGAAGCCTTGGCGCAGAGCTACGGGACTTGCGCTGGTTCGAGTCTCCATGGGGGAAGACATTTTCTCAAGGTATTTCGGCCAGTATGGGACCGGTGTCCACCCAGCATCGTGAGGCATTTGGGTAGCTACAATAAGTAGCGGCTCCAGGTTGAGAAAACCAGCTATAACGGATGGGGGACTCGACATGCTGACCACATGTCATCCCAACACAGGCTGATGATCATCTACCTCTGTGATTGACACATGTGGATATTTGGCCAGCAGCCGGCTGGTAGGCTAAGGGCCATCTAGGCCTGTCGCGCCAGGAGTAAAATGTCATATCGACGGATGAGATATAACGAGACTTAGATTATTGAAGATCTGTGGTATACGACGGCTGACCAGGCATGATTCGCAATCACAGCGGAGATGAAATTAAATGGAACAATATGGATAAAAAGTGTAAGGAGAAGTGGAAGAATGGAGTTTTTGGCAGGTGGAATTTGGCGAAACCCCGAGAAAAACTTGTCATGGCTCCGACTTGCCACCACGAGCCTCACATAGTGTGTCCAAGATGCGAATCGGGCCACAGAGTTGGGACCAAATGTGTAACCACTTGCGCCATCGAGTCGTCTTAAGTCTTTGTGTCTTTTGAATAGCTATAACTCACCAAACACGTAGAAGATCGATTCCCAACCGAAGTAATTGGCCAGTAAACCAGACATGGGTAAAGATATGACTGTTCCCACGTGACTTCCGGATGTTGCGAAGCTGGCCAGACGACTGCGTTCCAATGGTGGTGCCCATTTTCCCCAAACTGCATGCATGCAAGGGTACGTCATTCCCTGTCAAAAGTCAAAATTAATGTTAATTAATTACACTGGCCAACATGATTTTTGCCTCATGAGTATCAATAGTTGTACTTAATGCAGTATTTTTAAAGTGTTTTCAAATATGTGTTCGGAATTTCTCCATCACCCATAGTTTTGTTTTTATTTAAATTTCAATTAATGGATTTAAATATATTTTTTTAATGAATGTTTTTTCCTCCATTTGTCCATTGTAAAATAAAACGGGGAACACTTTCATCAGGAGATTTCAGTTATGGAAAATAGATATCAAGGCAAATGGAATCCTAATATGCTGGCCGATTATTGTTAGACCATCAAGAGGGATGCTCCACAGGCGAAATATAGCAGAAAATCCTAATTTCTTACTTTCTAGGTGAGTCCGAATGTTCGAATATTGTGTAGTTACGAATGTAGAAAATATTAAAGTGTTTGAAATTATAAATTCCTGTCTCTCGGAACTCTTGCGTGATGGAGAAAACCCGATATCGTATTTGAATTCAGGAGAACAAATTCTATCAGAATCACATATTTTTCTTTCTGAGACAAAAAAAAAGTTTATTTTTTGTTGCTTAGTGTTATTAGAGAATGAAATAATGTAATGCATCTATCTCTCCCTCTCTCTCTCTCTGTATATATATATATATATATATATATATATATATGACATGATAAGAAAAATAAATGCCTGGACGGGATTCGAACCCGGACCTCTGAGTTGATATCTCAGAGCGCTACCACTTACGCTACCAGGCGAATCCAGAACAAACATTTTTTTTTTACATATTCTCTATTATTACCAGATGTAGCGGGAACTCTTAATAAATAATAGTTTAAAATAATAAAACAACACGCTTTATTAGAAAACCGAACAAAAAATGAAAATAATTTTAATTTCCAGCAAACGTGCGATAAAATTAATGTGGTCAACAAAAAAATAATCTCCAACACATTTAGAATAAAACTAGAGTTATCTACAAAAAAATAATTTTACCATCTATATCAATTAATATATTTGATAATAAACATATATTGGTAAAAGTAAAGTCTCTAAGAAGAAAATGTAAAAACCATAAAAAGTACCCCACGCTTTTGATGGTAAAATATTTTTGCCAAGTGATGAAAAAGTGGGCTCCCAAGCTCTAACACTTTTGAATACTCAACATTAGCTAATGAATAAAATTCTTTTAATTCATCCTCTCTCACTGTGTAGTTATAAAAATATGTATACACTTTAACAATTTAACAAGCAGTTTTTAATTTCGGATATTTCAGGTAAACCTCTACTCATAACTGTCGGATTTCGCTCATTTTTGGATACCTACCTCGTTTTTTTAACGAATATACTGAGTTTCGTTATGAAACATCGAAAATTGTGACCGCTAGAGCGATTTTTAAATTTTCACTTCAGGTGAACTCCTACACTTAATGATTTTGGGGGGTTCAATTGTGAATGTAAACCATCCAGGAACCCACTCAAATACACACACAAAAATATAAAAAAATCGGTCCAGTCATTTAGAAGGAGTTGAATGACATACACATGTACAGAAGAATTATATATATATAGATTAACATACTTGTGCTTACGTATCTGTGTGTTTGCATATATAAGCATGTGTGCATATTAGGGTTATAGCTTTTTGGACTTTTGTGAAATAAAACATTTCCTGTGCTGTAGATGGATGAACTTTTACTTAAAACCATTGAAAAAGGCCTTCATTTTACTTAGCTTCAGGAAAAAGTCACCCCCAAATATATTTATACATCAATATTTAATATTGATTTGGGGGTGACCTTTTCTTGAAACTCAGTGAAATTAAGGTCTTTTTAAATAGTTTTAAGTAAAAGTTCACTCATTCATTGCACAGGAAATATTTTATTTCAACAAACTCCAAAAAGTTACAAACTTCTAGTGTTATAACTTTTTGGACTTTCATGAAATAAAATGTTTCCTGTGAAATTAATGGGTGAACTTTACTTAAAACCATTAAAAATGCCTTCATTTTACTTAGCTTCTAGAAAAGGTCACCCCTAAATGTATTTATATATCAGTATTTAATATTAATTTGGGGATGACCTTTTCTTGAAGCTCAATGAAATGAAGGCCTTTTCAACGGCTGTAAGCAAAAGTTCACCCATTTATTAAACAGGAAATATTTTATTTCACAGAAGTCCAAATCGTTATAACATAACTCTAGTGCATATATGTACGGAAATTCCCTTATTTAATAGTAGTGGTAGTAATTTTCACGATCTGTCTTTAATAACTTAAATTACGGTATAGAAATGAGAAGCTGTACACTTTGAGACAGATCATACTAGTAAATTACAAGAGAAACTGTATGGTTTATACTTCCCATAAAAAAAAGAACAAGACAAAATAGAACTTTGTATATTAAACTATGTTACTTACCTCGAACAGACCTTCAATAACTCGAACAGCGATTAGAGCATCTACCCCAAACCAGACTAAGGGTGGCGTCAGTAATGTGAATAATGCTGTAACACCTACACCCACTCCATAAACGATGCTCCCTCCAAACCTAGCTCCCAGCCAGCCTCCAGGAATCTGCGTAAATATGTAGCCATAGAAGAATGAACTGAGAACAAGTCCATGAACCGTAGGGCTCCAGTCAAATTCCTTGTACTGAAATACAATACAAAGTAGAATGTTTGTGAGTAAAATCATAAGGATATGATCATTAAGGAAACGAATGGAGAGAAAGAAGATAAGGCAGAGCAGATGTAGATCAAAGAGATGGAGATAACACTTTGTCATAATTGAGGCGATCTTTAGTTTCTGGAATTAATCATAATTAGGGAGCAGATTTTTATGTACTAAAAGTTAAGATTGCAACATAGTATAGTGAGAAGTTAGACTTATGACTGTCTTTTGTTTTTGGTTCCACACACAAGCAGTTGAATAGTATAATGAGAAGTTAGACTTCTGACTGTCTTTTGTTTATTGTTTCACGCACAAACAGTTGAATAGTATAATGAGAAATTAGACTTATGGCTGTCTTTTGTTTTGGTTTCACACACAAACAGTTGAATAGTATAATGAGAAGTTAGACTTATGGCTGTCTTTTGTTTTAGTTTCACACACAAACAGTTGAATAGTATAATGAGAAGTTAGACTTCTGACTGTCTTTGTTTTGATTTCACACACAAACAGTTGAATAGTATAATGAGCAGTTAGACTTCTGACTGTCTTTTGTTTTGGTTTCTCACACAAACAGTTGAATAGTTTAATGAGAAGTTAGACATATGACTGTCTTTTATCTTGTTCCACACACACAAACAGTTGAACAATATATACTATCTGCATTGTAATCTTATCCATTATTACATATAAATACGCTCCCTAATCATAAGTAATTCGTTAATTTTTTGTGAAATTGCCAAGAATGGAATTTAATTCTGGTAAATTTCCAGATTTAAAAATGTTTTCATAAGTAATGCCACGAGTGACTTCCAATTTATCTAGAGGATATGGAAGTCAAGAGTGGCATTCGTTAGGACTATTTAACGAATAAAATTAAGCTGTTCACTCACAAATCATCATTTGAATATAGGTATTTTAAAATATTTATATATTTAATGTAAACGGCAATGTTTGAAAACAAATGAGAAATGTATGGTTATGTTTAATTTGTTCATCCACTGCAACTTGATCATATTATTTATTTCCAAATAGGATCGCAATATAATAAAAATGCACCCTAGTGGAGAAAAAAATGAAACATCAAACTATATATTATAACCAACATTATAGGGTATTAATTTACTTTTTTTTAGGAAACAACTCAGTAAGATCATTATTTAAAAACACAATTATTGAACACGTAGTTATCAAATGTGTAGTTCGAAGGAACATGTTAATTATTTGCTATATCCAATGTATTTGTTGGAGAGTAAAACATTGCAAAATAATGCTCTGACCTGTTCAGAATATTAATAAGTAATAGTTTAAAAAACTAAAACAACACACTTTATTAGAAAACCGAAGTAAAACATTAAAAATAATTTTAATTTCAAACACGCTTGGGGTATAATTAAAGTGGTCAACAAAAAATTCATCTCCAACACATCTAGAATAAAACTAGAGTGATCTACAAAAAATATAATTTTACCATCAAAAGCGTGGGGTGATTTTTACGGTTTTTACGTTGTCTTCTTAGAGACTTTACTTTTACGAATATCTGTTTATTATTAAAAATATTAATTGGTACAGAGCACCACATGCTTTTGATGGTAATTTTGTTGTTGTTGTTGATAACTCTACTTTTATTCTAGATGTGTTGGAAATTATTTTCTTGTTGACCACTTTAATTTTATCCCAAGCGTGTTGGAAATTAAAATTATTTTTCATTTTTTATTTCGGTCTTCTAATAAAGCGTGTTGTTTTAGTTTTTTTAAACTATTATTTATTTTTAGTTTTTAGTTTGATTTTCTAAAAATATAAAAAAAACTTTAAATTCGACACTATTGTAGTATGAGCTAAAAGTAATACACTCTTCTAAAAAATCCTCCGGGCCGGATTTGAACCTGCGACCTATGGATTACTGAAATTATATACCACTACAGTCCACCACTCTACCAACTGAGCTACTAGAGGATATAACATTAATTTCTCACAACGATGTACTAAATGTCGGTAAGTCCGCAACCTATTATATATTATTTATGAAATTATTGTATTGTCATTGGTCCTTTACGAATATACAAAGTTTCAATTCGATCCAATGTTTTTAAGTGAGTGAAAATCGTATTGAAAGATTCCGTTACATAGATAGATACAGGTCAAGCTAATATAAAAAGGAGGAGATTTCTTTATTATGGTAAAGACAATTCGATAAATAGTGAGGCGAAACACGACTGTGATTGGTTGTAAAACAAAATTCATTGAAACGTGATTAGTCATTGACTCGTATGAGTAAAATAGCCATTTCAATGTGGTTTTCTCTGAAGATAATAAAATAAAATTTTACATAGCCCTTTATAATGTGATGTTTATTACTAAAATGTGATAACTTTGAAAAAATTGAAAATACATTCTTCATTTCTTGTAAAGTTTTTGAAAATGTACATATTTGATTAATGTAATTAGACCTGTATGTTATTTTATCTGTTGTAAAAATCAACTTTTATGTTTTTGCTTACATGAAGGTAACCGACTCAATAGTTTCTTAGGGGGGGGGGTAGTCTCCATTTTAGATCTGTATGAACGATATAATTCTGGTGCGTGCAGCAGATACTGTCCCTGATAAAATAAAAACAAAACAAAGGATTAATGCGTTAATTGTGAAACTTAATTTGGAGGATCCTTATAAGAAAAAAAAGTTATTTTATACAAGCTAATACTCGACGTGCGTTTGCTACGCATAAATAAACTAAATGTGTTTTTTATGTTTCTTTGAAGTAAAAAGAAACATAATTATAAGTTTATACCGTAATTATTTTTAGATATCCCGTGCTAAATACCCGGCGTTGCCCAGGAATCTCCTAAACATTTTGCAAAAAAGCCCCATCACAGCCGGATGAACGTTGTGGCAGGCGCATACAGTACAAACAAACATTCATTTTTATATTTTTGAAATAGCTCTAAGTATCAAGAAAAATGGCCTTCAAGGGCGCACATCCAGTTCGGACAATGATAATATTAGAAAATAAACCAGTAGAACAAGTGGTAAGATATAACTTTCTAGGTTGCGAAATATCATACACAGCGGAAACAGATATAAATAAAAAACTAAATAAGTTTAATTATACAACAGGAACACTAAAAAGAACTTTGAAAAATAAAGCCAGGAAAAATTCTATAATGAAATTATACAAGACAATGGCAGTGCCTATTATTACTTATGGATCCGAAACATGGACAGTGACAACACAACAATCTGCCAGAATACAAGCTGCTGAAATGAGATTCCTCAGACCAATAGCAGGATATCAAAGAACAAACAAAAACATAACACAAAAATAAGACAATAACTAAAAGTAGAGGAATTAAACACAACAATAGTGAAATACAGAACAAACTGGAAAGAACACTTAGCAAGGAAGACTGAGAATAGAATTCCAAAAGCAGCATACAGGTATTCGCCACGAGGAATAAGAAGGTTGGGAAGACCAAGGAAAAGATGGAAAGAGCAGCAATTTGGAGCAGGAACAGGCTAGTAAATAAGCCTAAACTGTGATGATGAAGAAGAAGTATTAGGTTGTGTTTGTCAGTTACATTATTTTGGGAGGGGGTGGCGGGTCTTTAGTAAGTTTATCAATAATCAGCAATAAAAACATTATAAAAGGCATTTAAACAAACGGCAGAAATTAGAGAAAATTCAGCATTAAAGAAATTTTATTAAGATAAAAATGCATTTTTGCAAATAGTGACGTGCGGGTAGCGGTGTTTACGTGGAGATTGAATTTCTTGAAAACAACTTCAGAAACATTTACAAAAAAAAAATAATTCTCTTTTTTCACTGTATTCGCACAAATGGTTTGCTACTGTAAGAGTTACTTCTTTGCCATTTAATTTATAATCAGTTCTTCACACTCGCTGATGACTTCACTTAACATATCTACTTGTATGAAAGCAAGAGTATTGGCGTCAGAAATTTCAGAATAACTAACTGAATCACTGGTACTATTGAATTCGGAGACATATGCTCTCTATACATCCCTATCCTGAGATTTTTACAATATTCCTTGTTTAATTCACGATGCGAGGTTGAGGAGTGGTTTTTACAGAATCGAGGAAAATATTAAAAAACCGAGTGATAGCGAGGTTTTTAATTTCCGAGATCCTGTAAAATACTTCACAATGTACACTGCGTTGTACATTATTGTTGCGCGATGGTGTTTTCAAAATAATAAATAATAGTAAAATAATAACATCTTTGTTGGAAATATTTCCGTTCATTATAAACAATTGAGCAACGTTTAACAGTGAGGGAAATGTTTATTAGTTGAAACAACAGAAGGTCGTGAGACCAATTTAGTGATAAAATGGCGGAAAGTACATGTTTATTGTTTTAATATTGTTTTAAATAAAGTTCGGTTCATTTAAAATGCAGTGATTTGTTTCGTATAATGAATATTAACACTACCTTTTGCATATTTTTTGTACATACGGTACATTGTATGTAGTATAGATAGAGGGCAGTGGTTTACTTCTCACACACGTGTTTGTAATAGGCTATGTAATATTACAGTATAGTTACTTAGGTTGGCAACCCCGAAATGTATGAAGTTGAACTTTCCATCATGGTCGCCATTGCTGTAAGTACGACAAATCGCACTATGGCGCAAAAAAAATATTTTCATATCTCCTTATTGTCCTATCTATTGGGCACATTCCCTTTAGTTTTCAATGTCCTTTTTTTCATTCATTGCTAAGTAAATTTTCATGCCCATTTTTCATTCCATGTAAATAAATAAAATTTAAAAATTGCAAATTCCTTGAAACCTTTCAATCAGATTTATTTTTTTACTTTGGTAGAATACTGCGTACTTTTTTCAAACCTTTGAAGAATAAACTTACAGTGGCGATTGTTCCATTTCTCAAGGTGACATTTTTCTCAGATGTCATTGCTACAATAGCTACACTGAGGTTCACTCGCATTGCATAAACTCCAAAGAATCCAAAGAAAGCCATAATTGCGACTATATTGCGGCGCCTTTTCCAGAACAACCATGTAGAACCCAGTCCATCGCCTTCAGATCTGGAACATTGATAAGAAATCAATCATGCAAACAATCTGAATCAAGTCACAGTATAGCAGATACTCATAAGAGCTGATAGAAATCGTAAACATGAAAATGTGCCGGAGTAACATCTCGGGTGGCGCTAAACATAGGAACAGTACCAATAACATATTGTAACAGCTATACAATATCTATAAAACAAATTTTATTTCAGTTCGAATCAATAACACAAAGAGAATGGACCGAAATTAATAGGGACGTAAGATAACCTGGCAAACACAAGTGAAACACATATGTAAAAAGACTTTTCTCCATCTTACATTATCTTAGACGTTTAAAGAATTTTCTCCCAGTTTCGTTAAAACAAATCCTTGTGCAGAATCTTGTGTTACCACACTTCGATTATTGTGACATTATATATAATGATCTAAATTATAACTTGTCGCAGAGACTGCAGCGTGTTCATAATGCTTGTGTTCGATTCATTTTCAATATCCGCCGTTATGACCATATTTCCGAACATTGTAATAACCTCTCTTGGCTCCGTCTTACTGACAGACGTAAATTGCACTCTCTTACACTACTTTTGAAGCTTCTGAATTCCTACACTCCTAGTTACTGAGGTCCAGATTTGAGAAGTTATCCTCTTACCACAATATTGACACTAGGTCACAAGATAGCAGTCTGCTAACAATTCCTCTTCATAGCACTTCCTCCTATTCTACTTCCTTCACAGTAGAATCTGCCCACTCCTGGAATCTCCTTCCTCAAGATATCAGGGGTTGCCGCACACTTGGCACCTTTAAGTCACGCTTATACTGTTACCTGTTGTCTAATAATTATTTTTTCTCTATTTATTTAATTTTATACTATGTCATTAATCTTTTCCTCGTTTTTTTATATATCTTGTACATATTATATATTTAATTCGTTAAATTTAGAGTAAATCAAAATACATTATAAATATTAATTGTATTGTATTCATAACTTGTAATGTTTATATGTATATATATTGTAATTTAGATGTAAGACTATTTTTGGTATTTTTTTAAAACCTGGTGGAGTGGTAGACAAGGCCTTAAGGCCTTAACTCTGCCAGGTAAAATAAAGCTATTATTATTATTATTATTATTATTATTATTATTATTATTATTATTATTATTATTATTATTATTATTATTATTATTATTATTATTATTATTATTATTATTATTATTATTATTATAAGGATGTGGCCTCCCGCCTTTGATCTTTATCATATGCATGGATAGAATACTCCAAGATTGGCGACAGATGAGACACGGTTATATGCAAATTAATAGAAACCTAAAAATAGACTCCTAGCTTTTTGCAGATGATTTGGTATTAATAGCTCCAACAGAAACAGATTTACAGTATTCTATACACAATTTTAATATAATTGCAAAAAGGTACAATATGGACATCAATACAAAGAAAACTAAAGTGATGGCCTTTTGTGGGAAATACCCTATACCTAGCAAAATTGTTTTGGACGATGGAATTTTAGAACGAATAAATGAATTTAATTATGGGTTACAATTTAACATTTCAACATGAAGCTGATATATCAAAGAAAATCACAAATTTTACAAAAACAACGGGGCTAATTAACAGTATAATGAAACCATCTTTAGTACCGAACACAAGATTACGGCTTTATAAGGTTCTCGCAAGACCAGCATTAAGATATGGTAGTGAAGCATGGAAGTACGAAGAAGAGACGAAATCCGAATAACAGCAAATGAGATGCGATTTATGCGCCGTACAGCAGGCTACACAAAGTGGTACCATAAAAGAAATGAGGACATTATGGAAGAGTTGGATGTAGAACCCATTCTTCACCACATACAAAACTACCACAACAACTGGAAAACCCACCTTCAACGAATGCCATCCCATAGAATTCCAAAAGTCATTCTTCGTTACTGCCCCAAGGCAAAATATCGCTGGGACGTCCAAAAAAGCGCTGGATGGAAAAACTCCTCTTTGAGACCGTAACATGCCACACGGCCTAATACTTGCATGGATGATGATGATATTCTAACAGCGTCCTTAGGGCTGTTCCTCCCCGTTTCAATCCTACTAGAGACTATTCACGGTGTTTATTAGAAGCATTTCTTTAAGTTCGAAACTTTGCTGGTAGTATACTATAATGTGAGGTTGGGAAGTGGTTTTTACAGAAAAGGAGGAAATGATTAAAAACCGAGCGATAGCGAGGGTTTTAATTTTCGAGATTCTGTAAAACACTTCACAAACGTGCGTTGTACATTATTTTGCACGATCGTGTTTTCAAAATGATAAATAATAGTAAAATAATAACATATTTTTGAAGATATTTGCGTTCATTATAAACAACTGGCTAACGTTAGGTCAGGCCACTGTTTATGCGGTAAATGCCAAAAATATTTAGTTGAGATTACAGCAGGCCATACAACCAATCAGGGACAAAATGGCGGCAAGTACGAATTTATTGTTTAATATTGTTTCAAATAGAGTTCAGTTCATTTAAAATGCAGTGATTTGTTTCGTATAATATTAATAAAATTCATTGTTAAAACCTTTGAGGCGGAGAGTCATAACATTAAATAAGTTAAAATACTTTCTTAGGTAAAATCCGTCGTCCTCAACTTTTAAAATATGTTATCTTTATGCCTGTAGGCCTTTCAGGACATCCGTCCCATCTTCAGCAGTTCATTCATCGCTACAGCATCCAGGTTGATGTTTGATGCTGCTGGTCCTAATGTGGCTTTGTCGTGACGAAGGACCAGCAGCATCAAACATCAACCTGGATGCTGTAGCGATGAATGAACTGCTGAAGATGGGACGGATGTCCTGAAAGGCCTACAGACATAAAGCTAACATATTTTAAAAGTTGCGGACGACGGATTTTACCTAAGAAGGTATTTTAACTTATTTTATTTTATTCGTATAATAGTATATATTAACACTACCTTTTGGATATATTTTTGTATATACATTGTACGTGGTATACATAAAGGGCAGTAGTTTTACTTCCCGCACTAGGTAGATAATTTGTAATATTACAGTATAGTTATTTAGTTATTTATAGGTTGGCAACCCCGAAATTTAATAAATTGAACTTTCAATCATGGTCGCCATTGCTGTAAGTTGCATAGAACGCACTATCGTGCAAAAAATTATATTTTCTCACATTTTAAAATAAGATACTTAACAAAATTTTTGAAGTCAACATAAATAAAAATTATTCTGTACCTGAGACACTAATGTTTTCTCAAAGTCATCCAAGACAATTTATAGCCAGTTATATAACAAAATATAATCTGATATAACTTTTCCCATTATCGTTTCATCATTGTAAAAATGTTCACAACTGCTCTTGTCATGATGCAGTAATTCTTTTGTTTTCTTGTGTAAAATTATCTTCACACCAGATTTATATTGTTACTTCCCTTAAATCATGAATAATGATACTACTCCAGCTCATTCTTGGTCTACCAACTGGGCGCTTTCCCTCTGGTTTTACTAGAAGAAGCTTCCATGCTCCTCTTTAAGTCCCCATTCCTGCCATATGCCCTGTCTATCGTATTCTACGAGACTTAACTGTTCTATAGCTAATTAAAATAACTCTTGTTAACCCAAATTCTCTCAAAAAACGTTAAAATGAAAATATATAAAATAGTACAGGATCCCAAGAGAGATCGACTTTCACCCATCTGCTTACCGGATGAGACATATTTTTTATTAAACCTCGAATATAGACAAATACATCCAGAAACACCTGCCTATTAAAATATGTCCATGGCCATCTTTAATTAAAGATATTAATTTACTTTTTTTCGGATACTTCACCCACTTGTTTACCAAACAAAATACTGTGTTTGCACAGTCTAAATCAAATCAATAACACACAAACGGAATGGGCCGAAATTAATAAGGGTGTAAGACAAGGGTGTGGCCTCTCGCCCTTGCTCTATATCATATACATGGTTAGAATACTTGAAGAAGCTTCCATGCTCCTCTTTCAGTCCCCATTCGTGCCATATGTCCTGTCTATCGTAGTCTACGAGACTTAACTGTTCTATAGCTAATTAAAATAACTCTTGTTAACCGAAATTCTCTCAAAAAACGTTAAAATGAAAATATATAAAATAGTACAGGATCCCAAGAGAGATCGACTTTCACCCATCTGCTTACCGGATGAGACATATTTTTTATTAAACCTCGAATATAGACAAATACATCCAGAAACACTTGCCTATTAAAATATGTCCATGGCCATCTTTAATTAAATATATTAATTTACTTTTTTTCGGATACTTCACCCACTTGTTTACCAAACAAAATACCAAACAAAATACTGTGTTTACACAGTCTAAATCAAATCAATAACACACAAACGGAATGGGCCGAAATTAATAAGGGTGTAAGACAAGGGTGTGGCCTCTCGCCCTTGCTCTATATCATATACATGGTTAGAATACTTGAAGAATTACGGCAGATGAGACATGGTTCAATTCAGATTAATATTTACTTAATACTTAATACAGACTTTCCACTTTACAGCAGTTTGCCCTTGATTCCTGCTTTCCAGACATTCCTATCTTCCCATTGTCCATCTTCTAACCCCTCTTCATCATGGCATCATATATTCCCTCATACCATGCTCTTCTACTTCTCCCCCTCTTCCCTCTGCCTGGTACCATCCAATCTAACACCTGTTTAGGCCACTGGTCTTCCGTCATCCGTTGTACATGTCCATACCACTGTAGAGCTCTCTTTGTTATCCTATCGATAACAGTTTCTTGTGCATCCATTTCTTGTCTGATATATGTATTTATAATATGTTGTAGTCTGGATATTCTCATAGACTACTTCTCCGTAATCCATCTATTTTCGTCGACAATATTCTTTTCTGCATCCTTTCATGTATTGTCCAGATTTCTGATCCATATGTAAGTGTACTTTCTATTATTGTCTGTATTATCTATTTCTTTTTTGTTTTTCTGGTCAAACTTCTATTCCATAAAAGACCATTCAGGGATCTAATCGCCTTCCTTTCACAATTTGCTCTGTTAATAATATCTCATTCACAAATATCAGATTGATCTATTACAGAACCAAGATATTTAAATTCTTCAACACATTTAATTGCCATATTATTTATTTGTAGATCTTCTGAATTTCCTCCGATTATCATATAATCTGTTTCAATATAATTTATCTTCAGTCCACCTACCTCAAATGCATCTACCGACTTTCTAATCATATATTCTATATCTTCTTTATCTTGTCCTATTATAATCTGGACATCAGCGAATAATGAATTGTATTGTAAATGGTCATTAATATTGATTCCCATCCCCCTACATAACTTATTCCATTTCATTAATACATCTTCTAAGTATATCTTGAACAATGGTGTTGACATCCCGCATCCTTGTCTTAATTCATTTTTTATACCAAATTCTGAGGATACTCTATTTCCAGTCTTAATATTTGCTTTACAATCATATATTATTTTTATGAAATGTATAAGAGATTTAGGTATTCCAAACTTCTCCACTGCCACCTAAAGCTTGTTGATGGGTACAGAGTCATATGCTTTTCCAGATCTATAAATACCATATGAACTTCTTTTCCTTTAGCCAACATCTATTCAGATTAATAGAAACCTAGAAATAGACTCCCTGCTTTTTGCAGATGATTTGGTATTAAAAGCTCGCACAGAAACCACAGATTTACAGTGTTCCATACAAAATTTTAACATAACTGCAAAAAAGATACAATATTGAAATAAATACAAACAAAACTAAAGTAAAGGCCTTTTTCGGGAAATACCCCATACCTAGCAAAATTGTGTTGGACGATGAAACTTTAGAACGAGTAAATTAATTTAAATATTTGGGTTATAATTTACTATTTCAAGATGAAGCTGATATAGCAAGAATTTGACAAAAAACAACGGGGATAATTAATATTATTATGAAACTAATCTTTAGTCCAAAAGAACACAAGATTATGGCTTTATAAGATTCTCGCAAGACCAGAAGGGGCATGGACAATACGAAGAAGAGATGAATGCCTAATAACAGCAAATGAGATGCGATTTATACGTCATACAGCAGGCTCTCCAAAATGGGACCAAAAAAATAAATGCAATTTTAGGAGAGTTGAATGTAGAATCCTTCTACATCATGTACAAAACTACTAGAACAACTGAAAAACCCAAGTTCAACAAATGCCATCTCACAGAATTCCAAAAACTAGGCTACGTTACTATCCACAAGCCAAAAGATCGGTGGGACGTCCAAAAAAGCGCTGGATGGAAAATTCTTATTTGAGACCGTAACAGGCCACGTGGCCTCATACTTCCATGGGTGATGATGACTAAATATGTTGTACTGTATTTACTGATCCAAGTTACATTACTTGTTAACAAATCATATTGGGTAGGGAGAACTAATTAGTAATTAGGCCTATCATTATATAAAAATGAATGTTTGTTTGTTTGTTTGCTCGTACTTTATGCGCGGCCGTACCGTTGATCCGATTGTGATGCGGCTTTTTGCAAAATGTTCAGGATATTCCCGGGATGAACATAGGCTATAAGAGAGTTGTGATACTCAACTCCTACACCCTTAAAAATCGCCCTTTGTAGTGGAAAACTTGAAAAAAGTAGCTTTTTGAACGCTTAAATGGCTTACGTAGCCTAAACCATAACAAATACACAAAATTAATGTACAGTGAATATCTCAAAAAGTTCTACAAAAAAGTCCGCGACAGCATATGTTTATCTCTTACGGATAACTCACAATAAACATTTTTGTCTTTCATTGATGCCAAGAAGATGCATACAAGTACGCGTAGATTCCTGTGCAAGCATAGCAGCACATGCCGGGTATTATTTTACGGATAACTCACAATAACGAATTTTGTCTTTTAGCTCATTTATGCCAAGAAGATCGAAATAAGTAGATTCCCGGGCAACACAGGGTAATTAGTACGGGGAATCTTAAAATAATTACGATATATATTTATAATTATTTTTCATTTTACTTATTCAACTGATTATAAGAAGTGCATTAATTTTTGCCTTTCAGATCATTTATGCCAAGAAGATCAGGATGAGTAGATTCCCGGGCAACGCCAGGTAATCAGCACGGGGTATATAAAAAATATAAATTTATAATTATTTTCGTTGTACTTATTCAACCAAACATAAAAGCACATTAATTTTCATTTATTTAGGCGTAGCAGCACACGCCGGGTATTAGCTAGTTTGTAATAATTATGTAAAGATCTTGAAATTGTTAGAGTTGCGCTTGCATAACGATCAAATTATTCTAACAATCAGAAACGAGTTGGCAAAACTACCTAGGCATAGTCTTTATCTTTCAAACTGTCGGTTCAAATAATATTTATTCGGTAACCAAGTGGGTGAAGCATCTGAAAAAAAGGCAATTAAAATAATTTTAAATAAAGATAATGAACATATTTTAATAGGCAAGTGTTTCTGGATATATTCATCTATATTCGAGGTTTAATAAAAATATGTTTTATCCGGTAAGCAGGTGGGTGAAGGTCGACCTCTCTTCGATTCTTAGACTAAGGGCCAGTTTCACCAAGAGTTACGTCAGTTTAAGCTATGCATTATACATGGGGAAAACTGGCGTAATACAGTTACCTCCCTTGGTGAAACTGGCCCTAAAACAGTTATTCTACCAGTTATATTGAATGAATGCGAACCATGGACTCTTTCTTTAAGGGTGGAGAAAGTATTACAAGTACGAGTATTTCAATAAAGTTCATAGGAAAATTGTTGGATCAAAGAGAGACGCACAGACAGGTTAATGGAGAGAACTGTATAAAAGTGAGATACATGATCTTTATGGATAACCAGAATCTAATAATAACAACTAACTAATTCACTGGCACTATCGAACCCGTAGGTTAATGGCCACGCGGATATAAGCTCTCCATACATCCCTATCCTGAGCCAATGTTTTCCAATCATCCCCCGTATAATCTACTTCCCTCAAATCATAGTTAATGTCATTCTCCCACCTCATTCTTGGTCTACCAACTAGACGTTTTCCCTCTGGTTTTCCTACAAGAAGCTTCCATGCAGTCTTTCATTCCCCATTCATGCCACTTGTCCTGCCCATCGCAGTCTACTGTTCTCATTATATCTGGCTTCCTATAAAGACCATGTAGTTCACTGTTAAGTAGTCTTCTCCATTCACCTGTCCATCTCTCTTTGGTTCAAAAATTTTCCAAAGAACTTTATGTAATAATAATAATAATAATAATAATAATAATAATAATAATAATAATAATAATAATAATAATATTACTAATAATAATAATAATAATATTACTAATAATAATAATAATAATAATAATAATAATAATGTCTAAAAAATTGCGATTGCAGGACATGTGACAGGAATGCGTAATGCAAGAGGGGCATGGAAAATCCTTTTGTAGGAAAACTAGAAGGAAATAGTCCATTAGGTAGGTCAAGATTGATGTGGGAGGTTTGAGGGAGGTATTTTATACATTTAATTCTCAAATATTTGCAGTCGTCATTTATATACTACACACACTGCTTTTGTGAGAAGACTGAGCAGTTAGATTACCTCACATGGGGTGACATTAGTTATGTCTATAGAACATTGATGACAAAGTTTGGACAAGCTATTAATATCTGGACTTGATTCAAGTGAGTTAATGTCTTGTTGTGTGTGGACACACGTTGATGGATTGTTCCTGTGTCCTTGTGACATCACAATGGGGCAATTACTACCTACTTGTCGTGTAACGTCAGATCCTTTTTCTGCTGTGGCCACTTAACTGGCCATCAAGTATTATTTTGTTTCATTTCTGCACAATTTTCGTACAATGTATAAAACAAGCACTTATTTAAATCAAATATAAATTTGTAATAAATTAACATATTTAAAAATTTAAAAATTAGTTACATATTCATAATCAATAATTTTAATATAAAAAATGTTCAAAGAGTAATATCATTTATTTTTTATTTCTACACCTTGCGAAGTTGTTTATCATAAGTAATGCCACGAGTGATTTCCAAATTATCGATAAATTCACGACTCACGAAGTGAGGAGTGAATTTATCTAGAGAATTTGGAAATCAAGAGTGGCATTTGTTAGGACTATTTAACGAATAAAATTAAGCTGTTTACTCACAAATCATTATTTAACTATAGTTATTTTAAAATATGTATATATTAAATGTAAACGGCGATGTTTGAAAACAAATGAGAAACGGTTGGTACGCTTCATCTGCTTCTTTTGTTTATCACTGCAACCAGATCATACTATTTATTGCCAAATGAGCAATATTGAAAGAATGCTCTCTAGTGGAGAAAAAATGAAACACATCAAACTGTATATTAATTCATTTCTGATGTCGTATGATGTAAATATGACAATTATATTTTTCTGGATTATTACCTGGGAAAAAATACATTTATGAAAGTGCAAACAGTGGTTTCTTTTTTGGTGGTATAATCAATTGCTACAAATGTTTTTATATTAACTCCTGCAAGCGCTATGTGTTGACATCCATCCACTATATATACAATCTGGTAGCCGTATTTCTTACAGAGTCAGTCACTGCAAAATAATGGCCAGACCTGTTCAAAATATTAAAAAGGAGGAGCTTTCTTTAATATGGTAAATTTAATATTGATAAATATTTGGTCAAACACGACTGTGATTGGTTGTAAAACAGAAATCATTGAAACGTGATTGGTCATTGACTCCCATTTAGGGCATGAGTTAAATAGTCACAAGTAATACCACGAGTGATTTCTAAATTATCGATAAATTGACGAATCACAAAGTAACAAGTAACAATTGACGTATTGATAGAATATGGCGACCCAGAGCAAGGAAATACGGTCAAAAGAAAATGTAAAAATACCAAAATTTTAAAGGATTTTAGGGTTAATAAATTCTATCTTCAAGCCACAGTTAATCCAAAAAAATTCAAGACTAAAAGTGTGTTCTTCTAACTCTTTTGTATGGTAACGAAGTACGGACGTTGAACAGAAGGATATACAGAGACTTGGATCTGCTGAAATGAGATACCTTCGGAGGACTGCAGGATACACACTAATAGATCACAAAAAATGAAGACATCTTAGAAGAATTACACATGGAACCTTTAGAAAACAAAATTTCTGATTATAAGTCAAGATGGATGCAACATGTACTGTAAAATAAATTAAGGAATACTTGTTAACGTATTTTTAAAAATATACTAAAAATGCGATTCTTTGGAGAATTAATATATTTACGCTATTACTCACAAAAGTAAGATCTCAAAACATATTAGTACTTACTGTGATATTTCAAATTTTTCTAGGCGAGGAGATTGTTCTTGAGTTGTCATCTCGTGCTGAAATTCTGAAAAAAAGGAGAAATTTGTAAAAAAGTGTATCTATTATATCGCAAATTAATTTTCTATTTATAAAAAGGTTTGCAATGTAATAAAACATCTTCCTGTGCCCAAATCTTTTTAAATTTTTATCTTCTAAGACATGTCAAGCGAATAGAAGAGAATGGACTACCAAAATCTGTTTTGGAATGGAAACCTAAGGGAGGACGAGGCAGAGGAAGAGCTAAAACCTCCTGGAGTCAGGGAATATGTTTATACATGAAGGAGAAACATCTACAACTAGGAGATTGGATGGACCGACAGAATTGGCTATTAGGAATCGGACGATGTCAAAGACATTAATAAACCGATGATATATATATATATCTTCTTTTCCATTCTTCTCTATCTTCCCATTCCAATTCTTCCAGACCTAGCTCCCTAATACCTCTTCTTACATCATCCATCCATTTAAATCTAGGTGGACCTCTCTTTCCTATCCAGGTGGGATCCAATCCAAAGCTTGTCTGGGTAATCTTTTCTCTGACATCCTACGTATATGACCATACCATTCTAGTTGTATCTCACAAAATCTAATATTGAGTTTTGGACTTTCATTTGCTGTCTGATGATTGTATTTCTGATTTTTTTCAATTTAGAATGCCTAGTTGAGCGTCTAACACAATCGATTTCAGTAGACTCGCAAATGAATTATTCGTTTATTAATAGCATTGTCTTTATCAATCGGCTAGTTGATCGAAACTATATCTTCCAGGTGATGGTCCATTACTACAAATTTCCTCTGTCCATCCGCACCTTTTAGTACTGTAGAGTGATTTCTTTACTGTCATACAAGGATTGTTTTTTTCAGAAAGAGACAGAGAAAGATATATATTTTACCATGAAAACAAAATTTGAAAGACAAACTTTTAAATGTACTTTCTGTAGATTGTTCATAACTAGCACACCCGGCAGACGTTGTCTTGCCACAACGTTCAGTTCTCGTGTCATCGCCGGACGAAAAAAATATAACCAACTCTTTTTCCATAATATACATCAATTAATATGTTAGCAAGAAAACTCCTCACTGCGATCTTTTGTGACTCAAGAAGCTGTATTATGTCGTCACATTGTTGTCGCGCGGAATATGTCGGTAATGCTGATGACTAAACATCTGACACAAAAAGTTCCTATAACCCGATCGCAGCGCCACCTACCGGATCTAGTTGTGAATCTAAACCATCCAGGGTCCTACTAAACACACACACACACACACACACACACACACACACACACACACACACACACACACAATTTCATGTCTGATTTTGCTCATTTTTGGTTAATATCTATCTCGGTTTATTGTAATAGGATATACTGAGTTTCGATGTGAAACATCGAAAAATTGTGTCCGCTAGAGCGATTTTAAATGTTCACTTCATGTGAACTCCTACACATAATGGTTTTAAAGGGTCCAATTGTGAATCTAAATCATCCAGAGACCCACTCAATCAAACATAAACATTTTCATAAGAAATCGGTGCAATCGTTTAGGCAGTTTTTAATTTCAATTTTCAAGTAAACCTCCATTTTTAATTATCGGATTTCGCTAATTTTTTGACAATACATACCTCGGTTTATTTTAATAGGGCATCTGAGTTTCGTTGTGAAACATGCTGTATTCAGCTTGGAAGTATAGTAACGAGGTGCTAATAGTGATTTTTATAATTAACGTAGTTGTAGTGAGAATAACTCATTAGTTTGTACGCCTGAGGGTCCTCATTTCGGTCAAGGCCCCCTAGACACCTGCGGAACGTGTAAAACACAATGTAGAGAAATATAACCAAAGCATTTTGTACGCAAAGTAATGATTTATATGCGTTAAATATTACAATTTAATTTGGGGAAATTTTGTTCAGTTCTACAATAAGTTAGCGAAGACATGTACTACCTTAATTTTAATCTACTTACTAACTAACTCACTGGCACTATCGAACCCGTAGGTTCATGTCCGCGCAGACATAAGCTCTCAATGCATCACTATCCTGAGCTAATGCTTTCAAATCATTCCCTGTATAATCTACTTCCTTCAAATCATAGTTAGTATTATTCTCCCATCTCATTCTTGGTCTACCAACTGGGCGTTTTCCCTCTGGTTTTCCTACAAGAAGCTTCCATTCACGTCTTTCATTCCCCATACGTGCATCATGTCCTGCCCATCGCAGTCTACGAGACTTAACTGTTCTTATTACATCTGGCTTCATATAAAGACCACATAGTTCATTGTTATGTAGTCTTCTCCATTCACCTATCTGTTCATCTCTCTTTGGTCCAAAAAAATTCCTAAGAACTTTATTCTCAAATACTCGTAATCTCCTTTCCTCCCTCAAAGTAAGAGTCCATCTTTCGCATCCATATAGTATAACTGGTAGAATAATACTTTTATATATTTTCAGTTTAACGTTTTTTGAAAGGAGTTGGGATTAATTCTGTATTTGAATTCGTCATTAATTTTTAAGCGAGTTGATTACTTTTAATCTATGCACTTAAAAATTAATGACGAATTCAAATACATGTATTGTAAATTTATTATTGATGGCGCATTTGTTGTTGACAGTTCCCGTATTAAAAATGACATATTTTGGTTCCAAAAGATGTTATCATATCTAAGAAGTGGGGTGACATAAATATAACATTCCATACGACGCATTTTTAGGTTAATGCGGCCGCATTTCATCTAATAGTTTCCTCTTTACACGCTGTGAAGGTCTTATTTGTTTCCTATACAAAGTAGACATTAGGATGGTTACTTCGCTAATGTATTGAACAGTCACACGTGCTTGGTGCATGTCAGTCAGATGTGTGTAGTACACATGTATCAAACATAGGAATGATATGCAAAGAAAAATTAGCAGTATCGTTTTAACACAATATGAAAATGCTCGTTATTTTTTTAATATGGAGTTCGTGTTCTAAATTTTAATAAATGGATGATTTCTATGGCATACTTTTGTTTCATTTGTTTTGTTTTCTTGAAGAAAATTAAAGCTTTATTGTTAACGGCTAATTAACTTATTGGCAGTTTTGATTTTTGTAAGACATTTAGTAATGTACTTTCATTTTTTAAATCAATGCTACCAGGTTATTATTTCGATATTTTTGGTATTCTCTCCTGGCATGGCGTACTTGTAACCCACTTGTAAGGTTGGGGCGGCTCTGCCCCGATTATATAAAATGCGATGATGATGGTAATTATACGACACGAGATACCTTATACTAAGGTTAATGTAATGAAGAGAATTTGAAATAATCATAATAATGGTACTCGGGGGCAATTTGAACCTTATAGTTTCCGACATTTCTCTTGCAGGTGAGTAAAACCCCCGCATAAAAGCTCACTTAAGAAACTTGCACCTACCGAGATCGAACCCTGGCCCGCTGGCTGTTAAGGCAGCACGATACCTCGAAATCACAATTACATCATATTTCCATATATATCGATACTAGTAAAATTCATGGTAAGTTTCCGTTAGGGTGTTAATTCACTGATGATGGGACTAGTCCCGAAAGGTCTACAGAGTTTTAAAATAAAACTAAAGTTGAGGAGAAGGACCTACAAGGTAACTATTTTATAGTTTTTAATCGTACATTATATTACTATACATATATGGGGCACGCCGTAGCGTAGTGGTTAAGGCACTGCGCTACAAGCCGGAAGGTCGAGGGTTCAAGTCCCGGTGCGGTCAGGATTTTTAAAGTGACCCAAACCTTCTGGCGGCGCTATGGCCCTGGGGTCGACTCAGCCTCTAACGGAAATGAGTACCAGACGCTTGTTCTGGGGGTAAAGGCGGCCTTCACGCAGGGCTGACAACCCGGCTGACATCAAGTGCCGATTGTACAGAAAAAGTGGGAGCCTTAACCTCCCACTACCCCAAGGGCCTCCTGAGGCCTGTAATGGGAATACTTTACTTTATATATATATATATATATATATATATATATATATATATATATGCATTATTTTCCTTGTATTACGTATCTAGTAAAGTAGTAATTGCAATGTTGTATTTTGTAGATTTTATGTGGAAACTAACATAAAACATTTTAAAGGCAGTGAAGTATATTACTGTACTATAAACATTTCATTTTTTAAATTTCTGAAAAACCGATAGAAGACGTTCTGGAGAGAAATAAAGACAACATTAGTATGCGTCGAAAAAACAGTAAAAATCTGATACAAACATCGATCTTAATGTTTCTTAAAACATCAGAATTAAATCGTCTAATCGAATAAATCATTAAAAAGTACAACAGATTCTGTGTTCTAATATTCATCAATCAAAAAATCAATGATAATTGTTAAATCATATTTAAATAAATCTTTAACACTAGAAAGACTGCGGGGTCATTTTGATCCCTCTATCAAGTTCCTCAACCTCTACTACCTCATACGTAGGCTATGATTCAACTGGTTTGTAAATTTATGCCTTTTATTATTTTATGTAAATTTACCTTCCATGAAATTTAGAGACTGCAATTGCAGTACCAACGGAGTTATTTCATATAGGGATCAAAATGACCCCTCGGTCTTTATAAGTAAGACATTAACTCCAGTGTTCCTAGAGTTAAAATATACCAAGATGGATTAAGGCGTGACACATATTTGTTTCTATCTAACAAATATTTTGTTTCAGGTTATCGGGTATAATCTTAATTTTATAAGACATAA
Source organism: Diploptera punctata (assembly GCA_030220185.1). Lineage (NCBI taxonomy): Eukaryota > Metazoa > Arthropoda > Insecta > Blattodea > Blaberidae > Diploptera > Diploptera punctata. Next base: position 407,108 of record JASPKZ010010672.1, read on the forward strand.
ATTCATTTATGTTTCGCTTTTAGATGAAATAAATTCGTTTCTTGGCAGTAACTCATTTAAATATTAGTACGCCTATTTATTTTTATAATATATTAAAAAAATAAGTTAGACTTGAATTATTATTGAAACAATTGCAGACTGTAACTCATCAGAGTAGCATAAGAATTGGCAAGTTGGGCTCTAAAGATTGACTCTGAATTCGGTTTTAGTAACCTGCCAAAATATTCGCTTGAAACTTAACTTGTGCGATAACATTCATAAGGAAAATAAAAACATACTTAACCCTTAAATCCGAAATGTATCCTATAGGGTACATCAGTTGGTTTAATTAATTTAATATTTTAAATAAATCAGAAGAAAACGAACAAAAACAAACACTTAAATGTGCGTCTAATTATACAATATGCCTAATAATAACAGTTATAAATGATTACGTTTTCAGTGCGGTCCGCCACATTTAAATAACTGATACGAGAAAATTGTACTACAGAAAAGCACTAAGAATTTGCATGAATATAAATAAGTCTTTTCCCGTTATTTCACTTGATAAAATTACAAATACAGAACCAATTACCAATAACCTGAAAGCACTCAGTCTAAAATATAAGTTCAGAGCTATAAATAGACCACAAATAAATTACATAATTCAAAATGCACCCATCAACACTACAGCATTTAAACTCAAAGTACTATAAAAAATTAGCAAATATCTTCAAAAAACTAATTCAGAAAATCAAATTTAAATCAAAATGAAATTATTAACAGAACAAGACCAATTGTACTATCAAATTATTCAAGCAGAAGTAACCACATAAAAAATTGCAATAACATAGAATCACAATAACACGGATACATTTGTATGTGACAAATATCTGATGATATACAATAAAACAAACCATAAAATTGTTTTACCTCCAGAGCTAGAGAGGGGGTGTCCTGTCGCATGTCTCGGTGTACAGAAGATCATCACAGAAAATTAATTAATCCATCTAGAAACTGATTGCGGGATTGGAATGCCCTACCATTAGGCCTTTGATTCCGGACCGCGACCAGTCGTCGATGGCAGGGGATATTTATATATCACAAAAAACTAGAATACGAACAAATAAGTTCGTAAAAGATAAATTATTAAATATCAACGAAGATACAATTAATTCAAAAGGGCTAAAGAGGGTTGGAAGTCCCTAATAATAGCCGGAGGTTGATGTTCACGATTGAACCATTTCCATTGGTCAGGGACACTTCCATATAAAAATGGATGCTTCCTTGACTGGATATAAAAGGAAGGTTAAAAAAAGTGACACAATTTTCATTACATACTGACGACGACGACAAATTATTTAACTTATGCTTTGTATAGGTTAATACCGTTGAGAGATGGGCTACTAAATAAATTGTGCGAGGTCACTCGCCCGGGATATCGAGGCTTCTTCTCTGCTTGGTTCGGTTCGGGCTTTCGGACTCTCTGCTTGCCGACGGTTTGCAGTTTCTTGACGCCCTGTTCTGGAGTGGATGAAATCCACAATTTTACATAACTATTGACTAACAGGTTGACTATCTTGCTGCATAATAAGGAGAGGCCTAGGGTAACAATGAAATAGAACCCCATCTTGATAGACAGAAAGGAATTTGGCTGCCATGTTTGCCCCAGGGGGTACAGAATGCAGCACACGGACAGTGCCTTGTCACCGTCATAAACCAGCAGCAGCAGTGTTTTGTTAATTTAAGGTTTAACCTAATTTTATATTTACAAAATGTAATTAATCAATTTCGAAAATTAATTGTCTGTATCACTTTGTCCTTGTGGCAATTCTCTAATGAGGAAAGTTTAATATATAAATAAATAATAAATAAATAAAGCCTGATATGTCCCTTTAGGGCAAAGGCCTCCCTGTACAGGGGTTAAGCTCTATTTGAGAGTGTCACCCGGTGAGCTACTCCGTGGTGAGAAGTTGACTTGGATGTAGCACTTGGTTTGTATACACTGTCTGTTCTGTGATTAGTTAATACACAGTTGGCTCTCCATCGTTCTCCAGCTTTTCCTGCATCTGGCGACTCTGGACCATTGCGCCCCTGCTCGTTCTTTGAAGATGTCAGCCCATCGTCGTCTTGGTCTTCCGCGCTGTCTCTTGCCTGTGTACGGGTCCCACATGGTTGTTTTTATTGTCCACCTGTCGTCCTGTATTCTTGCGACGTGGCCTCCCCACTTCCATTTTTTCCTGATGGCTTGTTGTGCGGGATCAGTTGTTGAGGATATCGCTTGAAGTGTTGTATTCGAGATTCTGTCCTTCAGAGTTATGCCTAAGATTTTCCTCTCCATTTTCCTTTGGCATACTTGGAGTGTGTATTTCAGTTTGGCAGTAAGATTCCAAGTTTGGCAGCCATACAACAGTGTTGGAAGAACACAAGTTTGTAGTGTTTCCATTTTGAGTTTCCGGTTGAGTGACTTGTCCAGCAGTATAAATTTCAGTGACCAGAACGCCTTCCAGGCGAGAGCTATTCTTCTGCTTATTTCCTTCTCTACTTTCTGATGGAAGGAGAGTAGTTGTCCTAAGTATATGTACTCGCTTACATATTGAAGATCCATTCCATCGACTTTGATTGGGTCTTCCGGACCATTAGACATAATTTGTGTCTTGCTTTTGTTCATCGAAAGGCCTGCAGTTTTGCTAGTTTCTGAGAGCTCTTGTAGCATTGATTGGAGTTGTTTAGGGGATCTGGCGAACAATACCACGTCGTCAGCGAATCTTAAGTTGGATAGCCTGCTCCCGTTTATATTTACTCCGTATTTCTTGTTCCAGTTTAGTTTTCGAAATATGTCTTCAAGCACGCATGTAAAAAGTTTAGGAGAAATTGGGTCGCCTTGTCGTACTCCTCTTTTGAGACTGAATGGTTGTCCCACAATTTCTGTCTTCACCTTGGCATAGCTTTGGCTGTAGATCTTATCCAGAACGCGGATGTACTTGTGTTCGATTCCTTGGGTGTGTAATGCCTGGAGGACACTTGAATGTTCTACTGAGTCGAATGCCTTGTTGTAGTCGACGAATGCTAGATATAATGTATGGTGGTATTCAACTGTCTTTTCTATTATTTGGTTAATTGCTTGGAGATGGTCTGTTGTACTAAAGCCTGAGCGGAATCCGGCTTGTTCTGTTGGCTGGTTTTCGTCCAGGACTTTTGTTAGTCTTCTTGTTAGCACTTTTGAAAATAGTTTGTATAGATTGGACATCAGGCTTATGGGTCGGTAATTATTCATGTCATCTTTTGTGCCTTTCTTGTGGAGAAGGATGATTGTGTTTGATTTCCATTGCTCGGGTATCTCTTCTGTCTGCAGAATTTTGTTAAAGATGTTTGTGAGTGATGGAAGTATTTGATCTGAAGCCAGTTTTAGCAATTCGTTGTATATTCCATCCTCTCCGGGTGTTTTGCCATTTTTCATTTCATCTATTGCAGTTCTAATTTCGCTGGCCAGTACTGGGGGAAAGGTGTCGGCGTGGTTTTCGAGTTTAGCATCGAATATGCCTATGTGATTTGTTGCCTGGGTTGTTAGGGAGCTTGTGTATAGGGATTTATAGAAATCTGTGGCTGACTGGATTATATCTGTTCTTAATGTGTTGCGGCCTCCTGCTTGGTTCTTAATTCCTAGCATCCATTGTTTGTCACCATTTCTTTCCCTCTTTGCTTTCCTTATCGATTTGGAGGTTTCTATTATTTGCCTAGTTATGGTTGTGCGGTACTCTCGCAGATCTTTCCGTATTTCCTTTTTCGTCAGCTTGTCCATTGCGGCATACTCGGTTCTATTCGACTCCGAAGCGTCTCTGGTTTGTAGCATCATCTCCGATCGACGTTCAATTAAGGCAATGGTTCCTTGACTGAGTTTGCCTTCTTTCTGAGCTTTCGTATTTTTGCTGGAGTCCTTGGTCGCCTGTAGTATACATTGTTCCAGGGAGTTGTACAGTTCCTGAGCACCTGCTTCTCGGTTGGGGTTGGACTCTGAAATTCTGTCGCGAAGATGTAGCTGGAATTTGTTGCTGTCTATGTTTTCTATATTTTGTCTATGTTGCATTGCTGGATGCTTCCTTCTTCTTTCTATCTTCATTTTTGCCCGCACCATCCTGTGGTCTGTACTGAATTTCAGGTTGGCTACTATTTGGATATCTCTTATGGTTCTTTGGTTATCGCTTAGGATGTAGTCAATTTCGTTCTTTGTGTTGCCGTCTGGCGAGCGCCAAGTCCACTTTGAGCTAGGCATTTTCTTAAAAAAGGTGTTGGCTATCTTTAGTTTATGTTCTTGTGCGAATTGAACGAACTTTTCCCCTCTTTCATTTCTTGCCCCATACCCATATCTTCCCACTGGGTCTTCATCCTCGTGGCTGCGTGGGCCCACTTTGCTGTTGAAATCTCCTATGATTAGGTTTAGTGTAGATTTGTGCTGATCTATGGTAGTTCCCAGGTCCCAGTAGAATTGTTCTATAGTTTAATATAATAAATAATAAAATATGCATATAGACTATATATTTCTCTTTATGACAGACATAAGACCACTTAAATGTTAAATTTACTAAAATACTTCATATTATCATGTAGTTCCAATGAACGGTCAAGCAGCTATGTAGCCTTCAAGCACAAAGCAATTAACTTCAAAGATAACAATATAACTAACTTAAGACCAAAACTAGTAACATTAAATTAATTCCACATTCAGCTATGTAATAAATTTTAGATAAATATACATATATAGTAATTATCTAATGTTGCAAACTATGAATGACTTAAATTATTTATGGAATAAAATCAAGAAAATATAGATTTGTTAAGATTTAATATTTATCAACTTTTTTAATTTGCTTAAATATAGAAATGTTAACACATATCTGATTTATACAGTATTCCTTTGTCAGAATGTATATAGAGTGCAGCACAAGTCAGTTAACCGAAAATGTAAAGATATTATTTTCTGTAGCTTAGATCTATACAAAAATAAAGAACCGAAATTGTTCCCTAGTTAGCAAATCACCTTAAGCAGTAGTGTTTTGAGATTATGTTCTGAAGGTCTCGTATTCAAATCCCGGTATTAGCCAATCTGATTTTTCTCCTTGTAACCATGTGCAGTGGTGAACTGACTTATGCTGCATTCTGTATTTTATGAATTAAGTTTTAACTAACTTCACAGCAAGGACTTTATCAGTATCCTCCTGTTCACTTACATATATGAATTATTCAAGGATTCCTCCATTTTTTCACATGTGTTTGGCTCGATTCCCATAAAACAGATTAATATAGAGAATATAATAACAATAATAATAACAATTATCAATTTTTTTCATTCCATTAACTTACTTTAACATCTAATCTTATGGGTACCTTTTTTGTCCTTTATATCCCTCCTCATCACACTGTATATTATTCATTATCTTTTACGGTCTCACTTACCAAAACATGGAATTCCCTTCCGCCCTATGTCAGAGACTGTCAAACTATAACATCCTTCAAAAACAAACTAAAGAATTATTTAATAACAAACTAACTTATACACCTCACTGATAATATTCTTTTAACAATTAATAAATTTAATTATTTATGAAAATAATATTAAGAATAACAAATATTTTTATTTGTTTTAAATATTGTGTAATCGTAACATTAGTTTTCTATATCTCATTATTTTCCTTTGTTTTTTATATACATTAGACAGGGACAATTTAATATGCCTTGCTTGTATACATTTTATTATTAGTTTTAATCTTAATTTTAACTAATATTGACTGGTAATATTATAGATCGTAATATATTAGATATTATCTTTTTGATCAAATTTTTACTTAGTATTTAATATTAGAGTTAATTAAGATTGTTATATTCTGATGTAATATATGTTTGTCCTGGTGAGTGGAAGAGAAGGCCACATGGCCTTAACTCTACCAGGCTAAATAAATCTAATCTAATCTATATGTTACACTCCATCCGGGGCTTACAGTTGTACTTTTCGGGAGAGGGATTTTAAACTATGTATCATACGTACTTTTTTTGACATTCAAGCTGTATGCCAGGACCTCCTCCAAGAAAACACAATATGAAGACGAAACACACCATTCATACTAAACATGGCGATTATGATAATGATGATTATGAAGGCCAGATGATCTTCGGGGACAGTTTGGACCTTAATATTTTCTGAAAAATTCTCTATGTTTATGTATAATTCGCACACCTATGTCTATATGTATGATTAGTAGTCTGGGAATGCTCTATGTATTCTCAATGTTCTAATACACTTTGCTGACAGTTTTGTCTAGAACCTTTTAGGATGTTTAGAAGTAGAATCAGTTAGAAGAAAACTTAACAGATATAAATTAAACTGGCTAGACCATGTAAAAAGAATGGATATATTCAAGAATCCCAAAAATTATGATGCGATATAAACCCAAAGGACATCGTCGACAAGAAGACCTCTTAAAATACTGCTGGATGAGGTCGAAACAGGTCTACAAAGGCTTGATTCGTGACGGATAATGATGGCCTTTTAGGGCATATATTATTTATATTAAACTAAGTAATACCCGGCGTGTGCTACTACGCCTAAACAAATGATAATGCGTTTATTGCACTTAGTTGAATAAGTAAAAGGAAACATAAATATAAATGTATATAATTCTTTTTAGATACCCCGTGCTGATTACCCGGCGCTGCCCAGGAATCTACGCATCCCGATTTACTTGGCATAAATGAGCTGAAAGACAAAATTCGTTATTTTGAGTTATCCATAAAAGAATATGCACAGTGTGCTGCTATGCTTGCCCAGGAATCTACATATCCCGATCTTCTTGGCATCAATGAAAGACAAAAATGGTTATTGTGAGTTATCCTTAAAAGATAAACATATGCTGTCGCGGACTTACCTGTAGAGTTTTTTTTTGAGATATTCAATTGTGTACAATAATCTTGTGTATTTGTTATGGTTTAGGCAGCGCAAGTCATTTAAGCTTACAAAAAGCGATATTTTTTTCACGTTTTTTGACTGCAGAAGGTGATTTTTAAAGCTGAAGGGCTAGAGCATTAAAACTCTCTTATAACCTTCCCGGGTAAATCCTGAACATTTTGCAAAAAAAAAAAAACATCACAATCGGATCAACGGTATGGCCGCGAATAAAGTACAAACGAAAAAAACAATGAAACTTTCATTTTTATATATTAGATATGTAACAACTTTTCCTGAATAAAAGTGTTATGAATGAATGTTTAATGATATTTGAAATAAGGTTTGGTCACATCCTCTGTAATATAGTGCCCAGTTATGACGTCAAACATAAAACATCTGCCATATATCCATAACATTAAACTAATGATTCATTTATGATTTGAAGTCACATTGCTACCTGAAACTACGATATCACGTGTTTATTATTCATAAATATTTTATACCTCAAAGTGTTGAAGATTTAATTACATTTCATATGAGTCACTTTTTATGTGTAATATGGACTCTTACTTTAAGGGAGGAGAGAAGATTACGAATATTTGAGAAAAAGTTCTTAGGAAAATTTTTGGGCCAAAAACAAAGATATGAATAGACAGGGGAATGGAGAAAACTACATAATTATGAGCTACATAATATGTTTAGGAAGCCAAATATAATGACGGTTAAGTCTCGTAGACTGCGATGGGCAGGACATATGACACTTATGGGGGATGAAAGAGGTGCATGGAAGCTTCTTGTAGGAAAACCAGAGGGAAAGCGCCCAGTTAGTAGGCCAAGAATGAGGTGGGAGAATAACAATATCCATGATTTGAAGGAAATAGATTATACAGGGGATGATTGGAAAGCATTAGCTCGGGATAAGGATGTATGGAGAGCTTGTGTCCGCGGCCATGAACCTACGGGTTCAATAGGTCCAGTTAGTTAGTTATGAGTCACTTTTTACACATACTTGATGGCGTACATCGAATCTGAAATTCTTGGGTATATGTATGCCTACTTATAGGCGTATTATTATTATTATTTTTATTTAACATGGCCTATATAGATAAATTAAAAGAGATAAGTTAAAACGCAGTGGTATCAGTTTCTTTATTTGCATTTTTTTAGACATAGTGCTTGTTTTGAAAAATTCAAAAATTGAGATCGACATATTATATAGGTGTCCCGCGATGTAGACGAGCGGTTAAGGCAGGAAGCCTTGGCGCAGAGCTACGAGAGCGAGCTGGTTCGAGTCTCCATGGGGGAAGAAATTTTCTCATGGTATTTCGGCCAGTATGGAACCGGTGCACACCCAGCATCGTGAGGCATCTGGGTAGCTAGAATAAGTAGCGTCTCCAGGTTGAGAAAACCAGCTATAACAACCGGGGGACTCGATATGCTGATCACATGTCACCCCTACACTGGCTGTGATTGACGCATGTGGATGTGAGGCCAGCAGCCGACTGGTAGGCCAAGGGCCTTCTAGGGCAATGGAATTATTATTATTATTATTATTATTATTATTATTATTATTATTATTATTATTTTCATTGGGGGGCACGCCGTAGCGTAGTGGTTAAGGCACTGCGCTAAAAGTCGGAAGGTCGGGGGTTCAAGTCCCGGTGGGGTCAGGATTTTTAAACTGACCAAAACCTTCTGGCGGCACTATGGCCCTGGGGTCGACTCAGCCTCTAACGGAAACGAGTACCAGGCGCTTGTTCTGGGGGTAAAGGCGGCCGTCACGCAGGGCTGACAACCCAGCTGACATCTAGTGCCGATTGTCTAGAAAAAGTGGGAGCCTTAACCTCCTACTACCCCAATGGCATCCCGAGACCTGTAGTGGGATTACTTTACTTTACTATTATTATTATTATTATTATTATTATTATTATTATTATTATTATTATTATTATTATTATTATTATTATATAGGTAAGGTAAGTAATCCCACTACAGGCCTCAGGAGGCCCTTGGGGTAGTAGGAGGTTATGGCTCCCACTTTTTTGGACAATCGGCACTAGGTGTCAGCGAGTTGTCAGCCCTGCGTGACCGCTGCCTTTACCCCCAGAACAAGTGTCTGGCACTCATTTCCGTTAGAGGGTGAGTCGACTCCAGGGCTATAGTGCCGCCAGAAGATTTGGGTCAGTTTAAAAATCCTGTTAGCAGTTAATGTCTGTAAAATTTTAAAACTAGAGAGAAAAAGATAAAGGAGATTAAATGTTTTAAAAAATCATACCGAGTTTCCAAGAGGAAGAAAAGATGTCGGACGTCGTCGGATGAGATGGTCTTAGATCTATTAGTAAAGACGGAACAGGCAACTCCTGCCTAAAGCAGGAAGTGAAGAAGAAGAAAAATATCATACCATATAAACGGTACCAAGCAAATAATAATAATAATAATAATAATAATAATAATAATAATAATAATAATAATAATAATAATAATAATAATAATAATAATAATAATAATAATAATAATAATAGCTTTATTTTACCTGGCCGAAACAATAGCATATGAAACACTAATTCGGGAGATCTCGGGTTCAAACCGCGGTACCGACTATTTTTTTTCTGCTTTACTTCAGTCGTCAAGACAAATTCTGGGTTGGAATTTAACTACCAGGGACCATGTTATCTCATTCATCATTATATAGTGTCATCTAACTAACTCACTCACTGGTTCTATCGGACCCTTAGGTATAGTATGTTAAAAATTAAAATTAACGCGATATGACCTTAGATGTTGAATCGTCCTTAAATATAATTGAAATAAAAAACATGTAATATATATACAAACTAGCTAATGCCCGACGTGTGTTGATACCCCAATATAAATGAAATATTAAAGGTTAAATAAATTGAATGGTATACGCTGAGATCAACCAAACATGGCGGTTGCTAGTCAATTTTTAATTTCGGATTTCAGATAAACCTCCACTTCTAATTGTCGGATTTCGCTCATTTTCGGATAATACCTACATCTGGGGTTGAAGCAAGGAGATGCACTATCTCCTCTACTACTTAATTTTGTACTAGAGCATGCCATTAAATCTTTAGAGAATGAGGAAGGCTTACAACTCAATGGTATTAATAAGCTGTTAGTTTATGCTGATGATGTAGTACTACTGGCCGATAGCGAGGAGATACTAAAGGCCAACACGCACACACTATTGAGTAACGCTAAGAAATTGGGACTGGAAATAAATATCAGTAAAACTAAATATATGGTCACACGTAGAAATTCAGTATATAATGGAAATGGACAGCTAATGACAAATGAGGGAAATTTTGAGGAAGTGGCTGAATTCAAATACCTAGGAACAATAATCACAAATAGGAATGAGATGAAAAAGAAATTAAACATAGGCTCAATTCTGGAAATGCGTGCTATTATGCATTGCAGAGACTTTTGATGTCCCAACTCCTTTCAAAAAACGTTAAGCTGAAAATATATAAAACTATTATTCTACCAGTTATATTATATGGATGCGAAACCTGGACTCTTACTTTAAGGGAGGAAAGGAGATTACGAGTATTTGAGAATAAAGTTCTTAAGAAAATTTTTGGACCAAAGAGAGATGAACAGACAGGTGAATGGAGAAGACTACATAACAATGAACTACATGATCTTTATAGGAAGCCAGATATAATAAGAACAGTTAAGTCTCGTAGACTGCGATGGGCAGGACATGTTGCGCGTATGGGGAATGAAAGACGTGCATGGAAGCTTCTTGTAGGAAAGCCAGAGGGAAAACGCCCAGTTGGTAGACCAAGAATGAGGTGGGAGAACAACATTAACTATGATTTGAGGGAAGTAGATTATACAGGGAATGATTGGAAAGCATTAGCTCAGGATAGGGATGTATGGAGAGCTTATGTCCGCGCGGCCATGAACCTTCGGGTTCGATAGTGCCAGTGAGTTAGTTAGTTAGTTCTGTTTATTTTAATAGGATATACTGAGTTTCGTTGTGAAAATGGAAAACTGTGACCACTAGAGCGATTTTTGAATTTTCACTTCAAATGAACTCCTAGACATAATGGTTTTAGAGGGTCCAATTATGAATCTAAATCTTCCAGGGACCCACTCAAACACACACGAAAAAATTCATCAAGATAGGTTCAGTCGTTTAAGCAGTTTTTAATTTCGGATTTTAGGTAAACCTCCACTTCTAATATCAGATTCCGCACATTTTTGACAATACCTACCTCGGTTTATTTTAATAGGATGTACTGAGTTTCGTTGTGAAACATTAAAAAATGTGACCTCTAGAACGATTTTTAAATGTCCACTTCAAGTGAACTCCTACACCTAATAGTTTTAGAGGACCCAATTGTGAATCTAAACCATCCAGAGACACACACATTTGATCAAAATCGGTCCAGTCGTTTAGGCAGTTTTTAATTTCGGATTTTATGTAAACCTCCACTTCTGATTGTCGGATTTCGCTCATTTATGGTTAATACCTATTTCGGTTTATTATAATAAAATATACTAAGTTTCATTGTGATATTGTATCCTGCTGGAGTTCGGAATTCCCAAAAAGTTAGTTAGACTTATACGAATGTGTCTAAATGGCTCAACGAGTAGGGTGCGTGTAGGCAAACAGTTTTCAGACACTTTTGAAATCCAGAATGGGTTGAAGCAAGGAGATGCACTATCTCCTCTACTATTTAATTTTGTACTAGAGCATGCCATTAAATCTTTAGAGAATGAGGAAGGCTTACAACTGAATGGTATTAATAAGCTGTTAGTTTATGCTGATGATGTAGTACTACTGGCCGATAGCGAGGAGATACTAAAGGCCAACACGCACACACTATTGTGTAACACTAAGAAATTAGGACTGGAAGTAAATATCAGTAAAACTAAATATATGGTCACACGTAGAAATACATTATATAATGGAAATGGACAGCTAATGACAAATGAGGGAAATTTTGAGGAAGTGGCTGAATTCAAATACCTAGGAACAATAATCACAAATAGGAATGAGATGCACAAAGAAATTAAACATAGGCTCAATTCTGGAAATGCATGCTATTATGCATTGCAGAGACTTTTGATGTCCCAACTCCTTTCAAAAAACGTTAAGCTGAAAATATATAAAACTATTATTCTACCAGTTATATTATATGGGTGCGAAACATGGACTCTTACTTTAAGGGAGGAAAGGAGATTACGAGTATTTGGGAATAAAGTTCTTAGGAAAATTTTTGGACCAAAGAGAGATGAACAGACAGACAGGTGAATGGAGAAGACTACATAACAATGAACTACATGGTCTTTATAGGAAGCCAGATATAATAAGAACAGTTAAGTCCCGTAGACTGCGATGGGCAGGACATGTTGCGCGTATGGGGAATGAAAGACGTGCATGGAAACTTCTTGTAGGAAAGCCAGAAGGAAAACGCCCAGTTGGTAGACCAAGAATGAGGTGGGAGAACAACATTAACTATGATTTGAGGGAAGTAGATTATACAGGAAATGATTGGAAAGCATTAGCTCAGGATAGGGATGTATGGAGAGCTTATGTCCGCGCGGCCATGAACCTACGGGTTCGATAGTGCCAGTGAGTAAGTAAGTAAGTTTCATTGTGAAACATCGAAAAATGTGACCGCAAGAGCGATTTTTAAATTTTCACTTTAGGTGAACTCTTACACTTAATGGTTTTACAGAGTCGAATTGTGAATCTAAACCATCGAGGGACCCAATCAGACACACACATAACATTTAATCAAAATCGGTCCGGTCGTTTAGGAGGAGTTCAGTGACAAACCCACGTACAGAAGAATTATATATATATTTATTTAAAGGTGAAATTACTACGGTACCTTTTTCCACAAGTGTCAGAGAGCTGCTTCTACACTTCTTGACATAATACTGTCGGTGTTAAAAAATCGACTAATCGAATGTCCAGTGCGCGTACTTATTGCACAATGAATCAGCCATTCACATTGCCGGTGGTATGACCACATGACCACGATTAAACATGGACGGTACTGTGTGATTTTTTATTTCTTAAACAATAAAGTACTGAAATAATCTGAGGTATGCCTTATTTGAGTTACTGATATAAAATCTATTACCAAAGGACGACTCTAGCACTGATGGTTAAGTGGAGGAGCTATAATTTTAAAAAAATACTAGGCCTTAGAAGCGAACAGTGTTTTCATCCGAAAAGTAGGGGAACGTCCTTCACCTACCTCCTCCCCCCCCACTGCCAGCATATCAAGACCGATGGAAGAGATTTGAATAATATTTTATATATTCCCGTTGTCACAAATAGTACGTAAGCTTTTCGTTTGAAATTTTATTTTTTGCATGATAGTGCGTTCTGTCGTACTTACAGCAATGGCAACCACGATTGAAATTTCAGTTTCCTAAATTTCGAAATTGCCAACCTATATATAACTAAGTGTCCACCGCTGTGGTCTCGAGGTAGCGTGCTGCCTTGTCACGCGGCGGGCCCGGGTTCGATCCCCGGTCGGGGCAGTTTTTCTGGGTGAGGTTTTTATCGGGGGTTTTCCTCACCTGTAAGACAAATGTCAGGAAAACTTTAAGGCCCAAACGGTCCCCGAAATCATATGGCCATCATTATCATCATCACCCTTATCACTATCATCTTCATCATCATCATCCTTCACCGGTGTGGAATGTAACGGGAAGCTATCACACCTACAATTCCCTAGTAAAGCTGCAAGCATAGCATGAAAATGCTATGATTGCAGTGAAGGACCTGCCTTCGGGCAGAATTACTATGGAAAATATAACTAAGTAACTGTACTGTAATACGAGTATTAAAAGTTACCAACTTAGTGCGGGAAGTAAAACCACTGCCCTTTATGTATACTGCGTACAATGTATATACAGAAAATATCCAAAAGGTAGTGTTAATATACATTATACGAAACAAATCACTGCATTTTAAATTAACTGAACTCTATTTCAAACAATCCAGTCATCCATCATAGTAATTCTGCCGGAGGGCAGGTCTATCACTGCAATCATAGCATTTTCATTCTATGCTTTGCAGCTATGCTAGGGAATTATAGATGTGGTAGCTTTCCGTTGCTTTCCACACCGGTGAAGGATGTTGATGATAATGATGATGGCCGCATGATTTTCGGAGACCATTGGGCCCTAAGCTTCCTGACATTTGTCTTACAGGTGAGGAAAAACCCAAAAAAAAACCTCACCCAGGATACTGTCCCGACCGGGAATCGAACCCTGGCCCGTTGCGTGACAAGGCAGCACGCTACCTGGGAATCACAGCGGTGCATTATTTGAAACAATATAAAACAATAAATTCGTACTTGTGTCCATTTTATCCCTGACTACTGTCATGGACTGTTGTAGTCTCAACAAAATTATTTTCGACATTTACCGTATAAACATTGGCCAGACTGTTAACGTTAGTCACTTGTTTATAATGAACGCAAATATTTCCAACAAAGATATTATTTTACTGCCTATTATTTTGAAAACACCATCGTGCAAAAAATAATGTACAACGGACATTTGCGAAGTGTTTTACAGAAGCGAGTGAAATATTAAAAACCGAGAGATAGCGAGATTTTTAATCATTTCCTCTCCTCTGTAAAAACCACTTTTCAACTTGGCATTGTAATATACTATTTACTAAAACTTGTGACATTATTCTACGATCGTAAAAAATAATCCATGACGCGACAACCCTTGGCCTACCATCCGGCTGCTGGCCTCACATCCACCCGTGTTATTCAAAAAAGGTAGACGACCATCCAGTCAGTGTACGGGTGACATGCGGTGAGCATGTCCGGTCCCCCAGCCATTATAAGCTGATTTTCTCAACCTGGAGCCGCTACTTATTGTAACTATCCAAATGCATCACGATGCTGGGTGGGTACCGGTCCATTACTGGCCAACATTTCATGTGAAAAGTTCTTCCCCCTATAGAGACTCGAACCAGCGCAAGTCCCGTAGCTCTGCGCTGCATTAAAAACTCGGCTACGGCGCGAGACCTACGATCATAGAATTAGCCTAAAATTCAACCATTTCTCTTTTAAATTGCTGACAATTTTATTTCAAATTGAAATTAATAATGAACTGTATTGAAATAACACAAGGGTCATGCAGAAAATATTGAAAATTAATTGATTATTAAATCCGTATCTGCTTATGTCCTTTTTCTTCCTTTTTACACTAAAGATGTTTTGTTCAGATACTGTTTAAAGCGTTGTTGAAAAGCTCGTGTCGAATTATGCCTGTGTACAAATCATTGCTTCTAAGCAGTGTGACGGACAGACTGAACATTTTCTGAATAATCGTCTATACGCATTCCTATTTCATTGCATTAAGAACGCTTTACGTAATACAAGTTGCTTAAGAAGTGATGGTATAAAATGTAGGAATGAGATTAAAAATGAAGAGAAGCATAAAGTTTCAGTTAACCTAGATTCAGGAATTAATAGGTTACAAGAGGTTATCTTTTACTAGTTAGGGCTCACTGAAAACTAAGTACTAATTCCAACAAAAAACAATGAAAAGTTAATTTAATTCATCAATCATGAGACAAAAAATAGCATTCGAGTGCAAACAGAAACAACTACAAAAGCTATATAAAATTAACTGTTCATTAATGGGATCCATCTATCTACAATTATGTTAATAATATAATATATGTTAATAATATATAAAGTTTTGGGATTAAATCCTGGATTTTGTACACCTGTTCAGCAACTCCCTTTTCAACCTGAACAAATTATATCTCGTAACTTTATTGGAACTCTGAGGTGGATGTATAAGCCCTTGATAAATAATTTATTTAAATTATATTTTAATAAATACTAATTATTTAAATAATAATAATATGATATATATATATATATATATATATATATATAAATGAATACATGCCCGTCTGTATGTGCATTATAGACTTCTATCTTTGTGAAAATTTGTATATACAGGTTTTCAGATGCGGCGAGTTTTCAACCGTTATCTATTATGTTCTAAAATAGGCGAAGGAACGAAAATTTAAATGTAGCTCTAGCGGTCACATTTTTCTATGTTTCACAACGAAACTCAGTATATCCTATTAAAATAAACCGAGATATATATTATCAAAAAATGAGCAAAATCCGACAATTAGAAGTGGAGATTTGAGATCCTAAATTAAAAACTACCTAAACGACTGGATTGATTTTCATGAAGTTTTTGTGTCTCATTGGGTCCCTGGATGGTTTATATTCACAACTGGACTCTATAAAATCATTAGAAGTAGTTCACATGAAGTGAAAATTTAAAAATCGCTCTAGCGGTCACTATTACAACGAAACTCAGTATATCCTGTAAAATAACCCGAGGTAGGTATTATAAAAAAATGAGAGAAATCAGACAATTAGAAGTGGAGATTTACTTGAAATCCGAAATTAAAAACTGCCTTAACGACAGGACCGACTTTTATGAATTTTGCTGCGTGTTTGGGTGGGTCCCTGGATACTTTAGATTCACAATTGGACCCGGTAGGTGACGCTGCGTTCGGGTTATAGGATTCTTTTTATGTCTAATGTGCAGTCATGTACATTACCGACATATTCCGCGCGACAACAATGTGACGTCATAATGCAAGCTTCTTGAGCCACAACAGATGACAGTGAGGAATTTCTTGCGAACTTATTAATTTCAGAATTTTACGTTAAAAAAGTAACATATTTTTATCGTCCGGCCATGACTCAAGAATTGAACGTTCGGACAGGACAACGTCTGCCGGGTCCGCTAGTAGAGGAACTCCAGGTGATTGGACCCCTATTTTATTTTGAATTTGTTGTTTTTTTCTTTTAATTAAGGGATTTGAATTTTGTTTAATTACAGTGATTGCCATTAGTGTTATAACTATGAAACAGCATTGTTATTTTATTCAAATATGGAAACATCTTCATAATTTATAAACCTTTTTACATTACAAGAAAGGACCACTTTAACATCCATATTCGGGTAAAGTGAACCCCCGAGAACACCCTTGATTTTAAATTATTTTTAAGTTTATTTACTCTATTAATTTACACAGACAGGCACAAACTAATCTGAAAATATTTATGGCTGACCGTAATAAAATAGTGTAGGTATTTATTTAATGTTTTGGAAAATTATCGTTGATTATAACATTCACATGTCATTCATCTGCAGACAGCGATTTGGGTTTGGCAAAATTACAAGGATCCATCCATCAATAGAAATTCGGCCCGAGGGCAGGTCTTTCACTGCAATCATAGCATTTTCATGCCATGCTTTGCAGCTTTGCTAGGGAATTGTAGGTGTGGGAGCTTCCCGTTGCTTTCCACACCGGTGAAGGAGGATGATGATGATAAGGATGATAATGGTGCTGGCCATATGATTTCGGGGACCGTTTGGGCCCTAACGTTTTTCTGACATTTGTCTTACAGGTGAGGAAAAACCCCGAAAAAGTCTCACCCAAAAAAACTGCCCCGACCGGGGATCGAACCCGGGCCCGCTGCGTGACAAGGTAGCACGCTACCTCGAGACCACAGTGTTGGGTATTACAAGGATATTAAATAAAATTAATTAAGTACATGGTTTTTACATGTAGCACCTTCATTGATAAAATATACGAATTCGTGTAAAGTAAATCCAGTCAACTTTAACCGCCTCGTGGAGGGTCCACATTAACCGAATTCCTTTATTATGTTTAATTATTTTATACAGCCACCATGTCACATAATATCAAACTAAACCTGTCAGTATATTAAAACAGCATCTACATAATATAATATATTTAGGAGATTTTCAACAATTACAACATTCAATAGCAAAATTTAAGAATGAATTCTCAGCTTGAAAAACTTTTAAACCGGTCGTTTTCATAAATGTAGCAAATAAACCATTCTGAGCACAAATAATAAAAGAAATAGACATTGAACACGTCAAAGTTGATTAGGGGAAGAAGTAAAATGATTTTTGTTCGAGAGCAACATCATATAAAGAAGATATTGACAGGGTCCACTCAATCCGAAAGGTCCACATTACCAGAAATTCCTCTATTGAATACAAAACATTAATGAAAACTAACAATTTAGATTCTTAGATCGTTAAAGTAATTATTTAGTAAGTTATTTAGTTATGTTTTTAACTGTAAACCTTTCGGAACACATTCTTTCATTAGCAGAATGTTGGTTACTGTTATCTTTAGATAAAATAACAATATTATGAATCAGTTTAGTGTTGCTTTTAAATGGTATTTTATCACTTAATGTGAAAATATCACGTATAAATAACATAAAACAATGATTCATTTGTGATTGTGTAATGTACTATCGTCACATGTTATGACCACATCACATGTTTATAATCCATAAATATTTTACAACTTAAATACTTCATACGTGATATAATTTCAGTTTTCAGATCATCTGGATTGTTTATACCAAATTTAAAGTTTGCTATTCATCCGCCTGGTATTGTCTGCATGTTTGTTTTGTGACTTTTTATATTAGAGGCTCATCAAAAAAATGACTGCCAGGGTATCATCTCATATACCTGAGAATCGTAACAGGAATACAATTTGAAAATGAGATGATTATTTGATGTGCCCTACATCATCATCATTACAAAGAATTAGGCCTTTGTAGACCTGTTCCGGCCCCATCTAGCAGTCTTTTAAGAGGTCTTCCTAGTCGACGATGTTCTTTGGGTTTGTATTGTATTACCATTTTTGGGATTCTTGAATTATCCATTCTTTTTACATGGTGTAGCCAGTTTAATTTATATCTGTTGAGTTTTTTTCTAC
Organism: Diploptera punctata; assembly: GCA_030220185.1. Taxonomy (NCBI): domain Eukaryota; kingdom Metazoa; phylum Arthropoda; class Insecta; order Blattodea; family Blaberidae; genus Diploptera; species Diploptera punctata. The sequence goes on from JASPKZ010010672.1 coordinate 425,851, forward strand.
TGATCCTACTTCTAATTGTTCTAAAATTTCTTCATCATTTTTTCGATTTAAGACAGTGTATCCTGATGTCCTGCGAAATTTCATTTCCGTCGCTTTGTTTCTGCTCCTATCTCTTTTTCTTACTGTCTAAATCTTACTTCCGTATAAAAGGGAGAGCAATGCTGAAGTATTATATGTTTTTATTCTTTTGGATTTTTGTACTAATTTAGCTTTTAATGTATTATTTATGTCCACCGCTATGGTCACGAGGTAGCGTGCTGCCTTGTAACGCAGCGGGCCTGGGTTCGATCCCCGGTCGGGACAGTTTTCCTGGGTGAGGTTTTTATCGGGGTTTTTCCTCACCTGTAAGACAAATGTCAGGAAACCTTTAAGGCCCAAACGGTCCCCGAAATCGTATGGCCATCGCAAGCATCATTATTCACATATTCACCTTAGAATAAGCTTAGGATTAGGGACTCTTCTGGCGCACCACTATCATCATCATCATCACCCATCATATCATCGGGGCAATGTAACCCCGCCTTCCAGGAGCCCGAACCTCAAGTGGGTTACAAGAACGCCATGCCAGCAGAGAACACCAGGAATGTTGAAAGACAGCCTGGGGCATTTGCAAAAAAAAAAATATTATTTATTATTCCTAAGATTTATGTAAATTTGATGATTTTCTTGTTCACATATTTTTCATTTTGACTAGATATTTCACGACCTAAATAGTTGAAAATTTTGTACTTGTTTTAGGCATTGGTTATTATGTATTATCTTACTTCTAATTGGATCTTCTCCTAAGAATGGCATTATTTTTTTACATTTGTACTGATATTTCCATTCCAAAACATTTTAATATTTTATTTAGTGTATGTAGTCCTATTTGTAAATTAGTCTCTGAATTGGAAATTGCAACTTGATCATCTGCGAAGAATATGTTATTTAATGTTAAGGTACTGCTTATTGATTCCTGATGTATAATTCGCTTCCATTTTGAAATGGTTCATTCATGTAAATACCACTGGTCAACATGATGTTTGTCCCTTGAGTACCAATAGTTGTACTTAATGCAGTTTTTTTATCGTGTTTTCAAATATGTAATCGGAATTTCTCCATCACCCACAGTTTTTTATTTCAATTTCAATTAATGGATTTAAATAATTATTTTTTAAATAAACGTTTTTTCGTCCATTTGTCCATTGTAAAATAAAACCAAATGAGCTAACTCAAATGATTTCAGCTATGGAAAAGAGATATCAAGGCAAATGGAATCCTAATATGCTGGCCGATTATTGTCGGACCATCAAGGGGGATGCACCACAGGCGAATTATATCAGAAAATTGTCATTTATTACTTTCCAGGTGAGTCTGAATCTTCGATAATTGTGTAGTTACGAATTTAGAAAATATTAAAGTGTTTGAAATTATAAATTCCTATCTCTCGGAAACCTTGCGTGATGGAGAAAACCGATATCATATTTGAATTCAGGAGAAAAAATACTATTAGAATCACATATTTTTCTTTCTGAGAAAAAAAAAAGTTTCTTTGTTGTTGCTCAGTGCTATTAATTAGTATTGGTGATAGTGTCATACATCTCTGTGATAAATCACTTAAGCCTTTTAATACTTATCTAAGCTGTATACTTTACTTAAATGTGAAATGTTTGCGTTAAAAGTTTACCTTGTCAAGTTAATGGTGTATGCATTTATCTAACTGGGGCCATGTCCTTGAATTTTCCTCACAGTGGAAACCAGAACATTTTCATGAACTCGGTCAGGATCGAACATAGAAACTACTTAGTCATCCTGTTTCAGTTGGTGGATTTTTAACAAAGCTCAAGAACCTAGTTTCTTTCAGAAGATAATTTAAAATATGTTAGATTGCTGATATATAAAAAAACTCATGTAGTTGGAGTCGTGTTCTTGTTTTTTCTCCCCCGGCAAACGCATAAATTCTATGAACATAAAAACTAATAAGAAAGCGTGTTAAAGATTGGTGCATTTTTTGAAAGAATACTCAAGCAAGCCGTTGTATTCATTAAGCAAGGAAAAAATGTAAGGATAGTCATGTCTTCAAATTTTTCTTTTCGCGGAAACCAGAAAATAATCCATAAACATTGGTCAGGAATGAACTTAAAAAGTTGTGAACACCTTGTTTAATATTGGTGGATTCTTTAAATAAATCTCATGACTCAATTTCCTTCGGTAATAATTTAAAATAATTTAGTTTTATGATATAAGGAAGTGTATTTTTAAAAATAAATATCCATACCAGATTAGTAGCACTATTTCTATGGGTACGATTCGTTCTCTCTTAAGAGAGTTTACAACGACTATTTAACTCATACCCCAAATGGGAGTCAATGACCAATCACATTTCAATGATTTTTTATTTACAACCAATCACAGTCGTGTTTCGCCTAAAATTTACCAACTAAAGTTTATCATAATAAAGAAAGCACCTCCTTTTTAATATTCTGAATAGGTCATAGCATTATTTTGCAGTGACTGACTCTCTAAGAAATACGGCTACCAGATTGTATATATAGTGCATGAATGTCAACACGTAGCGCATACGAGAGATAATATAAAAACATTTGTAACAATTGATTATACCACAAAAAAAGAGAGAAAGAAACAACTGTTTGCACTTTCTTAAACGAATTATTTTCCAGGAAATGGCGCAGAAAAATATAATTGACATATTTACATCATAGGACATCAGAAATTAATTAATACCTATAACGTTGGTTTATAAATTTCTCCACTAGGGTGCATTCTTACTACATTGCAATCTTTTGGCAATAAATAACATTATGATCTGGTTGCAGTGATCGAACAAAAGAAGCAAATGAAGCGTACCAATCGTTTCTCATTTGTTTTCAAACATCGTCGTTTACATTAAATATATAAATATTTTAAAATAACTATAGTTAAAAAATGATTTGTGAGTATACAGCTTAATTTTATTCGTTAAATAGTCCTAACAAATGCCACTCTTGATTTCCAAATTCTCTAGATAAATTGGAAATCACTCGTGGCATTACTTATGAAAAACGTTTTTGCACGATAGTGCGTTCCGTCGTACTTACAGAAATGGTGACCATGATTGAAGGTTCAATTTAGGCTACTACATTTTGTGGCTGCTAACCTATAAATAACTAAACAACTACATTGTAATATTACAAATTATCTACCTAGCACGGGAAGTAAAACCACTGCCCTTTATGTATACTACGTACAATGCAAGGTAAAGGTAAAGTAATCCCACTACAGGCCTCAGGAGGCCCTTGGGGTAGTAGGAGGTTAAGGCTCCCATTTTTTCTGCCCAATCGGCACTTGATGTCAGTCGGGTTGTCAGCCATACGTGACGGCCGCCTTTACGCCCAGAACAAGTGTCTGGTACTCTTTTCCGTTAGAGGCTGAGTCGACCCCAGGGCCATAGTGCCGCCAGAAGGTTTAGGTAAGTTTAAAAATCCAGACCCCAGCGGCACTTGAACCCTCGACATTCCGGCTTATAGCGCAGTGCCTTAACCACTACGCTACGGCGATAAAAATATATCGAAAAGCTAGTGTTAATATATATTATACGAAAAAAATCACTGCATAATGAACTAAATTTTATTTGAAACAATATAAAACAATAAATTCGTACTTGCCGCCATTTTATTCTGATTGGTGTCACGGCCTGCTGTAGTCTCAACTGAATTATTTTCGGCATTTAGCGTATAAACATTGGTCAGACTGGTAACGTTAGTCAGTTGTTTATAATGAACGCAAATATTTCCAACAAAGATGTTATTATTTCACTATTATTTATTATTTTGAAAACACCATCGTGCAAAAAGTCCACCGCTGTGGTCTCGAGGTAGCGTGCTGCCTTGTCACGCAGCGGGCCCGGGTTCGATCCCCGGTCGGGGCAGTTTTTTTTGGGTGAGGTTTTTATCGAGGTTTTTCCTCACCTGTAAGACAAATGTCAGGAAAACTTTAAGGTCCAAACGGTCCCCGAAATCATATGGTCATCATCATTATCATCCTTATCATCATCATCATCCTTCACCGATGTGGAAAGCAACGCTGCAAGGATAGCTTGAATAACTGTGGATGGACGGATCGTGCAAAAAATAATGTACAACGAACGTTTGTGAAGTGTTTTACAGAATCTCGGAAATTTAAAACATTGCTGTCTCTCGATTTTTAATCATTTCCTCACTTCTGTAAAAACCGCTTCCCAACCTCGCATTGCTAACTATTGTATATTCATATAATTATTAAGAAATCTAAGCTTAGAGTAAGCCAAATGCGCTTCTTACATTCGCTGTTAGGAATTAATAGACTGGATCACCAAAGGAACATTATTATCAAGTTTAGATGAAGATATAGAAAGATACCAACAAGAATGGGAAAATCATCTGAAAAGAATGGAAAGAAATATACTTCCAAAATCTGTTTCCCAATATACTCCAACTGGACGTAGGGACCAAGGAAGACCAAAACATCGATGGAAAGATCAAGACCATCTTCGTCACAGACTACGTGGCGTTGAACGGATTTGTTCACGATAATAATGGCGATAAAAATTTATATTTTATGCATCTTTCTAACAGATATGTGTGTGTACCTTACATAAGAGACAGGAAACTATAAAGAAGAATATAATAAAATGTATAATACGTTAAACTGAAAATATATAAAACTGTTATTCTACCAGTTATATTATATGGATGCGAAACATGGACTCTTACTTTAAGGGAGGAAAGGAGTCCGTGTTTTGAACTTGTCGCTTTTACAAAGTTTTTTTTTTTTCCTATCATATACACATTATGAAAATTTCATGTTATACCATAGCGGGTACTGTGTTCATATTTATATTATATACAACTTTTCTCATTAGAGGATTGCCTCAAGGACAAAGTGATACAGACAATTAATTTTGGAATTGATGAAATACATTTTGTAAATGCATTAAAAAATTTCAACTTGTAGGCCTAATTGAAGTATACATACTATAAAGTAGAATTTTTGTAAATATGGTTTCTTAAAATTGAAATTGATCCTCTAATGGCAGCGATGGCAATGTTTTAGAAAGATACATCCTGTCCAAATCTAAGGAATTCCAAAATTTGGCTAAGAATCCTGGTATAGTACCTCTTGCCCCGATCATCATTCCTGTGACAGCTATACTATCTAGTTTATCTCTGAAATAGTCAATTGTTGGCTCATATATGGCTTTCTTTTCAGAGTCAACTTCCTCAGGTTGGCCACTATGAGTCTCAAAACGAATTGTGGGATCTAATATCATACCAATTTTAGAAGATGGTCTAAATGCAATAATATCTATTCATCAGAGATAGAGCTTCACTTTGGTTGGATGTGTAGTACTGTCAAGTATAATCTGGCGATGTTATTAATTCTGTAAAATTACATCCTGTCTTTGTTATTTTTTTTAAAAACCTTCCTTCTGAATACTGGAGTCCAAGAGTGCAATTTGTCATTTCGAACTGCTTGAAGTTAAACACCAGCAAGCATAAAGCATATTAGATTATCCCATGTACCCAAGACGAAATTAGTTGCGCTTATTTCCGTGCAGATATCAGCGAGTGACATGTGGTTAGTATACCGACTTGAACAGACATGTAGTAGGAAACCAAGGTATTACTCGGATGGAAGGAGATCGGTAAATTTTGCTCAGATGTCTTTTTATTCATACTTGAGATCCCCACATTTTATCTATTTAACTCATACCCCAAATGGGAGTCAATAACCAATCACATTTCAATGATTTTTAATTTACAACCAATCACAGTCGTGTTTCGCCTTGAATTTACCAACTGAAGTTTATCATATTAATAAAGAAAGCACCTCCTTTTTTTTAACATTCTGAATAGGTCATAGCATTATTTTGCAATGACTGACTCCTTAAGAAATACGGCTACCAGATTGTATATATAGTGCATTAATGTCAACACATAGCGCATGCGGGAGTTAATATAAAACATTTGTAGCAATTGATTATACCACCACCACCACCAAAAAAAAAAAAAAAAAAAAAGAAACCACTATCTGCACTTTCTTAAATGTATTTTTTTCCCAGGTAATAACGTTCCAGAAAAATATAATTGTCGTATTTACATCACAGAACATCAGAAATGAATTAATATACAGTTTCATGTGTTTAATTTTTTCTCCACTAGAGTGCATTCTTACAATATTAAGTTCCTTTGGCAATAAATAATATGATCTCTTTGCAGTGATGAACAAAAGAAGCAAATGAAGCATACCAATCGTTTCTCATTTGTTTTCAAACATCGCCGTTTACATTAAATGTATAAATATTTTAAAATAACTATATTTAAATAATGATTTGTCAGTAAACAGCTTAATTTTATTCGTTAAATAGGCCTAACAAATGCTACTCTTGATTTTAAATTCTTCTCACTTCGTGAGTCGTGAATTTATCGATAACTTGAAAATCACTCGTGGCATTACTTATGATAAATACCTCATTTATTTTCTTCTTCCATTTTCTTATTTTCTTGGATTCTATTACTCTCTTTAGGCTAAAGTCATTTTTATAAGACCAGAGGTTGATGTAGTTATGTAAAATATGGGATAACAGATTATTAATGAAGGTTTTAGAATTGAAAATGAGAAGAAAATACCAAGAGGGAGATTGGATGGAGCAAGTGAAGTGGGATATTGAAAGAAGAATAAAAAGGAAATACGTACATACATACATAGTGTTCTGCCCAAGAGCAGGCCTCTCACTGCAAACTCAGCATTCTCCACTCTTTCCTTAACCGTGAGGTGGGAGAATAACAGTAACTATGATTTGAGGGAAGTAGATTATGCAGGGAATGATTGGAAAACATTAGCACAGGATAGGGATGTATGGAGAGCTTATGTCTGAGCGGCCATGAACTTACGGATTCGATAGTGCTACTTAGTTACTTATATATTTAAAATACCTAACCTAATCAGTAGTTTATCTCCCGATGCAGGCGTTTTATGTCATATATACGAAGTTCGGGTAATGTGGACCCTTAGGTTTAAGTGGGCCCTGTATGAAGATATAGAAAGATACCAACAAGAATGGAAAAATCATCTGAAAAGAATGGAAAGAAATAGACTTCCAAAATCGGCTTCCCAATATACTCCAACTGGACGTAGGGACCAAGGAAGACCAAAACATCGGAGGAAAGATCAAGACCATCTTCGTCACAGACCACGTGGCCTTGAACGAATTTTTTCATGATGGTATTGGCAATAAAAAATCTATATTTTATGCATCTTTCTAACAGAGATGTGTGTGTGTAGGAACGCTTATCTTACTCAGGAGACAGGGAACTATAAATAATAATATAATAAAATATATAAATCGTTAAACTGAAAATATATGAAACTATTATTCTACCAGTTATGTTATATGGATGTGAAACATGGACTCTTACTATAAGGGAGGAAAAGAGTTTACGAGTATTTGAGAATAAAGTTCTTAGGAAAATTTTTGTTCCAAAGAGAGATGAACAGACAGGTGAATGGGGAAAACCACATAACAGTGAACTACATGGTCTTTATAGGAAGCCAGATATAATAAGAACAGTTAAAACTCGTAGACTGGGATGGGCAGGACATATGACACGAATGGGGAATGAAAGACATGCATGGAAACTTCTTGTAGGAAAACCAGAAGGAAAACGCCCAGTTGGTAGACCAAGAATGAGGTGGGAGAATAACATTAACTATGATTTGAGAGAAGTAGATTATACAGGGAATGATTGGAAAACATTAGTTTAGGATAGGGATGTATGGAGAGCATATGTCCGCGCGTCCATGAACCTACGGGTTCGGTAGTGCTAGTTAGTTAGTTATATATTTGAAAGACCTAACCTAAGATAAATTGATGTAACCAGTTTCTTGTATTCATTATCAACTGAAACAATAGAGACAACCTTAGATTGCATGGTGTTAAACCATGACCTATATCCACATGATGTTAGTGTGTTGCCAAAAGCGCGACTCAAGGACATGAGTTCGCGTGAGAGAAATACAAACTATGGTAATTACTGTGGTTCCTCACAGTCTACCGTGCTTCACTTTCATCTCCTCTAGTCCAAATTAGTAAATATTTATTAAAGAAACTTTCACCCTTGAAGATTTCACAACATTTCTGTTACGTTTATATGGTCTAAAATTCATTAATTATTTTTATCAGTGGATCGTTCATCCAGGATTTGTTTACCTATGTTACTCAATTTTTCTCCAAATAAAAAATCCTAGATTAATAATAATAATAATAATAATAATAATAATAATAATAATAATAATAATAATAATAATAATAATAATAATAAACAGATAATGGAATTCTACGAAAACAGAAGTAAAGCTCCAGTGGATACTATGAAGTGGATTGATGAAGTCAAAAAGGACTTAAAATTGGCAGTAATTACTAAAGAAGATATCCCAAACAAAGATATATTTAGAATTAAGGTGAATAAGTGGCAAGTAGATCAAGAGGACAAACCGAAGAAAAAAGCTGGAAAAACTTGGACAGATGATAGAAAACATGCTCATAGCAAAAGAATGAAAGAAATTAGAAATTTGGGCTCAAAGGAAACGCCTCTAAGTACTTTGCGTAGTCCTACATGGGCTTATCCGCAATCAAAAAAAAAAATAAAAGCTGAAAAATTCAAATATTTAGGATCAATTTTAGAATCAGACAGGGAAAGTTATAATGAAATTGAGAAAATAATTAGTGAAGGAAGAAAAGTAATTGGAATGTTAAATTCAGTGATATGTATTTAAAATATTATAAATAAAATAAAGACATTGACATTTAAATAATTAGTAGAAAGTGTTATATTGTATGGTGCAGACACCTGGACTTTAGGTAAACAGCAAGCAAACAAATTGACAACAATGATGGATTTTTGGCGAATGGCATCAAGAAAATTAAGAAATGAGAAAATTTGGAACGAATATTTGTTCGCGCGGTCATGAACCTCCGGGTTCGATAGTGCCAGTGATTGAGTGAGTTAGTTAGTTTGAATGTTTGTTTGTAAGACAGTAATGAATAACACTGATCAACAAAAAATAAGTTTTTTTGTCTCAGAAAGAAAAATATGTGATTCTGATAGCAATTTTTTCTCCTGAATTCAAATATGATATCGGTTTTCTCCATCACTCAAGGTTTCCGAGAGACAGGAATTTATAATTTCAAACACTTTAATATTTTCTACATTCGTAACTACACAATATTCGAACATTTGGACTCGCCTAGAAAGTAAGAAATGACGATTTTCTACTACATTTCGCCTGTGGAGCATCCCTCTTGTTGGTCCGACAATTATCGGCCAGTATATTATGATTCCATTTGCCTTGATATATCTTTTACATAGCTGAAATCATTTGAGTTAGCTCGTTTGGGTTTATTTTATAATGGACAAATGGACGAAAAGACGGTTATTAAAAAATAATTATTTAAATTGATTAATTGAAATTGAAATAAAAAACTGTGGGTGATGGAGAAATTCCGAATACATATTTGAAAACACGATAAAAAACTGCATTAAGTAGAACTATTGGTACTCATGAGACAAAAATCATATTGACCATTGTAATTTACCACTGGAGGTAAAGTTTAAATACCAAATTCTCGTGACTAAAATGTATTAAGTTCTTCCGAGAATTTCATTATGTAGCTTGTCTTGAGATAGTTTATAAGACTTGAAAGTACTTAGAAGTTTCGATATAAATTTATTAAAAAAAGTAGTTTTATAAATACCACACAGATCACGTCACGTAACTCAAATTAGTGGCAGTAGAAATGCTTTTAACATATTTGTTGGGAAATCATTGGGGTAAAGATCATTAAGATGGCGTATAGGCGTGGATGGGAAGCTAATATTCAGAAGAACTATAGAGAACTCGATGTCGTAGATACTTACTTAATAATTAATACAGGCTTTCCACTTTACAGCAGTTTGCCCTTGATTCCTGCTTTCCAGAGATTCCTATCTTCCCATTGTCCATCTTCCATACCTCTCTTCATCATGGCATCATATATTCCCTCATACTATGCTCTTCTACTTCTCCCCCTTCCTCCTTCTGCCTGGTACCATCCAATCCAACACCTGTTTAGGCCACTGGTCTTCCGGCATCCGTTGTACATGTCCATACCATTGTAGAGCTCTCTTTGTTATCCTATCGATAACAGTTTCTTGTGCATCCATTTCTTGTCTGTTATATGTATTTCGAATATATTGATGCGAAGTGAATTCAGTTGGCTGGTGATAATGTCCTTAGATAATGCGGTATAGATCTCATGGGCTTCCTAAGGCTTAAAGTTTAGTTACTTAATATATCACCATTATTATCATGCACCATTCATGAATATAGGCCAAATGTTGATCTGTTTTGGTCTCAAGTAGAAAGGGACTGAAAGTGGTTTTATTTCATATAATGGAAATAATTTGTTTGCAGTAATTATTTCAACTATAATAATTTCATTATTTTTAAGGAAGAAAAGAAGATTACGAGTATTTAAGAATAAAGTTCTTAGGACATTTTTTGGACCAAAAAGAGATGAATAGACAGTGAATGGAGAAAACTACATAATTGTGAGCGACATGATAAGTATAGGAAGTCAGATATAGCCTAATAAGAACACTTAAGTCTCGAAGACTGCGTTTGGCAGGAGATGTGGTACGTATGGGGGATGAAAGAGGTGCATGGAAGCTTCTGGTAGGGAAACCAGTTGGTGGACCGAGAATGAGTGGGAGAATAACATTATCCACGATTTGAGGGAAGTAGATTATACAGGAGATGATTGGAAAGCATGGAGCTCAGGATAGGGATGTATGGAGAGATTATATCCGCGCGGCCATGAACCAACGGGTTCGATAGAGCCAGTGATTGAGTGAATCACGTGATTTACCAACACATTGTAGGTGGGCTATGAAAGACATGCAAAACTCAAAATTACGAAATAAATTATACTTCAGTCAGATCTAGAAATCATTAAAACACCCGTTAAACAAAATATGATTTTGTTATATTAACTAGATATAAATATTGAAGAAAAAGTAAACTAATCATATATTAAATTAGGAATATATATATATATATATATATATATAATAAAAGTTCAAATTTATCTTCTAATATATAAAAATGAATGTTTGTTTGTTTGTTGGTTTGTTCGTATTCTATGCGCGGCCATACCGTTGATCCGATTTTGATGGGTTTTTTTGCAAAATGTTCAGGAGATTCCGGGGATGAACATAGGCTATAAGGGAATTGTAATACTCAACCACTTCAGCCCTAAAAATCACCCTTTGTAGCTTAAACCATTACAAATACACCAAATTAATGTACACAGAATTGAATATCACAGAAAACTCTACAAAAGAAAAGCCCGCGACAGCATATGTTTTTATTTTATGGATAACTTACAATAATCATTTTTGTTTTTTCATTGATTCCAAGAAGATCGGGATAAGTAGATTCCCGGGCAAGCGTGCTCTGCCATTAAGTTGATCCGATTGTGGTGGGGCTTTGTGAAAAATATTTAGGAGATTCCGGGGATGAACATAGGCTATAAGAGAGTTGTAGTACTCAACCCCTTCACCCCTATAAATAACTCTTTGTAGTGAAAAACGTGAAATAAAGTCCCTATTTTGACGCTTAAATGGCTTACGCTGCCTAAACCATAACAAATACACCAAATTATTGTATACGAAATTGAATATCTCTAAAAACTCTACAAAAAAGTCCGCGACAGCATATATTTATATTTTACGGATAACTCACAATAACCATTTTTGTCTTTCATTGATGCCAAGAAGATCGAGACAATAATAAAGCTCTTGGTTTCCAAATTATCTAGATAAATTGGAAATCACTCGTGGCATTACTTATGATAATGTTTCAAATAAACAACTGGCATATTGTTTTCTTTTAAATATTATTTTCAAATATTTTCAATACGTGTTGAAAAGAACCAGCAATATAAACTCTAGCGTACATGACAATAAAACTTTACCTTATTCGCAGGTGTTGTTGTAGGTAATGCCTCTACTGCACGATCTGACACTATACTGTCAAACAACATCAATCAACATTAACTGTCAAGTGCGCATCGCAGTCGCGCATGCATCATTGAATCATAATCGTATTATTTCATATCCACATCAAGTATAACTTGAATAATTTATAATATATATTTCTGATTTTAAACTACAGATCTACAGGATATAGAAGTCAAGAAAGCCCATTTGCTAGATGGAGAGACCAAATTACTTTAAGTCGGAACGGGTCAGAATGTCTAAGCCTTGATGTTGATGATGATGATGATTTCTGATAATTATTGTTAACCTAAACAAAAATACATAGGCCCTATAACAATACCAAACACATATCTGAAATTTATAGAAAAATTCAAATACCTAGGAACAATAATCACAAATAGGAATGAGATGCACAAATACATTAAACATAGGCTCAATTCTTGAAATTCTTGCTATTATCCATTGCAGAGACTTTTGATGTCCCAACTCCTTTCAAAAAACGTTTAACTGAAAATATATAAAACTATTATTCTATCAGTTATATTATATGGATGCGAAACATGGACTCTTATTTTAAGGGAGGAAATGAGATTACGAATTTTTGAGAATAAAGTTCTTAGGAAAATTCTTGGACCAAAGAGAGATGAACAGACAGGTGAATGGAGAAGACTACATAACAATGAACTATATGGTCTTTATAGGAAGCCAGATATAATAAGAACAGTTAAGTCTCGTAGACTGCGATGGGCAGGACATGTTGCGCGTATGGGGAATGAAAGACGTGCATGGAAGCTTCTTGTAGGAAAGCCAGAGGGAAAACACCCAGTTGGTAGACCAAGAATGAGGTGGGAGAACAACATTAACTATGATTTCAGAGAAGTAGATTATACAGGGAATGATTGGAGGGCATTGGCCCGGGATAGGGATGTATGGAGGGCTTATGTACGCGCGGCCATGAACCTGCGGGTTCGATAGTGCCAGTGAGTAAGTATACTAATACAACGTTTCCATATACTATTATGGTTTATAATATTATACTACTAGCCAATACCAGGGCTAAATGATAATAAATGATATTTTTTTTTTGCATTTAGTTGAATAAGTAAAAGGAAAAATAAATATAAATTTATATAGTTATTATTTTTAGATACCCCATGCTGATTACCCGGCGTTGCCCGGGAACCTACGTATCCCGATGTACTTGGCATAAATGAACTAAAAGACAAAATTCGTTATTGTGGGTTATCCGTAAGAGAATATCCACCATGTGCTACTATGCTTGTACAGGTATCTACATACTTGTCTCGATCTTTTTGGCATCAATGAAAGACAAAAATGATAATTGTGAGTTATCCGTAGGAGATAAACATATGCTGTCGCGGACCTTTTTGTAGAGCTTTTTGAGATATTCAATTCTGCGTACATTAATTTTGTGTATTTGTTATGGTTTAGGCAGCGTAAGCTATTTAATCGTCCAAAGAACTACTTTTTTCACGTTTTCCACTACAAAGGGCGATTTTTAAGGGTGTAGGAGTTGAGTATCACAACTCTCTTATAGCTTATGTTTATCCCGGAAATCTCATGAAAATTGGATGAACGGTATGGCAGCATATGCTTGCCCGGGAATCTACTTATCCCGATCTCCTTGGCATCAATGAAAGAAAGAAGTGGCTATTGAATGTTATCTGTAAAAGATAAACTTATGCTTTCGTGGACTTTTTTGTAGAGTTATTTGAGATATTCAATTCTGTGTACATCAATGTTGAGTATTTGTTATGGTTTAGGCAGCGTAAGCCATTTAAGGGTAAAAAAGGGACTTTGTCACGTTTTTCGCTACAAAGGGTATTTTTAAGGATGCAGGGGTTGAGTATCTCAATTCTCTTATCGCCTATGTTCATCCCGGGAATCTCCTGAATATTTTGCAAAAAAAACATCACAATCGGATCAACGGTACGGCCGCGCATAAAATACGAACAAACAAACATACAAACAAACATTAATTGTTATATATTAGAAAAATGTACCCTATATTGGAAATCGTAACAAACATATTTTGTCATTAAAAATACTTTGGCAGGATTTAAATTTCTACATAAATAATATTAATTTCTACTACATCTCTTTTTAAAAAATAAACTATAAATTGTAATAACATAATATATTTAATGTCTCGTGTCGTAGCCGTTGTCATGATGCCTTGGCGCAGAGCTACGGGACTTCCGCTGTTTCATGTCTCCACGGGGTAAGACATCTTCTCATGAAATTTCGGTCAGTATGGGACTGGTGCCCATCCACCACCATGAGGAATTTGTTAGCTACAATATATAGCGGCTCCATACTGAGAAAACGGCTAGGAAATCCAACATGCTGACCACATGTCACCTCTATATTGTCTAGATGATCGTCCATCTGTGTGATTAATATATGTGGATGTGAGGCCAACAGCTGACTGGTAGCCCAAAGCCTAGTCCTATCTCGCCATGGAGTTTTAAAAAAAATATTAATACTAACTAATACCCGGCTTGCGTTGCTACGCCTAATTAAATTAAATATTAAATGTTTACTAAATAGAATGGTATACGTTGAGACGAACCAAACATGGCGATTGCTAGTCAGTTCTTAATTTCGGATTTCAGGTAAACCTCCACTTCCAATTCTCAGATTTTGCTCATTTTTGGATAATATCTACCTCAGTTTAATTGAAGAGCATATACTGAGTTTCATTGTGAAAATCAACAATTTGTGGCCGTTAGAGAGGTGTTTTAATTTTCAATTCAGGTGAACTCCTACACCTAATGATTTTTGAGCGTCCAATTGTAAATGTAAACCATCCAGGGACCCACACAAACACACACAAAATTTTGATCAAAATCGGTCAAGTCGCTTAGGCACTTTCTAATTTCGGATTTCAGGTAAACCTCCACTTCTATTTTTCGGATTTCGCTGAAGTTTGGATAATACCTATCTTGGTTCATTTTAATATGATATACTAAGTTTCGTTGTGAAATATCGAACATTGTGACCGCTAGAGCGATTTTTTAAATTTTCACTTCAGGTGAACTCCTACACCTAATGATTTTAGAGGATCCAATTGTGAATCTAAACCATCGAGGGACCCATTCAAACACTAACTAACTAACTAACTCACTGGCAGTACCGAATCCATAGGTTCATGACCGCGCGGACATGAGCTCTCCATACAACTCTATCCAGAGCTAATGTTTTCCAATCATCCCCTGTATAATCTACTTCTCTCAAATCATGGTTAATGTTATTCCCCACCTCATTCTTTGTCTACCAACTGGGAGTTTTCTTTCTGGTTTTCCTACAAAAAACTTCCATGCACGTATCCATTCAAACACACGCAAAAAAAAAAATCCTCAAAACAAGTTCGTCGTTTAGGAGGAGTTCAGTGACATACACGCGTACGGAAGAATTATTTATATAAAGGTTTGCCAATGCATAATTTTCTAGTTTTTCTAAAGAAAATACACATATGTATAATCAAAAACAGAAACTAATAAAAAGTTGAATAATTTCATTCTCAGATTTTTCTGTTATTCCATATGATGACCGTGTGTTCCCAATGTATGGCACTATATTGGTAACGATTGAGGGCGGGGATAACTTTACTGGACGGGATATTGACGTTGGGCGGTATTGTGGAGAAGAATAGCATTGTACAACAAAGGATGGAGTAAAATGATAGAGGAAGCTAACAGCCGACATTCGGCCATTATATAATTGCAGAAAAATAATATTCAATATCATCTTACTTTTCGTAATCTCTTTAGTCCTACATTTCTTATCCTATTTTCAGTTTTCAATACACAGTTTATTAAATATTTAGGTGTTATATTAGGACAAAAAATGCATTAAACATTTTGGAAATCAAGAGTGGCATTTGTTAGGACTATTTAAAGAATAACATTAAGCTGTTTACTCACAAATCATTATTTGAATATAGTTACCAGTAATTAAAAATATTTATATATTTAATCCAAACGCCGATGTTTGAAATCAAATCAGAAATGTGAGGTTATGTATATTCACTACAACTTGATCATATTATTTATTGTCAAATAGGATCGCAATATTGTAAGAATGCACCCTAGTGGAGAAATAATGAAACACATCAAACTGTATATTATAATCAACATTATAGGTTATTAATTTTTTCTAGTAAACAATTCGGCAAAATCAAGGAATCTGTTCATTATTTGCTATATTCAATGTATTTGATGGAGAAAAATAATGTTCAGAATATTAAAAAATATAAGCTTTCTTTATCACAAAAGCAGGAGCTGATAAAGTGAAATCGATTAAGAGGGAGGTGAAAAACGACTGTCATAGGTTGTAAAATAAAATTCATTGAAACGTGATGGGTCATTGACTACCATTTAGGCCATAATTAAATATTAATATATAAAAATGTATGTTTGTTTGTTTGTTCGTACTTTATGCGCGGTCATACCGTTGATCCGATTGTGATGGGGCTTTTTGCAACAAGTTCAGGAGTTCCCCGGGATGAACATAGGCTATAAGAGAGTTGTGATACTCATCTCCTACATCCTTAAAATCTCCCTTTGTAGTGGAAAACGTGAAAAAGTAGCTTTTTGGACGCTTAAATGGATTACGCTGCCTAAACCAAAACAAATGCACAAAAGTAATGTACACAGAATTGAATATCTCAAAAAGCTCTAAAAAAAGTCCGTGACGGCATATGTTTATCTCTAATGGATAACTCACATTAACCATTTTTGTCTTTCATTGATGCCATGAAGATCGAGACAAGTACTTAGATTCCTGTGTAAGCATAGCAGCACATGGCGGGTATTCTTTTACGGATAACTTACAGTAACGAATTTTGTCTTTTAGCTCATTTATGCCAAGAAGATCGATATAAGTAGATTCCTGGGTAACGCCGGGTAATCAGCACGGGGAATCTTAAAATAATTACGATATATATATATATATATTTTTTTAATTATTTTTCATTTTACTTATTCAACTAATCATAAGAAGTACATTAATTTTTGTCAATCAGCTCATTTATGCCAAGAAGATCGGGATAAGTAGATTCCCGGGCAACGCCGAGTAATCAGCACGTGGTATCTAAAAAATATAAATTTATAATTATTTTTCCTTTTACTTATTCAACTAAACACAAAAGCACATTAATTTTAATTTATTTAGGCGTAGCAGTGCACCCCGTGTATTTGCTAGTTATGTATAAAAATATCCTACTCATTATGTACTTCAATATATCTTTAATTCGGTCGATATTCATTTTGGTATGTTGTGTTGGGGCTATGATGGGCCCATAATACTAGTAACAGTATGAAAAAAATAAATATATAAATAAAAAATGTTCTTACATCTTATTTTTATCCTGATTGTAATAATATTACATTATGTTTTAGTATAAACTATTGAATTGTACATAACGCTCCTTTCTTTTTCCTCTCTCTTTTATGACGGTAACAATGCGCTATCCAGTGTGCCAATTCTGAAGTACCTGTACCTCTTGACATCTATTTAGTGTTTTTCTAACTATAATGGGTTCAACTGCTAACCCATGTCTATACGGTAATATAAATGGGAAGTTATAATGCGATGACGCAGTTTGGTTTAGCGGTAGTGGGCTCACCCACCGGAACGGGGCATCGTAAATTTCACTGCCGACGAGCGGAGAGTCTGAAAGCCGACAACAAGGAATGTGCAACACCGTCCGGCGCTGCGAATGCACCATATCACCATACGCTCCTAATCATGTTTGTATTATATATTTTATGGTTAGGCGTATTAGTAAGTAAAAATCATTATTAAATATAGGAATATAACATTACTTATTCAAGAAAATAATTAGAAAAGTTGTTTTAATAAATGTCTTGACTGTTTTCAAAATGGACTGTTATAAAATCACTCTGTAATGAAGTGAAGTATGGTGCATGTTTTTGTTCCAATGTTTAGCCTACATACCTCAACAATAAAGTTAATTTCCAGTAAATCTCCGTTGAACAGGGATATATTAGAGTAAATATAACATACATAGTGCCTTGCAGGTTCGATAGAATTTTAGGGCATGAAATCCTGTGTATATGTTTCTTGGAAACAGAACTAAAGCCGTGTGTCCAGTGTAGTTGATTTACGACACGTAAAAGAAACTCAAGCCTGGATAAAGAGGTCTCTGAACAAATTTTTAGACATTTCATCCATATATTTAGTTGTTAAAGAGTCGTTAAAATAATTAATGTCATATCTTTAATATTTTATAAATCCAAACATGTCTACCGCTATGGTCTCGAAGTAGCGTGCTGCCTTGTCAGACAACAGGCCCGGGTTCGATTCCCGGTCGGGACAGGCTCCTGGGTGAGGTTTTTTCGGGGGTTTTCCTCGCCTTTAAGACAAATATCAGGAAGCTTAGGGCCCAACGGTCTCCGAAAATCATCCGGGCAACTTTATCATCCTTACCATTATCATCATCATCCTTCACCTGTGCAGAAAGCAACGGGAAGTTACCACACCTATAATTCCCATAATTCCCAACTGAAGCTGCAAAGCATAGCATGAAAATGCTATGATTGCAGTGAAAGACCTTCCCACAGGCAGAATTACTATAGAATAGAATAGAAATCCAAACAAGTGTAATATAATTTTTTATAAATTATTACTAAAAATAGGCTATTCAGATGACATTAAGCCCCATATTTCACCACCATCACCGAGAACAAATCCATTTTAGGCTATGTGCCTGTGACGGTGAACCTAACAAAGATGGTCTTGATTTTTCACCAATGTTTTGGTCTTCCTTGGTCCCTATGTCCAATTGGAGTATATTGGAACGCTACTCTTGGAAGTCTATTTCTTCCCATTCTTCTCAGATGATTTTTCCATTCTTGTTGGTATCTTTCTATATCTTCATCTAAACTTGGTACTCCATGTTTTTCTCTGACTATTTAACTCATGCCCCAAATGGGAGTCAATGACCAATGACATTTCAATGAATTTTGTTTTACAACCAACCAGTCTTTTTTACCTCGATTTTATCAGTTTAATTTTATCACTTTAAAAATCAAGCTCCTCCTTTTAACATTCTCAATAGTTCAGACTATTATTTTTGCAGTGACTGACTCTCTAAGAAATACGTTGAATATAACAATTCATAATATATTAAGATGTAAGAATTCTAGAATGCATGTGGCTATCAGATTGTATATATAGTGCACAAATGTAACCAGATTGTGTTTGCGGGATATAATATAAAACATTTGTAGCATTTGATTATACCACAAAAAAAACACTGTTTGCACTTTCGTAAACGTATTATTTTCCAGGTAATAACGTTCCAGAAAAATATAATTGACATATTTACATCATAGGACATCAGAAATTAATTAATGTACAGTATGGTGTGTTTAATTTTTTCTCTACTAGGGTGCATTCTTATAATATTGCGATCCTTTGGCAATAAATAATATGATCTGGTTGCAGTGATAAATAAGTGAAACATAACAAGCGTTTTTCAATTGTTTTGAAACATCGCCGTTTGCATTAAATATGTAAATATTTTAAAATAACTGTATTTAAATAATGATTTGTGAGTGAACAGCTTAATTTTACTTGTTAAATAGTCTTTACAAATGCCACTCTTGATTTCCAAATCCTCTAGATAAATTCACTCCTCACTTTGTGAATCGTGAATTTATAGATGATTTGGAAATCACTTGTGGCATTACTTATGATAATTGTGTTCCTTTGGTATCCAGTCTATTAATTCCTAACAGTGAACGTAAGAAGGGCATTTGGCTTACTCTAGGTTTATGAGAATTTATTTTATTTACAATTCAAATTTCACTTCCGTATTTTAGAGTAGCTTTTGATGTGATGTTATGTAATCTTAGTTTTGTATCTGTCCTCATTTGTTTCATAATTCATAATGTGAAATTTCTTATTAGAAAATAGTTTTAGATTGCATGTTATAGTTCGATACCTATGTGTCCTTGCTTAGTATTGCAGATTAAGGATTGCATTTAGAACTATTTACACTAAGTAGTGTATTGACCCTGAAAGGAAAACAAAAATAATACACATCGTGTTAAAATGTCCTCATCAAACGAAATTGTAACCTTGCATAGAAAAAAACTTGGATTGTAATCGGTGATGTCTGGGTGCCCTTCAAGTCCTCCATAACTGGAAATTACAGTGCACTTCCTACAATTGAAAATGTTTTCTTAAGGGAAATTGCGATCCCAAATTTATAGTACTATTTATTTATTTATTTTTATTTATTTATTTGTTTTACCTTATGGAGTTAAGACCGTAAGGTCTTCTCTTCCACTTCACAAGGGTTAAGTTATACATATAATAACAATTATGAATTATCTACATGTTGATTAATGTTACATTATAATAGATATAGGCTACACAATATAAAGTTGACAATGGAAATAAATAAAAAAATTAATAATAATAATAATAATAATCTCTAATTTGATTAAGTAAATGGCTTAGTAAAGGAAGTTTAAAATATAGAGGAATAATAAAAGTATACACGGAACACGGTTATATACTCGTATTATACTAGCTAATACCGGGCGTGCGCTGCTACGCCTAAATAAATGAAAATTAATGTGCTTTTATGTTTAGTTGAATTAGCAAAAGGAAAAATAATTATAGATTTAAATTTTTTAGATATTCCGGGCTGTTTAACCGGCGTTGCCCGGGAATCTGCTCATCCCGATCTTCTCATAAATGAGCTGAAAGACAAAAAAATAATGTACTTCTTATGATTAGTTAAATAAGTAAAATAATTATAAATGTATATCGTAATAATTATCAGTGTCCCCGTACTTAATACCCGGTGTTGCCCGGGAACTTACTTATCTTGATCTTCTTGGCACAAATGAGCTAAAAGCAAAATTCGTTATTGTGAGTTATCCGTAAAAGAATGCCGGCCATGTGCTGCTATGCTTGCACAGGAATCTACGTACATGACTCGATTTTCTAAGCATCAATGAAAGACAAAAATGGTTATTGTGAGTTATCAGTAAGACATAAACATATGCTGTCGTTGACTTTTTTGTAGAGCTTTGTGAGATATCAATTCTGTGTACATTAATTTTGTGTATTTATTATGGTTTAGGCAGCTTAAGCCATTTAAGCGTCCAAAAGCTACATTTTTCACGTTTTCCACTACAATGGGCGATTTTTAACGGTGTAGGAGTTGAGTATCACAACTCTCTTTTAACCTATGTTCATCCCGGGAATCTCCTGAACATTTTACAAAAAGTCCCATCACAATCGGATCAACGGTATGGCCGCGCATAAAGTACGAACAAACAAACAAACAAACATTCATTTTTATATATTAGTTTGACTAAGGAAATATGTAGTGAGTTTTTTCTTGAACTGTTTTTTAGTCGAGCAGTCCTTGATATACGAGGGGAGGGAATTCCAGAGTCGGGTGGCTGAAACAAGGAAGGATGAGGAATAGTGAGATGTTCGATGTAAAGTAACATCTAGAGTTAAATTTTCTCTCGATCGTGAGTTTAAGTTATGGTGAGATGATAATGAATGGAAGCGAGTAGATATAGTATCAGCATATTAATAACACAGAATGAATAATAATAAATATATTGTTAGTTTATTGATATTCAGCTACTAATATACCTTAATTAATTTTCCTATGATTTATTTTGGTTTAATTCCCTGTGTAATTATGGATAAATATTTGATATTGAAAGGAGATACATTCCTTTTTGAACGCTTATTTTGATTTTTAAAAATCAAGAATTTTATATTTTTAATTAATACAAAATTTTGATAATTACCTACATTTATGATTTTTTACTTTCGCGCTGTAGCCGAGTGGTTAAGGCAGGAAGCCTTGGTGCTGTGCTACGGGACTAGAGCTGGTTCGAGTCTCCATGGGGAAGAAATGTTCTCGTGGTATTTCGGCCAGTATGGGACCGGTGCCCACCCAGCATCGTGAGGCATTTGGGTAGCTACAATAAGTAGCGGTTCCAGGTTGAGAAAACCAGCTATAACGGCTGGGGGACTCGACATGCTGACCACATGTCACCCCTACACTGACTGATGATCATCTACTTCTGTGAATGACATATGTGGATATGAGTCCAGCAGCCGGCTGGTAGGCTAAAGGCCTTCCTAGGCCTCTTCCCTAATGTTATGCAGTTAAGATTATATATATAAAAAAAAAACAAATGTATTGCTTACTGTTCTGTCTGTCCCCTTCAATAACCTTGTAAAAACCGTTCAGTTTCGCCGGAATCTTCCGTGAAGGTTTCTCAGGATGCGGCGAGTGTTTAAGGCCCGTTATCTATTATGTTCTAAAATCATTAGGTGTAGGAGTTCACCTCAAACGAAAACCTTAAAAATCGCTATAGCAGATCGTAATTTCCGATTTTTTACAAACAACAACTCGGAAAATCCTATTAAAATAAACGGAAGGTAAAATGTATTAATCAAAAAATAAGCGAAATCCCAACCGTTAGAAGTGGGGGTTCAACTTTGATTTTTATTAAAAAGTTACTTCTAGCAACCGCCCATGTTTTGGTTTCCATCACAGTGTAAATACCAAAATAATTAATTAAAACCCTCAATATATTATTTGGTCCATTCGCCTCGCCGAGGTTTTTTTCGATGTAAGCGTGGCTGCCTTTGTCTCGCAGCGGGCGCGGGTTCGGGTCCGGGTCCGGGGCAAGCTCCTGGGTGGGAAGATTTTTTTGGGTTTTTTTCCTCGCCTATGAGACAAATGTCAAGGAAACGTGGGGGGTCCAAACGGTTCCCCCGAAAAATCATCCGGCCATCATAATCAGCAATCATCCTTACCATTTATCATCAAACCCCCCTCGCGTGTGGTAGCAAGCAACTGGAAGCTCCCACACACTCTATAATTTTCCTAGTAAACGCTGCAAAAGCCATAGGCATAAAAATGCTTAGGAATGCAGTGAAAGACCTGCCTTCGGGCAGAATTACTACCTACCTACCTAATATACGCTTTCCACTTTACAGCAGTTCGCCCTTGATTCCTGCTTTCCAGCGATTCCTATCTTCCCATTGTCCCTCTTCCATACCCCTCTTCATCATGGCATCATATATTCCTTCATACCAGTTTCTTCTACTTCTCCCCTCTTCCTTCTACCTGGTACTATCCAATCTAACACCCGTTTAGGCCATTGGTCTTCCGAAATCCGTTGTACATGTCCATACCACTGTAAAGTTCTCTTTGTTATCCTTTCGATAACAGTTTCTTGTGCATCCATTTCTTGTCTGATATATGTATTTCGTATATGTTGTAGCCTGGATATTCTCATACTTCTCCGTAATCCATCCATTTCTGTCGCCAAGATTCTTTTCTGCATCCTTTCATTTATTGTCCAGCTTTTCTGATTCATATGTAAGTGTACTTTCTATTATTGTCTGTATAATCTTTTTTTTTTTTGTTTTTTCTGGTCAAATTTCTATTCCATAAAAGACCATTCAGGGATCTAATCGCCTTCCTTGCACAATTTACTCTGTTAATAATATATTTTTCACAAGTACCAGATTTATCTATTATAGATCCAAGATATTTAAATTCTTCAATATATTCAATTATCATATTATTTATCTGTAGGTCTTCTGAACTTCCTCCGATTATCATATATTCTGTTTTGATATAATTTATCTTCAGTCCACCTACCTCAAATGCATCTACCAACTTTCTAATCATATATTCTATATCTGAGGTTGGATTTTGAGCGGCGCAGAATTACTATGGATGGATATTTAATTTATTTAGGCGTAGCAGCGCACGCCGGGTATTAGCTTGTTCTACATAAGTACAGTTGAATCAAGTAATTGAAATCAATAATTAAATTATTTATTTTAACCATAATATGAAATAGTTAATAAATTATAATATATTAACCTATTACTAATTCTGTAATTTGAATATCGTCGCAAGAGAAAGAAATAAAAAAAATATAACTTTGACTATTTAACTCATGCCCCAAATGGGAGTCAATGACCAATCACGTTCCAATGATTTCTGTTTTACAACCAATCAGAGTCGTGTTTCACGAAATATTTATCAGTGTTATAATTACCATATTAAAGAAAGCTCCTCCTTACAATATTGCGTTCCTTTGGCAATAAATAGTATGATCTGGTTGCAGTGATAAACAAAAGAAGCAGTAGAAGCGTACCTATCATTTCTCATTTGTTTTCAAACATCGCCGTTTACATTAAATATATAAATATTTTTAAAATAACTATAGTTAAATAATTATTTGTGAGTAAAACAGCTTAATTTTATTCGTTAAATAGTCCTAACAAATGCCACTCTTGATTTCCAAATTCTCTAGATAAATTAACTCCTCACTTCGTGAGTCGTGAATTTATCGATAATTTGGAAATCACTCGTGGCATTACTTATGACAAATATGTCCTAGTTTTCATGTCATAGCTACTTTTTTTTTACATAAGACAACTTTTAAGCTATATATTTGAAGTTGGGTCCAGAAAGTAGCTGAACCTTGCATTCGACTTGTATAAGAAAGAATGATATGTGTGATTGGATTTGTGAATGACACCTACACTTAGTAAGTGGGACAAGAGCCAAAACAATTCCATCACCTCCCTTGTACTTCGTACAAAACAACAGCTGATCAATTGGGTGGAACAGTAGATTTGTAACCCGTTTGTTCTGTGAAAAAAAGCAAGCAGGTTCATGGGAACAGGTTGAAATTAACACAAAGGATTTTGATTTATTTGTTGGTACTAAGTTACGGGAATTCCAATTTTCTTCATAGTGAATAATGTATATCGATACCTTTATCTCATAATTAATCGCTTCCAATCAGAAATATTTTTAATTTCAATTTTATTTTGAGACGATTCAAATAAATTAAGCATTAGCTCAATTCTAGAAATGCATGCTATTAGCCCTATGTATTATAAAATATTGGAGACGTCAGTTACTATCGGAAAGATTTCTAAATTCAAATCGTGAAAGATTGGCATGCTACGAGTTATTGGTAAATCCAGATCATTGGATAAACTTGGGTAAATTTCTGGACAAAACGCGGAAAATAAGAACAATACTCATTCATGAATAAATACATGTTATCAAAATGCAATACCATTAATTCTTATTAATTATACATAATTAATGTATAATGTTATTGCATTATTATGTAATTGTAATATTATGTGTTTTCTTTATAAAATTGTAATATTATTGTTTCCTTTCTGTTTTTTCTTTATCTTCTTCTTCTTCTTCTTAAACTTAATTTGTAGGATTTTCATCCTGTTTTTTTCCAAAATCACTCCTCGGAGGAAGACATATTGGATGCGCATTCACTGGCTATCATCTCTTGGCTGGTCTTCCTCTTGTTATTCTCCCGTCCGTTGGTCTATCTTCTTTAGCTCTTTTTGCAAGCCGGTTTCTTCCATTCTTTCTATATGACCCTTCCGATATTTTCGTCTATCTATAATAAATTTGGTTATATCTTGAATATGACATTTGTCCCTAATTTCTGTGTTGTGTATTTTATCAAACAATGTTTTCCCCTGATAGTTCTTAAGATTTTCATTTCGCATGTGCTTATTATTTGTTTACTTTTTGTTGTATCAGCCCTATTTTCTGCTCCATATACGATAACTGGTCGAACTATCGTTTTGTATATGCGGGTTTGCTTTCTATTGACATATGTTTGTTGCGCCAAATTAAATCTTTCATATACCCTGATATATTTGCTGCTTTATAAGCTTGTTTATTTACTTCTTTTACGCTAGGAAAAGGTCTACGATTTGGAAAAAGAAAAACATATTAAGAATTGCTACTTGGAATGTTATGTCTTGGTTTTTTCTTTATACTATTACCAATTATTACTTTATTGTAACGGACTGTCAACAGCAGGTACGGCTTACTGCCCGTGCGGCCCATATTTGTAAATAATATTGTAAATATCTTATTTTTAGACTAATAAAGTCCTACTGCTACTATAAGTACTCTTGTCGTGCCAACTTCTCTAAAAAAATTCTTAAACTGAAAATATGTAAAACTATTATTCTCCCAGATATATTGATACAAAACGTAGACTCTTACTTTAAGGGAGGAAAATATATTTCGAGTATTTGATAATAAAGCTCTTAGGAAATATTTTGGCAAAGAAAGATGGACAGACAAGTGAATGCAGAAGACTTACATAACAGTGAGCTACGTTATTTTTATAGGAAACTAGATATAATAAGAATAGTTAAGTCTTGTAGACTGCGATGGACAGGATATGTGGTACGAATGGGGAATCAAAGACGTGCAATGGAAGCTTCTTGTAGGAAAACTAGAGGGAAAAAGCCCAGTTGGTAGACCAAGAATAAGGTGGGAGAATTACATTAACTATGATTTAAAGGAAGTAGATTATACAGGGGATGATAGGAAAACATTGGTTCAGGATAGGGATGTATGGAGAGCTTATGTCCGCGCGGCCATGAACCTACGGGTTCGATAGTGCCAGTGAGTTAGTTAGACATTACTGTTATTGTCTACATTCTTAAGTGTTGTGCAAGTGAAATGTATAGTAAAATAAATTACTTACGAAGCATTGAAATTGATCCTAAGTTACAGTCGTGATTACCTTGACGACTAAGGTAAACAACGAGAAAAGTTGAGCCAGATTGATTGAGAGATGAGTTTGAACTCGGCACTTCCCAAATACGAGTCTAAAACGCTACCGTCACAACTAACTCAAATCTAAGATAAATTAATAAAATGTGTTTTTCTTTAAGTGCCTACACTAGAACTTTTTCTTCTTCTTCTTTACCGTAGTTTAACCTCTCCTTTTGTAGTTACTTTTATGTGCCCTACGTCACCGGCCCTTGAAGGATACTAATAATTTATTTATATACTGATTTTTAATGTTTACACATTTTTCTGTGTCTAAAGTTTTATTTTCCTTCTCCACTCGTCTCTATGTATCCACTCTATTTCTTCCAGTCCTCCTGTTCTCATGCCAGTTCTTATTTCTTGCATCCACGCGTTTCGAGGTCTTGCTTTCCTTTTTCTTCCAGGTGGACACCATTCCAATGTTTTCCTGGGTAAACTTTCTTCTTGTATTCGTCGTACGTGCCCATACCAGTTGCTTGTATCTTATATAATCTACTATTGAACATCTAATATTCATTTTTTCTCGTATGACATATTTGTTATTTTTCTAATTTTGAACATCTTGCTGCTCTCCTTATGAAATTCATTTCCATCAACATACGTTTTTGTTGAATTTCCAAACTTCAGCTCCATATGTGACAGTACTTCTCACTATTGAATTATATATTTGTAGCTTATTTTCTTCTGGTTATATGTCTGTTTCATATGACTCCATTCATCATTGCTGTTATTGCTCTACCTTTATTTATTCTGTTCTTAATATCACTTTCTTGTTTATTCTTTTTATCTACATTTACTCCCAGATACTCGAATTCTTAACATCCTCTAATATACCCCATCTGATCTTCTAACATTAAATCTTCGCTTTATAATAATAATAATAATAATAATAATAATAATAATAATAATAATAATAATAATAATAATAATAATAATAATAATAATAATAATAATAATAATAATAATGGTAATGATAATAATAATAATAATGATAATAATAACTCTAGGGCACTATCGATTCCGAAGTTCAAGGCCGCGCGGACATAAGCTCTCCATACATCCCTATCCTGAAAAAATGTTTCCACTCATCCCCTGTACAATCTACTTCCCTCAAATCATGATTGTTATTCTCCTACCTCATTCTTGGTCTACCAACTAGACGTTTTCCTCTGGATTTCCTACAAGAAGCTTCCAATTCCCTCTTTCATTCCACATTCGTGCCACATGTCCTGCCATCTCAGTCTACGGGACTTAACTCTTCTTAATAATATAGGGAAGTTCGGATAATGTAGACCCTTCGGTTTGAGTGGACCCTGTTAATATCTTCTTTAATTAGTGCTGCCCTCGAACAGAAAATGTTTTAAATTCTTCCCCTCATCAGCTTTGACGTGTTCAAGGCTGGTTTCTTTTATTCTTTGTGCTAAGAAGGGTTTATTTGCGATGTTTATGAAAATCACTTTAAAAGTTTTTTCAAGCTAAGAAACAGTTCTTAATTTCTGCTTTTAATATTACAAATGTCGGAAAAAAACTCCTAAATATATTGTATTATGTAGATGCTGTTTTAATATACTGACGGGTTTGGTTTGATATTATGTGACATGGCGGCTGTATAAGATAATTCAACATAACAAAGGAATTCTGTTAATGAGGACCATCCATGAGGATGTGGGTCCACTTTACAGGAATACGTATATTTTATCAATGAGGATGCTATCTGTAAAAAGTCATTCACTTAATTAAATTTATTTAATATCCTTGTAATTTTACTAAACCCAAAGACCGTCGCTTTCTGCAGTTGAATGACGTGTGAATGTTATAATCAACAATGCTTTTTCAAAGCATTAAATAAATATCAACACTTTTTAATTATGATCAGTCATAAATATTTTCAGATTAATCTGTGCCTGTCTGTATATAAATTTAATAGAGTAAATAAACTTAAAAATAGACTAAAAGCTTTGGTGGACTCTAGGGTTCATTCTATCCGAATATGGGGGTTTAAATGGGCCTTTCTTGTAATGTGAAAAAAGTTTATAAATTATGAAGATGTTTCCATATTTGAATAAAACAACAATGCTGCTGCATAGTTACAACACTAATGATAATCATTATTCAACAAAATTCAAATCCCCTTAATTAAAAGAAGAAAAACAACTAATTCAAAACAGGGGTCCAAATTACAAGAAATTCCTCTAATAATAATTATGATAATGGTAATGATAATAATAATAATAATAATAATAATAATAATAATAATAATGGAACATTAATAAAACTTATTTATAATATTTGGGCAAATGTAAGATTTGTACCAAGCTTTAACAAGCTCTACGTGTCTCTATTGTTTTTACTAATCTTCTATCATAATGGATAAATGAACAGTTTGATATTTCATTAGTTTGTTTTTAAGATCGTTGACCGCATGTGTTGGCATGTTATAATTTCGAATAGAGCCATTTTAAAAATGAAATTTAAACCTACATGCTATCATGTCTACTCTGTACATGTAAGAATGCAATTAAATTTAAATTATAATATGATTAAAATAGTTTTATAAGATATTACTTACTGGATGCAATGAGAAACGTGTCGTTGTGCACTGCAAACTTTCACAACCAGATCTTGCAGTTGTTGTCTCGGTCAGTAGCCTTTGCAGCATCCACCTCTCTCCTGGACCATAAATCTACATAGCTTTATTTCAACATTATCTATAACTTACGTAGGCCTAGGCCCTATATGTAATATTGTCGCAAATAACGCCACTTTTTATATAAGTTTTTTTCGTATCTTAGGCTTTACAAATGCAGATTTGAAGCAACTTTCAAAATTAAAAAGAATTTTTTTTTCTCATTTATAAGAAAACCCATAATGTGCAAATAATAATAATAATATTTACTCGTAAAAGAAGGAATTCCTTTGGATATCGAGAAACGTGTGACTTCGTACATGTAGTAAGTTGAAGAACCTGTGGTCAACCTGAGGAAGTTGACTCTGATAAAAAGCCATATATAAGCCAACAACTTTTATAAGATTCATGATGTGTTCCGTTGAAGTATTATTCAAAATTAATATAAAATTATGGAATATTCACCTGAAAGATAAACGTACTCGAAGAGATGGAAATCATGAAAGCAGCTCACAACAACGACAACCTGATAAACGAAAACGAACCCAATACATGCAACCCCTCTACCAGGTCTTCAGTGAAACACCAGTTTTGAATCCTGCCGATGATGGGACAAGTCCCGAAAGCGCTACAGTTAAATAATAATTAATTAAGTTGAGGAGACGGACCTTTCGGGTGAATATTCCACAATTTTATATTAATTTTATAAGCCAACAGTAGACTATTAAAAGTGTAAAGTGATCCCACAACAGGCCTCAGGAGGCCTTTGGGGTAGTAGGAGGTTAAGGCTCCCACTTTTTCTAGACAATCGGCACTTGATGTCAGCCGGGTTGTCAGCCCTGCGTGACGGCCGCCTTTACCCCAGAACAAGCGTCTGGTACTCATTTCCGTTAGAGGCTGAGTCGATCCCAGGGCCATAGTGCCGCCAGAGGGTTTGGGTCAGTTTAAAAATCCTGACCCCAACGGGACTTGAACCCTCGACCCTCTGGCTTGTAGCTCAGTGCCTTAACCACTACGCTACGGCGTGCCCCACAGTAGACTATTACAAAGACTATTTAACTCATGCCCCAAATGGGAGTCAATGACCAATCACGTTACAATGATATTTTATTTACAACCAATCACAGTCGTGCTTCGCCTAGAATTTACCACCTAAAGTTTATCATAATAAAGAAAGCACCTCCTTTTTAACATTCTGAATAGGTCATAGCATTATTTTGCAGTGACTGACTCACTAAGAAATACGGCTACCAGATTGTATATATAGTGCATGAGTGTCAACACATGCCGCATGCAGGAGTCAATATAAAACATTTGTAGCAATTGATTATACCACAAAAAAAAAACACTGTTTGCACTTTCTTAAATGTATTTTTTCCCAGAAAAATATAATTGTCATATTTACATCATAGGACTTCAGAAATGAATATACAGTTTGATGTGTTTTATTTTTTCTCCACTAGAGTGCATTCTTACAATATCGCGTTCCTTTGGCAATAAATAATATGATCTGGGTGCAGTGACGAACAAAATAAGCAAATGAAGCGTACCAATCGTTTCTCATTTGTTTTCAAACATCGCCGTTTACTTTAAATATATAAATATTTTAAAATAACTATAGTTAAATAATGATTTGTAAGTAAACAGCTTAATTTTATTCGTTAAATAGTCCTAACAAATGTCACTTCTGTTTTCCAAATTCTCTAGATAAATTCGCTCCTCACTTCATGAGTCGTGAATTTATCGATAATTTGGAAATCACTCATGGCATTACTTATGATAAATACCAATTAGATAGCATAACTGTCACAGGATTGTTGATCGGAGCAAGAGGTACTATACCATGAATCTTAGCTAAATTTTGAAATTCCTTAGATTTGGACAGTGTATCTTTCTAAAATTGCCATCGCTGCCATTAGAGGGTTAATTTCAATTTCAATAAACCATCTTTACAAAATGTCTACTTTATAGAATATACTTCAATTACTTACTTACTTACTCACTGGCACTATCGAACCCGTAGGTTCATGGCCGCGCGGACGTAAGCTCTCCATACATCCCTATCCTGAGCCAACGTTTTCCAATCGTTCCCTGTATAATCTACTTCCCTCAAATCATAGTTAATGTTATTCTCCCACCTCATTCTTGGTCTACCAACTGGGCGTTTTCCCTCTGGCTTTCCTACAAGAAGCTTCCATGCAAGTCTTTCATTCTCCATACGTGCAACATGTCCTGCCCATCGCAGTCTACGAGACTTAACTATTCTTATTATATCTGGCTTCCTATAAAGACCATGTAGTTCATTGTTAAGTAGTTTGTTCATCTCTCTTTGGTCCAAAAAATTTCCTAAGAACTTTATTCTCAAATATTTGTAATCTCCTTTCCTCCCTTAAAGTAAGAGTCCATGTTTCACATCCATATAATATAACTGGTAGAATAATAGTTTTATATATTTTCAGTTTAATGTATTTTGAAAGGAGTTGGGACATCAAGAGTCTCTGCAATGCATAATAGCACGCATTACCAGAATTGAGCCTATGCTTAATTTCTTTGTGCATCTCATTTCTATTTGTGATTGTTGTTCCTAGGTATTTGAATTCAGCCACTTCCTCAAAATTTCCCTTATTTGTCATTAACTGTCCATTTCCATTATATAATGTATTTCTACGTGTGGCCATATATTTAGTTTTATTGATATTCACTTCCAGTCCTAATTTCTTACTGTTAAGATTAAAATTTTAAATGTATTTACAAAATGTATTTCACTAATTTGGAAAATTATTTGTCTGTATTACTTTGTCCTTGTGGCAATCCTCTAATGAGGAAAGTTGTATGTAATAAGCATTTGTTATGTGGCACGAATTCTCGATCACTTCATTCTCCGTTCTCAATATGAGAATTCTGTGACTTTTTATTCCCAAGCTCTTGTAACCGGTACACGAGACTCTCGTTGCCGCGCCTCCCTTTCGGCCGCTCTCGCTTACGAGAACGAGCGAAAGTAAGAGTTTGATCACCTTTACCTGACATATCGTGTTTGTAGCGAATCGGCAAGTTAAGATATAATATCACATTTTTGAATGAATTTAAATATCTCTATCTCTCTTTACATAAATATACCCTATATCATCATCATCATCATCATCTTAAGGCAAGACAACTTCAAATGTGAAAGTTTTGGCCTTCTCAACAATCGTCCTCCATGCCAATCTGTCTCTTGCCATATTCAAATTAGTCACTTTCATTTTCCATAGATGGTTCATTGTGTCATCCTCCCATCTGATCTTCGGTCTTTCTATAGCTCTGCCTCCTATAGGTTTCCATTTGTAGAGTTTTTTGACCAGTCTCTGATCATCCATTCTTATCAAATTGGACATCCAATTCTGATAGATCTTATATGGTTTACTATGTTCTGATTTTTTATTAATTTGTTTAGTTCGTTATTTGTTTTGATTCTCCAACAGTTATCAGTTCCTCTATTTGGTCCAAATATTCTTCTTAATATTTTTTTTAAATTAGTAATTTCTGTTTTATTGTTTCTTTTAGGACCCAATTTTTACAAGCATATGTAACTACTGGTCTACTGAGTGTTTTGTATAACCTTATTTTTGCAGCTTTTGATATTAATTTGCTTTTAAATAAGGTTCTATTTGCAAAATAAGCTTTATTCCCATTTACCAATCTTTCTTTAATTTCCTCTTCTAATGTAGTATGTCCATTTACGTTGGTACCTAAGTATTTAAATGATTCTACTGTGTTAATTTGTATATCATCAATTTGTAGATTTTCAGATTTTCTATTGTGATTAAAACTACATTTTAAATATTTTGTTTTCTCATCATTTATTATTAGACCAATTTTTTTTTATTCCTCTTTCAATTTTGTGAAGGTTTCACATTACGCTTGTCTGGTTCTTGCTGTAATCAGTATACTATCTGCATAAGATGCCCTATATATAGGGTTTCCAGTATAAAACCGGACACTCTGCGGCTGGCAGAGTGAAATGCGGACGAGGAGAGAGCGCAGCCTGACGGGTGAAACCCCGTGAGGCGTGTCCGGTTTTATATTGGAAGCCCTGTACAAAGTAATTATAAATTTACCCTACTAAATTCTCAACTACAGTATTCCAACGAGATGTACTGAGTGTGGACTTGCCACACGTGAACACTTTAATTAATTTGGCTTGTGTCTTTGAAAACAATCCAAGATGTTGGAAGGTCAAGTCAGTGTTTTATATGAAGAGATTGATAGTGTTGCTTGTTAACGACATTCTCGTTGGCAAATGACTTGTTTCTCTAACAATATTTTTTTTTCAATTTTTTATCTGAAATAATTTGTAGCTCTTCATTCAATACCCTCCTGATCATTTCCCCCTACTACAACATTTTAAGGACGATTTTTAACTTTTCTCTTAGTCAGTTGTATTGTAGGATGGAGACACAATAACTGGGGTAATATTATATATATATATATATATATATATATATATATATATATATACACGCCCATTAATATATATAAGTTACACCAAAAATGAGGTCGGAGAATAACATTAACCATAATTTGAGGGTAGTAGGTAGATTATACAGGGGATGATTGAAAAAAATAATTCAGGATAGGGATGTGTGGAGAGCTTATGCTCGTACGGTCACATGAATCTACGGGTTCGATAGTGCCAGTGAGTATTATATATATATATATATATTCATATATTTATTTATTCAATGCCCCAGGTTGTCATTTCGACATATCTGATGTTCTCTCCTGGCATTTGCGTAATTGTAACCCACTTCTGAAGTTGGGGCGCCTGGAAGGCGGAGTTACATTACCCCGATGATATGATGGGTGATAATTGATAATAGAGCGCCAGGAGAGTTCTGAACCTAAACTTAACCTAAATTTCAGACAATGGGCAACCACAGGAATAATTCCCTTAAGGAAAACTTCCTACGGTTTGGCCGGGAATCGAATCCAGGACTTCATGAACAGTAGTCAGAAACGGTGACTACTATTCCATGAGATTGGTCATAAGTGTAGGCTATAGGCCTATATATTTTTTATTTATTTAACGGACCGGTTTTATTTTTTTTATTTAGACTTTTTTTTTCAAAATACAGCCTATATGATTGACGAACAAACTGAACTGCATGCCTACATGCCCAGAACGCATGTTGCCTTTATATCTGGCTCCTGGTCTCACATCCATAAGTTCCATTTAAGAGGCAAACTATCATCCAGGCAGTTCAGGGCTGTCATGTGGTCAACATGTCGATTCCCCCAAACGTTGGCTGGCTTTTTCAAGCTAGAGCGCTATTTATTGTACATACCTTAATTTCTTAGGAAGCAGGATGGTCATACTGGCCGAAATTTCATGAAAAATGTCTTTACTCATAGGGACTCGAAACAGTACATGATCCATAGTTCTGCACTAACACATTGTGCATTAGTTCATGATTGACGCATGGGGGATATGTTTGTCGAATAGAATTTTATTTAATATTTATGTCTGGTTCTAATCTGTACTTTCAAGTTTTTATGTGGATAGGATTTTACGAAGTCAAGACATACCAACCTTACTTGATGAAAGTGTAAATTGGGTGGTACCAAAAATAAATTACCGAAACAGAATTACAGCAGCACAAATGGAATTTCTGCGACAAGTTGAAACTTGTATAAGATTTTATGGAATTGAAAATAGAGTAATTAGAAAAGAGCTTAAAATAAAGCGTACAGTAAAACTTCATCTTCGCAGACAATGTAATGATATGGGGAAAACAGTTGCAGAAGAATATGGTTTAAAAATAAATATTGAGAAAACTGCAGTCATGAAAATATCTAGAAACCAGAACGAAGATTGGAATATTAAGTTATCAGGCATAAATCTACAAAAAGTGGAAAAAGTTACATATTTAGGAACGGTGATAAATGCAAATGGAAAAATGCAGACTGAAATCAGTAAAATAATAGAGAAAAGTTTAAAAATTTATAATTTAACTAAATAATTAATCTGGAATAAAGATATGCCCATCAAGAGTAAAATGGAAATGTATAAAACTTATTTCAAACCAGTTCTAACATATGCAGCTGAGACGTGGACATATGCAAGGGATTTGAGCAGAATCCAACCTACAGAAATGAAATTCTTACGTGAAATGGTACATAAAACAAGGAGAGATAGAATAAGGAATGACAAATCAGAGAGATATTAAGTGTAGAAAAATTAACAGACATAGAAAAGAATAGACTAAAATGGTTCGGACATTTAAAAAGAATAGAAAAGGAAAGACTACCTCAAAGACTGTTAAACTTCAAGATACAAGGAAAACGACCACGAGGTAGACCACGAGAAAGATGGATTAATAAAGTGAAGAAAACTCTACGACAGAGAGGATACGACTGAGAAGAACTAAAAAGAAGCAAATCATGGGAAGATAGAGACGGTTGGAGGCATATTTGGAATCGATCTTCCGAAAGGAGGACACGATAAGAGAATGATAATACTTACTTACTCACTGAAAGTCCTAACATTCCATGTTCCTAGGAACATGTCCCTGTGTTTGAGCCTTTGGCATGGGTTCCCTGAAGTAGTCCCCGCCCGGAGAACCGAATGGGGGACTATTTGACCTCCGGATAATTTTACCCCAGTTGAACCCATGTCCGCATTTCTTGACAGTTGTATTTTTACGGTGAAAGATCGTCACTCTTTCGACCAAGGTACTTTTTTCGTCTGGCTTATCACCTTCGACCAGTCCGGCATGGGTAACCCTATCAGCAGCAATGCTACCGCCGGCATAGCTCTCAGGATCATTTAAGCACGCAAGCCACTCCGCCACGACAAGGTAAAGATACCATGGAGGGTAAGAGAATGATAATACAGAAAATAAACTATAAGACTGACGATTAGTATGGAAAACCTGTGTAGAAAGATTTCAAGCAGAAATACTCTCTAAAAAGAGGAATGAGAAATCTTGAAATATCAAGGAAGATGTGGAGATATTTGTGATGCCGAAAAAGACACTTGCGACCATATTGCGAAGTGTAGATGGTGATAGTGATATGTGAGGTCATGGTGTTATATATAGGAGGATATGATTAAAGGAAATATCACTATGAGGTATAATTTAAATTTTAAAATAAATTATTTTCAACTCACCTCGTTCCCATCAACTAACAGATGAAGTAAGGTACAGTGATCCTGGACGAAAGAACATCGGTCGTGAAATTACTGATAATCAGGGGTGGATTTTCCCCCCGGTGGTGGAGTCAAGATGCGCGCACACGAACCGTTCACAGTACGGGAAGGCGAGTGAAGACAGAACAGCAAACCCGTGTTTACAAGTACCAAAACAAGTACACACGTATACAGCAAAACTGAACCTACACAGACGTAATTGTAAACCGGGCAAGATAAGGGTCACGTTATCATGACTAACGTGTGGTTTAAAATGCAAACGAACTTGTAACATATTAATACTGCTAATATATAACTATATAACATACATACTAGTTGATTGCCTACAGGTATTTATTATACGAGGGCGGATCGGAAAGTAACGCACAATAATTTTTTTCTGCCTTGGTATTGCAGCTAGAATGTTGAAATTTCACAGAGATATAGTTTGAAGTTTTCACTACAGATGGTATTTTTTTCTCAGGTGCACCTCTTGCGAGAGAAGCTTGAACTATGCAACAAAGATGGTGCGCATGCTACAGTCGTCCACCTGTGAGGAACAGAGAAGCGTTGTTCGATTTTTGTGGGCCAAAGGGCATAAACCCAGTGAAATTCACAGGGACATGCGTGGCGTGTATGCGGCCGGCCGACAACAGCAGCAATCCCGCAGAATGTCAGAGGCATTGAGGCGGCAATTCTGAACGACCGGCGTGTGCATCTGTTTGGTCCCATGAAGAAATTCCTGGCCGGCAAACGCTTTGAGACAGATGTGGAAGTGAAATCAGCAGTGCGCAGATGGCTACACTCCAACCAAACGGACTTCTACGAACAGGGCATATTGAAACTGGTAACACGATGGGAAAAATGTGTTGAGAAAGTTGGTGACTATGTCGAAAGGTAGGTAAAAGATGTAAGTTCATTTGTGATTTTTTTCATTTTTTTTACTATTGAACTTTTTTAAAAAAAATTATTGCGTTACTTTCCGATCCTCCAGGTGGACGACTGTAGCATGCGCGCCATCTTTGTTGCATAGTTCAAGCTTCTCTCGCAAGAGGTGCACCTGAGAAAAAAAATACCATCTGTAGTGAAAACTTCAAACTATATCTCTGTGAAATTTCAACATTCTAGCTGCAATACCAAGGCAGAAAAAAATTATTGTGCATTACCTTCCGATCCGCCCTCGTAGTTACATACATGTAGTAGACATGTAAGACATACATAATTATGATGGTTGCTGTTGCGTTATCTGTTGCAGTACATGTGCAGCGTCTCGAAAACAAAACTTCTGCAAGTTGGTGATAAACACCATTTAGATTCAGAAAATGTCTTCTCCACGTCACAAGGGGTTGTGGGGGCAAATCGAAAATATATATCGTCACTAGTGTCCAAATTGAACATGGTATTCTGCTCATCGCCTGCCAATATGAACTTTACAGTATACATGACAGAGTAACCAGGTTTATACTCCGCGACGTGTGTGGCGTAGCAGCTGTGTTTCATGCGCAGTGAACACAATACTGCGTATTGGTGTAGAATCTGTAGGTAAATAGCCAGCTCTAGGTTTCGAAACCGGTCTAATTAGAAGACGGGAAATAGGCGAGTTGAACAGAATTTATTTTAAATATTAGATTTGTTTTGTATATATTTCAGTTCTATACTTGGCTTAAACAGTGAGAATTTAGTTTTACAATCAATTGTAATTATCGAAACAGTAACACCAAAAGACTGTATCTGATATAAATTCGTTCTTATTATCTGTCAAATCTGAACATTAAAGATAGGGTGAGTTTTGTATATATCCGTAGCATGTTTTTTTTTTGTAAATAAAACATCATATTACATCAGCTGTTGTAGGTAATTTTATTATACTAATGTGTTAGATTTTCATATAGTTGATAAATATTTTATTTAACCACACTCTAACGTTAGCGACGCATTTCAAAACTCGGCGTGAAAGGACCTGAAAATGTTGTTCAGATATATCTTTTTCAGAGTAATATTTATTGCTTTAACTTCTAGACCCGACAGACATTGTCCTGCCCGAACGTTCAATTCTCGTGTCACGACCGGACGATAAAAAATATGCTAGTTTTTTCCCATAAAAAATCAGTAATTAATAAGTTTGCAAGAAAACTCCTCACTACCATCTGTTGTGGCTCAAGAAGCGTGCATTATGACGTCACATTGTTGTCGCGCGGAATGTCTGTAATGCAGATGACTATATATCTGACATAAAAAATCCTATTATCTGATCGCAACGCCACATACCGGGTCCAATTTTGAATCCAAACCATCCAGGTACGCACTCAAACACACAAAATTGAATCAAAATCGTTTAGGCAGTTTTTAATTTCGGATTTCAAGTTAACTTCCACTTCTAATTGTCTGATTTCGCTGACGCGTGGATAATATCTACCTAGGTTTATTTTAACAAGATATAGTGAGATTCGTTGTGAAACATCGAACATTGTGACCGCTAGAGCGATTTTAAATTTTCACTTCATGTGAATACCTACACCTAATGGTTTTAGAGGGCCGAATTGTGAATCTAAAACATCCAGAGACCGACTCAAACAATCACAAAAAAATTCATCAAATCGGTGCAGTCGTTTAGACAGTTTTAATTTCGGATTTCAAGTAAACCTCCATTTTTAATTGTCGGATTTCGCTCATTTTTTGACAATAGCTAACTTGGTTTATTTTGATCGAACATTCTTAAATTCGTTGTGAAACATCGAACATTGTGACCGCTAGAGCGATTTTAAATTTTCACTTCATGTGAATACCTACACCTAATGGTTTTAGAGGGCCGAATTGTGAATCTAAAACATCCAGAGACCGACTCAAACAATCACAAAAAAATTCATCAAATCGGTGCAGTCGTTTAGACAGTTTTAATTTCGGATTTCAAGTAAACCTCCATTTTTAATTGTCGGATTTCGCTCATTTTTTGACAATAGCTAACTTGGTTTATTTTGATCGAACATTCTTAAATTCGTTGTGAAACATCGAAAATTGTGTTCGCTAGAGCGATTTTAAATTTTCACTTCATGTGAATACCTACACCTAATGGTTTTAGAGGGCCGAATTGTGAATCTAAAACATCCAGAGACCGACTCAAACAATCACAAAAAAATTCATCAAATCGGTGCAGTCGTTTAGACAGTTTTAATTTCGGATTTCAAGTAAACCTCCATTTTTAATTGTCGGATTTCGCTCATTTTTTGACAATAGCTAACTTGGTTTATTTTGATCGAACATTCTTAAATTCGTTGTGAAACATCGAAAATTGTGTTCGCTAGAGCGATTTTAAATTTTCACTTCATGTGAATACCTACACCTAATGGTTTTAGAGGGCCGAATTGTGAATCTAAAACATCCAGAGACCGACTCAAACAATCACAAAAAAAATCATCAAATCGGTGCAGTCGTTTAGACAGTTTTAATTTCGGATTTCAAGTAAACCTCCATTTTTAATTGTCGGATTTCGCTCATTTTTTGACAATAGCTAACTTGGTTTATTTTGATCGAACATTCTTAAATTCGTTGTGAAACATCGAAAATTGTGTTCGCTAGAGCGATTTTAAATTTTCACTTCATGTGAATACCTACACCTAATGGTTTTAGAGGGCCGAATTGTGAATCTAAAACATCCAGAGACCGACTCAAACAATCACAAAAAAATTCATCAAATCGGTGCAGTCGTTTAGACAGTTTTAATTCGGATTTCAAGTAAACCTCCATTTTTAATTGTCGGATTTCGCTCATTTTTTGACAATAGCTAACTTGGTTTATTTTGATCGAACATTCTTAAATTCGTTGTGAAACATCGAAAATTGTGTTCGCTAGAGCGATTTTAAATTTTCACTTCATGTGAATACCTACACCTAATGGTTTTAGAGGGCCGAATTGTGAATCTAAAACATCCAGAGACCGACTCAAACAATCACAAAAAAATTCATCAAATCGGTGCAGTCGTTTAGACAGTTTTAATTCGGATTTCAAGTAAACCTCCATTTTTAATTGTCGGATTTCGCTCATTTTTTGACAATAGCTAACTTGGTTTATTTTGATCGAACATTCTTAAATTCGTTGTGAAACATCGAAAATTGTGTTCGCTAGAGCGATTTTAAATTTTCACTTCATGTGAATACCTACACCTAATGGTTTTAGAGGGCCGAATTGTGAATCTAAAACATCCAGAGACCGACTCAAACAATCACAAAAAAATTCATCAAATCGGTGCAGTCGTTTAGACAGTTTTTAATTTCGGATTTCAAGTAAACCTCCATTTTTAATTGTCGGATTTCGCTCATTTTTTGACAATAGCTAACTTGGTTTATTTTGATCGAACATTCTTAAATTCGTTGTGAAACATCGAAAATTGTGTTCGCTAGAGCGATTTTAAATTTTCACTTCATGTGAATACCTACACCTAATGGTTTTAGAGGGCCGAATTGTGAATCTAAAACATCCAGAGACCGACTCAAAAATCACAAAAAAATTCATCAAATCGGTGCAGTCGTTTAGACAGTTTTAATTTCGGATTTCAAGTAAACCTCCATTTTTAATTGTCGGATTTCGCTCATTTTTTGACAATAGCTAACTTGGTTTATTTTGATCGAACATTCTTAAATTCGTTGTGAAACATCGAAAATTGTGTTCGCTAGAGCGATTTTAAATTTTCACTTCATGTGAATACCTACACCTAATGGTTTTAGAGGGCCGAATTGTGAATCTAAAACATCCAGAGACCGACTCAAACAATCACAAAAAAATTCATCAAATCGGTGCAGTCGTTTAGACAGTTTTAATTTCGGATTTCAAGTAAACCTCCATTTTTAATTGTCGGATTTCGCTCATTTTTTGACAATAGCTAACTTGGTTTATTTTGATCGAACATTCTTAAATTCGTTGTGAAACATCGAAAATTGTGTTCGCTAGAGCGATTTTAAATTTTCACTTCATGTGAATACCTACACCTAATGGTTTTAGAGGGCCGAATTGTGAATCTAAAACATCCAGAGACCGACTCAAACAATCACAAAAAAATTCATCAAATCGGTGCAGTCGTTTAGACAGTTTTAATTTCGGATTTCAAGTAAACCTCCATTTTTAATTGTCGGATTTCGCTCATTTTTTGACAATAGCTAACTTGTTTTATTTTGATCGAACATTCTTAAATTCGTTGTGAAACATCGAAAATTGTGTTCGCTAGAGCGATTTTAAATTTTCACTTCATGTGAATACCT
Organism: Diploptera punctata; assembly: GCA_030220185.1. Lineage (NCBI taxonomy): Eukaryota > Metazoa > Arthropoda > Insecta > Blattodea > Blaberidae > Diploptera > Diploptera punctata. The sequence continues at coordinate 467,627 of JASPKZ010010672.1, forward strand.
ACACCTAATGGTTTTAGAGGGCCGAATTGTGAATCTAAAACATCCAGAGACCGACTCAAACAATCACAAAAAAATTCATCAAATCGGTGCAGTCGTTTAGACAGTTTTAATTTCGGATTTCAAGTAAACCTCCATTTTTAATTGTCGGATTTCGCTCATTTTTTGACAATAGCTAACTTGGTTTATTTTGATCGAACATTCTTAAATTCGTTGTGAAACATCGAAAATTGTGTTCGCTAGAGCGATTTTCAAATTTTCGTTTCAGGTGAACTACTACATCTAATGATTTTAGAACACAGTACATAACGGCTAAACACTAGCTGCATCTGAAACCCTGTATATACAAATGTTCACGAAGATCGATTGAACGGTTTAGAAGTCAATAAAGGAAGACAGACCCACATACATTCATACAGAGGGACCCACGACATTAACTCCATACAGAACATACGGATTTTTACACCTTGAAAAAGCCATTGATTCCGGTCGTCCTTCGACTCGCGAATCACGGTACCAGAGGTGGGCATGCTAACCAGTCCACCAGAGTATACGATGAACAACATATTTTAAAGGAACTCCACATGCAACCTTCAAAAGAAAAGATATCCACCTATAGAGACATGTATCTCGAATGTCACCAAATATGATCCATAATGCAGTTCTTCGGTATCACTCAGGAGGACAACTTGGATGTCCACAAAAACGTCTTTTAAACCCTGTCTAGTTGAGACCTAAACATGTTGGCCTAAATTCATAAATGCTGGTAATTACAATTGAAGTAGTTCTTGTTATATTTCCGTTAAACAATTTGGTTGTTAAATACAAAATTGGCATCTGGTTAATCAGTCGTCCTCAACTAAATTATTAAACTTCATCAAGTAGTTAAAATATAGAGGCCTTTCAAAAACAATGTTTCATCTTCAGTATTTTAACTGGTACCAACTGGAACTACTTGATCAAGTAGTTAAAATATAGAGACCTTTCAAAAACAATGTTTCATCTTCAGTATTTTAACTGGTACCAACTGGAACTACTTGATCAAGTAGTTACAATATAGAGACCTTTCAAAAACAATGTTTCATCTTCAGTATTTTAACTGGTACCAACTGGAACTACTTGATCAAGTAGTTACAATATAGAGACCTTTCAAAAACAATGTTTCATCTTCAGTATTTTAACTGGTACCAACTGGAACTACTTGATCAAGTAGTTACAATATAGAGACCTTTCAAAAACAATGTTTCATCTTCAGTATTTTAACTGGTACCAACTGGAACTACTTGATCAAGTAGTTACAATATAGAGACCTTTCAAAAACAATGTTTCATCTTCAGTATTTTAACTGGTACCAACTGGAACTACTTGATCAAGTAGTTAAAATATAGAGACCTTTCAAAAACAATGTTTCATCTTCAGTATTTTAACTGGTACCAACTGGAACTACTTGATCAAGTAGTTAAAATATAGAGACCTTTCAAAAACAATGTTTCATCTTCAGTATTTTAACTGGTACCAACTGGAACTACTTGATCAAGTAGTTACAATATAGAGACCTTTCAAAAACAATGTTTCATCTTCAGTATTTTAACTGGTACCAACTGGAACTACTTGATCAAGTAGTTACAATATAGAGACCTTTCAAAAACAATGTTTCATCTTCAGTATTTTAACTGGTACCAACTGGAACTACTTGATCAAGTAGTTACAATATAGAGACCTTTCAAAAACAATGTTTCATCTTCAGTATTTTAACTGGTACCAACTGGAACTACTTGATCAAGTAGTTACAATATAGAGACCTTTCAAAAACAATGTTTCATCTTCAGTATTTTAACTGGTACCAACTGGAACTACTTGATCAAGTAGTTACAATATAGAGACCTTTCAAAAACAATGTTTCATCTTCAGTATTTTAACTGGTACCAACTGGAACTACTTGATCAAGTAGTTACAATATAGAGACCTTTCAAAAACAATGTTTCATCTTCAGTATTTTAACTGGTACCAACTGGAACTACTTGATCAAGTAGTTACAATATAGAGACCTTTCAAAAACAATGTTTCATCTTCAGTATTTTAACTGGTACCAACTGGAACTACTTGATCAAGTAGTTACAATATAGAGACCTTTCAAAAACAATGTTTCATCTTCAGTATTTTAACTGGTACCAACTGGAACTACTTGATCAAGTAGTTACAATATAGAGACCTTTCAAAAACAATGTTTCATCTTCAGTATTTTAACTGGTACCAACTGGAACTACTTGAAGAAGTTTAATAATTTAGTTGAGGACGACTGACTTACCAGGTGCCAATTTTATATTTAATATCTTATTACATAACCTCTACGGTGCTTTAATAGTATATTAAGATGCGAGAGTGGGAAGTGGTTTTTACAGAAGCGAGAAAAATGTTTTAATACCGAGCTGTAGCTAGGTTTTAAATTTCCGAGATTCTGTAAAACACTTCACAAGCGTGCGTTATAAATTATATTTTGCGTGACGGTGTTTTCAAAATAATAAATAATAATAATAATAAAAAATATCTTTCTTGGGAATATTTTCGTTCATCATAAACAACTGACTAACGTTAACAGTGTGGACAATGTTTATTAATTGAAACTACAGCAGGCCGTGGCACCAATCAGTGATAAAATGACCGCAAGTGTGTATTTATTGTTTTATATTGTTTCAAATAAAATTCCGTTCATTTAAAATCCAGTGATTTGTTTCGTTTAATGTATATTAACACTACCTTTTGGATATATATATATATATATATATATATATATATTGTACGTAGTATACATAAGGGGTTTTACTTCCCACATCTAGGCCCTTCCCCCACCCCTTGGGATACCTCGGTCATCATAACCATACTCCCAAGTCCTAGATTTCTTGTCCTCCCTCTCCTATGTTCGCGTCCACGTTCAAGTTCTCGGCTTTGAAACCAACGCCCCTAGGGAGAGGGTGTTGGAGTTGCAACTTCTGGGAATTGCTGAGATTCGTAGTAGTCAGGTCGCTCATTCCTGACAACCCCACAGTTGATCCACGGGCTCCATGAGCCTAGTCGGGAGGACTGCTGTCGCAGATCCACCGACCATTCCCCTGTTCTGCCTCCAGGGACATATCCTGCAGCCGTTGTGAGACCGGCTAGGGCTTGAATCCACAAGCCCCACAGTGTGAGACTTTAGTACATCCAGGTGCTCATCTCCTGGCGACCCCACAGTTTGTCGACGAGCCCGTAGGCTGAGCCAGGAACCAGTACAGTTGCTCCCCTCTGCACTGGTCCGAGCCGTGCCCTGGTGTGCCCCCAGGGACGTGTCCTGCTGCAGTTGTGGTCCAGCACGGAGCTCGCAAGCTCCAACAGATGAGCAAATAGTACGACAAGGTGCTCAACTCCTGCCGAACTAATGGTTCACGAGTCCCTTGGACTTGACCGGGAGGACTGTCTAGCAGATCCACCGACCTTTCCCACAGTGCACCAGCTGGGGACGTGTTTGGTTGCTGAAGTGGGTCCAGCCTGAGCATTAGTACGTCAGGTCGCTCAACTCCTGACGACCTCACAGATTGTCCTTGGGTCACCAGGTTTACTTCCCACACGTGATTTGTAATATGTAATATTACAGTATAGTTATTTGAGTTGGCAACCCCGAAATGTAGGAAGTTGAACTTTGAATCATGGTCGCCATTGCTGTAAGTACGACAAAACCCACTATCACGCAAAAAAATTAAAAGTGTTGATAATTTGATGTTTCAGATCAACTGGGGCTTTACATTATGGAGAACACATCAGAAAAAAACAACAAAATGGAAGATGCGAGGTTAAGGCAGGCCGTCATAGATACTTTTGTTGGTAAGTTTGGAATACAGATTTAAAAGTAGATTTTAACGAATTCCGAAAGAATAGATTGTCGTGTTGTACCAATGAAAATATTTTTGAAAAAAATGTTTGTATGTCTTCTTCGATCCTACTTATTAACGTCGTATGGTTGCAGTTTTTCTCACAACCAAACTAGGCATATATCAATAAATTGAAACAAGTAAGGAGTACGTTAAACAGGAAATTCGGACCAATAGAAGTGACAGTTAACTTGAAGTGAAGTTTTCTATCATTCACAAAGGCATTTGGTATATGACATTAAAATAAAACGAGAAAGACGTCTTAAAAAAAAACGAAAGAAAATAACAGCATTAGGACTGGGGGGTTAAAACTTCCCTTTAGCGACCACCAGGTTTGTTTTCTCGGAACTAAATCTCTTAAATAAAAAAACTTAATCGTTAGATAATCAGCAAAAAATCAGACCACTTAAAGTGGGGGGTTAATCTGAAAAGAGTTGGTTGACATAGGACTTGAGACTCTTATTCGGGATATGCGAAGTTCGAATCCCGGGATCGACTAAACTGATAGTTTGTGTTTTTCGTCAGTTGTTAAGACAAATGCTGAGTCCACGTTGAATACACATAGCCGATGTGGTCTTATAACCCTAATATCATATGTCCAAGATGTCGAATCATCTCAAAATAAAATAAAATAAAATAAAATAAAATGAAATAAAAAACGCTCCAGCGGCGGATTTTTTCTCGCTACGACACTTGCTATGTATGTTAATTAGGAAAAGATAATCATTCCGTGAAGCAGCAAATTCGGAGCATTAGAATTTTTTTTTTTTTTTTTTTTTTTGCTGGCAGAAGATGCAATGGCACTGAGGATTATGCTGATAGAGATAAATGACAAGTGCGAGGAATATGGGATGAAGATAAATATAAATAAGACAAAGGCCATGATTATAGGAAGGAAACGAAAGAAGATAAACACGAGGATTAAAGATGATGCCATTGAGCAAATGGAGAGCTCCAAATACTTGGGTTGTACTATCAGTAGTAACATGAACTCGGTCAAGAAGTAAAGCAGAGGATAGTAATGGCAAAATAAGCTTTTAAGTAGAAGATAAGCTACTTTCTGCGCACCTTTGGCAAAATAATTACAGAAGAGGCTAATGGAGTGTTTTGTGTGGAGTGTAGCATTGTGTGGTGCAGAGACTTGGACATTACGACGGAATGAGGAAAAGCAACCGGAAGCTTTTGAGATGTGGGTATGGAGAAGAATGGAACATATAAAATGGACAGACAAAATAAAAAATAAAGACATGCTAGACAGAGTGGGCGAAGGAAGCACACTGCTGGAACTCACAAAGAAGAGGGAAATAAATTGGTTTGGCCACTGGCTAAGAAGAAACTGCCTGCTGACGGATGTCCTAGAAGGAATGGCGAACGGAAAGAAAGTTAGAGGCAGAAAAAGACATCAAACAATAGATAATATTAAAATAAATGGTTTGTCTGCGGATACAAAAAGGAAAGCTGGGTTAGGGAAAGAATGGAGAATGCTGAGTTTGCAGTGAAAGACCTGCTCTTGAGCATAACACTATGTATATATGTATTAACCCCAATTCGACGTAAGGGAAAGGAAGCTGTTGACAAAATTTGAAAATAGCTTTAGCTGATATAATTTATGTTTACTACAAACTAAACAGGATACAAACTTTTTAATTAAAAGAATAGATATATAATACGTAAACGAGCAAAATTGGATCCAAAGTTGGGAATTGGCTTAGTTTATGCACCCTTATACCTAAACCTGCAGCCGCTAATCGAAATTCCTCACAATTTTGGGTGGATACCGGTGTCATGCTGCCCGAAACTCTATTTGAACATTTATTCCTCCATTCTACCAGTTATATTATATGGATGCGAAACATTGACTCTTACTTTATGGGAGGAAAGGGGTTTACGAGTATTTGACAATAAAGTTCTTAGGAATTTTTTTGAACCAAAGAGAGAAGAACACACAGGTGAATGGAGAAGACTAAACAACAGTGAAATATATGGTCTTTATACGAAGCCAGATATAGTAAGAACAGTTAAGTCTCGTAGACTGCGATGGGCAGGACATGTAGCACGAATGTGGAATGAAAGACGTGCATGGAAGCTTCTTGTAGAAATACCATAGGGAAAACACTCAGTTGGTAGACCGAGAATGAGGTGGGAGAATAACATTAACTATGATTCGAGGGAAGTAGATTATACGGGGAATGATTGAAAAACATTAGCTCAGGATAGGGATGTTTGGAGAGCTTATGTCTGCGCGACCATGAACCCATGGGTTCGATAGTGCCAGTGAGTTAGTTATGGAGACTCAAACCAGTGCAAGTCCTGTAACTCTGCTCCAAGGCATGATGCTTTAAACCGCTCGGCTGTACTATGTATGTATAGCATGTGTAATTTTGTATTTCCTCCAATTAAACTCTGTATATAATCAGGAAAAGTGACATGGAATTTATTAACCCACAAAATTTGTTTATTACGAGTGGGGACTGAATCAAACAATAATCTAAAAATCGCTCTTTCCTTTTTTTACGAAACTCGGAAATTGACATTGAAACAAAATGCGAATATCATTCTATACAAAGCTATAACGGACCATTAGGAATTTGGCTACCTGAAATCCAAAATTTAAAATTGTTGTAGCCCCCACCACTTTTTTTGCAATAAAACTCTGCATGTAGAATTTGAATACGGAAAGTAAGATAGTTTATTATTCAGCAGGCTCGGATCGTTAGGTTGTGGTTTAATCTGAGAGCTATACTTTTCGTGGCAACATTTCCAATGCTATAACAGTCATAATATTTGTATCCTTGCAACAAAACTTGGAATATACGATTTAATTTAGAAGAAAGGCTCTAAAACTCGATATGTTACTTTTCTGCTATATTGCGCTGTAATAAATTCGATACTAGTAAAATTCATGGTGATTTTCCGTTGAGGTATTAGTTCACAGTAATATAATGTACAGTTAAAAACTATAATATAGTTACCTTGTAGGTCCGTCTCCTTAACTTAAGTTCTTTTAAAACTCTGTAGGCTTTTCGGGACTAGTCCCATCATCAGCAGAATGCATTAGGTCCGTTCTTGTTGACCCTTGTTGAAGCACTGACTTGGTTGTGAGAATTTTGTACACAATCCTCTGTACAAAATTGCCCCTTGGATTTTTCCATCCTAAAAAATCCATCGACCTCGGTCTGGTTTGAACCCGCGACCCTCGGGACCAAAGGCAAGGAGCATAACCACTAGTCACCGCGGCCGATTGATTGATTTGTACTTTTTATAATTTATTACACTTTATAGTATTAGAAAATGGAAGAAAACCGACTTGCAAAAAGAGCTAAAGAAGATAGACCAATGGACGGGAGAAGAACAAGAGGAAGACCAGCCAAGAGATGGATAGACAGTGAAAGCACATCCAATACGTCTTCATCCCAGGAATGATTTTGGAAATAAACAGGATGAAAATCCTACAAATGATGATTAAGAAGAAGAAGAAGTGTGAACAAGGACAACGATCTATTAGAATTGTATTTAATGTAATTCATAATTTGATGTAATTTTGATATATAGTTTAAAGAGAAAATACATTGAAACTTGTATTTTTAATGCATGTAATGTAAAGGAAAGCATCATGAACTGGAAGCAGAGGATTTATAATTAACCAGCAAATATTTATAATACCCGCTCTCCCGCTCACGTGCTAGAAAAACAAACCTTCAGACATCTAGCAGTGGGAGTCAAGAACTACTAACACAATCGAAGTCGTTATCTAGTGGCACCTTTAAAAATTTTAGGAACTATTTGAAATTACAGTTTTTGTTAATGTTGGTTATTGCAAATTAATTAAATATTTTTTATATTATGGCTTTTAATGACATTTTTGTCCACCGCTGTGGTCTCGAGGTAGCGTGCTGTCTTGTCACGTAGCGGGCCCGGGTTCGATCCCCGGTCGGGACAGTTTTTCAGGGTGAGGTTTTTATCGGGGTTTTTCCTCACCTGTAAGACAAATGTCAGGAAAACTTTAAGGCCCAAACGGTCCCCGAAATCATATGGCCATCATCATCATCCTTATCATTATCATCACCATCATCCTTCACCAGCTTGGAAAGCAACGGGAAGCTACCACACCTACAATTCCCTAGTAAAGCTGCAAAGTATAGCATAAAAATGCTATGATTGCAGTGAAGGACCTGCCTTCGGGCAGAATTACTACGGACGGAATTACATTATTATAATATATATCTATTTATAGAAAAGGTGGGAGAATAACACTATGATTTGAAGGAAATAGAGTATACAGGGGATAATTGGAAAACATTGGCTCAGGATAGGGATATATGGAGAGCTTATGTCCGCGCGGCCATGAACCTACGGGTTCCATAGTGCCAGTGAATTAGTTAGTTATTTTATAGAAAAGTCAATATATATAAAGGGGTTGTATTGAGAAAGCAAGAAAAAACGTTCTGTAATATTGATTGCTAAATTTAATATGTTCCAAGTTTTCGCCTTATTTTGTATGTCCTACTTCGATAAATTCGGCAAGAAAAAAAGGTGGTAAACATTGCACATAGATTATGAAATACATGTTGTGAAGATTAGATCAAATACAGTTGTAATAATTGCAGCACATACCATTTGCAAAAAAAAAATACAGATAGTAGTCTACATTATGGTTATTTTTAACGTAGAAGTTACCTGTATGATATATATATATATATATATATATATATAAACTACTAAACGAAATATCAAAAAAATATATATGGAAATATCATAAGAGTAATAAAAAAAACAATGGTTTTGAAAAGCACTCAACCAGTTCGGGCAAAGATAATATTAGAAAATAAACCAATAGAACAATTGACAAAATATAACTTCCTAGGTTGTGAAATATCATACACAACGGAAACAGATATAAATAACAAACTAAATAAGTTTAATTATATAACAGGAACACTAAAAATAACTTTGAAAATAAAACCAGAAAAGACTCTATAATGAAATTATACAAGACGATGACAGTTCTTATTATTACTTACGGATCTGAAACATGGGCATTGACAACACAGCAATCTGCCAGGATACAAGCTGCTGAAATGAAATTCCTCAGACCAATAGCAGGATATCAAAGAACAGACAAATAGCACAAGACAGAAATAAGACAGCAACTAAAAGTAGAGGAATTAAACACAACAATTGTGAAATACAGAACGAACTGGAAAGAACACTTAGCAAGGATGACTTAGAACAGAATACCAAAAGCAGATTATACAACTATTCACAAAGAAGAAGAATTATTAAATTGTTACAAATGTTGTAATTAAATTCATATAGGCTTGTTAGTCAAATAAATACAAAATTCATTGCCGGAAACAATAATGACTATCTACATTAATTTTTTTTTTAAAGTTTCTCCTAGTAGACATTTCTACTTATACAACTAATTAATTCATTATTATAAATTAAGAAGAACTAATTCATTTTAATGAAATATTTTTAAGGTTAGTGTGTGACAGATTCTTTGAAGTTAAAAAACAAAAAACTCAGCTGTACATAGGTATTTGAAACTTTTTATCCAACTCCGTTATAATTCACTTACCACATTTATGTAGCAATATTCTATTAGAACATGAATTAAATGAAGCTTTGGAATAATAACTAACTAACTCACTGGCTCTATCGAACCCGTAGGTTCATGGCCGCGCGGACATAAGCTCTCCATACATACCTATCCTGAGCTAATGTTTTCCAATCATCCCCTGTATAATCTACTTCCCTCAAATTATGGATAATGTTATTCTCCCACCTCATTCTTAGTCTACCAACTGGGCGTTTTCACTCTAGTTTTCCTACAAGAAGCTTCCATGCTCCTCTTTCATTCCCCATTCGAGCGACATGTCCTACGCATCGCAGTCTACGAAACTTAACTGTTCTTATTATATTTGGCTTCCTATACATACCATGTAGCTCACTATTATGTAGTTTTCTCCATTCACCTATCTGTTCATCTCTTTGGCCCAAAAAATGTTCCTAAGAACTTTATTCTCATATACTCGTAGTCTCCTTTCCTCCCTTAAAGTAAGAGTCCATGCTTTGAATCCATATAATATAACTGGTGGAATAATCCATCCATAGTAATTCTGCCCGGAGGCAGGTCCTTCACTGCAATCATAGCATTTTAATGCTGTGCTTGCAGCTTTACTAGGGAATTGTATGTGTGGTAGCTTCCCGTTGCTTTCCACACCGGTGAAGGATGATAATGATGATGATGATAAGGATGATGATGATAATGACCATTTGATTTCGAGGACCGTTTGGACCCTACAGTTTTCCTGGCATTTGTCTTACAGGTGAGGAAAACCCCGATAAAAACCTCACCCAGAAAAACTGCCCCGACCGGGGATCGAACCCGGGCCCGCGTGACAAGGCAGCACGCTACCTCGAGACCACAGCGATGGACTTGGTAGAATAATATAATACTGAAATAAATTTGAATTCACTAAAATCTAACGAATTGACAGTAAAATAATAGCTTAAACTAAACAAATGCTCATGGACACACCAAAAGGTTAAGCGAGGTTATAGAGTGTTTCAGAATACGTATCACAGACTTCTAGGGGTTGTACTACACCTGTCGAGTCGGAGGACGATCTTTTTCAACGAATTCTGGCGGCAGCAGAAATTATTGAGCACGCACCAGGTCTTCTGGGGCGTGTGTATGAAGACATGCGTCGCAGCTACACTTTGTACAACAAACAACAGGGTCGCCACATGGAACCACACTTGTAGCACAACCGCTAGAAGTCTGTAATACTTATTCTGAAACACAAGACACACATATCGGCCCTTTTTGTTCCGAGCTTCAATCATATTTTAGATTGGACATGGGTTCGTTATCAAAACTTTATCTACTAAGTCCCCTCTGCATCCCCTAGAAGTCTGTAATACTTATTCTGAAACACCCTGTATTCACGTGAGAAGTTTGAGAACAGTTGAAGATCTTCACAAATCAAGAGGAAAAATTTCAGTGTTGGAGATATCGACAGCTATAATATGGTGTATGAGAGGATTTATGGATCTACGGGCTGCATGTTTCCTGCAGAATTTTCAATTCTTGTGAGCGAAGTAAAAAAAGCGGAATAATTCATATTACAATGAGAATAATACGTTCTTGTATGTTGGAAAGGATTGTGTAAACAGCACTACAAGTTTTCAGTAACGTTCATTTGCAATAAACGGGCAGGGAGGATTAAACCAGGCAGTGTAGTGTAATCAGTCCTGTAACTGGGAAACGAAATTATTATACAGTAAAACCTGTCTATGAAGGAACATGACGGTTCCTTAAATATATTTCCGTCTTGGCAGTTTTCCTTCTTATAAAGGTTCCCAAATTACAAGCTTGAATTTTCTCACGCAGTGTAAGGGGTTTTACATGCACGCTTTAAAGACATAACGTATTGACTGAAATACAAACAGAATAGTGAATGTAACACAGCTCAGTTTGCACGGCAATACAAAACAACTTTATTACATAAAAGCGAGAAGGAACTCAACTACAGGAAGACTGAAGAGTTTCCCAACTCCCTCGCAGGTAACGTAAGCAGGCAGGGAAAAGCGAGGGATTAACCGCTGTCACACATAAGCAAGGTTATTCCCGCATGCAATGGCAACACAAGAAGGTAAAACGATATAATGCAGTAGCGTCATATGCAGAATTTTCACGTGTTGTCATAATACTGTAATTAGAACGTGCTTAAGAATAATTTTCCGTCTTACTGAATAAAAATTAACTATTGGTACTTTAAAAACCATTCCGTTTCCGCGATATGAAGGGTTCCGGCTTATACAGGACGATTTTAAATATAAAATCGTATCGTTCTAGATATATCTTTCCGTCTCTACAGATTTCCTTCTTATAAAGGTTCCGGCTAAAATAGGGTTTACTATATTACATTACCAATAACCGTGAGTGAATGAAGAATGTTGTAGAGAAGAGTCCTGGCTAAGCAGAAAATTCCTGTGAAGAATTCACTTACAGGGTTTGAAAATCAATAGTGGCATTTGTTAGGACGATCTAACGAATACAATTAAGCTGTTTACTCACAAATCATCCATCATGAGTTATTTAAATATAATTACCGGTATATTAAAATCTTTATATATTTAATGTAAACGGCGATTTTGGAAAACAATTGAGAAATGTTTGGTTATGTTTCTTTTGTTCATCTACTGGAACTAGATCAAATTATTTATTGCCAAACAGGATCGCAAATGTTGTAAGAATGCACCCTAGTGGAGAAAAAATGAAATACATCAAACTGTATATTATAACGAACATTCTAAGTTATTTTAGGAAACAACTCCGTAAAATCTTTATTTAAAAACACAATTATTGAACACACAATTATGAATTGTGTAGTTCGAAGCAATCTGTTCATTATTTGCTATATTCAACGTATTTGTTAGAGAGTCAGTCACTACAAAATAATGCTCTGACCTATTCAGAATATTAAAAAGGAGGAGCTTTCTTTATTTTGGTAAACCGAATTCGATAAACAGCGAGGTGAAACACGACTATCATTGGTTGTAAAACAAAATTCATTGAAACACAATTGGTCATTGACTACCATTGGGACATGCGTTAAATAGTCTATATAAATTATACTCAGTTTGTCTCATTGAATGTGTCTAATATATGATGGACATATTAAAAAGGGAATAAATTGAAGATTTATTGAGTCTGGGTAGCGCATGAGTAACGCTATCAGCAGTGAATTAAAGGTTGCAAGTTCATACCAGTCGGAGTTAGTTAATTTTGAAGTTCCCAAAATACAGAGAGCATCAAATCAATATTCTAAGAGATCAAATGTCGGAGTATAATCATCACCAATGCTAAATGTAACTGATAAATTTACTAACACCCTGACACTATCGAACCCGTAAGTTCATGGCCGCGGGGACATAAGCTCTCCATACATCCTTATCCTGAGCTAATGTTTTCCAATCATTCCCTCTATAATCTATTTCCCTCAAATAATAGTTAATGTTGTTCTCCCACCTCATTCTTGGTCTAGCAAATAGGCGTTTTCTCTCTGGTTTTCCTACAAGAAGATTCCATGCACGTATTTCATTTCCCATTCGTGCCACATGTCCTGCCGATTGCAATCTACGAGACTTAACTGTTATTATATGGCTTCCTATAAAGACCATGTAGTTCACTGTTATGTAGTTTTCTCCATTTAGCTGTCTGTTCATCTCTCTTTGGTCCAAAAATTTTCCTAACAACTTAATTTTTAAATACTCGTAATCTCCTTTCCTCCCTTAAAGTAAGAGTCCATGTTTCGCATCCATATAATATAACTGGTAGAATAACAGGCAACACAATTAAAAAAAATTGACTGAATTTAATGTCTACGTATTTTCGAAGAGACATGGAAACCTTTTCACCGAGTGTTGTAGGTTTTGCTATTTCTGGAACATGTTTACGTTTGCTCTAGACTGGAGAAAAGGAGTGAGAGAAAAACGTATTTGAGATTTAGCTCTAAATATACATTTCACTTTATCATTTTAATAATTCAGGAAATAAGGGCTTAAAGTACACTTATGGACTTAATTAAGTTGTTACATGTTAGTGTAAACTCCACTAACGAGTCAATGTTACTGATTTTCAAAATCAGTAGCACTTCTATTTGCTATTTCTAAATTTTTGTAATGAGTTGAACATCAATGTTTCTTGGGGCAACCTCGAATTTTATTCTTATGTATTTAGAATTTTTATGGAACATCATTTCACCTTAGTTGTAAAATGTTATTTCGAGTTCTTGTAAACAACTATACATTTATTAACCTAGGATAGGACCAATTCAGTTGCAGAACCTTAAGTCATTATTTGGCAAATATTAACAAAATTTTATATATATATATATATATATATATATATATATATATATTATAAATATATTTTTGACATTTGGCAATGAAGGCAAATATGATATGAAAAGAAAAAAGAATGCTTGAGTCGGGATTTGAACTCGAGTCTCTAAAGTCTGTACCTTTAGCGCTCTAACCAACTGAGCTACCCAAGAATTTCAAGACAAACATACAATTTTCTTATACATGTAGTATTCTCAATTCACAAAATATATTTATATTATTTATAATATCTATATATACAAGCGTTACTGCTATAAAGTAAATATTCTCTTTAATAATTTGCTTAACTGTTAGGTTAGCCGCTAGATGGTAGTTGAATGATATTTCCGCTACCTCTTGTGTGAATTGAGAATACTACATGTATAAGAAAATTGTATGTTTGTCTTGGAATTCTTGGGTAGCTCAGTTGGTTAGAGCGCTAAAGGTACAGACTTTAGAGACTCGAGTTCAAATCCCGACTCAAGCATTCTTTTTTCTTTTCATATCATATATATATATATATATATATATATATATATATATATATATATGTAGGCCTATATATATCATGCTGATTTTAAATTACTAATGACAAAATACACATTATCATAAGAAAAAACTTTTATCCAAGTGTTCTATATAATAATCCAATTTCCCTGACTATCTAACTCATGCCCCAAATGGGAATCAATGACCAATCACGTTTCAATGAATTTTGTTTTACAACCAATGAAAGTCGTATTTCACTTCGCTATTTATCGAAGTGTGTTTACCAAAGTAATATAAGCTGCTCCTTTTTCATATCCGGAAGAAGTCAGAACATTATTTTGCAGTGACTGCATCTCCAACAAATACATAGAATATAGCCAATAATGGACAGATTCCTTCGAACTATACATTTGATAATTGTGTGTTTATTAATTGTGTTTTGAATAAATGTTTTACTAACTTGTTTCCTAAAAAAATTAATTAATAACCTATAATGTTGGTTGTATTGTAGAGTATTTTTTCTCCACTAGGGCGCATTCTTACAAAATTAATCCTATTTGGCAATAAATGATATTTTCAAGTTGAAGCGGTGAACAAATGAAACATAACCAAACATTTCTAATTTGCTTTCAAACATCGCCGTTTACATTAAGTATATAAATATTTTAAAATAACTATATTTAAATAACTATTTGTGAGTAAACAGCTTAATTTTATTCGTTAAATAGTCCTAACAAATGCCACTCTTCTTTTCCTCTAGATAAATTGGAAATCAGTCGTGAAATTATTTATGATAGTTGAATGCAGGCTTTCACGGCCGGTAATCGTAATGTTGAGTGATTCCGGGTTATGTGGCCGTGGTCCATAGTTGGTGTTGATACCAGACGTTTCGCCCTCAACTGCGGAGGGCATCTTCAGTGGCGAGTGCTTCAGCTGTAGCAGAACATGCCATTACGAATGGACACCAGATTCTATTCGACGATACACAAGTTTTAGCCACAACTTCCTACTATTTCCCTAGATTATACCGAGAGGCTATAGAAATATACAAGCATAAGGGAAATATTAACAGAAAAGAAGAAGGTATCAAACTGTCTAAGGCTTGGTTTCATACACTAGAAAATAAATGCATTAACACCAGTGACAACAAGGAGACGACTATTAGCCAATCAGCAAGAGCCACGCCCACTCACCCTGCACCCACCACTAATACAACGTCCTCTACGTCCACAGCGCTCATTCTAAGTAGATCTTCCGACCAGGAAACACGCATAGAAGCACTCGCCACTGAAGATGCCCTCCGCAGTTGAGGGCGAAACGTCTGGTATCAACACCAACTATGGACCACGGCCACATAACCCGGAATCACTCAACATTATTATTTATGATAATTTACAGAAAAATGTAAACAGATAAAATTTATTCAACTGTGAATTATTAGGTAATTTTTTTAAAATTACTGCGTTTTGAATGCGTATATGTAAAATGGGTTAAATTCACTTACTGGCCTATATTCTATGTAAATGTATCCACACCTGGTATCAAATAATAGCGACTTTCTCGAAGAAATGCAGTCGCTAAATTTGCCATGTTCGAGTATGTCATTTGTTAACTTAATTAAAGGTCCTGATACTAATGAATAAGTTACCTAGTCTGGCTGAAGGGGTCTTACATGGAAATGTTGGTAATTAATTATTGGTTAATGTGAAAATGCCTAGAATAATTTTAATGTTCCCTTTATAAATAACAAACGAAATATTTTCAGTAAACCAATCTGAAAAAAAAGTTTTAAGATTTGATAACTACTTCTTCTTCTTTTTCACAGTTTAGGCTTATTTACTAGCCCGTTCCGGCTCCAAATTGCTGCTCTTTCCATCTTTTCTTTGGTCTTCCCAAACTTCTTCTTCCTCGTGGTGAATAGCTGTATACTACTTTTGGTATTCTATTCTCAGTTATCCTTGCCAAGTGTTCTTTCCAGTTTGTTCTGTATTTCTCTATTGTTGTGTTTAATTCCTCTACTTTTAGTTGTTATCTTATTTCTGTGTTATGTTTGCTGTCTGTTCTTTGATATCCTGCTATTGGTCTGAGGAATCTCATTTCAACAGCTTGTATCCTCCTGGCACATTGTTGTGTTGTCACTGTCCATGTTTCGGATCCATAAGTAATAATAGGCACTGCCATTGTCTTGTATAATTTCATTATAGAGTCTTTCCTGGCTTTATTTTTCAAAGTTCTTTTTAGTGTTCCTGTTATATAATTAAATTTATTTAGTTTGTTATTTATATCTGTTGCCTCTGTGTATGATATTTCGCAACCTAGGAACTTAAAATATTATATTCTGAAACATGAAATGAAATGGCATACCCTGATAACTGGTATAATATTATCTTTATGAAGCTTTGAAGCCTTGTAAAAGAATTGACAATGTATGAATTTGTACAGCTTCATCTTATTATTTCAGCTTTAGTGTGGCAAGCAAAGCCTCAAGTTAGGATTACAACCTATCTTCCATTATCATCAATCTCTTTTATTCTTTTCAACCAATAGGAATATTTTTTGACTCATTGGCATAAATGTCTTCCCTTAAGAATACATTATCACACTGTTTATTCTATTACATTGACTAAAGAAACCAAACCCTGCATATACAAAACGATTGTTCGACCAGTTATCGTATATGGAGCAGAAACTAGGGCTGATACAACAAAAACTAAACAAATAATAAGCACATGTGAAATGAAAATCTTAAGAATTATTCAGGAGAAAACATTATTTGATAAAATACACAACACAGAAATTAGGGACAAATGTCATATTCAAGACATAACCAAATTTATTATAGATAGACGAAAATATTGGAAGGGTCATATAGAAAGAATGGAAGAAAACCGACTTGCAAAAAGAGCTGAAGAAGATAGACCAATGGACGGGAGAAGAACAAGAGGAAGACCAGCCAAGAGATGGATAGACAGTGAATACACATCCAATACGACTTCCTCCGAGGAGTGATTTTGGAAATAAACAGGATGAAAATCCTACAAATTATTTTTAAGAAGAAGAAGAAGAAGATTGACTAAAGAACTTTTGTTAGTTCAATTTGAAATTAGTTGGGGAACGGGCTTAAATAATTTAAGGCCTAACTCAAATAGTAATTCGAGATTTGTATTCGGAAGGCCCCAATATCGACCAACTTGTGATTTTATCATGATTGTTTTCTAATTTTTCACACTATTCGAAACATCATGGCAGAAGCCTTGCGAGATTATGGATACACAGTTTATGAGGAAGTTCATGGCGTGGACACTAATGGAAGTAACAGACGAATAGATATTATTGCATTTAGACCATCTTCTAAAATTGGTATCATATTAAAACAAACAATCCGTTTTGAGACTCATAGTGGCCAACCTGAGGAAGTTGCCTCAGAAGAAAAAGCCATATATGAGCCAACGGTTGACTATTACAAAGATAAATACCACTTAGTATAACTGTCACAGGATTGATGATCGGTGCAAGAAGTACTATACCAGGATTCTTGGCTAAATTTTGGAATTGCTAGATTTGGACAGAGTGTATCTTTCTAAAATTGCCATCGCTACCATTAGAGGATCAATTTCAATTTTAAGAAACCATCTTTACAACATTTCTACTTTATAGAATATACTTCAATTATAATTTGAAAATTTAAAAATGTATTTACAAGATGTATTTCTTCAATTTGTAAAATTAATTGTCTGTATCACTTTGTCCTTGTGGCAGTCCTCTAATGAGGAAAGTTTTATGTAATAATAAAAATTGAAATTTCATTAACAGGATCCATTTTACGAGATCGTATAACTTATTAATAGGGCTCGAAAGTTCGGGATTTTTTTTATTTGATGTGTGAAGACGAGGCTCAATAATATATATATATATATATATTCTTTAAGATTGGAAACAAACAGTAAATAGTGGAATTTCAATAACTAGGAATGAAATAATTCAAACAATATTATATGCTGATGATGAAATAATATTAGCAGATTCCGAAGGTAGTTTCCAAATAGCAGCGTATCAATTATTCAAAATTGCCAGCAAATATAATATGAAAATTTCCACTTCAAAATCCAAAACAATGGCAATGTGTGGAAAAAACATACAACGGGTGAAAATTGAGATTGATGGAAAAATTATAGAACAAGTGTCAGATTTCTCTTACTTAGGAAGTGTATTTGCAGAGTATAAGAGTGACATTGATTCAAAATTACAAAAATATAATACAATTAATGGGGTAATACGAAGATATTTTGGTAAACAGATGAGGACAGAGACAAAACTAAGATTACATAACATCACATCAAAAGCTGCTCTAAAATACGGAAGTGAAATTTGGATTTTAAATAAAAGAAACTCTCATAAACTTCAAGTAAGCCAAATGCGCTTCTTACGATCATTGTTAAGAGTTAATAGACTGGATCACCAAAGGAAGACTATTATCAGAGGAAAACTTGGAGTAACAAGTTTAAATGAAGATATACAAAGATACCAACAAGAATGGAAAAATCATCTGAGGAGAATGGCAAGAAATAGACTTCCAAAATTGGCATTCCAATATACCCCAACTGGACATAGGGACCAAGGAAGACCAAAACATCGGTGGAAAGATCAAGACCATCTTCGCTAGGTTTACCGTACAGGCCACATGGCCTAAAACAAATTTGTTCATGATGATATATATATATATATATATATATATATATATATATATTGGGTCATTGTAGGCCAGAAAATGGTGTATTTTATTTGATCGTTTTGGACTTTTTTATCGGTACTTTTTTGGCGTTTGTTTAGGTATTAACGTTTTTTAACTTTACCTTCTTTTGACTACATTTATACCATTTGTATAATTCAAGAATCTGCAGAGTCTAGTTACAATTCCAACTTGTTTTAAAAGCACTATCTAGTTTTACTTTCTAAAGACTTATCTCATTCCTTTCACAATTGATTTGCGAGAAACTATTGAAACCTCACAAAATATCCCTTTATTTTTAACCACTACCTACTGCCCGCCTGAAGTACTGTATTTCCACTTGATATTTTTAAGAAGTTGCTACTCTGTTAAACTTACCTCGAGGAGAGAGTGGAGGCAGCGAGTGGTTAGCAAGTGCACACTTTTTACGTCTTGTTTTCCAGTTTTAGGTCTTTTGTAGGATATCTTTAGGTCTTTTTAAAGGTCTTTCATAGGCATTTTATAGGTCCTATATTTTCGAGCCCTACTCATTAAATTAAATAAAAAACTAACTAAATGGCGCGACAGGCTTTAGCCTACCAGCCGGCTGTAGGCCTCACCTCCACATGTGTCATTTACAGAGGTGAACAATAATCCAGCTACTATAGGGACGTGGTCTTTATAGGAAGCCAGATATAATAAGAACATATATTGACTTAGGCTTTCATGGCCGGAGTTGCTATGATGATCTTGAAGATTTTCGGGCTGTGGGCCATGGTCTTGAGGCTTGAAGTTCCCAGACGTTTCACCAGAGACTGCATCTGGTATCCTCAATACAACCCTTGCGGATGCCAGACGCAGTCTCTGGCGAAACGTAGGGGCACTTCAAGCCTCAAGACCACGGCCTACAGCCCGATAATCTTCTTCAAGATTATAATAAGAACAGTTAAGTCTCGTAGACTGCGATGGGCAGGACATGTGGCATGATTGGGGAATGAAAGACGTGCATGGAAACTTCTTGTAGGAAAACCAGAGGGAAAACGTACAGTTGGTAGACCAATAACGAGGTGGGAGAATAACATCAACTATGATTTGAGGGAAGTAGATTATACAAGGAATGATTGGAAAGCATTAGCTCAGAATATGGATGTATGGAGAGCTTATGTCTGTGCGGCCATGAACCTACGGATTCGATAGAGGCAGTTAGTTTAAGGGTGACATGTGGTCACCATGTTGGGTCTCCCAGCAGTTATTCTTGATTTTTATCAACCTGGATTCGCTACTTATTGTACCTGCAAAATTCTTCACGATGCTGGGTCAGCACATATCACATATCATCATCATCTGCATTCATGGATTAGGTCTGTTGACCCGTTCCGACTTCAGCCCATCTCTTTCTAGGTCTGTCCACATCTCGGGTGCTTTTAGGTTTGTATTTTGTTATTTGTTTTGGATATCTATCTTCATTCATTCTGTCTATGTGTTGCTTCCATTTTTGTCTATATGTATCTATTTTATCAGTTATTGCAAATATTTCAAGTTCCTGTCTTATTTCTGTGTTCTTGATTCTGTCTTCCTTAGTGCACCCTTTAACAGATCTCAAAAATTTCATTTCTGCCGCCGTTATCATACTTAGATCTTGTTTTTTATGTACCCAGGCTTCTGAACCATAGAGCAGTACCGGTACTGCCAACGTTTTGTAAAATTTCAATTGGGTCTCTCTTGTTGTTTTGTTATTTAGTGATCGTTTTATCGTACCACATATTCCCTGGAATTTTGCTATTTTATTAGTTATATCATTATCATAATTAAATGAAATGTTACATCCTAGATAATTGAGATGGTTTACCTGTTCTATGATTTTGTTTCCTATTACTGTTTTGGATCTGATTTGATTTTTCCCTTGGCCGAAATTTCATAAGAAAATCTCTTCCCACATGGGGACTCGAACCAGCGCATGTCCGATGGTTTAGTTTCAAGAGATGATGACATAGACCACTCGACTATGGCGCGGAAGATTAAATTTAACAGCAGCTGCATTTTACGAAGTCACACGAATACAGTAACAGTATACGCACGCAGCCTACTAACATTTATCCCAAGATTCTAGTAGCGAGAAGACCATACAAATTCTATCTTCATAGAAAATGTAGTTGGAAATTAAATAATTTAGATACAGTGTTATTTTCATTTAAAAATACTTTGGTAAACCTCATATTAATATTGACGTTTGAAAATGATTTTATTTTAATTACTGTCTGAGAACATATATATATATATATATATATATATATATATATGGTATGATAAGAAAAATAAATGCCTGGACGGGATTCGAACCATATTATATATATATATATATATATATATATATATATATATATAACTATGGAAATATTTCTAAATTCTAATCGTGAAAGATTGGCATGCTACGAGTTAATTGTAAATCCAGAAAATTGGATAAACTTGCGTAAATTTCTTGACAAAACGCGGAAAATAAGAACATCACTCATTCATGAATAAATACATGTTATCAAAATGCAATACCATTAATTCTTAATAATTATACATAACTTAATTAATGTGTAATGTTATTCTATTATTATGTAATTGTAATATTATTGTGTTTTCTTTATGTAATTGTAATATTATTGTTTTCTTTTTGTTTTTCTTTATACTATTACCTAATATTACTTTATTGTAACGGACTGTCAACAGCACGTACGGCTTACTGCCCGTGCGACCCATATTTGTAAATAACATTGTATATATCTTACTTTTAGTCTAATAAAGTCCAATCACACATTATTACACATAATTATAAATATTTAAATTAAAGTAATGTACTGGATTCATGTTATAGAAATTCCTATTAGCCACGGGCGACCACATTCTTTATGGTCATTTTCGAACTTTCTTCTTTTCTTCTTCTTCTTCTTCTTCTAACAAGGATTAAACCTTATTGATTTGTTCCGGCTGCAAATATCATAGCTTCTGTGTCCATGTCTTTCGTGGGCGTCCACGATCTCTTTTTCCTCCTCTCGGTTGATAGTTCAGCAATCTGTTGGTATCCATTCTACAGATATGTTCATACCATTTTCTTCTATACTCTTCTATTTTATCTGTGAGACTGAATATTTGCAGTTCTTTACTAATATCTGCACATCGTTTTTTATTTCATTTCTGCGGCTCCATTTTCGCATGCAACTTCCCATTTTTAGCTCGTCGTAATTATGTTTCATTATTTTCAGCATTGTACTAAAATGTAATATTACCGCAGAAAGTTTTTACTTTTCAACTGTTTGTATGTTCAACCAAGACAGAACCATGAGGTTTATTACTTGTTATACTATGTTACAGCCTTAATATTTAGTACATATAAATAATTTTGCTGTTAATAAAAATGAAGAGTTTAATAAATAATAATATCTCTCAGATACATGATTTAAACTAACACTTTCTAAGAGGACATAGAGGTCATCAAGTGTGTCAAACTGTCTTTCTATTCAGATTTCCCTTAGATTAATATCTGCCTTTTTTGAATGTACTTTTACGTGACTCACACCTCCCGAGGTTTACAGAGACACGACCTGTAGGGAAATATTTTTTTATTATGGATCACATAGATGCTTTTTTTGATGACACAGGGAAATACAGAGTGATTACCTAAATACAAGTGCCACCTCTGAAATAACGTAAACCATAAATAACCCATCTTTTCAAAAATGTAAATTCTTACTTATTTTTGCAATTCACTGATGATATAAATTGTTACTCATTTTGCGAGACTATTAATTTGTCTTTGACTATTTCTCAGGAATTATGTCCGACATACTAATATTTCCGTAAACAAAATTTTAAAAAATAATTATTATTTTCAGAAATATTAATAAAAGTATGTAGGCCTATATGTATACCAGTTATATTATATGGATGTGAAACATGGAGTCATACTTTAAGGGAGGAAAGGAGATTACGATTATTTGAGAATAAAGTTCTTAGGAACATTTTTGGGCCAAAAAGAGATGAACAGACAGGTGAATGGAGAAAGCTACATAATAGTGAGCTACATGATATGTATAATAAGAACTGTTAAGTCTCGTAGACTGCGATAGGCAGGCATGTGACACGTATGGGACATGGAAGAGGTGCATGGGAGCTTCTTGTAGGAAAACCAGAGGGAAAACGCCCAATTGGTATACCAAAAAATGAGATGGGAGAATAACAATACCCATGATTTGAGGAAAATATATTATACAGGGGATGATTGGAAGGCATTAGCTCAGGATCGGGATGTATGGAGAGCTTATGTCCGCGTGGTCATGAACCTACAGATTCGATAGTGCCAGCGAGTGAGTTAGTTATGTAGTCCTATATGAATATACCCCATACGTCCCTCATGGAGATACGGGTGTCAAAGTGGCGTGTGGAATTTTGTAGTCTCTATAATGAGAGAGGTTAAACTCAAGAAATAAAAAAGAAAGAGAAACATTTATCAATAAATCTTGATTCCAAACATCTGATAAAGAATTATATTTTCAAGTATTACTTTGTGTAAAATGGTTTGCTTTTGATTCCAAATACCTCTTGTTCTTGAAGATTATAATATAAATAAATAATAAATATCTTGGGATTTCTGGAGAATGTTTATACGTTAATGAAGAAGCTATGATACGACAGGTCGATGTAAAGTTTGGTGTGTGAAGAAAGTTTACCGGACACGATGTTAATCGGCGTGACTCGGCTGACGTCGTGTTAACCAAAGAGGCGCAGGCGTCCAATTCGTCTGTCAGAGTTGTGATCCTGAAGTGGATGTTGAGCCCAGAGCTAGGATCGTGCGAGTGAAAACCATCCCAAACCGCCACCACGGGACAGCAACAGGGACGAGGGTGAGGTGAGCGATGCTGAGGAACAATCCCGCCGCACCCCAGAGCACGTGGCATGTCCGTCCGCAGTTTACACAGGAGGGTATCTGGCCCCGGGTGAGCCATTTTTCATTCCGGTTATTCACATGATTCCTGTAACAAGAGGCTTTGATAATCATGTCTCACCTTCAGTTTGTAGTAGTTTTCTCTGTAGTGAATTGTGTATTTCTCGTCTTTTTTCATTCTATTTACTTTCATATTTATATTAGACTGTTTTAAAACCATTTGATTTCTATATCCTTTATTAATTTCCGTCTTTACATCTAAGTAACCTTCGGTTTCTATCTTATATTTACGTAGAAGTAGTGTCTTCTTTATAAAATTAAAAACGTTGTTTAATTTTATCATGAAGATAGAATTATCTACTTTATTGAATTAAAACGGTTTACTTACACGATTTAAATCATTAATTTTGCGGGCGTTTCTATTGATTATCATCTCTAATGCTGCAGTTTCCATTTATCAATTTACCGATGTTAAAAATGGTGATTGGACGAGACTTTATGTGTGTACATGAATGAAGTAAACTGACATTTTTAAACATGTTAGTGGCTGTCACAAACACTATTTCGTCAGTTTAATAATTTGTGACAAAAATGCGAGTGTTGACGTGTTTTGGAATATATGTGAATGGAAGGATTACAAGACAATGGATTACGTTTGAAAGGGGGCGTATGTAGTGTCTGTTTCTAAAGTGGATTTCAATTTGTGATTTCAACGAAAAACACAATGCATTCTTAAGAAACAGTGAATAATTAATGTAATGTGTTTAAATCAAGATATATGTGAAGTAATGAAAGTGTTTTAAACATACAAGAACCAGTGTTTGTGGCTATAAATGGCACTTTGTAGAAATGAAGTGTGTATTAGACAACTCTTCAGCGTGGAAAGATAATATAAGTTACATCTTAAAAATTAAATGTGTTCATCATATGTGGTATATAATGTAACTTAATACGTGGATGTTGGGTATATTTAGTATTAAAGTCAAGTGGATAAGAAAATCTTGACACCATGGCGGGACGTCCTCCATATTGGCTTAGCTCAGGGCCGTACAAACCTTACGTAACTTGACGTACGTGACACGTAACTTGAGTTGAAGTCTGTAACACAATGAATATTGCAATTGTTTAACGCAATCTGTTAACATACAATCATAGAATATTCCCGGTTAATCAAACTTTTTAAAGCTATTAAAATCAATAACTAGGACTATCTCCACCAATACTAAACATGCATTTTTTTTAATAACCGAATTTGGTTTAAAACATATCCCGAAGAATATTAAAATTGTGTTCACTTACTTTACACTATAAATACAGATTACAAAGATAAATATCAATTAGATAGTATAACTGTCACAGGATTGATGATCGGGGCAAAAGGTACTATACCAGAATTCTTAGCTAAATTTTGGAATTCCTTAGATTTGGACAGGGTGTATCTTTCTAAAATTGCCATCGCTGCCATTAGAGGATCAATTTCAATTTTAAGAAACCATATTTACAAAATTTCTACTTTAGAGTATGTAATACTTCATTTATAATTTTACATTTTTTAATGTATTTACAAAATGTATTTCATCAATTTCAAATATTAATTGTATCACTTTGTCCTTGAGGCAATCCTCTAATGAGGAAAGTTGTATATAATATCATTCGCTTTATTATTTTGTAATAAGTTTATTAAATTGAACAGCACAGTTTTTCAATTATAATATGAAAGGATTAATTAAAATTGTTCGTAAATTGCGGTATCAGATATATTTAATACATTTATTTATACTTCTTTAACTACATATAATATTTAACTATTTTCAAAATTTTATACATTTATATTTTATGTGAAATCATATTATTATTTAAAAAAAATATATATATCCTAATTATTATATATGATGTAAATTTTTGCGAACTTAGGAACATACATTTAAATATGAGAGATACTAGCAAGAGTTTTGTAATTATAGGCAATGACCTTTTTTTTTTAATCTCAAAAAGCTTTATTATTGCTACTAGAATAACGTACGTGCCTGTTCACATTCATTCATCCGCTGAAATAGCTTCTGTCGCAATTATTCAGAAACTTTTAGTGAATATTTGGGAATTTTCGGATCTTTGATCTGGTCAAAAACCCTGATGGAACTGATATTTAATCTGTGGGGTGGATTCCGGTGAAGTCCGGTGGGTCTAACTTAGCTAATTCCACTCTCCTCATCTCCAAGTTGGGGCCCCCTGGACCTTCTTAAGATCTTTTAAGATTTTAAGATGCAAAAGAGAGAGTGGGGTGTGGAAAGAAACGGGAAGCTATCACACCTATATATCCTTAGTAAAGCTGAAATTTAAATATTTAATCGTAATTTCGGAATTATAAAATTTCTTAAAATAAATAGTTCATAATCCGACCTTTATATGTATGGTATGGAATTAAATGATTTCATAATAAATAAAACTGATATTTCTGGAATTTGACTTCTGTTATCTATTCAAGAATTAAAAGTTATATATTTTTTCAACGGTTGTTGGGAATTTATTATTAAGTATTTATTGTTTATCGAGATGTAACAGAATACAAATTCCATAATATTTACATTTAAAACTATATATATTTTTTGAATTGTTAAATTGAATTTCATTTACTTTTTAATTGTAGGCTACAGTTATCTCTGTAGAAAGTAACATTTTAATTTTTTTTAATCTCTTTTAAATATGAAAAATTTGATGATAATTTATAATATTATAATTTTGATAAATCTCCTTCTTCATCATGCAGGGATTAAGCCTGTTGGCTCGTTCCTGTTTCATGAAAGCTAGAATTGTTAAAATTGTTCAGACTATCTTCTATGTGGTCGCCGAACATTTCTCCTTCTGTGTGGTTTATAATTTAGCAATAATTTTGGAAATCTTTCTTCTGGCATTCTATCAATATGTTCTTTCCAGTCGTTCTTATATTTAATTATTTGGTCTGTAAGTTTGAAAATATTTAGTTTCTTTCATATATCTTCATTTCTTTTCTTATCCAGCAGAGTATATCCTGCTATATTTCTTAAAAATCTCATCTCAGCTGCTTCCAATCTTTGTTCTTGTCTTTTAGTGATCGTCCAACATTCTGATCCATACATCAATACAGGAACAGCCATTCTTTTATAAAATTTAATTTTTGTTTCTTTTTTAATAATGATAAATATAAATTTTATTTGTGAACATGTAATTAAATATATGTTTATTTTAAAAGAGTATGCTATTTAAATGATAAAGACTTGTGTTAAACATTTATAAATATGATTATATTTCATTTAATTGACACTTTTATAATAACAAACTGTATTTGTAGATTGGGTTATAAACAGATAAGAGAGCTGTTTGTACGACCTTGCCCAGCATCACTTCACCGATGATGTGTGATGATAATGAATGTATTTGATCGGGAGTCTGCGAGGATCAATAGAGTGGTTTTGGTACGTTCGTAAGGCGTGGCGAATGACACACTCAATTCCTGTGCGCTTCTGCTCTTTCACTTGTTTTTTATGTGATTACCAAACATATATTGTTTGACTATGCAAACACATGCCAATTTTTAAATATGTAATCCATAAAACATAAACGAGCTAATGTACTGAGAGGTTATGGCATTGTGCGTGTTGATACATTGTGTTTAAAGATTTTACTGATTTGGGCGCCATTTTCAAACCCAGCTTGTTCTTTGTTTTGAAAAAAAAATATTAAATGTAGGTCATTCTAAATAAAATAGTGTAATGTTTGAAATAAAACTCATAATATTATGAACTGTTGTTAGGTGCTTTTTACTTAAATATTGAAGTTAGTATTGGAAAATAACTAATCATTATATTAAAAATGGAGGAGCTGAACAATGACAATTTAAATTAGGCGTGCTCTATCGCTAATACATTATTTTTAACTAAATGTTAAAACACATTAACAATGTTATTTCTGAGTTCCATAACATGTGTTCTTGCATATACTCGTATATATTTTCCCTAAAGAACATTCACTTTTTGCCTTCAGGGAATGTATTAAATTTAAATTATCAATTTTAATTTAAATTGTACTAAATCATAAATCCCCTTATATACAATTTTACAAGTACAGACGCTGTCTTAAAAAATAAATAAATTGAAACTTTATTTTTTGGCGTGTACATTAGATCGTTTGAAATATATGTACGAACAAGGTTTGATGTAAGATATTATGATACAGAATCAAATTAATATTTCTGTTAATGCAAATGAAGATGATCTCTTATAAAAAAAACACTCCAAAGCCTCCTAATGGAACAGACACTTGTTTAGCAGTTTGAAAACTATTTTTTTTCAGTTGATACCATTTTGTATATAAAGAGAAACATGTGTGCTGAAAACACTCTTTAAGAAAATTATTCGATAGGCCCTACATTTATGTGAAATTTAATTAGTTTATATTATTTTTCTATTTAAGTTTCCTATGCATAATTCTCGGTTTTTTTTGTCTTTTAATTAGCTGATTATTTTATTGTTTTTTATTTTCTTTCTATTATAAAATATTTGATTATGTTCCTTGCCTCTGGTCCCGGGTTCAAACCCGGCGGGGGTACGATGGATTTTTTAGGACGGAAAAATCCAAGGAGCGAGTCCTCCGGGAGGGACTTTAAGCCGTGGGTCCCGAGTCTGAAGATTTTCAGGCTCGTAAAAAATCCTTAAGCCTGAATGAAAAGGCCTCTAAGCAAAATTTACCGAATTTTCCCGTCCTAGTATTACATTGGTTTCCTAGATGTCAGTATGAGGCGGAACGCTGACCACGGACCACAAAAAATGACATCTATACGAAAACAAGTGTAACTAAATTAGTATGGTTCAAATTCTTTCCCTGTAGAGGGAGAGCGCCTAAATGTCTGTAAAGGGAAAACATAGGCTTACAGTACAATACAATACATAAAATATTTAATATAAACATGTATTTACAAAGAAATTCAGACAATTCTTAGAACTGATTGACTGTAAATTGTTACCTTTCAGAGTTAACCACATATCCAATATCGGGAATAGAATTCTGGGCCTTTTTCTTCATAACCTACAATGTTAGGTGGCCCCAATTCAAATATCAGATCAATAAATAGTATCTTCATGTGTTATCATATCTCATTTGTCTCCATTGATTTGTAGTTTTTTTTATAACTTGACCTTTGTCATTCTGACCTCTATACTCAGTACATTAATAATTTTATTTTCACTGAAGACTAAATTTTCTTCTTATGTTTCTACTTATATATCAGACTTTAATTGCGTTTTTTCTTCTTATTTTAAGACGCCTTTAACACCTATGGCCATTAGGCTTATAACTTTTTTGGACTTTTGTGAAATAAAATATTTCCTGTGCAATGGATGGATGAACTTTTACTTAAAACCATTGAAAAACAGGCCTTTATTTCACTGAGCTTCAAGAAAAGTATATTTATATATCAATATTTAATATTGATTTGGGAGTGACCTTTTCTTGACGTTCAGTGAAATGAAGCCTTTTTTAACGGTTTTAAGTAAAAGTTCACCCATTCATTGCACAGGAAATATTTTATTTCACAAAAGTCCACAAAGTTAGCCTATAATCCTAGAGGCTTTGTTGAAATAAAATATTTCCTGTGCAATGAATGGGTAAACGTTTACTTAAAATCATTGAAAAAGGCCTTCATTTTACTGATCTTCAAGAAAAGGTCACCCCCAAATCAATATTAAATTTTGATATATAAATATATTTGTGGTGAACTTTTCTTGAAGTTCAGTGAAATGAAGGTCTTTTTCAATGTTCTTAAGTAAACGTCCATCCATCCATTGCACAGGAAATATTTTATTTCACAAAAGTCCAAAAAGTTATAACCCTAATGGTCATATAGCATCTATTTATTTAATTTAGCACGTTATTTATATTCTTATTACATTTAATCATCATCGACAGTATCAATGATCAGAACTTAAGGTCTCGTGTTAGAATTGGTCTGTCCATCGTTTACTTGGTCTTCCTACATTTCATCGTCCTAGTCGTTTGTAATGAAGAATCTATTTCGGAATTCTGTTGTTATCCATTCTATAGATGTGGTCCATCCATTCATCTGTGTATTGTATAATTCTATCTAATAGTTTGAATGTATTTAGTCCTCATCATATATTTTAATTTCGTTTTCGATCTGTTATTGTACAGCCAGCCACACTCCTCACAAACCTCATTTCCGACGTTTCTATTCTTCGTTACTGGTTTTTGGTTAAGACCCAGTGTTCCGATCCATATAGAAATGTTGGAACCGCCATTGTTTTACTTACTTACTTACTCACTGGCACTATCGAACCCGTAGGTTCATGGCCGCGCGGACATAAGCTCTCCACACATCCCTATCCTGAGATAATGCTTTCCAATCATTCACTGTATAATCTACCTCTCTCAAATCATAGTTAATGTTATTCTCCCACCTTATTCTTGGTCTACCAACTGGGCTTTTTCCCTCTGGATTTCCTACAAGAAGCTTCCATGCAAGCCTTTCATTCCCCATACGTGCAACATGCCCTGCCCATCGCAGTCTACGAGACTTAACTGTTCTTATTATATCTGGCTTCCTAAAAAGACCATGTAGTTCATTGTTATGCAGTCTTCTCCATTCACCTGCCTGTTCATCTCTCTTTGGTCCAAAAATATTTCTAAAACTTTATTCTCCCTTAAAGTTAGAGTCCACGTTTCTAACCCTTATAATATAACTGGTAGAACAATAGTTCTGTATGAGATTACATTTAATAATGCTATGAAATTGATTTTGATAATGAAATTGCAACCCAGAATTAGTCTTGGTGACTGAGGAAAGCCAGGAAGAAAAGTATATCTCAGGTTGGACGGCACCGGTATTTTAACCCTGCACTTCCTGAATACGAATCTCAAACTCCACCGCTTGAGCCAACTCGTTCGGTTTTTAAAATGTAAGGTGGAATCCACCGTTTACTCAATTGAATACTGTATATCGTAAAAATCATTACAATTTTTACAAAGTATTTCAAAATATAAAGTGACGGTATTATACAGGGTGAATGTTAACTACACCGACAAACTGCAGGGACTGATTCCTGACCGTAAATGGAAGAAAACATGTCTTATGAATAATTGTCCATAAATGCAGCGTTGCCACGGTAGATGGCAGTGACGAATGGATTATTTCCCCTTTGATACTTCTATCCCAACAGCAAGATCTATAAATAAATGAAAGCTTAGTTTTCAACTAATTATATTAAATTTTAGTGAAGTGCCTGAAACAAAAGGACTATTGTGATAGAATAAATAATGCAAAATTCTTTTTCCATCACTATACCTCTATCTCCCTCTCTCGGGCATGTTGCATGGCCTGCTAGATCACCGGACTTAAACCCCCCCTGTATTTTTGCCTCTGGAGGCATCTGAAAAGCGTTGTGAATGCTAAACCAGTTCCTGATGTACATACCCTTCAACAGCGTGTCCACGTCGCCTGTGACGCTATTCGGAGAGAGACCGGAACATGCGTAAGAGTGAGGCAATCCATGATACGACGTGTGAACACGTGCATTACATCCCATGGAGGCCACTTTGAACATATGTTGTGACGTGAATGTAATTATGCTCTGTACTTTGTGCTGGGACGATTTGTTGTCGTTGCACGCACATCGTTCATTTCCGGACACATGTTTGTAGGGCCTTTTTTCCTTAATTTTCAGTCAGGAATCAGTCCCTGAAGTTTGTCGGTGTAATTACGTTCACCCTGTACGTATAAAAACAGAATAAAGCGGTAACATTGAAATTATAGGTACCGGTAGCAAAATATCATTTATATACTAATATAACAATCAGTGACGCTTTTGTTTGTAGTTACTAGACTACAAAACCTATACTATCAAACAAACGGAGTCCTTCAAGGAGATCCTCTCAGCCCATTCCTCTTCAACTTGCTAACCCAAGACGTAGTCCAAGAACTAGCATCGCCGGAAGCCACGGTCCTCCTCTATGCAGATGATATAGTCATCCTATCCAGAAATAAAGTAGCTCTTGAGACTAGCCTGGATAAACTACACGACTGGGCGCACAGGAACAAGCTAGAAGTTAACACAAGCAAAACTAAAATTAAGACATTTAGACGAAGAGGAGACGTAAACAGGGACGACAAATTCAAGTATGGAAATGCCCAATTAGAACTAACCAACTGCTATAAGTATCTTCGTCTAACGTTGCAAGTCACAGGAAAATCATTCACCAAGCACATCCAGGAAAGATGCAACGCAGCAATAAAGGCCACGTTTGACATTCGAAATGTCCAAAAGCTGTCAGTCGAAACAGCTGTAAGACTATTTCGCATCAAGATATACCCAATAGCGTGCTACGCAATCACCATATTCTGGACTCGGTTAAACATAGCAAATCTGAAAAGACAAGAAATGGTCAAAATTAACTACTTGCGGAGAGTACTTAGGGTTTCAAGGTCAACGAGCTCCCGACTCATGTACCATCTAACCAAGACTGACTTCTACATCAGAGAAATAGCGTCAAAATATAACCTGCTACACACCCCAGCCTACGAAGCATACATAAGAGAGAGAGAGAGAGAGAGAGAGAGAGAGAGAGGAGAGAGAGAGAGAGAGAGAGAGAGAGAGAGAGATATCAGAAAAAACAGAGGATATATACCGCGGATTCTTCCTGATCCCAGCGATGAATACTGAAGAATAGAAGAAACCGAACTTCTCGCTGAGACACGTGTTCACGAGGACCGCCTCACATGGATTCCATTACAGAATATGTACCCAAAAAAGGATTCCACCTCGCATCGAACCAGTGCCTCAGCAAGCTATGTGACCAAAAAATGTGAACAATACCACCTTATTGACTGTACAGCAAGAAGAAAGCCTCTAAAATTCTACGCAGATGATGATAATTTTCAATAATTGTACCCTAATGCACACAGTGTATTTAATAAATCTTTATATGTGAAACCTATACTATCAAACAATAAAATACAGGTTCAACAATACGTAAAATACACTTTAATGATGTATAACTACAATAAATACACTTTTTTGACTTTTCTGCGAATATATTTATAGTTGCATCTTGAGCTGATTAAAACATTTTCGTAAATAACCGTGAAAATCACCTTCTCCGCTCATTTTTACTTTAAATTCACAAATGAAACTAGCACCCAAAATTGCAGAATATAACAACAATTTTTTTTATTTATCGTGTCTTTTTTTTCTCCAAAGCCACATTGCTCTTTCTCTAAACAATTATCGTTTCCGCAATAAATAAATAGCATTAAATACTCTAATTATACAACATACATTAAAAATACTCTGAAAGTAAATAAAATATTGTAGACAATATTTTACAAAATTAGGTTTACTAACTCGCTGCTCTTAGTACGTCTCGTTACTAAACCTCTGCTTCTGTAATTAATCCTCTAAATAACTATTACAATACCTTAATTTAATTTTAATCAATAGCTTTTAATTAAATTTGTTCAATCTAGTTGGGATTCCACTATTAAATGTATATATATATATATCCATCCATAGTAATTCTGCAGGTCTTTCATTGCAGTCATAGAATTTTCATGCCATGATTTGCAGCTTTACTAGGGAATTGTAGGTGTGGTAGCTTCCCGTTGCTTTCCACACCGGTGAAGGATGATAATGACAAGGATGATGATGATAGCCGGATGATTTTCGGGGACCGTTGACCCTAAGCTTCCTGACATTTGTCTTACAGGTTGTGGAAAAACCCCAAAAGAAACCTCACCCAGGAGCCTGTCCGGACCGGGAATCGAACTCGGGCCCGCTGCGTGACAAGGCAACACGCTACCTCGAGACCACAGCGGTGGATATATATATATATATATATATATATAATTTTTAGAAAATCATCACCATTATCATAATCTTCAAGGTATGTGCCTGTTGGCCCGTTCCGCTGCCCGCTACACAATATGCTACATACCGTCCTTCCAACGTCGTTTTGGTCTTCCTACATTTCTTCGGCCTTCAGGTCTATAATGAAGTATCTGTTTTGATAAACGATTATTTGGCATTTTTTATACATATTCAAACCAATTACATTTATTTCTGTATATTTTCTCGTTTATATTATATAATTGTAATTCATCTCTGATATCTTGAATTCTTTTTTGATCTCTTAAAGATACACCTGCAACGGATCTTAGAAATCTCATTTCTATTGTCTCAATTTTATGTTAATCAGAGATCATTAAAGGCCAAGTCTCGGACCCGCATCATAACTTTGGAATG
Organism: Diploptera punctata; assembly: GCA_030220185.1. Taxonomy (NCBI): domain Eukaryota; kingdom Metazoa; phylum Arthropoda; class Insecta; order Blattodea; family Blaberidae; genus Diploptera; species Diploptera punctata. The sequence continues at coordinate 501,836 of JASPKZ010010672.1, forward strand.
TTTTGGAAAATATAGTAGTAATATTCGATTATTGTGGGGGAGTGTTGAATTATGTTAAATTAGAAAATGTTTTCCCTCACAGTAACATATGATAAATTCTAAACAAAAAAGTTATTTCCGAAATTCTGTAAATGCCAATATATTACATATTGTGTTACTTTTATATAGTTTTGGTGTAAACGTGAACATTTCATGAATATATAGGTCTACTAAACGAGACATAGACGAGATAGATAGATCATCGGTTGTTTAATGTCTTTGACATCGTCCGATTCCTAACAGCCAATTTTGTCGGTCCATCCAATCTCCTGGTTTTACATGCTTCTCCTTCATGTATAAATATATTCCCTGACTCCAGGAAGTTTTAGGCTTTCCTCTGCCTCGTCTTCGCTCAGGTTTTAATTTCAAAACACATTTTGGTAGCCGATCCTCTTCCATTCGCTGAACATGTCCGTACCATCTTAATTGCTGAATTTTAATACAATCTAAAATAGTGTCTCAATCCTGATTTTCTCCCTTATACTGAGTTTCTATTTATTTTCAATTCTTGAAATTCTTGCTGCCCTTCGTATAAAATCCATTTACGTGCCAAAATATACTTAATTGCTTTTGTTGTTAATGACCAAAGTTCTGCTCCATAAGTAATGATGCTTGTAACAATTGTATGATATGAATTAATTTGATTTTTATCACTTATGTTTTTATTCCATTGAGGCAAGCAATTGCAAATGTTCCTTTATTATTTCTATTTCTTATTTGCTTTCATGACTTCCATTTTTATTTATTTTAATTCCTAAATATGCTATCTCACTACAAGATTTTATTGTTTCTCCAGTCTCCAAAATTAAATTTGGTCTGATTCACCAATTGATAAATTTTTTGTTTTCTTCATGTTCGAAATCAATCTCCATTTATCATATTCTTCCATTAATTTTCTAGTCATATTTTCTAAATCTTCATAATCTTGTTGAATTAACAATTCATCTATCTATCTATCTTCGGGTTTTTTACAGCTGCTGCCGTCTTCCCGTGCCAAACCTCCAAAGCCTACGGTCTTGGGCATCTTCGATGCTTAGCCCTCTAGCTTGCATTACTGTCTTCATGTTTTCCTTCCATGTTAACCTTGGTCTTCCTCTTTTCTTCTTTCTGTTAGGATGCCATTCATATAGTTGCTTCGGCCATCGCTCATCTTCCATTCTTAAAACATGTCCTAACCACTTTAATTCCTTTTCCTCAATTCTTTCAATTATGCTTTCTTCTGCTTCCATTTTGTTTCTAATTTCCTTATTTGTGACACGTTCTAATTTAGACTTTCTGGCACTTCTTCGTAAATAATCCAATTAACAATTCATCATCTGCAAAATATAAGTTGTATAAAGTTTTATACAAATATATACTTTATATAAATAGATCCAACCATTTATTTAACCGATTGAGAAATTAATTGAAAATTTATTAAAGGTAAAAAAGTTGGTGAAGAATGGAAACTAGGATACATTTATACAATCTATTAAAAAAAATACGTAGATTACCAGCACCAATAATTGAATTTCTCTCTAAAATAGTAGTGTAGCGAACAGTTCTGTGTGAATTGTTTCAAATGGAACATATGTTATTATAACCAAACTAAATCGAGTGGCAAATTATGCTTCATACTTCAAACTGACTACTGTGTAGTTGAAGTTAATATTGCATCCAGATTAACAACATAAAATTATTTTCCTAGAAATTGATGGTTCCACACTTTTTTCGAGAGAGATCACTCTAGTTCAGGGGTCACCAATTAGATTTCATGGAGGTCCATTTTGAGAGTAGTAAATTAAGTCGAGGTCCATAACCACTATTGATTAAACATACCAAGTTTTTATTAAGTATTTAATATTATGAAAAATATATTTATCAACAAGATACAGCGGAAAGAACATGTAGAAAGAATGGAAGAAAGTAGATACCAAATAAAATCTTCCATTATTTTCCAAGATGAAGAAGAGATGTCGGACGTCCTCGGAAGAGATGGTCTTAGATCTATTAGTGAAGACGGAACAGGCAACTCTTGCATAAACCAGAAAGTGAAGAAGAATATATTATGAAAAATGATTTAAATTATGTTCTTCTTCTTCTTCCTTTCATGTGATAGAACTAGTGGTCTGTTACGGTCTCAATCCAACGTTTGAAGGGTCTGCCCAAATATCTCTTGCCTGGTGGCTGGTAATTTAAGATCTGACGTGGTATTCATGTTCTGCTCATTTGTTATGGGTATAAATTGCACAAATTAAACAAAACACATATAAATACTAAAAGGATGCAGCACAGTAATTCACAGTTATTAATTCTAGTAACTATTAATACGTTTATGATAAGTTGTTTAATCGTACATCATTCAGTGTGAATAGTGACATTCTTTAATGTAACAAGCTGTCTGAAGTCTGGATCTAAATTTGTAGAAGCTATTTTCAACAAGTCACTTAAGTGTTCGTTAGTGAATCTTGACCTGCATTTGTTTTTGATAAAGTTAATTTTCGAAAATGCTGATTCACAAGTATATGTTGAACTGAAATAATTTTAATGCCAAATTTTGTAGCTGTGGATATTTATTTGCTGACACATATGTGCAACAAAATTCTTCATAGGTAATAACTGATGATGCTTTCTTGAATGTCTTTCAAAGCTGCATCGTCTTTGACCTCCAGTTGTAGGGGGCCTTTCTTGATGTTGAAAACTGTTTCAGTCTAACTGATCCATTCACCGTCGGTTTCCAAAGAGTAAATATTCATTAAAACATGTACTTACTTACTTACTCACTGGCACTATCGACCTGTAGGTTCATGGCAGCGCGGACATAAGCTCCTATTCTGATCTAAAGCTTTTCAATCATTCCCTGTATAATCTACTTCCCTCAAATCATAGTTAATGTTATTCTCCCACCTCATTCTTGGTCTACCAACTGGGCGTTTTCCCTCTGGCTTTCCTACTAGAAGCTTCCATGCAAGTCTTTCATTTCCCATACGTGCAACATGTCCTGCCCATCGCAGTCTACGAGACTTAACTGTTCTTATTATATCTGGCTTCCTATAAAGACCATGTAGTTCATTGTTATGTAGTCTTCTCCATTCACCTGTCTGTTCATCTCTCTTTTGAACCGAAAGTGCCTTTCTGCGGTTCAGTATGGTATCTTTGTTCTCCTTCCTACTACAGAACATTTATGAAATATGCCAATGTCCTATCTTCCTTGTGCCTACCCCTCCCCTTTTCATCCTTTCCGCCGCGCATCTCTACGGCGCATATCCCCTCTACTTGCGAACCTTTATATACATTGTACTCTTACCGAACATCATCATTCGATCAGCCTAGCAACCGGCGTTTGGTTATTTAAAGACGGATTCAAAGGTGGAATCCAGTTTCAACTCACCATGCAACTGGAAAGTTAATATGGTGGTCTATATAGACAAGTTGATTGAGGCCGAGAAGAGGTCTGTTTTGAGTTAGTCCAGCAATGTACGGAAGAAGTGATTCCTAAAGCTTGGACACGTGTGTGAGTGTGGTATTATGTATGGTATGTTATTTATTCATTTATTTCTATGCCTATGTTGATCGTTTGATCAAGTATCATCTTTTGTTATTAATTTATTGTTTTATTTAAAACCAACTTGTTTATATTAAAAGGTTATCTTTTTTAAGCAACGCCCCTCTGTTATTATTCAAGTATAAGTCGTTGTTCACTCTCCTATACTAAAATCACTCACTGTATGCTTTTAATAAGCTGTATCTATATATGTATATATGTTCATCAGGGAAAGAAAGATGAATTAATAGCTGCCTTTCATGGGCCCGAGGCAAGCTGCTTTCTTACTGATAACTTCTTCGAATATCAGGACCACGTTAATAAATGCAGCAAATTTACAAAGCCCGATCCCGGACAAGTGTTACGCTGAGCGTGGTTTGCTTTTCTAACCCCCACAAATGGTAGCAGTAGTGTGGTTGGGAATACTTACCCACAAGTGGTTAGCAGAGCGAGTTTAAGGGTTCTTTCTCACCCCCCCCGCACAAAAATGTTTCTAAGAACTTTATTCTCAAATACTTGTAATCTCCTTTCCTCCCTTAAAGTAAGAGTCCATGTTTCGCATCCATATAACTGGTAGAATAATAGTTTTATACATTTTCAGTTTAAATTTTTTTGAAAGGAGTTGGGACATCAAGAGTCTTTGCAATGCATAATAGCACGCATTTCCAGAATTGAGCCTATGTTTAATTTCTTTGTGCATCTCATTCCTATTTGTGATTATTGTTCCTAGGTATTTGAATTCAGCCACTTCCTCAAAATTTCCCTCATTTGTCATTAGCTATCCATTTCTTAAAACATGTACTACTTTACTAATTTTTTTAATCTTTGAGTCTGTCCTGGAAATCAGCTAATAAACCAGTTATAATCATTCTGAAGTCATTGCAGTCTATTTGAATGTTATTTTATATCCAAACGTTTAGGTGCAATATAAATCAGTCCATTCTGATAAAAACTGTTTATTTTCAGAATCTACTTTTCTTTTTTTAGTTTGTATTTTTAACCAAACACGCTCTGTCATAAACCACAAAATTCAAACAATTCCAATAATGAAAAATATAAATTAATTGAAAACAAAAGAAAGTCGGTTATGTGCGTCATAGATATGCGTGCTCGACCATACGTAGTATTGCCAACCGAGCCAACAATAATACTACATGACATGAAATTTAGTATAACTGGTTTTATTCGACATTTAACCGGGTTTAAAAATGTGTATTCATTCGACATTTAATCGGTCCGGAAACCAAAGCCCCAGGGTCCGGATCCATACCGCAGTCCGCCAATTCGTGAGCCCTGTTATAGTATTTGATATTTATATATGGGGCAGTTTAAATTACGAATCATTTTGTAAGATACAATAAATCTTTCTTGATCTCGGCATTGATGGACCTGATGTTATTTCTAAAATAATTATGTCTAGGTCCACTTGAGAACACAGATTAATTTCAAACACAGCGATATTTTCATTCTGATTGAATATCCTGATGTGAATGATGCCTTATTGATTGTTGGTAACAATGGAGTTGTAGTTGTATTGCTTTTAATCTATTTTATTGAAAGGATTCGTATTATAATAAATACGAATATGTCATTACATTCAGAAACTTTTATCTTCATTTTGAACTACAGTATATTATTTTTAAAAATTAGAATATAAGATGTATTTGCATTTAAAACAATAAGTAATTTAAATGTAGAAAATAAAGGGTATGTGACATATTGGTCATTTTTACTATTTTAAGATAAAGTGTTTTAATAGTCGGTTATACAAAGAATTAGGTTAATGCTGATAATCATAGAGATATTTATTGTCCTAAGTGATGGTATTAATTGTTGATGTATCTGAAATACGAGGGCCGCAAGAATTTCAAGAAGAGAAAAAATTAGGAACTCTGTTATAAGGGAGAAACTGAAGATTGAAAACACTATTTTAGATTATATTAAAACTCAGCAATTAAGATGGTACGGACATGTCCAGCGAATGGAAGAGGATCGACTACCAAAATCTGTTTTGGAATGGAAACCTGAGGGAAGACGAGGCAGAGGAAGACCTAAAACCTCCTGGAGTTAGGGAATATGTTTATATATGAAGGAGAAACATCTACAACCAGGAGATTGGATGGACCGACAAAATTGGCCATTAGGAATCGGACGATGTCAAAGACATTAATCAACCGATGATCTATCTATCTGAAATACTGTATGTAGCTTCTTCTTTACATCTGTGTACATGACTATTTTTTTTGTAAAAAAACTAACGCCACTATGCAATTACCCTTTCATATATTGACGTTGAACCAATTAGAAAACTCAGTTGAAAATATACATTAATTCTAATAGTATAGTATAATTGTACAATGTCAATCGCTGTATTCTCGAGGTAGTGTGCTGCCTTGTCACGCAGAGGGCCCGGGTTCCATTCCCGGTCGGAACAGGCTTGTTGGGTAAGGTTTTTCCTCACCTGTAAGACAAATGTCAGGTAGCTTTGAGGCTCAAAAGATCCCTGAACATCATCAGGCTATCATCATCATCATCATCATCCTTCACCGATGTGGAAATCAACGGGAAGCTATCACATCTATAAATCACTAGTAAAGCTGCAAAGTATTGCATGAAAATGATGTGATTGTAGTGAAAGACCTGCCATAGGGCAGAACACAATAGAATAGAACAGAATTGTACAATATTAAATATATCACACAAAATAATAACAATAATAATATTTATTTTTTTATTTAGTAGTATTCCACACATACAGTGTTTCTCCTTCAACCCAAAATGATTTGTCGCTAGAGGTTCCTGTGCATCTTCTTTCCTCAAATCTCTAGCTCCCATACTTATCTTCACTCCATCCATCCATGGTTCTCTAGGCCTGCCTCTTCCATTTCTTCCATTAGCTTTCTAATTAAGTATCTTCTTTGGTATTCTCTCTTCTTCCATTCTTATGAAGTTTTTCTTCTATTTTTCCTAAAATGTGTTTTTCAATTTGCATAATTTTCCTTATTGCGCTGTTTCTGACCTTATCACTTCTTCAAATTCTTGTCGATCGCCTCCAAAAATCCACTTCTAGTGCTAAGAGTTTGTTGGCTTGTTTTCTACTTATTTCCAGGTTTCGGTCCCATGTAATAACATGTTTTGTAACAGAAGTTAAAATATAGTTTTCTTCGTTCTGTATATTATATTTCTATTTGAAAGCACTGAGTTCAACATACCAATGATTCCTCTTCCATCAGTTATTCTCCTTCTTTCAATTTCTATAGTTGAATTGTCACTTTTATCTAAAATAGATTCTAAATATTTAAAATGTTTAACATTACGTATTCTTCCTGAATTACATTTAAGCCCATCTGTTGTATCCAATGAAAGGTATTCTGTTTTATTATAGTTTATCTGTAATCCCCATTTTTTTGTATTCTATCTCTAATTTCCTTAACTTGAAAGATGTATCATCTGGATCCTGAGAAATCACCACCTGATCATTGCGAATAATAAATAGTGGAGGTAATAATTATCTTCTACTTGAATTCCCATATAATGCAGTGTCTTGACCAATTTTTCTTACAATTATCAATATATAATGTAAGGTTCTTAGTCCCCCATCGGGCGCCTCCCCAGGTGGTGGCTAGGGGAATGCTTCCCAGATGGGTGGTATCGGGGAAATGAAATACCCGATGCGAACCAAAACTAACAGTTACTGCCTTGTAGTTCATTGTTGATCCACTAAAGGCTAGAGAAAAACAACCTTGATTACAAATTACCTGGTCCTCCAGGTTGGGGGTTGTAGAAATGGCCAGCTCCTCATTCTACTGAAAAAAATATACAATGCTAAAAACCTAAAGAGATGAAGCTGGACGGAATAATAATAATAATAATAATAATAATAATAATAATAATAATAATAATAATAATAATAACAATTAACTCACTGGCACTGTCGAACCCGTAGGTTCATGGCTGCGCGGACATAAGCTCTCCATATGTCCCTATCCTGAGCCAGTGTTTTCCAATCATCCCCTATATAATCTACTTCCCTCAAATCACAGTTAATGTTATTCCCCACCTCATTCTTGGTCTACCAACTGGGCGTTTTCCCTCTAGTTTTCCTACAAGAAGCTTCCAAGCATGTCATTCAATCCCCATTAGTGCCACATATCCTGCCCATCGCAGTCTATAAGACTTAACTGTTCTCATTATATCTGGCTTCCTATAAAGACCATGTAGTTCATTGTTATGCAGTCTTCTCCATACACCTGTCTGTTCATCTCTCTTTGGTCCAAAAATTTTCCTAAGAACTTTATTTTCAATTACTCGTAATCTCCTTTCCTCCTTTAAAGTAAGAGTCCATGTTTCGCATCCATATAATATAACTGGTAAAATAATAGTTTTATATACGTTCAGTTTAACGTTTTTTGAAAGGAGTTGGGGAGTCAAGAGTCTCTGCAATGCATAATAGCACGCATTTCCAAAATTGAGCCTATGTTTAATTTCCTTGTGCATCTCATTCCTGTTTGTGATTATTATTCCTAGGTATTTGAATTCAGCCACTTCCTCAAACTTTCCCTCATTTGACATTAGCTGTCCATTTCCATTATATAATGTATTTTTATGTGTGACCATATATCTAGTTTCGTTAATATTTACTTCCAGTCCCAATTTCTTAGTGTTAATAATAATAATAATAATAATAATAATAATAATAATAATAATAATAATAATAATAGCAATAATAATAATAATAATAATAATAATAATAATAATAATAATACTAATAATAAATATGTGAACTCGTAATACTAAGATGTTTTCCCCATTAAATTTTGCTTTCACCATTTCTTTTGAAGTACACCATAAAAAAATGAAGTCATTAAGATTATCCCAAACATAAAAGCACGAAGACAATGTTCAACATAACAAATTACATTCGTGAAAAAGACAATTAAAATGAATAAGAGGCTTTGAACATAAAACCTCGCCTAAAAATAGGTCAATGGAGGGGGAGGAGAGAGGGCCTGTGTAGGCAACAAAAGTTAAAACGGGGTCAGGAAGTTCACAACTGTGGTTACATTTAAAAAGGCATCAACCGGTTCAGTATTGCAATTTCAATACTGCAAGCATGTGCCTTATTTCGTTGTTTTATATCCCTATTTCTTATTCACACACCTGATGACATTTGAGTAAATTGAAAAACTGCAAAAGAAAATCTGGTACACAACTAAGTGGCACTATCGAGCCCGTAGGTTCATGTTTGCGCGGACATAAGCTCTCCATATTCCCTATTCTAAACTAATGTTTTCCAATCATCCCCTATAGAATCTACTTTCCTCAAATCATGTTTATAATAATATATAATATATATTATATATAAAAATTAATGTTTGTTTGTTTGTATATTTGTTTGTTCGTACTTTATGCGCGGTCATACCGTTGATCCGATTGTGATGGGGTTTTTGAAAAATGTTCAGGAGATTCCCGGGATGAACATAGGCTATAAGAGAGCTGTGATACTCAACTTCTACACCCTTAAAAATCGCCCTTTGTAGTGGAAAACGTGAAAAAAAGTAGCTCTTTGGACGCTTAAATGGCTTACGCTGCCTAAACCATAAGAAATACACAAAATTAATGTACACAGAATTGAATATCTCAAAAAGCTCTACAAAAAAGTCCGCGACAGTATATGTTTATCTCTTACGGTAACTCACAAAAACCATTTTTGTCTTTCATTGATACCAAGAGTCCCTTATCTCTTACGGATAACTCACAATAACCATTTTTGTCTTTCATTGATACCAAGAGTCTCGCACCGTAGCCGAGTGGTTAAGGCAATAAGTCTTGGCGCAGAACTACGGGACTTACGCTGGTTCGAGTCTCTACGGGGGAAAAAAATGTTCTTATGGAATGTCGGCCAGTATGGGTCAGAAATGAAATCTAGTTGGGGAAAAAAAAAAGTTTTGACTCTCATCAATTTATCTTTTTTTTTTCACTCTAATATAATTGTTATATGACGGTTCTTAGCTTATCTGCAAAGGAGGGTACAATTCTAATGTTTATGACTATTCACACTTCTTGAGCTACAACTGAAGGCTGTAAGAGGTTTTCTTGCGAACTTATTTAATAATATCCAATTATGTCTTAATTTCTGAATTTTATTGTAAAAAAGTAAATTTTATTAAAAAGTATATTTTTATCGTCCGCTCATAACATGAGAATTGAACGTTCGGGCAGAACAACGTCTGCCGGGTACGCTAGTATTATATATCATTCTTCTCTACGTGTGTTTGACACTGAACTTCTTCTAATCGACTGGACCAAATTTGATGAAAAATTTTGTGCATGTCTGATTGGGCCCCTCCTCGATGATTTAGATTCACATTTGGACCATCTAAAGCAATTAGGTGTAGAAGTTTACCAAAAGTGAAAATTGAAAAATCGCTCTAGCGTTCACATTTTTCGGTATTTTGCAACGAAACTCGGTATATCGCATTAAAATAAACCGAGGTAGGTATTCTCCAAAAATGAGCGAAATCCCGCAATTGGAAATTGAGGTTTACTTGAAACCCGAAATTAAAAACTGCCTAAACGACTGGACCGAATTTGATGATCTTTTTGTTGTGTGTTTGAGTGGGTTCCTGGATGGTTTAGATTTACAATTGGACTCTCTAAAACCATTAAATGTAAGGGTTCACATGAAAGTGAAAATTTATAAATCGCTCTAGCGGTCACTATTATCAATATTTCACAACGAAACTCAGTATATCATACTAAAATAAATCATGGTAGGTATTGTCCAGAAATAAACGAAATCCGACAGTTGGAAGTGGAGATTTACCTGAAATCCGAAATTAAAAACTGACGCAACCACCATGTTCGTTTAATGTTTAATTTATTTAGGCGTAGCAACGCATGCGAGGTATTAATTAGTAGTTAATATTATTCTCCCACCTCATTCTTGGCCTGCCTACTGGACGCTTTTGCTCTGGTTTTCCCACAAGGAGTTTCCATGCACCTCTTTCATTATCCATTCGTGTCACATGTCCTACCCATCGCAGTCTACGGGACTTAACTGTTCTTATTATATCTGGCTTCCTATAAAGATCAAGTAGCTGGCTGTTATGTAGTCTCCTCTATTCGCCTTCTATTAATCTTTCTTTGGTTAAAAATTACGCGGAAGTTTTTAATATTGCTCCACATATATCTGTTCAATTGATACACATTTTACCGTGTTGAGACACTCAGCTTACGTTATCCGGTCTGATCTGTATCATTTCTTCAGGCTATCGAAGTAACAGAATTTTATGTACTGAAATAGGCGTAGTCGTGTGAAAAAAGGTTCACATGTTCAGTGCGGAAGGCGTGACTTTGAATATTTCAAGCGCTCGTGGTTTTTGAGTAGCAGTAGGCCTATACCTGTTGAAATGTATATTTTACTAGAAACAAATACAGACTTGAATTATATAAATGAAGGCAAGGTTTAGAACATCACTATTTATCTAGATAGAAATAGTAAGAAAAGTTATTTTGCATGGATCTGAATCTTGGGTATACAAAAAAAGATATCTCACACATTCAAGCCACTGAAATGAAATTTTTAAGACCCGTAAACGATCTATACGCATGGATTGATTACATAATGAATCAATAATGAGAACAGTCAATCTCTTAGACTGCGATGGGCAGGACATGTGGTACGAATGGGGAATGAAAGACGTGCATAGAACCTTCTTGTAGGAAAACCACAGGGAAAACGCCAAGTTGGTAGACCAAGAATGAGGTGGGGGGAATAACATTAACTATGATTTGAGGGAAGTAGATTATACAGGGGATGATAGGAAAACTTTGGCTCAAGATAGGGATATGTGGAGAGCTTATGTCCGCGCGGTCATGAACCTACTGATTCGATAGTGCCAGTGAGTTAGTTAGTTAGTTATGAGTCAATAATAAATGAACTGGAGTTAATTTTAATACACGATAAACTAGAAGAGCACAAATACCGATGGAATGAACATATAGACAGAATGGACAATACAAGATTACTCAAAATGAGTCCACCTCTGTGGTCTCAAGGTAGCGTGCTGCCTTGTCACGCAGTGGACCCGGGTGCGATCACCGGTCGGGACAAGTTTTCTGGGTGAGGTTTTTTTCCAAGGTTTTTCATCACCTGTAAGATAAATGTCAGAAACCTTAAGGCCCAAAGAGTCCCCGAACACCATTTGGCCATCATTATCATCAATATCATATTGCCTAATTAGCTTTAGTTTAAGGCCTCTCCTGGCACATCATTACCATCATCATCAACTCTCATTTCATCAGAGAGGCATAACCTCGCCTTCCAGGCGCCGCAACCTCAGAAGTGAGTTATGAGTACGGCATGCCAGGAGAGAACACCAGTAACGTCGAAATGACAACCTGGGACATTTGAAAACTAAATATTACCCAATACAATCAACACCTACAAACCTCATGGAAAAAGATATTTGGGACGGCCAAGAAAACAATGGTCTTGAAACCGGAACATGTCGCATTGATCTAATTCTGGAAAGAAAGAAGAAGAAGAAGAAGAAGAAATAGTAAATCATATCTAGTATTTTTGAGTTATCATGAGACATGAGCGCTATATTTCGCAAGGTCCACTGTGCATATATGAATTTAAACAAATTAAAATGTCAGATTAAGTTACTAAGCTCTTTCAAATAAAGTAATCCTTTAAAATGATACGTTAAGTAGGTCGCAGGGACACAGAATACAGTATACAGCTGAACTACAGTAAAAGCAGAGACCAACGTGCTAGGCATCAAACAAGGTAGTGCATGTTTTGAATTCTTGTGGACCACATGCAAGTTGGAATTCACTTACCACAAAGCAACTCGGGGCTGGGGGTCAGGAATGTAAAAGCTAGTCTTACTTCTCTCAAAGATTAAATAGAACTCCATTAAATTTTACACGATATATTCTTAAATTATATCGAATGCTATTACATTTTTTTAAATTTGTTCATGAGATTATAAGAAGCCAATGAAAGACCCAAATCACCAAGTTGAAATTTAAAACAGGCAACTGGTTTCAATCGCGAACCCTATCATTTTCAAGACTAATTATTGATTCAATTGGGCCTTTTATTGACTTCTTATATTACAAATTTATCATACGTAATGCCACGAGCGATTGCCAAATTATCGATAAATTCACGACTCATGAAGTGAGGAGTGAATTTATCTAGAGAATTTGGAAATCAAGAGTGGCATTCGTTAGGTCTATTTAACGTATAAAATTAAGCTCTTTACTAAAAAATAATTATTTGAATATAGTTACCGGTGTTTTAAAATATTTATATAGTTAATATAAACGGCGATGTTTGAAAACAAATTAGAAATGTGTGGTTATGTATATTCACTGCAACTCGATCATATTATTTATTGCCAATTAGGATCGCAATATTGTAAGAATGCACTCTAGTGGAGAAATAATGAAACACATCAAACTATTATAATCAACATTATAGGTTAATCATTTATATTTTGAATAAACAACTCAGTAAAATCACTGAATCTATTCATTATTTGCTATATTCAATGTATTTGTTGGAGAAAAATAATGGTCTAACCTATTCAGAATGTTAGAAAAGGACGAGCTTTCTTTATCACAAAAGCAGGAGCTGATAAAGAGAAATCGATAAAGAGCGAGGTGAAACACGACTGTCATTGGTGTAAAACAGAATTCATTGAAACGTGATTGGTCATTGACTACCATTTGCGACATGAGTTAAATAGTCATAGGTAATGCCACGAATGATTTACAAATTATCGACAAATTTACGACTCACGAAGTGTGGAGTGAATTTACCTAGAGAATTTGGAAATCAAGAGTGGGATTTGTTAGGACTATTTAACGAATACAATTAATCTGTTTACCCACAAATCATTATTTAAATATAGTTATTTTAAAATATTTATGTATTTAATTCAAAAGGCGATGTTTGAAAACAAATGAGAAACGTTTGTTATGCTTCATTTGTTGATCACAGCAACCAGATCATATAATTTATTGCCAAAGGACCGAAATATTATAAGAATGCACCCTAGTGGAGAAAAATGAAACACATCAAACTGTTTATGACCAACATATTAATTAATATCTGATGTCGTATGGTGTAAATTATATTTTTCTGGAACGTAAATTCCTGGGAAATAATACGATTTTGAAAGTGAAGTCAGTGGATTATTTTTATTGTGGTATAATCAATTACTAGGATTTTTTTATTATATCACCGCAAGCAGTATCTGTTTACATTCGTGCACTATATATACAATCTGGTAGCCGTATTTCTCTGAGAATCAGTCACTGCAAAATAATGCTCTGCCTATTCAGAATGTTAAAAGGAGGAGCTTGATTGTAAAGTGATAAAATTAAACTGATAAAATCGAGGTGAAAGCGACTGTGATTGGTTGTACATCAAAATTAATTGAAATTTGATTGGTCATTGACTGTCATTTGAGGCATGAGTTAAATAGTCATCAAGAAGATCCTTCTATTGTATTAATGAGATATTTCGTTTATTATTCGATTATTTTTGAAACGCTATGTGTACGTTTTATTAAAAATACAAAATAGTGCGAGCTTTCATTTTCTTCAGCTTCGATTTACTGTAATTCTGTTCTTGTAAGACCCAGGAAGTTTTTTATGGATCTCCTGGCATTACTTATGATGTAAACGCTGTAGCTTGGAGGTATTTTTGTTTCATTAATTTTTCATAAGCCATGTCTAGTTTTGTGAGGCTAGCTCATACTTCCTTAAGCATTTCTCTTCAACGTAAACCGTCTCAGCTTGAGAGAGAGAGAGAGAGAGCGATCGAGATCGAGATCGAGAGAGAGAGAGAGAGAGAGAGAGAGAGAGAGAGAGAGAGACAAACACACACACACACACACACACACACACACACACACACACACACACGGCATCCTCTGTCGGCTACACTATACTGCTCACTTAAAATTGCAATTACTGTATATATTTCTAAGCACACTTCCTTTGGCCTTATACACACACATTCACGACAAAATAGTCGGCTCTAGCCAAAGTAACGGTAATGTTAATTCTACTAGATTATATGTGTCATTGCATTTAATCTTCTGCCACTAGAATATTAGTATTTGGTAAGCTATTTAATTATTTCTTTAGCTTAGCGGAGATTATGGTGGCCAGAGGTTATCATCATCATCAGCATCAAGAATTAGACTTGCTGGTCTGTTCCGATCTCATGTTAGAATTGGCCTATCCATCTTTTACTGGGTCTTCCAACATTTCTTTGTCCTAGTGGTTTGTAATGAAGAATATGTTTCTGAATTCTATTGTTATCCATTCTATTGATGTGGTCCATCCATTCATCTCTGTATTGTGTAATTCTATCTAATAGTTTGAATATATTCAGTTCTCTTCGTATATCCTCACTTCGCCTTTGATCCATTATTGTATAGCCAACCACACTCCTCAGAAACCTCATTTCTGACGATTCTATTCTTCATTCCTGGTTTTTGGTTAAGACCCAATGTTTCGATCCATATAGTAGTGTTGGAATCGCCATTGTTTTATAAAATTTTTAAAGTGTCTCCTTTATAACATTATAACAAATAAAAAAACTTTGGAGAAGAACGAATCAAAGTGAAAGTTGTAAAGAAATTAAATTTAGAAAATGGAAATGGGTTGGTCATGTGTTAAGGTGAGAGAATGATAACAACACAAAAATGACATTTGATTGGAACTGTCAAGGATTGAGAAGGCTAAGAGGAAGACGTAGGGCAACATGGAGTAATACCATCAGGGATGAAGTTGAACTGGCAGGGATGAGTTGGAATGAAATTAAGGCATTAGCTAATAACAGAGTGCGTTGGCGAGCTTTCATCAAGGCCCTATGCTTCCCAGTGGAGTGACCAGGACTACTACTACTACTACTTCTTAGTGAAGTTAAGGACATCCACTGCTCTGGTCAAATGGCCACAGTTGCCTCAGACGCAACGGACCAAGGTTTGATTTTCTGTCGGGACAAGTTTGCTGGCTGACTTTTTTTTCCGGTTTTTTTCTTCTCTTGTAAGACAAATATCTGGAAAAGTTAGAGCCCAAATACTTTCCGAACACCCATTTGGCCATTATAATCATCTGTATTACATTTCCCTGGTTTGAGGGAACGTGGAATGTACGAGTGAATCGTGAGTCTTGTCTTAAAATGCCCTGAATATCGGATGTGACCTTAGCATTGAACACTCATTCGAGGAAGATCCTCATGTCCTTCTGTGGTCAAGAAATTATCATAAGTAATGCCACTAGTGATTTCCAATTTATCTAGAGAATTTGCAAATAAAGAGTGGCATTTGTTAGGACTATTTAACGAATAAAATTAAGCTGTTTACTCACAAATCATTGTTTAACTATAGTTATTTTAAAATATTTATATATTTAATGTAAACGGCGATGTTTGAAAACAAATCGGAAATGTGAGGTTATGTTCATTCACTGCTGCTTGATCATATTATTTATTGCCAAGTAAGATCGCAATATTGTAAGAGTGCACCCAAGTGGAGATATAATGAAACACATCAAACTATATATCATAATCAACATTACGGGTTATTCATTTATTTTTTTTAGTAAACAACTCAGTAAAATCAAGGACATTCTATGTATTTGTTGGAGAAAATAATGATTTGACCTGTTCAGAACATTAAAAAGGAGGAGCTTTCTTAATCACAAAAGCAGGAACTGATAAAGAGAAATCGATAAAGAGCGAGATGAAACACGACTGTCATTGGTTGTAAAACAAGATTCATTGAAACGTGATTGGTCATTTGCTAGCATTTGTGGCATGAGTTAAATAGTCTATGTAATCCAGAGTTGAAAATCCTCGCCGATAGATCGTGTCTCCGTAAGATCCGAGTGAGGTGAAGCATAAAAAAGTACCTGGAACAGAAGAGGTAAAACTAAGGAAAATAAGAAGGGATTAATGCATTCTATTCCAGTCTACCAGTGTATATGTACATTATTCCAATCATTGACTGTGTGTGCCCTTTTGATGTGACTGTCCATCAAATCAATACGGATTTGCGCCACTTCTCTTTTAACTATAAGTTCAGTTTCCTCCCAGCCCACCCTTTCTTCTTTATGCACTCCATAAATTACCATGTTGTTTCAGTGACTCTGATTTAGCAGAGTCTACTTTACATTCCAGCAATTGTAGTTTTTCTTCCATCTGATGAAGAATATTGAACGTTTCCAGCTTATTTATTAAGTCTATATGCAGTATTGTACATATTATTATTATTATTATTATTATTATTATTATTATTATTATTATTATTATTATTATTATTATTATTATTCATAATTTGTAGGATTTTCATCCTGTTTGTTTCCAAAATCACTCCTCGGAGGAACACGTATTAGATGTGCATTCACTGTCTATCCATCTCTTTGCTGGTCTTCCTCTTGTTCTTCTCCCGTTCATTGGTCTATCTTCTTTAGCTCTTTTTTTGCAAGTCGGTTGTCTTCCATCCTTTCTATATGACCCTTCCAATATTTTCGTCTATCTATAATAAATTTGGTTATTTCTTGAATATGACATTTTTCCTAATTTCTGTGTAGTGCATCTCATCAAATAATGTTTTCCCCTGAATACTTCTTATTATTTGTGTTTATTATTTGTTTAGTTTTTGTGTTTTGTATGATATCTGCAATGGCGTAACAGCCCAACGATAGACCTGAGCCTCACCTTTGTCAGAAGTTGCTAGACCAAGTTAATTTAGTTACGCTTATTTCCCTGAAGGTGTCATGAATGTTATGCGGTCAACATACCGACACAGTGAGACGTCTAAAAGGAAAATAAGGCGTTACTAGGAAGAAGGAGATAAGTACATTTTGATAGAGGCTTCTTTATTCAGGCTTAAGGGTCTTTTATGAGCCTGAAGATCTTCAGACATGAGACCCACGGCTTAAAGCCCACCCGGTGGACTTGCTGCCTTATTTTTCTTGTATATTGTAAGCCCATGTTTCCCTTAACAGTGATTTAGGCGCTCTCCCTTTACAGGGAAGAATTTAAACCATACTAATTTGGTTACAATTGTTTTCGTATAGATGTAATTTGAGTGTTCTGTGGTCTGCGTTCCGCCTCATACCGACATCTAGAAAACCAAGGTAGTACTAGGACGGGAAAATTCGGTAAATTTTACTTAGATGCCTTTTCATTCAGGCTTAAGGACCTTTTACGAGCCTGAAAATCTTCAGACTCGGGACCCACGGCTTATAGTCCCTCCCGGAGAACTTGCTCCTTGGATTTTTCCATCCTAAAAAAAAATCCATCGCCCCCTGCCGGGTTTGAACCCGCGACCCTCGGGACCAGAGGCAAGGACATAACCACTAGTCCACCGCGGCCGATTCCTTTATTTTTAATTTCTAAAAAATCCATTGATACCGGCCAGGTTCGAACTCGTGATTTTTGGGATCAGAGGCAAAGAATATAACCTACTAGTCCACTGCGACCGACATATTTATGTGTGTGTATATATATATATATATATATATATCGAACCCGTAGGCTCATGACCGCGCGGACATGAGCTCTCCGTATATCCCTATCCTGAGCTAATAGTTTCCAATCATTCCCTGTATAGTCTATTTCCCTCAAATCACAGTTAATGTTATTCTCCCACCTCATTCTTGGTCTACCAACTAGGCGTTTTCCCTCTGGTTTTCCTACAAGAAGCTTCCATGCACCTCTTTCATTCCCCATTCGTGCCACATGTCTTGCCCATAGCAGTCTATAAGGCTTAACTGTTCTTATTATATCTGTCTTCCTATACATACTATGTAGCTCACTATTGTTTTAATTTTCTCCATTCTCCTGTCTTTTCATCTCTCTTTGGACCAAAAACTTTCCTAAGAACTTTATTCTCAAATACTCGTAATCCCCTTTCCTCCCTTAAAGTAAGAGACCATGTTTCGCATTCATATAATATAACTGATAGAATAATAGTTTATATATTTTCAGTTTAACGTTTTTTGAAAGAAGTTGAGACGCAAGAGTCTCTGTAATAGATAATAGCATACGTTTCCAGAATTGGTTTATGCTATGTTTAATTTCTTTGTGCATCTCTTCTATTTGTAATTATTCTTTCTAGATATTTGAATTCAGCCACTTCTTCAAAATTTCTCTCATTTGTCATTATGCTATACAAAGATTTTACTGCTGGTGATTGTTATATATTTACACAATTACTGTTGCCTATTTGGAAAATTGTATGTCTCGTTTAGTGGAACACAGGCAGGAAATTGCAGTACCACGAAACAATAGAATTTCAAAATAAAGGTTGTAGGTATAGGAAGATTTTGTTGTCAACAAAAAAACTTGGATTAAAAAATATTTCTGGTAAAGGATGAAAAGTTTCACTGGAATGGAAACGTTAAGAAAGACAAGATAGAGATATTTTAAATTGAATTTATGGTACAGTTTTGGCTCATGACATATAAGAGCTATATTACCGTAGTAGAATGTATTGATTACGCCCTTATAGTAGGTTGTAGTTCTGTTAATGCATGAGAACACTTGCGTGTGTTAAGTAAGGTTAAGAAATAACCACTTTGTAGCGATGAATATGCAACCAGCTACACTTTCCACCGTGTGATTTTGCTAACACCGCTGTTTTGTGCTAAGCGACTTGACTCTTATTCCCTCAGGGGATTTCTTCTCTTTCCACGGTACACTGTGGTTCAGAAGGTAATTGGGTTACAGGTATTTTTAAAACATTATATAAAGTTGCACAAATTAAAAAAACAGTTCATTTTTAGTTTCATCGCTTTTTTTCGTTAAATAATCATCTTACTTTGACTATTTAACTCATGCCTCAAATGGGAGTCAATGACCAATCACGTTTCATGATTTTTGATTTACAACCAATCACAGTCGTGTTTCACCTAGAATTTACCAACTAAAGTTTATCACAATAAAGAAAGCACCTCCTTTTTAACATTCTGAATAGGTCATAGCATTATTTTGCAGTGACTGACTCTCTAAGAAATACTGCTACCAGATTGTATATATAGTTCATGAATGCCAACACATAGCGCATGCAGGAGTTAATATAAAAACATTTGTAGCAATTGATTATACAAAATTAATATAAAATTATGGAATATTCACCTGAAAGGTCCGTCTCCTCAACTTAATTAATTATTTAACTGTAGCGCTTTCGGGACTTGTCCCATCATCGGCAGGATTCGAATCTTATAAAAGTTAATTGATTATACCACCAAAAAAAGAAACCACTGTTTGCACTTTCGTAAATGTATTTTTTTCCCAGGCAATAACATTCCAGAAATATAGAATTGTCATATTTACATCATAAGACATCAGAAATTAATTAATATAGTTTGATGTGTTTCATTTTTTCTACACTAGACTGCATCTTACAAAAACGTTCCTTTGGCAATAAATAATATGATCTGGTTGCAGTGATGAACAAAACAAGCAAATGAAACGTACCAATCGTTTCTCATATGTTTTCAAACATCGCCGCTTACATTAAATATATAAATATTTTAAAATAACTGTATGTAAATAATGATTTGTGAGTAAACAGCTTAATTTTATTCGTTAAATAGTCCTAACAAATGCCACCATTGATTTGAAAATGATCTAGATAAATTCACTCCTCACTTCGTGAGTCGTAAATTTATCGATAATTTGGAAACCACTCGTGGCAATACTTATGATAAGTCGGTCACGGTGTACTAGTGGTTATGCTGCTTGCCTCTAGTTCCGAGGGTCGCGGGTTCAAACCCGACCACGGGTGATGTATTTTTTAGGATGGGAAAATCCAAGAAGTAAGTCCTCTGGGAGGGACTTTAAGTCGTGGGTCCCCAGTCTGAAGATTTTCAGGCTCGTAAAAGATCCGTTAACCTGAACAAAGAGGCCTCTAAGCAAAATTTACCGATTTTAAATATCCTAGTAGCCTGCTAGATGTCTTATTGAGTCGGTGCGTTGACCGCACGCCACTCATGACATCTATGGGTAAATGAGGTAACTAAAATGAAATTGGTCTATTAACTCCTGACAAAAGAGAAGCTTAACAGTGGACTACACTATTATTCACACTTACTTTCATAGGAGCTTTTACATTTAAAATACATTATTTATTTCATGGCGAGGTGATTTCTTTAGGACTACATTTACACTAGGTCTCACCTAAAATGTTAATGTGACGTCACTACAATTTTTCTCGTAAGCCTATGTTTCCCTGAACAGAGATTTAGGCACTCTCCCCCTACAGGGAAGAATTTGAACCATACTAATTTAGTTACACTTGTTTTCGTATAGATGTCATTTGAGTGGTCCGTTGTCAGTGCTCCGCCTCATACTGACATCTAGGAAACCAAGGTAGTACTAGGACGGGAAAATTCGATAAATTTTGCTTAGAGGCCTTTTCATTCAGCCTTGAGGATCTTTTACGAACCAACAATTCTTCAGACTCGGAACCCACGATTGAAAGTCCCTCCCGGAGGACTTGCTTCTTGGATTTTTCAATCCTAAAAAAATCCATCGACCCCGGCCGGGTTTGAACCCGCGACCCTCGGGACCAGAGGCAAGGAGCATAACCATTAGTCCACCGGGGCCGATACTAAAATAATACAAAGTAAAATAAAGTAGTCTAGCGCTGTCTGTAATCTCAGGTATGAATCCTGCCGGTTGCAGAGGGATATTCGTTGAGGGCCATACTGAGATGTTTTAGGTTTTTCTCGGGGTTCTCCCGTTTTCCGAATTTCAATCTATCGACACTCTCCATTTTCCTCATGTGATTTAATTTCTCATTCATTCATTCATTCATTCATTCATTCATTCATTAATTCATTCATTTCAATTCACCCTTCACTCATCCCATGTTAGGACAAATGTTTGGTTGGCACCCACAGGTCGAGAAAAACAGGTAATTGCGAATGTATAGTGGGACCTTCCAGGGTCTGACTCATGACTCCAAGACCGAGCAAAAAAAAAGAGGCAGAAGAGGCTAACAGAAGGGTTATATTCCTCCCCCCCCAAAACTTCCGGCCAAAAAATGGTAGTATGGGTTATGAGAGAAGAATCTCATTATCGACCTACTGTACAATTCACATAACAGACATAATTCCATTCATCCATAATACACTGGGATAGCGCAATTAATCTATCAGGTTGCTTGTGCTTGGGACGGTCTGCGCCCATTTCGAATAAAGACACGAAGAACTAAAGTCGCCTAAATGCTTGTAATAAAATTATTTAAGCCTAAATTAACTAATTTATATATTCCATCCATAGTAATTCTGCCCGAGTACAGGTCTTTCAGTGCAATCATAGCATTTTCATGCTATGCTTTGCAGCTTTACTAGGGAATTGTAGGTGTGGTAGCTTCCCGTTGCTTTCCACACCGGTGAAAGATGATGATGATGATAATGGCCATATGATTTCGGGGATACTTTGGGCCTTAAAGTTTTCCTGACATTTGTCTTACAGGTGAGGAAAAACCCCGATAAAAACCTCACCCAGAAAAACTGCCCCGACCGGGGATCGAACCCGGGCCCGCTGCGTGACAACTCAGCACGCTACCTCGACACCACAGCGGTGGATAATTTATATATTCATGGATTAAAAATGCAAAAAAAAAAAACATAGCAATGATAGCAATGCATTTAAAGTCGATCGAAATGGAAACGTCAATTGCTTCAATTTGAAGTATTTTTACCGAAGTTCAAATGGAGTAGAATCTTATAGAAAAGTCTGTCACCTCTTAACTAGGGTGAAAATAATAACCTCTGGGCATATGAAAAATGATTAATTGTTCTACATTTTCCTGGAGTGAAATATGTATGATACTAGTATTTTATGGAAAATATGGCTGCTACATTATTATTATTGTTATTCATATTAAGTGATTCATATAATCTGTAATGTTGAAATTTTTAAATAATTAAAAATCCTGAAATGAGTTTCCTTTGAAAGGGAAATCATGTTTCATTGATTTACGATACGGAAAAGAACCTCAAGTCTGAAATAAGAGATATCTGAGAAAACATCGTCCACAATGTAATAACTGTCCTGTATCTTTGCTTTACTGAAATAATTCCTTAAAATACATAGACAGAATATTTATTTTTTCTTGTAAGCCCATTTTTCCCTTAACAGCAGAGATTTAGGGGTGGCTGGGGGGGGCGGGTCAGACCCCCTACATGAAAAATTTTGAACCATACTAATTTAGTTAGATTTGATTTCGTATAGATGCCATTTGAGTGATCCGTGGTCAGCGTCCCGTCTCATACTGACATATAGAAAACCAAGATAGAAATAGGACGGGAAAATTCGGTAAATTTTGCTTAGAAGCCTTTTCATTCTGGCTTAAAGATCTTTTACGAGCCTGAAAATCTTCAGACTCGGGACCCACGGCTTAAACTCCTTCCCGAGGACTTGCTACTTGGATTTTTCCGTCCTAAAAACTTTCATCGACCCCGGCCGGGTTTGAACCCGCGATCCTCGGGACCAGAGGCAAGGAGCATAACCACTAGTCCACCGCGGCCGATACAGAATATTTAATTCACAAAATAATAATTTGAAAGGTCACAAATGGTAAACATTTTTAGTACTCTATAATATTGTATTTATTTACCTCTTCATGCTTCTATATTTCTAGAATGACCATCATTATGGTCTAATGCTCTGATTGCAAATCATGAGGTCCCGGGTTCGATTCCCGGTCGGATCATAGACATTTTTCCTTAAAGGGAATTATTCCTGTGGTTGCCCATGGTCTCGAATTTAGTTTAAGTTTAGGTTAAGAACTCTCCTGGTGCTTCATTATCATTTATCACCCATCACATCATCGAAGCAACGTAACTCCGCCTTCCAGATGTCCCAACCTAACAAATAGATTACAATTCTGCCAATGCTAGTAGAGAAAGCAAAAATGTCGTATAAGACAACCTTGTGGCGTTGGACAAAAAAAATCTGGAATGTAACAACGCTCATCCTTTATTGTATCCGGATTAATTAATGCATAAACTTCTGATTTTTCTATGTGGAATGTTATTTTTGTGACAAACTGTACGGAGCCTTCAGCTATGAAAGGTGGAAGAAAGAACCCTCAGATCAGTGACCCAGTTTCGTACCTGGTTACAGTTTCATGGGATGAAGAATAAAGTACAATGCACAGTAAGAATTTGTATTTGAAGAATCCATTATCATAAGTAATGCCACGAGTGATTTCCAATTTATCTAGAGAATTTGGAAATCAAGAGTGGCATTTGTTAGGACTATTTAACGAATAAAATTAAGCTGTTTACTAAAAAATAATTGTTTGAATATAGTTACAGGTGTTTTAAAATATTTACATAGTTAATGTAAACGGCGATGTTTGAAAACAAATTAGAAATGCGAGGTTATGTATATTCACTGCAACTCGATCATATTATTTATTGCATAGGATCGAAATATTGTAAGAATGCACTCTAGTGGAGAAATAATGAAACACATCAAACTATTATAATAACATTATAGGTTAATCATTTATATTTTGAATAAACAACTCAGTAAAATCACTGAATCTATTCATTATTTGCTATATTCAATGTATTTGTTGGAGAAAAATAATGGTCTAACCTGTTCAGAATATTAAAAAAGGAGGGGCTTTCATTATCACAAAAGCAGGAGCTGATAAAGAGAAATCGATAAAGAGCGAGGTGAAACACGACTGTCATTGGTAAAACAGAATTCATTGAAACGTGATTGGTCATTGACTACCATTTGGGGCATGAGTTAAATAGTGAAAGAAATCTACTGTATTTGCGCAAAATATTTAATAACACAAATTACACAATGTTTTGATTGTGGATTATACATTCTAGCTAATAGTGATGTTTTAACATATCAAATAATTTGTCACAGATTAACTATAAAACAATGCAGATTTTTGAGCAAATTTTATTTCACCATATAATACATCAAGTACTTAATATACACAGCAAATAAATCATCATCATCATCATCATCATCATAGTACATTCACGAATTTAGGCCATTTGTTGACCTGTTTCGGCCTCAAGAGAAACATCATCCAGAAGTCTTTTGAGTGGACGTCCTGGTCTTCTTCTTCCTGCAGGTTGATATCTTAACATTAGTTTGGGTATCCTGTGATCTTCCATTCGATGAACATGTTGTATCCATCTTGACTTATAATCAGAAATTTTGTTTTCTAAAGGTTCCTTGTGTAATTCTTCTAAGATGTCTTCATTTTTTTTGTGATCTAGTAGTGTGTATCCTGCAGTCTTCCGAAGGTATCTCATTTCAGCAGATCTAAGTCTCTGTATATCCTTCTGTTTCAACGTCCATACTTTGCTATCATACAAAAGAGTTGGAAGAGCCAGTGTTTTATACTCATTTAATCATGAATGCTTTTGGACTAACTGTGGCTTGAAGATAGAATTTATTAACCCTAAAATTCTTTAAAATTTAGATATTTTTGCATTTACTTCCTTTTCTTCTTCATATGAGATATTGCATCCTAGATATGTAAAATTATTCACCTGCTCCAAAATTTTATTGTCCAGTACAATTTTACTTCTGACAGGATCTACACCTTGAAATGCCATAATTTTTTGTTTTTTCTGTAGATATCTTTAATCCATATTCTTCTGTAATTTTGTTAAGTTCATATAGACCTTTCTGTAGATTATCTTCGGAATTTGCTATTATTATTTGGTCATCTGCAAACAATAGGGTGTTTAATTTTCTATTTTCTGATATTCTTATTCCAAATTTATATTTTTTGTTCCAGCAACATATTACTTCATTGATATAAATTGCAAAGAGTGTTGGGGATAGGGGGCAGCCTTGTCTCACCCCACGATAGCAAATAAATTATACTGTTGTAAAACCAAATATCCTGTGTGCACTTTTTAATCCGGATTTTCATCAAGTAAACACCAACTCAATTGATTAAATGCATTATACCTTTAAAACTATTAGTAAGATAATTTTAATTAAATTAAAGTACAGCAATAATATTTTCAGCTTTAATAACTAATCTTAGCTATAAAAATAACTCGATTATCTCCACTCCGTTATTACATATTTATCTCACTTTAATAACGAGAGTGGTATAATATGTGCACAGTTTAGGAGAATGAAAATTATTATTATTGTTTTATTTTACTTATTTCAGGATTGTTTCTGTTAAATACACAGGCATCCTCAACCATTTTTTCCCCACACTTCCCGGTCTTGTGTTCCTGATTCTGTCATATTTCTCTTCTTCATGTTGTCTTGAATTCCTTTACCACGTTGGCTTTGGTCTACCAGGAGGTATCCATTTCAATACTTATATACATTGGTTTTTTAGCATTAAGTTTTTTTTTACAATGTATGGGGAATTGACTCATAACATCAACCCCCAACCTGGAGGACCAGATACTTTTTCTGGAGTCCACCATAGATCAGTTGCTTTCACTACAGCTAAGAGTCTGATCCACTCTTTATTGTCTCATCTGCCGTTTGCACCTTACCGTAGGTCTCCTGCTTTGCTGCATCCGCCGTTGGGGTCTGCACCGTAACCCTGGATAGGGACCCTTACAAGGTACTATCAGCCGGGTCAGCTGAATCTAGGTTTTTTAACTCTCCTGCTTTCTCATCCGAACTTTGGATCAGCAATGGTGGAGTTATTATTATTATTACTATTATTATTATTGTTATTATTATTGTTATTATTATTATTATTATTATTATTATTCTGCACGGCCATGAACCTCCGGTTTCGATATTTTCCAGTAATTACAACTTGAACTTGGGAATTAAGACATACAGTACTTTAGCGATACCAATCATTATGCAAAGTGGACTCGGTATTTTAGTTTTCAGGCGGCATCAAAGGCAACTGTTTCCCTCTGGTTAAAAAAAAATATTGTTACTGCAAGGTAGAGCCGGGGAGTTGTTGTTAGAGGCTTCTAAGACGCCGCTCCAATCACCAAAAACTGAAAACAGTTCTCTACTAACAATGTCTTCGCATTGTAATTGACGTATGAAATAACGTTTCCACGTGGATATAATTATCTTAACAACGTTGCTACTTTTGTCTTCTGCAGTATTATTATTATATAGTGTGTTAGTTCCTGTGAATAAAACGTGACAACGCCGATTGGTATACTAAATACTTATCCGTGCAAAATAGATCTACCTAACCACAAAGTAAAGCGCCTCTAAACTACGAGTAAAATACAGAGTCCACTACACTAACGACAGACTTAGATCAACCAGACTGAACATATAACACGGTTTAAGATTTCTAAAATAATGTCCATCACCGTAGCGTGTTCAATAGAGTTCATATTCTCCATACAAGCGACCCGGGTACGTTTACCAGCAGGACATGGGATCTGTACTTTTAATAATGATGTTTGAACACTGTTGAGGTTAAAATTACTTCAATTTAAAAAAAAAATATACTATGTATAACAACCACCCTCGACTATAATAACTTCTGTTATAAACGTCGTCACACTATTAAAATTCCAGGCCTTTCAAAGACATGCTTCATCCTCAGAAATTCTTATAGTACTGTAATTATTTGTGTATTTGATACAGAGGGTATTGGTTGTTGGGCATGTTCTAGTTTAGCATCTTTTATTTTCTGTTTCCTTGATAATTTCAATCTCTTCCAGGATATTAATTTTTATCTATGTTGCTAAATCGATAGCCAGTTTCTGAAATGTGTTCAGAAAAACGTAATTTTCCTTCTCTTTTAATAAAGTCTAAGAAATGTTCATTAAATTTTATTTTAAAATTTCCTGATGTTCTACCTATATATTTTTTTCACAGTCCTGAATTCCTGAGGATGAAACATATCTTTGAAAGGCCTAGAATTTTAATAATGTGACGTTTATAACAGAAGTTATTATAGTTGAGGACGACTGTTTTATAAGGTAGAAATTTTAAAATTGAAGTATATGAGATTTTAATTCTCTGCCTTGGGTTTGTGTATACGTATGCCTAGAAGGAAAATAGTAAACAAAATAAAGGTCTAAAAACGAAATTCAAATATACAATTATCAAAGAAATAAAATTTAACTCTTAAATTAAAAATGTATACTAAAAGATACATCAATTGGTTTCATTCATTTAATAATTTTAATAAAAACAGATTAAAACTAACGAGAAAAATTACTTATTTTTTTTTTAGAATTTCACAATATACCTAATAATAACAATAACGCACCATTTCGTTTTCACTGCGGTCCGCCACATTTAAATAACTGACACAAGAAATAAGTGTTTTATTAATTTAAGGGTTAATAAAAGATCAGATACGGATTTAAAAAATGAAATTTTAAGGGCAGCTGGCTACAACATATTAAAAAAAAGAGAATATAGAAGGAATGAAAATATTATAAGAATGGGCTTATCTACAGAAAAATTGGCGTCAGAATTTTATAAGTATGGATCGTTTTAAAGTAAGTTATCAGATGCTTCACACTTCCTACATCCGAGGACAAATCTTTGGACCAACGTTTGAAAAATGGAATGAGATGGTATAGGGCCAGTAGTTTAATATCTGGACAGACGATGATGGTAATTATGGTATGTGGGTAATTGGCTAATCAGTAGATTTAGGAATCCAATATTTTGTAATATTTAATTACTTTACGATTAAAAAATACAAGAAAATGGAATATTATAATTAAGGGGCAGATTTCTATGACCTAAAAAATGGAAAATATGCATGCATTTATGACCTAAAAAAAGGTTTTAATATTACCTAAAAATATAAAAATATGACCTTATAATTGAATGAATTTTTTTACCCATACTATATTAATTGTTCATTCATGTACATTTTCAATTGTATCATAAGAAAAAGGAAATGGTCTTCTATTGTCCAGTGCAAACGTTTGCTACCTGTTAACAGAAACCTTCGAAACAAGTGAACTGTAAAACAGACAATTTTTATACAGATACAATGTTGGTTATTTCTAATCGCCTGATGACTAGGCTATTAAAAAACTCAAAATATGACTTTATCATAGAAATAAGCAGAAGTATGACCAAATATCTGAAAAAGAGAGAAATATGATTTTTAAGACCCAATAAAATCCACCTATTCTTAATAATAAGGCGTATATAAATGTTTTTATTTACGTGGAGCTTAGAATATAGGCTTTGGTAAAAATATGACATGTCGAAGGAATCCACCCCTTAATTATACTATATATAAATATTTAGGATGTGACATCAGCTATGGGTATGATAAAGATATTGAACACAAAACACATCAGTTTCAAGCTATTTGTGGTACAATAAATAGAACATTGAATAATAAAGCCCATAAACAAACAAAATTAAAATTTTATAAAACAATGGCTGTCCCTGTCCTTTTGTATGGGAGTGAATCTTGGATTACCACCACCAAACAAGAAAGTAAAATCCAAGCAGCCGAGATGAAATTTTTAAGAAGAGTAAAAGGCTGCACTAGAATGGACCAGATAAGAAACGAGGATATCCGTGAAGAACTGCAGATCTACTCCATAAAAGAAAATATATTTAACAACAAGATACAGTGGAAAGAACATGTAGAAAGAATGGAAGAAAGCAGATTACCAAATTAAATCTTGCATTATTTTCCAAGAGGAAGAAGAGATGTCGGACGTCCTCGGAAGAGATGGTCTTAGTTCTATTAGTGAAGACGGAACAGGCAACTTGCCTAAATCCGGAAGTGAAGAAGAAGAAGAAGAAAAATCAAAGTGGGAGGTTTGCCATAGTGTTGGCAAATGTTGCATCCCTTTTTTGTGCATATTATAGTATTGGTATATGAAACACGTATTATAAGTTATGAATGAGTTGTAGAAAATGCTTTAACATCTCACCTCACAAAGTTGCGAGTCTTCACGATACCGGTTTCAAAATATAATTTTACTTCCATCTTCACTGAAGCTCTGAGTTGGAGTTTGACAAATGTTGGAAGTAAATTTATACTTTTGAATCCGGTATCGTGAAGACGCGTAACTTTATGAGGTGAGATGTTAAAGCATTTTCTCCAACTCACTCACAAATGTTAATACCGCATAGTCATTTTGTATGAATTCTTTTTGTAGTAGACCTACATACATATAAATTAGAATTTATTTACTAAAAATAACAACTTTTGACAAAGTATGAAATAAAATTATATATGTTGTAAATGTTTTACGGATTCATTTAAAAATTGCAGCATCAGTTACGTTTCGGTCGAAAATATTTCAACTCATCCTTACAACCTAATTTTCAATCCTTTAACATAAATAACTATTGCCCAACGAATGAGCAGGTGAATATAGGCACATGTGCTTCGAGTCTATTACACTTTACGTAGAGTTTCGTGATTTGTTTATTTTCATTTTTTTTAATAGACTCCTGTTTAGATTTTTTCTTTCTCGTTTTTTTTTGTTTACACTCTTCTTCCTTTTTGTTTTACTTCATTAAGCTTTTTTATCTTATTTATACGTACAAACACAAGACAGGACACACACCCAGACCCAAGGTGGAGATCTAAAATCCCCTACCCGCCGGGAATCGAACCCGGGTCGCCGGAGTGGAAGGTAGGGACTCTACCGACTACGGCACGGCGACGACGGACAGATTAAATTCATGAATATTCTAGCTCTAGAAATGGATTGTTTACGCAGAAGTAGAAGAAAATCAATATTAGAATATGTAACAAATAAGGAAAGTTGAAACGTAATGGAAGCAGAAGAAAGCATATTTGAAAGAATTGAGGAGAAGGAATTAAAATGGTTAGGACATATTTTAAGAATGGAAGGTGAGCAATGACCGAAACAACTGTATCAATGGCAACCGACCAGAAAAAAAAAGGGAGACTAAATTTAACATGGAAGGAAAATATGAAAATAACAATGCAAGGAAGAGGGCTAAGCTTGAAGATGCCGAAGATCATAGGCTTTGAAGTTTGTCACGGGAAGACGGCATCAACTGTAAAAACCCGAAGATGGAATAGGATATTTTATTTTGAACAAAATTCTGTATCTATCGTACAACCAGGATTTAGAGGCAGAACTTCTTTTAAAATATTCGTTCAATACATTCTCTTATATTTATAAACCCCCAGCTTCCATAAACACACAATTTTAGAGTTTTTAAAAAACATTTATCTAATATTCACAGTACAAATGTTGTGCCGGGGATTATATCCCATTGTCCTGTTTAAACATTTATTTAAACTGAAGAAATATAAAATAATATAATATCACAAGTGAAAACAAAGGACCTCTGTAGTTAAAAAAAGGAGTTCTATACTTTGGTTTCGGTTTATAGAATGGGGTGGACATTGGTCAGAGAAATAAAAAACAGTTGCATATCGCGGATCCCATTATGAGAGATTTATGACATGTATTGCAACGTTGCCAAGTCATTACGATGGAAACTTCCTTGAAATTTCCTTTTGTTATCGTGGAGTTCCATTTTTAAAACTGGTAGGAACGTTAACAAGCTGATAAGGGCTTAGAGAGTCTCTCGCCGATGTTTTCCATCTAACATTCGAGCAGAGTAAATGAGCAATTTCAGTAATGGTTTTATCGTACAGGAGTGTTTCTAGCCAGGCCTACACTAAATTTTGAAATACGTTAACTATGAGATTTGGGTCCCAAGTGTACAGCAATTCTTGGGGAACCGATTTTCAAATGCTTATTCGGTACAATGTGGATTTATTATGGATCTCATTATTCTTTTTCGGGCTTGCTGTTTTCAACGTAGTGCTGCTTTATAAATATCCATCCATCCACAGTAATTTTGCCTGAGGGCAGGTCTTTCACTGCAATCATATAATTTTCATGTTATGCTTTGCAGCTTTACTACTAAAGCGACTTAAACATTTTCTTCCTACAACTCTTAAAATAATTTTAATCCAAACTTTAGTGATGCCGCATTTTGACTACTGTGACGTTCTACTAACTGACATAAGTGACGGATTGTCGGACAAACTGCAGCGTGTCCATAATATGTGTATCAGATTCATATTTAATGTTCGAAAATACGATCACATTTCTCCATTATTCCACGAATTGTCATGGCTACATCTAAAAGAGAGAAGAAAATCGCACTGTCTAATTCTCCTATTTAAGATCCTACATACCTCGATTCCCAATTATTTATCATCCCGTTTCCAGTATCTATCCTCAAACCATAACTTAAACACAAGGTCACAACATAGTCTCTTACTTATATATATATATATATATATATATATATATATATATATATATATAATGGAATTTATTGCCTTTTTTTCAGAATAAAGAAAATACATATGCATTTACATTGCGCACGGGCCTGCTTGGCCGTACGTGCATTATTTTTCCATGAATAAAAAATAAAACTAATAATATAAACAAATACCTACAAATACACCTGTATCAAAAAACAATAACAGGCTACATATAAGTAAAATCTATGTCTGCACTAAATCAAAATAATACATATCTACATTCATCCACATTCCGTACATTAATATTAAAAAAAAAATGCTAGAAAACAAATTAGAAAAAAAAAGCACACACACATACACCCACACACCGCATGCTCATACCCCCCTCCCCCCGTCCCTGCAGACATTAAGTGCACTATCAGACTATTCAACTTATCAGACCTACTTATTATATAACATGATTAAATATCGAAAACAAAGACCATATTGAGATTCTTCTTATTGTTAATACATATATCCTTAATCTTCAATTTTGTTATATCTCAATTTTCTTACTGTACCCAAAAATTTGCATGTTTTTGATTCACTCTCGATCCGTCCTAAAAGATCCCAACACGCCACTTAATATACCGCAACATAGGACATCACATCACTCCATGTCATATACCATCTCCACTTCTCGCAACTGGAATTCCCTACCACAAGACATAAGGGGCTGCCGGACATTGGCATCTTTTAAAAGAAATCTAAATTTATATTTGCTCTAAACTCGACTTCATTATTATCCAGTGTAAGATATATATATTAATTGGTGTTTCCCGTATAATGTATCATATTATTATTATTATTATTATTATTATTATTATTATTATTATTATTATTATTATTATTATTATTATCGTATCATTATTGCTATTACCCTATAAAATGTTGTTTGTACATGCCATTTACATTGCTACATTTATTGTATCTTTAACTGTTTATAATTAGTATAGTGTATATCTATATTTGTCGAATATTTATTTGTATTTGTGCTGGTTGAGTGGAAGAGAGGGCCTTATGGCCTTATCTCTGCCAGAATAAATAAAGTATTATTATTATTATTATTATTATTATTATTATTATAAAAATGCTAATTGAATTGACCTTTATTTTCTCAGAATCATAAAAAATCACCAACAACCTAAATATTTCAACAATTACGTAAGAGAGTGGGTTAGTTAGTTAAGGCCATACGCTATAAGCTGGAAAGTGGCGGGTTCGAGTCCCGATGAGGTTAGAATTTTTAAATTGGCCTAAACCTTCTGGCGGCATCATGCCGCTGGGGTTGATTCAGCCTCTAGCGGAAATTGTACCAGACTATGTTCTGGATGTAAATGCGACTGTTACGCAGGGCTGATATTCCGGATAAGTCATATTTAGTTAGGAAGATCGTTCAAAGTGAGTTACCTAAAAGAAATAATGCATAATACACTTTTTCTATGGCTTCCCCGTTACTTAACCAAGATATATATCTTCATAAGAAATTGAATTCAGAAATTATCTCGTTTTCTATAAAACAAACCTCCCCCAAATGCCGTAGATATTAGATCTCTTAAACCGCCATTACTTACAGTTACCAATCGCTCATATATCTAAATATGTCAGAATTCCTAGATCTGTTGGAGATCAACAGTTCTTTTTAAGTATTAGCTCAGATAAAGTTGCTAGATACAAAAAAAAAAACTTATGTATCAGAATATATTTCTGAATTTCGTGAAATTTTTTTCAAGAATAGAAAATAACAAGAATACAAAGTACTGATATTTAATTTCCTCTCTCTACTTCACATATACTATTGCAAATGTATTGGCTCACACATCAATATAAACTTAACTAGTCGCGTGGGGGTTAAAATGACCCATGAATGTATATTCAAACTTACATATTTGTTACTACGTTGGCAAGATTGTAATGGATTTCAGTACCTTCCAAAAATAAGCATATAGCTTTTTTTTTTAAAGAGTCAGAGTAACGGTCACTTCTGGAGAGTTAGAACGGTTTGTTATGTGTCTGGGTAAAGCTGACCCCCACGCGGCTAATCGTGTATTTTTTTCTGTGTGACTAGAATACCTAGATGAATTGAAAATTGGTGACTAGGAACTTATGTACCAAATATACACTGAACTGAACTTTTTCGGAATTAATAAATGGATTTTTAAATTATTAATTTAGTTTTTATAAATTTAAATTTTAAATTATTAATTTATTAATTTAGTTTTTATAAATTTAAATTTAAACTAACTCAATGGACTAGTTTTTGCAGCACTTTTACTATCTGACTTTTTCATATATTTTTAGTCGTTTTAAGTGATTTTTATGAATATATGTGATTAGCAAAGATTATAAAATGTATTAATTCTAGTAATTAGATAAATAAGTGATTAACAATAATAAAACGGTTGCTTTTTATTATTATTATTATTATTATTATTATTATTATTATTATTATTATTATTATTATTATTATTATTATTAACTGATCCAGTATTTTTCTCGCGTCTAATTGAAAGTTATGGATTTTGGAAATACTTTACAACACTAGATGCGAAAAACTGTTCGAATCATACACCATGCGCATGCGTCCACAAACGCGAAGCGGGTTACACTATGAATTCACGGGATGTAGCCAACATATACACGATATTTAACGAACCTAAAAGCTAACCTAATGCAACTTAAGCACTCTAACCTGTGAAAGAATGCAACGCCCAAAAATAAATAGTTAGTTCTAAAATTCGAAAGTATATGTGTACAGTTAATTAGTACATACTCTATGTTGGCTGCACTGGAACATGTCTTTGCTGTTGCGTAGATTATATATTAGAACGAATATGGCTGTCACGTCTTCATACTACGTGTGTAATAAATATCATAGACTATTTAACTCATGCCCCAAATGGGAGTCAATGACCAATCACGTTTCAATGATTTCTGTTTTACAACCAATCAGAGTCGTGTTTCACGAAATATTTATCAGTGTTATATTTACCATATTAAAGAAAGCTCCTCCTTTTTAATATTCTGAACAGGTCTGACCATTATTTTGCAGTGACTGAGCCTATAAGAAATACGGCTACCAGATTGTATATAAAAAAATTGTAGCAATTTATTATACCACCAAAAAAAGAAACCACTATTTGCACTTTCTTAAATGTATTTTTCCCAGGTAATAATCCAGAAAAATATAATTGTCATATTTACATCATACGACATCAGAAATGAATTAATATACAGTTTGATGTGTTTCATTTTGTCTCCACTAGAGAGCATTCTTACAATATTGCGTTCATTTGGCAATAAATAGTATGATCTGGTTGCAGTGATAAACAAAAGAAGCAGATGAAGCGTACCTATCGTTTCTCGTTTGTTTTCAAACATCGCCGTTTACATTAAATATATAAATATTTTAAAATAACTATAGTTATATAATGATTTGTGAGTAAACAGCTTAATTTTATTCGTTAAATAGTCCTAACAAATGCCACTCTTGATTTCCAAATTCTCTAGATAAATTCACGACTCACGAAGTGAGGAGTGAATTTATCGATAATTTGGAAATCACTCGTGGCATTACGTATGAAAAATATATTGAAATAATCATTAGAAAAGATGAAAAATTATTGTAAATGGGAGGAAATAATTTGAAAAATGAAACCCTAAGAATAAAACTAAAGAGAAGTTTATGAAGGAATTAAAAAGGTCGCGTCACAGGTTGTGAAGTTTAGTCTTGGGTTTTTTTATATAAAAACACCGGGCAGTCTTTGAATATTTGTCGGTGGACTTAATTTCCACTCTGGATTTGAATTTAGTCTTAGATAATCGTGTAAAGTTGTAATAGGAAGTTTATATAACTGTGGGCAGATAAAACAGAGGTGAACATTAAGCAGAAAGTTAGCATTTAATGTGACACTGGTGGCAGATTTAATTTGTCATGTGAAGTAATGCATGGTCACACCTGGGGTTGTGTCACTGGTTAATATTTAAGTGCAAGAGGGCAGCACCAGTCTTCACCCATTAACAACTTTATTAGAGTCACATACAGTAGCAAATATTTAAATATTACCAACACTAGTGACTTTCACTCTCAACCAGTGGTTCGCAACATCTGTAAAGTTTTAGAATAGTGATTGGGGTTGAGATATTTTCAGTTATCAGATATTAAGGAAACAGACAGGCGAATTTCAATTTTTTTTTATTTTCATCTGATTGTTTTGAGAATTTTATAACATACATTACGTGCTTATAGAAGTGTTTCTGTGAAGTTTGGTGTTCATAAGTAGAATAGTTTAAGAATCATCTATCTATCTATCTACGGGTTTTTTTTTACAGCTGCTGTCGTCTTCCCGGGACAAACCTCCAAAGCCTACGATCTTGGGGATCTTCAATGCTTAGCCCTCTTGCTTGCATTAATGTCTTCATTTCTTCCTTCCATGTTAACTTCGGTCACCCTCTCTTCCTCCTTCTAGTCGGATGCCATTGATAATGGTTGCTTTGACCATCGCTCATCTTCCATAGTTTCAGAATTATGATGATTTTTTAAATATTTTTTTATATCTTGTAAAAAAATACTCCTTACGATGCATTTTTAAATATTTTTCATGAAATTTGATATTCAGTCTTTATTATTCCACTAAACACATTTACTACGCAAACAAATTCATAAAGGGAGGATACTGCTTATTTTTCATTTTTGAAAAAAAGGGTTGTAAGGGGTAGTGACGTGTGTATAACCTCTCCTACCTAATTCTCATCCTCACCTTCTCGTGGTACAACTCGTTTTCACAAACGAGGCTCTGAGGACCGAGTCACGGCGGTATAACCGTTCCATCAGGTACTGAGTAAATGCGGTATCCTAATGTCTGTCCAGAGACTAAAAGGTAGCAGCCCTACCACTGGACTACTTAGCGTCAGGCCAGTAACCTGTCCTAAGGAACTTCAAAACTACTTTCAAGTCTCAACGCGAAAAAAACCAGAAGGAATTGGCAATATCTCATATGAAGAAGAAAAGGATGTAAATGGAAAAATATCTAAATTTTTAAGAATTTTAGGGTTAATAAATTCTATCTTCAAGCCACAGTTAGTCCAAAAGCATTCAAGACTGAAAGTGTATAAAACACTGGCTCTTCCAACTCTTTTGTATGGTAGCGAAGTATGGACGTTGAAACAGAAGGATATACAGAGACTTAGATCTGCTGAAATGAGATATCTTCGGAGGACTGCAGGATACACACTACTAGATCACAAAAAAAATGAAGACATCTTAGAAGAATTACACAGGAATCTTTAGAAAACAAAATTTCTGATTATAAGTCAAGATGGATGCAACATGTTCATCGAATGGAAGATCACAGAATACCCAAACAAATGTTAAGATATCAACCTGCAGGAAGAAGAAGACCAGGACGTCCACTCAAAAGACTTCTGGATGGTGTTTCTCTTGAGGCCGAAACAGGTCAACAAATGGCCTAAATTCGTGAATGTACTATGATGATGATGATGATGAAAAAAAATTATCCACTCTCATGCTTTTTCATCTGAATTTAAAAGAACACACGTGTCTTAGACTAGTAACTGCATAGCAAATTTCAATTAGCATATATTGGGGAGTCTATCCACAAAATTTTATTTTGATAGCATAAAAATTGCATCGTAAGGAGCATTTTAATTGATTTTATTAAACACAATGTGTACATTTAGAGTTTTCACCAGTCTTTTGTAATTTTGGTGAGAGGCTGAGTTCTGCTTTGGCATTTCATTAGGTGGTACCTGGAGCATGGCTCGTCGCAAAGCTTACATCTGCAGTCCTCCTTCGGGTCGTGGTATGACGGATTCTGACATATTTTCCAGTGGAAACCATGCGCGGCGAAGCGTGTGTATAGGTGGCGAAGTTGGAAGTTCGGTCCTTTCCACACATTGGTTTTCATCGTTTCTGTGTCAATTATTTCCATCGGTATTGCATTGGCTTTGTTTTGTCTCTCTTTGATGGCGTCTTTATATGCCTGGGTTTCTGGTAGATTGAAGCGAAGCTTGATGTCCTCAATGAAGTAGGATTCATGTGCTATTCTGTAGGCGTAGCTGTTTCTTGTGTACTTTGAGAGTGACAAGGCCCTGTAAGGAGCATTTTAAGTTCTGGAAAATGTCAAAAAAATGAAAACAGAAAAAAACACAAATTAAAGTTTAAGTAGTGATGCTGACCACATGTGCAAGGGCATTTAAACTCTTACGTCATGGACTCATATATGCTCCTAACTAACTAACTCACTGGCACTATCGAACCAGTAGATTCATGGCCGCGCGAACATAAGCTCTCTATATATCCCTATCCTCAGCTAATGTTTTCCAATCATTCCATGTATAATCTACTTCCCTCAAATCATGGTTAATGTTATTCTCCCACCTCAATCTTGGTCTACAAACTGGGCGTTTTCTCTCTGGTTTTCCTTCAAGAAGCTTCCATGCACGTCTTCCATTCCCCATTCGTGCCACATGTCCTGCACATCGCAGTCTACGAGACTTAACTGTTCTTATTATATTTGGCTTCCTATAAATACCATGTAGTTCACTGTTAAGCAGTCTTCTCCATTCACCTACCTGTTCATCTCTCTTTGGTCCAAACATTTTCCTAAGAAATTTATTCTCAAATACTCCTAATCTCCTTTCCTCCCTTAAAGTAAGAATCAATGTTTCGCATCCATGTAATATAACTGGTAGAATAATAGTTTTATACATTTTCAGTTTAACGTTTTTTTGAAAGGAGTTGGGACGTCAAGAGTCTTTGTAATGCATAATAAGACCTATATGATGGAAATTAAGAAGGGAAAATTAATTGTCAGAGATAAAAGAAAATTGTCAATTTTGTACAAGAAATTTAAGCCTTGCTACGATTTACAAAGTAAGAACTTACTAAAGCCGCTTATTTGTTAAACATTCATCAAGTGGACTCAAAAATTTTGTCCTCTCACGTATGTTAAATTTCTAGAACTAAATTATTCAAAGAAATTGTTTCATGGACTCTCAAGTAACATTATTAAATTGGTTATAACCAATTAAATCTACTATAAATGTTCACAAGGAGTTTAAACACCTCTATTACTATTTTTCTCAGCCTCACAATGAAACGAAGTCTGTAGCTGGGTTTGATATAACGATTCCCCTCTCCCCCTTCCTCCCGGCGCCGCAGGGAATGCAAGCGATCGCTGAAACCTCTTGGGAGAAACCCTACTGTGCTAGAGGTATGAGGGCCTTACCAATAAGAAAACTGGGAGTCTTTTGTGTTTATACATTCTTTTATAAATTTGACCTCACAGTTAAAGTTATAAAAAACAACTGTTCCAGCGAATTCTCTGTATTGTCAAAATCATGTAGGCTTAACAAACACGTATTTTGCAAACACTTCTTCGAATTGTGAATACAGGAATCATTTCATTCCATGTTTCAATCTGTAAATCTGCGTGAATTTGGTAGAATTCAGAATCGCAAAGTTTAATGAAAAACTTTTCAGTTAACCCTTAAATTCGTAATGTATCTTTTTGGATACATTAGTTGGTTCAATTAATTTATTAATATTTTAAATAAATCAGATGAAAACGAACAAAAATAAATCACTTAAATGTATGTATAATTATACAATATATATAATAATAACAATTATACAAGATTCCGTTTTCACTGCGGTCCGCCACATTTAAGTAACTAACCAAATAAATTTGTTCTAAACTTGGAACATCCAGATAAGTCCAACCAAAACGCAGCAAATCCTATTTCGAAAAACACATGCCATTCCGGATTTTCCAATCAATCTCGGAGCACAATATCTCCGTTTCGAGAACGTGCGGAGCACAATATCTCCGTTTCGAGAACGTGGTCAAGTCTTCATTAAGACCAACCAACGTCTAACATTCCAAATTCATACCGAACGCATTATTGCTAAAGCAAAATGTGCTATCGGTATACTATATCCATTCTTCAGGTCGGAAAAGTTATCCACAAAAATAAAAGTCACCCTATATGTGGCTGTAATACGTAGTATATTGCTGTATGGCTGTGAAGCTTGGATTATCCTTGCAAGTACACACAAAAAGAAACTACAAATAATTGAAAACAGATATCTCAAAATTATATTTTCGGCTCCTCGGTACACAAGGATAACTGAGCTGCACAGAGCTGCACAACTTCCCTATATCGAAGAACTAGTGCAGGAACGTGTGAATAGCATGGCTACGGCCATAACTACTCACACGAATCCTGTTGTTCGCAATATAGGACAACTGCAACAGCGGCGTACTACACACCGAAACATATTTAACTAACAGTAACGCTAACATCGTGCTTCTCCCAGTGATGAAGCTCTACGTTTGCTCACTGTACGGTGTGGCTCATTCCACGCCTCTGACTCGAGCTTAGCTCGTCAGACTAGTGGTTTCTGATGCCCCGTGCAAGTGAGTGATCGCACCTTCATCACTCAACACTACGTCACATAAAAATAGCATAAAAAATTCCCAAAAAATCGTCATATAGGCTAGGGACAGCACAAAAAACCCCTTACAGAATGCAAATCAATAATTAGCCATCAGGGAGCAAA
This sequence comes from Diploptera punctata, assembly GCA_030220185.1. NCBI lineage: Eukaryota > Metazoa > Arthropoda > Insecta > Blattodea > Blaberidae > Diploptera > Diploptera punctata. Next base: position 542,265 of record JASPKZ010010672.1, read on the forward strand.
CATTTGCTCCAAAATTAGCACTCTGGACAGTGCTAGGTCACTGTCAAAAATCAGTCAGTCAGTCAGTGTTTTGCCAATTTAAGGGTTAAAAATGGAAATTTCATGTAATGTCGTTTAAAATGACTGTTCATAATTTTGTTAGGAATCCGCTGTTGTTTTGATAGGTGATACATAGTATATAATTTTTAACGATACGCTATATTAGTGTCACAATTCAGATCTGAGCGTAAAAGGGTCAAGAAAGTTTGCTAAGAAGCCTCTTTTTTCGAGCTTGAAATTGTCTTACGTGTCGTATATCAGTAATAGGCTCCCATAACCTTACTTTTCTTCTAAAGAAAGCAGTGTAGTACAGTTCTGGCTTCTTTAGCCGCTTTTGAGAGGTTTATGGTTTATGGTGCGGTAAGAGGGGAGGGCCAGTTGCAGGTACTGTCAGCAACTATCATCAGTTTAGAAAACATAATAGTTGCTATATGTTTAATTTTCTTATCTACTAGTTCTGTGTTAGTGAACAGTTTGGATGTCTAATAAGTTTGGAGTGTTTATTATAGAATAGCATTTTTTAACAATTCATTTTATTACGAGTATTTATTATTATCATTATTATTATTATTATTATTATTATTATTATTATTCCATCCATGCATAGTAATTCTGCCCGAAGGCAGGTCCTTCACTGCAATCATAGCATTGTCATGCTATGCTTGCAGCTTTACTAGGGAATTGTAGGTCTTGCTTTCCACACTGGTGAAGGATGATGATAATGATGATGGCCATATGATTTCGGGGACCGTTTGGGCCTTAAAGTTTTCCTGACATTTGTCTTACAGGCGAGGAAAAACCCCGATAAAAACCTCACCCAGATAAACTGCCCCGACCGGGGACCGAACCTGGGCCCGCTGCCTGAGGAGGCAGCACGCTACCTCGAGACCACAGCGGTGGACATTATTATTATTATTATCATCTAATATATAAAAATGAATGTTTGTTTGTTGATTTGTTTGTTTGTTTGTTCGTACTTTATGCGCGGCTGAACCGTTGGTCCGATTGCCATGGAGATTTTGCAAAATGTTCATGAACATAGGCTATAACACAGTTCAACTCGTACATCCTTATAAAACAGCCTTTGTAGTGAAAAACTTGAAAAAATCCCTTTTGTTACCCTTAAATGGCTTACGCTGCCTAAACAATAACGAATACACAAAATTAATGTACACAGAATTGAATATCTCAAAAAAAAAAACTCTACAAAAAATTCCGCGACAGCATATGTTTATCTTTCACAGATAAAACACAATAGCCATTTTTGTCTTTCATTGATGGCAAGGAGATCGGCATAAGTAGATTCCCTGGCAAGCATTGGGCTGACATACCATTCATCCGATTGTCATGGGGCTTTTTGCAAAATGTTCAGGATCTTCCCGGGAAGGTTATAGGTTATAAGAGAGTTTTAATGCTCAAGCCCTTCACCCTTAAAAATCACCTTCTGTAGTGAAAAAACATGAAAAAAAATATTTTTGTAAGCTTACACGGCTTACGCTGCCTAAACCATAACAAATACACAAAATTATTATACAGAGAATTGAATATCTCAAACCCTCTACAGAAAAGTCCGCGACAGCATACGTTTATCATAAGTAATGCCACGAGTGATTTCCAAATTATCGATAAATTGTAAATCAAGAGTGGCATTTGTTAGAACTATTTAACGAATAAAATTAAGCTGTTAATCACAAATCATTATTTAACTATAGTTATTTTAAAATATTTATATATTTAATGTAAACGGCGATGTTTGAAAACAAATTAGAAACGATAGGTATGCTTCATCTGCTTCTTTTGTTTTTCACTGCAACCAGATCATACTATTTATTGCCAAATGAACGCAATATTGTAAGAATGCTCTCTAGTGGAAGAAAAATGAAACACATCAAACTGTATATTAATTCATTTCTGATGTCGTATGATGTAAATATGACAATTATATTTTCTGGATTGTTACCTGGGAAAAAATACATTTAAGAAAGTGCAAACAGTGGTTTCTTTTTTTTTGGTGGTATAATCAATTGCTATAAATGATCTTATATTAACACCCGCATGCGGCATGTGTTGACATTCATGCACTATATATACAATCTGGTGGCCGTATTTCTCACAGGCTCAGTCACTGCAAAACAATGGTCAGACCTGTTCAGAATATTAAAAAGGAGGAGCTTTCTTTAATATGGTAATTATAACAATGATAAATATTTCGCGAAACACGACTCTGATTGGTTGTAAAACAGAAATCATTGAAACGTGATTGGTCATTGACTCCCATTTGGGGCATGGGTTAAATAGTCTTTAAAGGATAACTCACAATAACCATTTTTGTCTTTCATTGATGCCAAGAAGATCGGGATAAGTAGATTCCCGTGCAAGCAGCGCACGGCGGGTAATCGTTTATGGATAACTCAAAGTAACGAATTTTGTCTTTCAGCTCATTTAGGCCAAGTACATCGGGATGCGTAGATTCCCGGGTAACGCCGTGTAATCAACACGGGGTATCTAAAATAATAACGATATAAATTTATATTTATTTTCCTTATACCTATTCAACTAAAACACATTAGCATTTATGATGATCTTGTAGAAGATTTTCGGGCTGTTGGCCGCGGTCTTGAGGCTTGTAGTTCCCGACGTTTCGCCAGAGACTGCGTCCGGCATCCTCAAGGATTGTCTCTGGCGAAACGTCGGGGAACTACAAGCCTCAAGACCACGGTCAACAGCCCGGAAATCTTCTACAAGATCATCATAGTAACTCCGGCCGTGAAAGCCTAAGTCAATACATTAGCATTTATTTAGGTGTAGCAGCGCACGCCGGGGTTTAGCTAATTATTAATAAGAAAATGTTTTTGCACGGCTACTACTTCCCTCCCCCACTCGGCAATGTTCCCTCCTGTCATGCGCCTTTGGTATTACAAGACGCCTACAGTTACAGAACTGGACTGTATTTAGGATTTTTACGTTCTTAAAACTCCATCGAATTTGGTCGGGTTTGAATCTTGGAATCTCTATCGTGTCATTGTATGTGCGTTTCTAATGTCATCCATTGCACTTTACGTGCTTGGGATTCCGCGCTGTGTGGATAACCTCTATTGTATAAATGACGAAACTATTATATAAAATTATTGAAATTTACAAGTTAATTGTGGTGTATATTGTTGGTTCTCAGAACAAGAACTTAGATCAACGTATCAGTTTCATATTCCAGATTCGTAACTATTTTCTAAGTTGCTTATTCCATTTACAAGATATCTTCAATAACAGTAATAATAATAATAATAATAATAATAATAATAATAATAATAATAATAATAATAATAATAATAATAATAATAATAATAATCTTCTTGTATCTTCCCTTAATCAGAGATTTAGGCGCTCTCCCCCTATAGGGAAGAATTTGAACCATACTAATTTAGTTAGACTTGTTTTCGTATAGATGTCATTTGAGTGGTCCGTGGTCAGCGTTCCGCCTCAAACTGACATCTAGGAAACCAAGGTAGTACTAGAACGGGAAAATTCGGTAAATTTTGCTTAGAGGCCTTTTCATTCAGGCTTAAGGATCTTTTACGAGCCTGAAAATCTTCAGACTAGGGACCCACGGCTTAAAGGCTCTCCCGGAGGACTTGCTCCTTGGATTTTTCCATCCTAAAAAATCCATCGTCCCCGGCCGGGTTTGAACCCGCGACACTCGGGACCAGAGGCAAGGAGCATAACCATTAGTCCACCGCTGCCGATAATAATAATAATAATAATAATAATAATAATAATAATAATAATAATATTATTATTATTATTATTATTATTATTATTATTATCATCATCATTATAATAATAAAAAAACAGACTATTTTTCATTGGATACAACAGATGAGCTAAAATGTAATTCAGGAAGAATACCTAATGTTAAATATTTTAAATATTTAAGATAACAATGGGAATTCAACTACAGAAAATGAAAGAGGAATAACTGATGGAAGAATAACCATTTGTAAGTTGAACTCAGTGCTTTTGGAATAGAAATATAATATACAGAACGAAGAAAATTATATTTCAAGTTTTGTTACAAAGCATTTTATTAATGGCTCCGAAACCTGGGCAGTAAGTAGAAAACAAGCCAACAAGCTGTTAACAGTAGATATGTATTTTTGGAGGCGATCGACAAGAATTACAAGAAGGCATAAGGTCAGAAACAGCACAATAAGGGAAATTATGCAAGTTGGAAAAAAATAGAAGAAAAACATTTGAAATGGTAAGGACAACTCATAAGAATGGAAGAAGAGAGAATACCAAAGAAGATCTTTATTAGAAAGTTAATGGAAGAAGTGGAAGAGGCAGACCTAGAAAACTTTGGATGGATGGAGTGAGGAGAAATATGGAAGCTAGAGATTTGAGGGATGAAGATGCTTTAGACAGGAACCTCTGGCGACAAATCACTTTGGGTTGTACGAGAAACACTGTATTGTGGAATATGTAATATATAAAAATCAATGTTCGTTTCTTGGTTTGTTTCTTCGTATTCTTTGCGCGGCCATACCGTTGATCCGAATTTGATTTTTTTTTGCAAAATGTTCAGAAGATTTTCGGGATGACACAGGTTATAAGAGAGTTGTGATATTTAACTCCTTCACCCCTAATAAAGTACCCTTTGTAATGAAAAAGTGAAATAAAGTCCCTATTTTGACGCTTAAATGGCTTAATGCTGCCTAAACCATAACAAATACACCAAAGTAATATACACAGAATTGAATATCTTACAAAACTCTACAAAAAGTCCGCGACAGTATATGTTTATCTTTTACGGTTAATTCACAATAACCATTTTTGTCTTTCATTGATGTTAAGAAGATCGGGATAAGTAGATTCCCGGGTAAGCATGCTCTGCCATACCGTTCATCCGATTGAGATGGGACTTTTTGAAAAATGTTCAGGAGATTCCGGGGATGACCATAGGCTATAAGAGAGTTTTAATATTCAAGCCCTTCACCCCTAAAAATCACCCTTTGTAGTGAAAAACGTGAAATAAAGTCCCTATTTTTACTCTTAAATGGCTTACGCTGCCTAAACCATAACAAATACACCAAATTAATGTACACAGATTTGAATATCAAAAAACTCCACAAAAAAGTCCGCGACAGCATCTTTTACTGATAAGTCTTTCATTGATGACAAGAAGATCGGGATAAGCAGATTCCCGGGCAAGTATAACAGCGCACGGCTGGTGGTAAAAATACATTAACATTTGTTTTCATTTTGTTTTTTCTGTAGTCTATACTATTACCAAATATTACTTTATTGTAACGGACTGTCAACAGCACGCACGGCTTATTGCCCGTGCGATCCATATTTGTAAATAACATTATATGCATCTTACTTTTAGTCTAATGAAGTCCCATTACTACTACTCTACTACTAGATTCCATGTTGCTGCATTTAATGTATCTGCTATTCCTAATCGTTAACTTTTTCGCGCTTTGGTCGTTGTCCATTACATCTGACCGGCTGTTCACTATGAATATTTTGAGTAATTATTACACCAAAGAGGTTACCAACGTCTCTGGAGTTAATGGTGACATGGCTGTTGTCTTATGGCTTAAACCATTTAGCTATAAAACATATGAAATGAAATTAAACAAAAAAAAATGTTCACCTCTGGTCACAGGTCGATGGGATCAACAGTTGTCCAGATAGCGTGACCCTGAGCATTAACCTCTGTTTCCATGTATCGCATGGCTGGATGATATCCTGATCATTCGTAAAAGCAGTATCTTCAATTTTATTTCAGGATTATCTTTGTGATATGTACTTCTATTGGCACTTTCTTTTCTCTCCATATCATTAAGTAGAAATCTGATTAAAAAAGTTATTCTTCCTCGTTGTGTAGGACTGAGCCCTAACCTTTCTAACAGCGTTCGTTTATTGTGAAGGAGACGATCAACTCTCCTGCCATCGTTTTGGAGATCGGCTCAAGAGTCTTAGAGTGTATGTTTTCCCAGTCGTGGTGATTTTTGCTAAACGGTTGTTAGACATTCTCGAGACATGGTTTCTCTATCCTTTTTTTTTCTCTCTCTCTCTCTCTCTCACTCTCTCTCTCTCTCTTTTCTCTCTTTTGCCCGCTTGACCAAATCCTGCATTCCACATATATTTCTGATTTCCTCTTATTTCTTCTGTAGTGTCTCCATTTCAGTTGTCATTAGAGCCCAGTTATTTTTGCTTGTAGCATAAGTTAAAATGGTATTGTACAGGTTTTCTATAGTCTGCTTTTACTTTATAGTGTTATGCATTTATTTTTTATATTAAATATTTTAATAATCCAGATATTGTTAGTTGATGTTTTTATTGCTTGAATTTCCACTTCATCCAGTTTTCTTATTCCCCCCCTTTTTTGTTCCGACATAGTTAAAACTCATAACCTGTTCTATGATATTACTAAAAATTGCTAATTTTCATATTAATGGATGTCTACAGATTTTCAATAATTTAGTATTTCCTGAGTAAATTAGCATATGTAACGCCACAAGTGATTTCCAAATCATCGATAAATTCACGAGAGACGAAATGGCTCGTGAATTCATCTAGAGGATTTGGAAATCAAGAGTGGCATTTGTTAGGACTATTTCTTCTTCTTCTTCTTCTTCCTTCCAAGTATTAGGCCAAGGCCTGTTACGATCCTATAGACAATTTTCCCTCCAGCGTTTGAGGGAAATTCTCGTATAAGACTTGAAAGCACAATAATAGTCCCTTCGATTGGTTGCTGGCCAAAGGAAGGCAAGACCAATGATGGGGCTGCCATCTTATAGCCTCTGGTCAGGCTTTTCTGGAGAAGAAAAGAAAATAAAGGAAAGAAGAAATGGAAGAAAGGAAAGACTTTTCTGGAGAAGAAAAGAAAATAAAGGAAAGAAGAAATGGAAGAAAGGAAAGACTCCCTAGCCCTCGGATGCCCTAATAGCGTCGGCGTCAAAAAAACAAGAGTTAACCAAGAGAGGTTAGATAGTAAAGTTAAAAGAGTGCGAAACACAAGTAAGTGGAAGAAATGTTTTGCACAGCTTGGGCACCTTGTGGTCGCCATCCACATATCCCCTAGATGAGGACCCCTGAGGGGGTTAACGAATAAAATGAAGCTGTTTGCTCAAAAATCATTATTTAAAATTTAGTTATTTAAAAAAAATACATAATTAATATAAACGGCGATCTTTGAAAACAAATCAGAAACGTTTGGATATGTCTATTCACTGCAACTTTTTCATATTATTTATTGCCAAATAGGATCAGAATCAGTGTGATGTCCCCCACTAACATCGTATTATTGTAAAAATGCGTCGTAGTGGACAAAAAATGAAACACACAAAACTGTATATTATAACCAACATAGTAGGTTATTAATTTATTTTTTAGTAAACAACTCAATAAAATCATTATTTAAAAACACAATTGTTCTACAAACAATTATCAAATGTGCAGTTCGAAGGAATTTGTTCACTATTTGCTATATTCAACGTACTTGTTGGAGAATCAGTCACTACAAAATAATGCTCTGACCTGTTCCTAATATTAAAAAGGAGGAGCTTTCTTTATTTTGGTAAGCAGAATTCGATAAATATCGAGGTGAAACGCGACTGTCATTGGTTGTAAAACAAAATTCATTGAAACATGACTGGTCATTGACTTCCATTTGGAGCATGAGTTAAAAATAGTCATGTTAACTTTTTCTATCGTCTTTTGAAATATATGTACCATTATAAGAAGAGTATATTTACTTTCTTCCAGGAGTACCACATAATCAACTAAACATAACATTTTTATACACACACACACACACACACACACACACACATATATATATATATATATATATATATATATATATATTCAAATGCCCCAGGTTGTCTTTCGACATTCTTGGTTTCTCTCCTGGCATGGCGTACTTGTAACCCACTTTTGAGGTTGGGGCGCCTGGAAGGTGGGGTTACGTTGCGCCTATGTATGATGGGTGATGATGATGATGATATTGGTGCGCCAGGAGAGTCCCTAATCCTAAGCTTATCCTAAGATGAATATGAATGATGATGAATGAGATGGCCATATGATTTCGGGGACCGTTTGGGCCTTAAAGTTTTCCTGACATTTGTCTTACAGGCAAGGAAAAACCCCGATAAAAACCTCACCCAGAAAAACTGTCCCGACCAGGGATCGAACCCGGGCCCGCTGTGTGACAAGGTAGCACGCTACCCCGAGACCACAGCGGTGGACACATTTTTATACATTCTTAACGTAATATGTAACCCATGCCTGGTTTATTTCTATTATTCTCCCATTCATAATTTAGTGCTAAAAAGAAAATGGCCAAGACTCCTTGCCGTATTCCTGTTACTATTAGTATTTTTTCTGTCAATTTATTACAGAAATAATATGATGGCTGATATTAATGTGCAAATATAACTTCCAACATTTAAAAAACCAAACGTTGTTCGATTAGTTTCTGCTAAATGAGACGTTATTTATGCTAATAAAATAAGAAAAATAAGAGATAAGATTAATTATATTAATTAATTATCATGTTCATATATAACCTGTTTTAGTTCACTTCTTCATTCAGACCACTCTTTTTAGTCCAATTCAAATATTTGTTTTGTAAAAAATCCATCATATGTTATAATTCCACAAAATATTACATATATTATATCAAACCTATTTAAACCAACAAGAAAATAAGGAAAGATTATTGATATCCAATTACATATCCGTACATTATCTGATTTGGTTTACTTTATTTAGAGTTCACATTTGTCGTCTTAATTTAAATATTCTTGGAGAAGCACACAATTAAAATTTTATAAAATTATGGCAGTGCCTGTCTTAACACATGCAACTGAAAATTGAACTTTTAACCTTTCAGACAGATGAAAAATAGAAATTGCAGAAATGAAGTTCTTACGTTCAGTAGCAGGTGTGACAATTTTGGACAGGAAAAATGAAGATATTAGAAAATACTTAAATATTTTAACTTAACAAATATAATTGGCAACGTGAGAAACAACTGGTATGAACAAACCAATATGACATAGCAGTGTTGGACGCCCATTTACTAGATGGGAAGATTCATTAAATTCCACTTGATGTGAAAACAGGTCATGAGGCCTAATTTCATGAAGTAGAAGATGAAGATGATGATGAATTTAAATATTTTTGTCCAATTTTCTGAAATAACCTTACAATTGTACAATGATATTAATAATAATAATAATAATAATAATAATAATAATAATAATAATAATAATATTTTTTTATTCTGGCAGAGTTAAGGCCATAAGGCCCTCTCTTCCACTCAACCAGCACAAACACAAATAAATATTTGACAAATATAGATATACACTATACTAATTATAAACGGTTAAAGATACAATAAATGTAGCAATGTAAATTTCATGTACAAACAACATTTTATAGGGTAACAACAGTAATGATACGATAATAATAATAATAATAATAATAATAATAATAATAATAATAATAATAATATAAATATGATAATTTATACGAGAAACACCAATTAATATATATACCTTACTCTGGGTAATAATGAAGTCGAGGTTAGAGCAAATATAAATAGATTTCTTTTAAAAGATGCCAATGATATTGTAACATTCTAAAAAATAATCACTATATGACTATTATTGGTTTCATTTTTGCTATCTCTTATGTAATTATAGCATTATGTATTGTGAAGATTGCATAAAATGCTGTAAGAGAATGTGTAGCGAAATGGCCACAAAGTTGTTTGAAAATTTCCAGCAGAAAAAAAATGGGATCCCATGTGGATAAGCTTAGGAATAAAACATCAAACACGGGCAATTCCAGTCTTCTTGTGGTTGTACAAATTGTAAATTCCGCGGCAGCAAAATAAACAGAATTACCTACCTATTGCAGCTGACACAAGCCAACAAACTGTGCATAACAATAACATTCTCTGAATCTACTGCTGTTCGAATCTCTCCTTTCAGCAGCCAAATCTTTTTGAAATAACATCTTTGATGTTATCTAGTTCTGGGAGAGAGAGAGTGTGTCGAGGAGATTTTACTCTATACATCCAATATCTCGATTCTTCTTCTTCTTCTTCTTCTTCATGAAATTAGGCCTTTTGACCTGTTTTCACATCAAGTAGGATTTAATGAATCCTCCCATCTAGTAAATGGGCGTCCAACATAATCAGTCCGGTTATTCACTTGATGGTTGCCAGTAATGTAAATGTCTTCTGGTCACGTTACGAGCGTTACGCAGGACAAGTCTAGTGGTGGGGCTGCCACCTTACAGCCTCTGGACGTGCTCTTCTGTGTATAATCCCCACAGAAAGGGTTGCTCCTTCCGACTTAAGTCGTTGGAGACTTCACTCCTGTTACCCCGAGTATGGGCTCCTTTTAAACTCTGGAGAAAGAGTTGCCACTTCTGCCAGTTCCGCCGAGTTGAAATTTTCCTCTTCTGCCAGTTCGGTCGAGTTGAAATATTTTCTTCCTCGCCTTCGCTGCCATTGTGGTCTTCATCCGTAACCCTGGACAAGGGTAAAGCGTTTTACCCCGCAATACTGGGTCCTTAGCAGCACTTAGTCACCGACTTAGAGTCGGGTCCACCCCCGCGTCGTGGACGAGCCTGCTAAGAGTTACCTAAGTGGGTTCAAGGAAGATGTCCCTGGTTCCCCTTAGGTCGGGTTAATGTCCGTGTATGATGCCACGAACAAAGGCTATCTCGATTCTTTCCATCATTATAGGCTACTACTCACAGGAAATTTTCCTTTCCCACGCAGTAAGCTTGTTGTATCTACTCGGCGGGCATGCTCAGCCGGTCGCTCAGTACTTTAATTATTATATTAAAACATGTGTATTTGTTTACTTCCCAGGCATGTCACTATCGTTATTTAAATCTAAATTAACCGATATTTTAACTTCCACATAATGTTAATAACTTGTTTAATCCGATGCGGGATGTCACCAACATTGTTCAAGATATATTTAGAAGATGTATTAATGAAATGGAATATGTCATGTAGGGGAATGGGAATCAACATTAATGACCATTTACTGCACAATTTATTATTAGCTGATGACCAGATTATAATAGGACAAGATAAAGACGATGTAGAATATATGATCAGAAAGTTGATCGATGCATTTGAGGTAGGTGGACTGAAGATCAATTATATTAAAACAGAATATATGGTAATCGGAGGAAATTCAGAACACCTACAAATAAATAATATGATAATTAAATGTGTTGAAGAATTTAAATATCTTGGATCTATAATAGATAAATTTGATACTTGTGAAAAATATATTATTAACAGAGTAAATTGTGCAAGGAAGGCGATTAGATCCCTGAATGGTCTTTTATGGAATAGAAAGTTGACCAGAAAAACAAAAAAAGAGATTATACAGACAATAATAGAAAGTATACTTACATATGTATCAGAAAGCTGGACCTTAAATGACAGGATGCAGAAAAGAATCTTGGCGACAGAAATGGATGGATTACGGAGAAGTATGAGAATATCCAGGCTACAACATATTCGAAATACATATATCAGACAAGAAATGGATGCACAAGGAACTGTTATCGATAGGATAACAAAGATAGCTCTACAGTGGTATGGACATGTACAACGGATGTCGGAAGACCAGTGGCCTAAAGAAGGTGTTGGATTGGATGGTACCAGGCAGAAGGAAGAGGAGGAGAAGTAGAAGAGCATGGTATGAGGGAATATATGATGCCATGATGAAGAGGGGCATGGAGGATGGTCAATGGGAAGATAGGAATCTCTGGAAAGCAGGAATCAAGGGCAAACTGCTGTAAAGTGGAAAGCCTGTATTAAGTAAGTAAGTAAGTAGTCCGAAACGCGAATAATGCGGAAATCTGTCCAATGTGAACAAATTTATTGGTCCCGGCGAAATAATAGTAATTTTACTTTATTTTGCATGAATTTGTCCAATGCGGAAACGGAACGGAAGGATATTTCTACACAATTCATGAAAAAATATAAAGCGGAAATTATTATGATCTTGTATAAGATTTTCGGGTTGTAGGCCGTGGTCTTGAGACCTGTAGTTCCCCGAAGTTTTGCCAGAGACTGCGTCTGGAAACTACAAGCTTCAAGACCACGGACAACAACCCGGAAATCTTCTACAAGATCATCATAAAAACTCCGGCTGTGAAAGCCTAAGTCAATATATAAACCGGAAAGACAGAGAGAGAGAAAAATAAATTATTTTTACTTCATTGAATTCTCGTTAGGCCAAAAAAAGGAATGATTCTAGCCGTCGGGTGAAGTATAGATTCTACCTGTACCTGAAACTTTCTTTCGGCCTCACTACACACCCGTTGTGGGAAATACAGATACTTGTCTTTAAATAACCACAGCACTGTAAAATCTTAAATTAGTTTAAGCTCTGAGATCGATCTTTCACAGGTAGCGTTCTGAATAAAGATGGCTGAAACGTATGTATCATTGTCAAAAGAAAAAGTGAAAGCGATTGAAGATAAATCTCCAAATTTCCTGACCGATGCTCCAAAGTCAAGCTCTAGCTGTTACTAAATCCCTGGGGAATAACGATTTCAAGGCATCTTCAGGTTGGCTGGACTGTTTTAAAAGACGACACAATGTAGTGTGGAATGAAATATGCGGGGAATAGAAGGATGTGCACGAAAGTGTACCTGCATACTTGAATTTCAGGATACGCGCGTAAGAGACATTTTTAACGATGATGAAATGGGACTGTTTTTTCGCATATTACCGTCGAAGTCGCTCATACATACTAAACTTCACTTTTCAACGGCAGTGGAACTATAGTTAATCCACGGTAAGTAAAAATATATATACACGGTACTCTATAATCTAAGATTATTACCAGGTTTAGTTTTTTATAATGCGGTAATTTGTCAAATGTGGAAAAAAAAAAAAAAAAAAAAAAAAAATGGTCCCGTGCGATTCCGCTTTGAGCAAGTTTACTGTACTACTGCATAACAATTATATTTCAGCATTTTGTGTGTATCTACAAACATTCATTCGCTGGCTGAATGGAAAATAGGGTATTATGGGCTTAACTCTAACAGCTTATATAAAAATTATATATATCTTAATATATAAAAACTACGTGTCACGTTGTTTGTCCGCGATGGAATCCTAAACTATTGAACCGATTTAATAAAATTTTGCACACTGTGTGCTGTTTGATCCAACTTGAGACCTACGGTTGTTTATAACTAAATTTATAGTCGCATTATTTTTTATTGCAAATTATTTGTTTATTATTTAACAAAGAGTTATAATTACCTCTGAGTTCCATACGATTCTAACAGATGACGGTGTAAGGTAATTGGTTTATTATTTAACCAGGTGGTTGGCTTTTTGTTGCAACCGCGAATTTCAATTGAATTTCAAATATTAATTATTTCATAATTTAAGTGTGTTTGTGTTTATTTTATTTTCAATATATTGATAATAATATTAATTCCGTGTGTAAGTATTAGTTTTAAGTAATCTGGCTGAAAGACAGCAACTTAATTTAAATTTAACTGGACCGAGAAGGGACATTGAACAATATGGCAAATCAGTTCTAGAGATCATGAATGATAAGATATCAAGTGAATTTCCGCAAATTGGTATAGGCCTATGTGACATAAATCTTACATTTAAGAAGAATGTCAATTTAAAAACATATGAAGGTCCTAAGGAACGGAATAACAGAACTGTAAGTAAGTCTTTTAGTTATAATAATATGCCTAATATTACAAAAACAATCTCCATGCCTCAATTAAATGAAAAACAAGATGACTATAATATATCACAAGATGATATTACTATACAGAGGCTTCTTGATGATGATGAGAATCCAAACTGCCAACAAGTTCGTAGAAAAAAACGAAAGTTTAATGAAATCAGCAAGCCTTCTCAGAATATTCCATCAATAAATGTATATATCCTTATGATACACTTATTGATGATACTGAGAATGCAGACAACATAAATTCATCTCAATCAACAAAACCACTTCCACATAAACCACCACCTATATTTATACCGGGTGAAGTTAACGTACCAGAACTAAAAAATTGTGTAAAACAAAAACTTTCTGATTTAGATTTCTCACTTAGTTTCCTACAACATAATTTAACGTATACCTTAGCCACAGCAACGCGTGGCCGGGTCTCCTATATATATATATATATATAACAAAGACGGATTAGTTACACTATTTATAACTCAAGAACGGCTGGACCGATTTTTGTGATCTTTGATTTGTTGGATTTGTTTCCGCCCCGAATAGCAGATAACTATTAAAACATCGGAAAAATTAACGTAAAAATATTTAAAGGCGATACGATGTTCGCCGGGCCAGCTAGTATATATATATATATATATATATATGCCTACAAGCGTTACTGCTATAAAGTAAATATTCTCTTTAAAAATTTGCTTACCTGCTATGGTGGCCACTAAATGTCAGTTGGAACGACTTCCCGCTACCTCTTGTGTGAATATATAAGAAAAATGCATGTTTGTGTTGGAATACTTAAGTGGCTCAGTAGGTTAGAGCGCTAAATGTACAGAGTTTAGAGACTCGGGTTCAAATCCCGACTCAATCATTCATTTTTCTTTTCATTTCATATATATTGCAGATACGATAACTGAAATTTAGATTGAGAGATTGCGCGTCTCGAACCACTTGATTTACTATAGTGTCATTTGTAAACGGCTGCGATTAGTAACAGCAAACCAATTTAGAAAATCTAAGTTACTTACTTACTTACTCACTGGCACTATCGAACCCGTAGGTTCATGGCCGCGCGGACATAAGCTCTCCATACATCCCTATCCTGAGCTAATGCTTTCCAATCATTCCCTGTATAATCTACTTCCCTCAAATCATAGTTAATGTTGTTCTCCCACCTCATTCTTGGTCTACCAACTGGGCGTTTTCCTTCTGGCTTTCCTACAAGAAGTTTCCATGCACGTCTTTCATTCCCCATACGCGCAACATGTCCTGCCCATCGCAGTCTACGGGACTTAACTGTTCTTATTATATCTGGCTTCCTATAAAGACCATGTAGTTCATTGTTATGTAGTCTTCTCCATTCACCTGTCTGTTCATCTCTCTTTGGTCCAAAAATTTTCCTAAGAACTTTATTCTCAAATACTCGTAATCTCCTTTCCTCCCTTAAAGTAAGAGTCCATGTTTCGCACCCATATAATATAACTGGTAGAATAATAGTTTTATATATTTTCAGCTTAACGTTTTTTGAAAGGAGACTATCATTATTTTTATTATCATTGCAGAAGCTGTTTTAAAATGTAATTCTCGCTTGATAAATATTGAATTAGTTTTTAAAAACTTGTATAAGAAGATTTAATATCAAAGTTTTACCTTTAAGAACAGAAGAGAATTTTCTAATTTGTAAAATTTAGTATTCTCTAGTATATCGGCAGCAAGAAAATAGGCTATATATATCGTACATTTTAAATTATGGAAAGGGTTTTAGAAGAATAGTCCATGTATTCCCTTTTTCAGTTTTTGGAGAAAACGGTTAGGCAGATTTGGAATGTAAAATAAATCATTCGCTCATTAAACAAATCCAGTCACAATACTAGACATATGCCTATGACATTGATAAATAAAGAAAGTTTCGACTCCGAAAGATTACATGGATCTCGAACACTGCATACAGGGATTCGTGTAGATTTTCCATAAAATGTTAAAACTGATCTACAAGTTAATACTTATTAATACTGGAAAATATTATATTTTTTTATTTTGAAATTTTCCTTATCATTGAGGGGTTTCTCCAACCAATCTTAGTAATTAACATATTTTTTTTTAAAGTAGCCTATATAAATGACTACGGACTTATAGATTATCAGTTTGCAACAAATATTCACAAATTTCCCTTAATTAGCTTAAAGTTCTCCATCGTTCCCTGTCCTCTGTGTCTTCATCTGTTACACCAAATTTCTTCATTGAATTTTGAATATTATTCTTCCAGGTTGTTCTTGGTCCTCCTTTTCTGCTCCTTCTTTCAATTTTCCATGCATATACAGCCTTTGTTAGTCTTCCATCCTGCATTCTTCTTACGTGTCCATATGATTTTAGATTTCTGTATTCAATCTCATCCATTGTGCTTTTTGCATTCATCCATTTTCTAATTTCTGTAGTTCTAATTCTTTCCACTCGAGATTTTCTGGCAGCCGTTCTCCAAAAATCCATTTCAACTGCAGTTATTCTGTTGGCATCTTGTTGTGTCATTGTCCAAACTTCCAATCCATATAACATTACAAATTATTATATAAAACTCATAGTGTATTGTAAAAAAATATCTTGCAATCATGTTCCACGTGTTTGGATTCCTGAAATCTGCTGTTACCATAGCAACCACTGCCTCCAACTCGAATCAATTACTTGACTTCACAGTACTTGAACCCAGAACGGCGTTGCTCGCGATCTCTCGCGGCAGTGCCATGAAACATTTTTATCGAATTTTTACGTAATAATGGTACAATCTCTCATACGTACGTTATGATGGGGAAGAAAAATCCTTTTTTTTATTGAGAAACATAAAAATATGTATAAATAAAGAGGAACGCACAAAGCTTGCTCATCGTAGCGGTTTATACACGAATTGAACAACTTCCGTTTTAAAATAAGACAAACCAATCTTACTTGTTTTTTTCTAATTTATCTCAATCGTTAATACAAATACTACGTTGGACTTCTCTTAACCTCATCATCATCTATTATTAGAACCAGTTTCATCATAATCGCCAGGGAACGGATTTTAAATCACTTCCCAATACACAGTTACTCCTATCATTATTCTATCCCTCATTTCTTAAAATTGTTACAATACGAGTATATTGTAATATGAAATAAAAATAAGGAATACAGTTATTTTTAAAATGTATTTATAAAACTTTATATGATAATACTAAAATATTCCATTGTGATTTTAAATAAAAATAATATTAAAAAAATCAATAAAACTAAGTATGGTCGCACATGGAAATACATTATATAATGGAAATGGGCAGCTAATGACAAATGAGGGAAATTTTGAGGAAGTGGCTGAATTCAAATACCTAGGAACAATAATCACAAACAGGAATGAGATGCACAAAGAAATTAAACATAGGCTCAATTCTGGAAAGCGTGCTATTATGCATTACAGAGACTCTTGATGTCCCAACTCCTTTCAAAAACGTTAAACTCAACATATGAAAAACTATTATTCTACAAGTTATTTTATATGGATGAGAAACATGGACTTTTACTTTAAAGGAGGAAAGGAAATTACGAGTATTTGAGAATAAAATTCTTAGGAAAATTTTTGGACCAAAGAGAGATGAACAGACAGGTGAACGGAGAAGACTTGCATAACAATGAATTACATGATCTTTATAGGAAGCCATATATAATGAGAACAGTTAAGTCTCGTAGACTGCAATGGGCAGGACATGTGGCACGAATGGGGAATGAAATACGTGCATGGAAGCTTCTTGTAGGAGGGAAAACACCCAGTTGGTAGACCAAGAATGAGGTGGGAGAATAACATTAACTATGATTTGAGAGAAGTAGATTATACAGGGGTTGATTGAAAAACATTAGCTCAGGATAGGGATGTATGGATAGCTCATGTCCGAGCGGCTATGAACCTAGGGGTTCGATAGTGCCAGTGAGTTTTGAGTCAGTTAGAAATATACTGTAACTATTATATCTATGGTTGCGAAGCATGGAAAGTTACGAAAGCAACAAATAAAAAGTTGCAGACCTTTGTAAACAGATGTCTGAGGCCTATTTTTAAATATAAGATGGCCGGAAATAATATCAAATGAAGAACTGTGGAGAAAAACCAACCAATTTCCAATAATTCACCAAATAAAACAATGAAAGTGGAATTGGATAGACCACACATTGAGAAAACCAGATGGAGCCATCGAGAAGACTGCACTACATTGGAACCCGCAAGGAGTAAGAAAGAGGGGACGACCTAGGAAAACTTGGAAGCGATCAGTAAATGAGGGAGCAAAGGTAAGAGGGAAAAGCTGGAAACAAGTGAAATGTCTGGCTGGAAACAGAGTACGGTGGAATAATTTTACTGCTGCCCTATGTTCCATTTAGAAACTACAGAAATAAATAATAAAACTAATAAATAATACAAATTACCTATCACGTGTTAAAATTGAAAATATTAATGACAAAATAACTAAATTTAATCTAATGTGTGGCACTATTAAAATAGCCCTTAAAACACAAGAAAAGAAACAAAAATGAAATTTTATGAAATAATGGCTGTTCCAGTATTGATGTATGGATCAGAATGTTGGACGATCATTAAAAGACAAGAACAAAAATTGGAAGCAGCGGAGATGAGATTTCTTAAGAAATGTAGCAGGATATACTCTGCTGGATAAGAAAAAAAAATGAAGATACAAGAAAGGAACTAAATTTTTTCAAACTTACAGACCGAATAATTAAATATAGGAACGCCTGGAAAGAACATGTTGATAGAATGCTAGAACAAAGATTTCAAAAATTATTGCTAAATTATAAATCACGCGGAAGAAGAAATGTTGGACGCCCACACAGATGGTCTGAACAATTTTAACAATTCTAGCTTTCATGAAACCGGAACGAGCCAACAAGCTTAATCACTGGAAGAGGAAGAAGAAGAAGAAGAAGAAGAAGAAATAATAAAAGCAAATAAAAATTATATGGAAGTGAATGCTGCACCTTAACATCGGACCAGTTAGGACAAATTGAGAAATGAGATTTCCCCGATTTGTAACGGGTTCTAATTACTATATCACGAAAGGTACGTGCGTAGATATTACACAATGATTAAGTATAGAATCAATTACAGATATATAGTTTAATAATACAGAACAAACTGGAGAGATAAAATCCAACGAATGCCAGGCTCGGTGTATTGAAAGCTGCTCAAAAAAGAAAATAGCCCGACTTCTGAAATAAACAACTATTTTACGACAGAACAAGCCTGAAGACAATCCTTAATGACGATTATTATTATTATTATTATTGTTATTATATTTATTATTATTACTATTATTATTTTAATACAACAGATGAGCTAAAATGTAATTCAGGAAGAATACGCAATGTTAAATTTTTAAAAATATTAAGGAACTATTTTAGATAAAACTGAGCATTCAGCTACAGAAACAATTGACTATTACAAAGACTATTTAACTCATGCCCCAAATGGGAGTCAATGACCAATCACGTTTCAATGATTTTTTTATTTACAACCAATCACAGTCGTGTTTCGCCTAGAATTTACCAACTAAAGTTTATCATAATGGAGAAAGCACCTCCTTTTTAACATTCTGAATAGGCCATAGCATTATTTTGCAGTGACTGACTCCCCAAGAAATACAGCTACCAGATTGTATATACAGTGCATGAAAGTCAACACATAGCGCATGCAGGAGTTAATATAAAAATATTTGTAGGAATTTATTATACCACCAAATAAAGAAACCACTGTTTGCACTCTCTTAAATGTATTTTTCCCAAGTAATAACATTCCAGAAAAATATAATTGTCATATTTACATCATAGGACATCAGAAATTAATTAATACAGTTTGATGTGTTTCATTTTTTCTCCACTAGAGTGCATTCTTACAGTATTGCGTTCGTTTGGCAATAAATAATATAATCTGGTTGCAGTGATGAACAAAAGAAACAAATGAAACGTACCAATCATTTCTCATTTGTTTTCAAACATCGCCGTTTACATTAAATATATACATATTTTAAAATAACTATATTTACATAATGATTTGTGAGTAAACAGCTTAATTTTATTCGTTAAATAGTCCTAATAAATGCCACTCTTAATTTCCAAATTCTCTAGATAAATTCACTCTTCACTTCGTGAGTCGTGAATTTATCGATAATTTGGAAATCACTCATGTCATTACTTATGATAAATACCAACTAGATAGTATAACTGTCACAGGATTGATGATCGGGGCAAGAGGCACTACAGCAGGATTCTTAGCCAAATTTTGGAATTCCTTAGATTTGGACAGGGTGTATCTTTCTAAAATTACCATCGCTGCCATTAGAGGATCAATTTCAATTTTAAGAAACCATATTTACAAAATTTCTACTTTATAGTATGTATACTTCAATTAGGCCTACAATTTGAATTTTTTAAAATGTATTTACACAATGTATTTCATTAATTCCAAAATTAATTGTCTGTATCACTTTGTCCTTGAGGCAATACTCTAATGAGGAAAGTTGTATATAATAAAAAAAGAATAACTGATGGAAGAAGAATCATTGGTATGTTGAACTCAATGCTTTGGAATAGAAATATAATATACAGAATGAAGAAAACTATATTTCAAGTTCTGTTACAAAGCATTTTATTATATGGTTCCGAAACATGGACAAAAAGTAGAAAACAAGCCAACAAGCTGTTAGCAGTAGAAACGGATTTTTGGAGGCGATCGACACGAATTTCAAGAAGGGATGAGGTCGGAAACAGTACAATAAGGGAAATTATGCAAGTTCAAAAAAACATTAGAAAAAATAAAAGAAAAACGTTTGAAATGGTATGGACACCTCATACGAATGAAGAAGAGAGAATACCAAAGAAGATCCTTAATTAGAAAACTGATGGAAGATGTGGAAGAGGAAGTCTTAGAGAACGTTGGATAGATGGAGTGAGGAGAAGTATGGAAGCTAGAGATTTGAGGGAAGAAGATGCTCTAGACAGGAACCTCTGGCGACAAATAATTTTGGATTTCAGGAGAAACACTGTATTGTGGAATATTCCTAATAAAAATATTTTATTTAACACATTTCACAACGTTTCACAATGTTTCACAACATCTTCCTGCTACCAATTAATCTACTGTCATTCTCCTCCATTCAATCTCCATCGTCCAATCCTGTTTTCCCTCATGTTGCTCAAAATAGTATCAATCCACGTTATCTTTGGCCGTCCTCTTCTTCTTCTACCAAGTTACACCCAGTCTAGGATTATTATTAGGTATCTGTCTTCTGCCATACTTTTTGCATGACTATACTATTTGTTTGTTTTTTTATGAAATCCACAATTGGAGTTTGAACATTCATCTTTTATAAAATTACGCTGTTTATTTTATCTCTTCTAGAAATTCCAGCTGAACGCATCCAAAAATCAAATTCTGTAGAATTTAATTTACTTATTGTTCTAGATTTTAATTTCCATGTTTCTGTTATTGTACTCCTTATTATCATCATCATCATTCCGTATCATGGCAGCTGCCGGCGTCTTTCGGAAACCAAACGTCATTCCTCTCTGTCTATCCATTGATCTTTCTCCAATTCTTTGATATTCATAGCCGCTTGTACCCCTTCTATCCAACTTTTGTTCGGTCTTCCTCTCTTCCTCCTTTCTATTGGGATCCATTCCATAACAATTTTAGGCAATCTTTGCTCTGGAGGAAGAGAGGAAGACCGAAGAAAACTTGGATAGAAAGGGTACATGCAGCTATGAATATCAGAGGATTAGAGGAAGATCAATGGATGGACAGAGAGGAATGACGTTTGGTTTCCGGAAGACGGCGGCAGCTGCCATGATACCGGATGATGATCATCATCATTATTAAGTGAAAAAATTCGAGCATGAAATAAGAGACCTCAGGGAGTAATTTGTTGGATCTCTCTGACCGAGCTTTGAATAGCTACGCTAATAACCTGAGAATGTGGTTAAATAAAGTGCTGTACCTGTTTGGAGTCGCTACATCATTCATGAGAACTCTGAAATGCATTACGTTCACTTAAAATGTTGATAGAATCCCCTCTTTTTTTTAATTAATTGGTTGAGTGAGTATCCACTCAAGTTGCCCAAACCCACCCCTTAAAATAGTTAATTAACTTGTGTTTAATTTAATTTAACGTGCTTTATTAACTTTAGCAAGGCTTTCAATGGAGATATTCGCCTTTGTGTACTCAAACTTTCCCCGGTCATTTAATCAATTTGATGTAAGAAACTACGTGTAATTAATATAATAATCCGTACTTGAAAACAGGTTTAAGAACTTTTACAAGTCTCTCTACAATACTCGTGGTTATATTATTATTTGTATTTTATGCTGTTCTTTAAGAATACAATAAAGAATAGAGGAAGTTGGTAGCTCAGGTGGGAGCGTTTGGAACACGAATTTGGGAACTTTCACGTTAAAACCCCGTTGCAGGCCTAAACGTTTTACTGGTTTTCTTCAGTAATTATATAAATCCTGGAATAAAAGACGTTACCATGATCAAGTCCTTCATAATCGTCATTTTATTACATCATTTAAAGCAAACTAAATCAGTTAAATTCGACAAGAACAAACAAACACACACACGCACCTGCACAACATATATACAAACACATACTATGTCTTTATATACAGTAAAACTTGCTCAAAGCGGAATCGCATGGGACCAATTTTTTTTTTTTCCACTTACATACTCACTGGCACAATCGAACCCGTAGGTACATGGCCGCGGGGACATAATCTCTCCATATATCCGTATCCTGAGCTAATGCTTTCCAATCATTACCTGTAAAATCTACTTCCCTCAAATCATAGTTAATGTTATTCTCCCACCTCATTCTTGGTCTACCAACTGGGCGTTATCCCTTTGGCTTTCCTACAAGGAGCTTCCATGCACGTCTTTCATTCCCTATACGCGCAACATGTCTTGCCCATCGCAGTCTACGAGACTTAACTGTTCATATTAGGATATATCTGGCTTCCTATAGAGACCATTTAGTTCACTGTTATGTAGTCTTCTACATTCACCTATCTGTTTATCTCTCTTTGGTCCAAACGCTAGTACATATATTTTGATATTATAACATCTAAATATACAAGCGTTACTGTTATAAACTAAATATCTCTTTAAAAATTTGCTTACCTGTTATGGTTGCCGCTAGTTGGCAGTTGGAACGACTTCCCGCTACCTCTTGTGTGAATTGAGAATACTATATATATATATATATATATATATATATATATATATATATATATATATATATAAGAAAAATGTATGTTTGTGTTGGAATACTTGAGCGGCTCAGATGGTTAGAGCGCTAAACGTACAGAGTTTAGAGACTCGGGTTCAAATCCCGACTCGATTATTAATTTTTCTTTTCATATTTCGATGTTGTAATTAAATTTTGATATTTGTTGATTTAGAAAAGGCCTATGACTCAGTGCCAATCAACCAACTCTGGGATGCAATGGTTGATATTGGTATCGATTTACCAACGATTTCACTTGTCCGACGGTTGTACCAGCAGTGTCAGGCTTCGGTTAAAGTGGGTAAGATGATATCCTCTCCATTCAGAACTACTAAAGGCCTGCGACAGGACTGTAGTATGTCCCCTACTCTGTTCAAAATATACATCCAGCATATATTGGAGCAGTGGAATCGATATTGTGGAGGCATGGGAGTATCAGTCCAAGGTGGCACAATACATTCCTTATTATTTGCAGACGATCAAATGTTGATAGTTCAGAGTCGTGAGGATGTGAAATACATGATGAGAAAACTTCTAAATTCTTTTGAAATAGGAGGATTAAGAGTTAACATGGAAAAAACTGAATATCTTGTAGTAGGAGGAAGTGGACGAGATATATCCCTATCCCAAGGAATTATTAGAGCTGTTAAAAAATTTAAATATTTGGGATCACTTATTGATGAATCAGGGAGTTATAAAGCTGAAGTAGATAGCAGATTAGTACAAGCACGAAGAGCCATAAAAATGTTGAATGGAGTACTGTGGAGTAGGACCATGTCAAACCACACGAAGAAGAGGATTTTGAAGTCTGTTGTGGAAAGCATAATGACTTATGGTGCTGAGGGATGGACTTTGGTAGAGGGACAAAAAACTAAGATCTTGGCAGTGAAGATGGATGGAATAAGACACAGTGCCAGGGTGTCCAGGTTGGAAAGAAGAAGAAATGAAGAAGTGAGGCAGATGATGGATATAGAGGAGACAGTGGTGGAAAGAATCGAAAGACGAGCTCTTCAGTGGTATGGCCATGTCAGGAGAATGGAGGATGATAGGTGGCCCAAAACTCTTTTGGAATGGTCACCTTCTGGTAGAATGAAACGGGGCAGGCCAAGAACAACTTGGAGAGGAGAGATCCATAGATTGATGAACGACCGAGGTCTGGAGGAGGATGAATGGCATGATCGGCAAGAATGGCGAATGGGAATACAGAGTAACCGCTGAAAAGTGGAGAGGCCCTCAAAAGTTAAGCAAGTAAGTAATTAAATTTTGACATTTAGCAGTGAAAACTATTATTAATTCTTGGAAACTGTTTTTAACACCTCAAAAAGAGTACAAACACTTTTTAGATACATTTCTTTACGGTTATAATGGTAGAAATTTTAATCATGCTAATTTTAATTTCAATCAGTGATACTACATAATATAACATTAATTTGGTTTACTTTATTCAGGAAGTTTTGCAATTGAATAATTTCCCCGAAAACAGATATAACTCACAACATTTCGAAAGTCGAGTATTCATTGGATTAATGTTATATCCGGAGAGTATCACAGCATGGTGCATGTAAAACTATCCCGGCTCTCTTCCAGACCTGTTCTATTTATTTTTAAAAGTTGGCTTTCAAGTGAATAGTGATCTATATTTTACAAAATGACGGAAGAAGTTTAGTCAAGTCATGAGTGTCAGTTTATGGGTTAGATCTGTTTTAGGGGCAACTATTCAATTTGGAATTCAAAACTCATTCTCAGGGATGCAGAACACTTCATAGTGGTTTTCCACTTTACATTGAATGGAGTAGGCCTAGTTCATATATTACTTTTACCAACGGAAGTAACATGAGTATATGTTAGAGGACAGTTTACTTCTTAATCTCTAAGTAGTTTGCTAGTTTGTTTTGTCTGAATTAATTAAACCATACTTGCATTCATAGCCAACTCTGGCGCCGGCAAAGTTGTACCGTGTCCATCAACTTTACAAAATTTGAATTATATGGCGTTAGTAAAGTTCGTAACTATTCTAATTATTATAAGTGATTGTCCTACGTCAAAAGTATCATAAAAATATAAAATTCATTACTTACCAAGGTCACAAAGAAATTAAACATAGGCTCAATTCTGGAAATACGTGCTATTATACATTACAGAGACTCTTGACTTCCCAACTCCTTTCAAAAAACGTTAAACTGAAAAAAAATATATATATTATATGGATGCGAAACATGGACTCTTACTTTAAGGGAGGAAAGGAGATTACCTACCAGTATTTGTCTTAGGAACATTTTTGGACCAAAGAGAGATGAACAGACAGGCGAATGGAGGAAACTAAATAACAGTGAACTACATGGTCTTTTTAGGAAGCCACATATAATAAGAACAATTAAGTCTCGTAGAATGCGATGGGCAGGACATGTGGCAGAACGGGGAATGAAAGACATGCATGGAAGCTTCTTGTAGGAAAACCAGAGAGGAAACTCCCAGTTGGTAGACCAAGAATGAGGTGGAAAAAAAACATTAATCAAGATTTGAGAGAAGTAGATTATACAGGCAATGATTGTAAAACATTTGCTCAGGTTAGGGATGTATGGAGAGCTTATGTCTGCGTGGCCATGAACCTACGGGTTCGATAGAGCCAGTGGGTTAGTTATCAAGAGCATTACATACATCAAACAAAAAAATATTTGTTTAAATTATGATGATCTTGAAGAAGATTTTCGGGCTGTAGGCCGTGGTCTTGAGGCTTTAAGTTCCCCGACGTTTCGCCAGAAACTGCGTCCGGCATCCTCAAGGGGTTGTCTTGAGGCTTGAACTGTCTGTCTCAAGACAACCCTTGAGGATGCCAGACGCAGTCTCTGGCGAAACGTCGGGGAACTTAAAGCCTCAAGACCACGGCCTACAGCCCGAAAATCTTCAAGATCATAATAGCAACTCCGGCCGTGAAAGCCTAAGTCAGTACATTTGTTTAAATTACTCTTAGACAATTAATTCCTTAAATATATATTAAATTGTTCCATCAAATTGTTATTTCAGATTAACAAAATTACCTTTATAAATAATAATAACAATAATTTTCGATGTTGTTGCTTTTATATTTAGTGTCATATCTTTAATTAAGACAATAGGCTAACTGTGGCAAATAGTTATTGTCAAGATGTTCTTGGTCTTTTTGAACGATCACCAGGTCATCAATAAAACGTAGTATAATTAGATGATGTGTCTGATCAAAACTTGATATCTTGGAGACCCATGATGCAATTTTCTTTAAGCTAATTTAAAATGTGATTGAAATTTAGATTGAATAAGAATGGAGAAAAGAAAAGATCACATTGCCTTACTCCTTATTTTATTTTAGTGTGGTATTTTGCTTGTCATTCAATTAAATTCGAATAATGTTATGAGTGAGCAAATTCTTTAGTAGTTCAATATGCAGGAGAGACTGTTCGACTATATTGCAAATATGATTGTCACCCACACTGTCAAAAGCCTTGTTAATACCTAGAAAGACAAGGTAGACAGACAATTTATTAGCTAATGATTGGCGGAGAATATTAATGCTAATGAATGTTCCGAGAGACATTAGGAAGCATCTCTGACAAGAATACGATACTATCACATTTCGAATCATTCTATCTACGGATTTCGATATTGTAATTATTAGGGTCAGGATTTTTATGTGCTAAAATTTAAGATTGCAACATAGTATATTGATAATTTAGATTTATGACTATCTTTTGTTTCACACACAAACCATTGAATAGTATAATGATAAGTTAGACTTATGACTGTCTTTTGTTTATATTTCTCACACAAACAGTTGAATAGTATAATGATAAGTTAGACTTCTGACGGTCTTTTGTTTTTGTTTCACACATAAACAGTTGAATAGTATAATTATAAGTTAGACTTCTGATTGTCTTTTGTTTTGGCTTCGCACACAAACAGTTGAATTATATATACTATATGCATTGCAATCTTATCTTTTATTACATACAAACCCTAGCTCTAGTAGTTATACATAAAAGGGATGAAATGGTTAAGGCTCGCTATGCGTTTAAATATACGTTATTTTCTTTTTTGTGTATAAGAACAGTGCGTGATAAAGTCAAAACAGGAAGTAGTCAAATGGTCTAGGTATTCCGTGTTTATCATATTCATGATGGAAACTATGATAGATGCAGCAGTAGTGTCTATGACATGGTGGGGTAACGTAGTCTTCAGAGCGTCGGTGCGCTCACACAAACATTGCTGCATTGACTACAAATAAGAGAAAATCATACCAGTTCAGTGCTGTGTCTTTTAAAATGCGTATCTATAGTAGAAATGTACTGTCTATATGTCGATAATGGCGTAGGTCATTTTGAGCCGTAGCCTCTCCTTTGTAAGGAATTACTAGACCAAGTTAGTTTTATAGTTACCTTGTTTGCTCATAGATGTCATGCGATCAAAACACTGACCCTATGAGACATCTCACCGGCAACTAAGATGTCGGTAAATTTTGCTTAGATGCCTGTTTATTCAGGGAATCTCCGGAACATTTTGAAAAAGCCCCATCACATCGGATCAACGGTATGGCCGCGCATAAATTACGAACAAACAAACAAACAAACATTCATTTTTATATATTAGATTTAATAATAATAATAAATACTGAAAAATAATGACAATTATAAGAAAAAAATGTTATTTCCTCAAGTCATAAGTGAAGCATATAGACTCAAACGTAAAAAGGAAATAAAATTATATACAGACATTGAAGAAGGACTTAAAATTGGCAGGAATTACACCAGAGATATCATAAGGAGAGATATCTTTACAATTAAGGTGCACAAGTGGTAGGTTGACGAAGAGGATAAACCCAAGAAAAAGACTGGAACAACATGGACAGAAGAGAGTAAGCAAGCCCATAGCCAAAAAAAATGAGGGAAATAAGGAGTCAAAGAAAACGCCTTTAAGTACTTTGCATAGTCCCCGTTATTTTTAACCAGCCTACTGACCGCCTGATATCCATTACGGGTTCGCTGAATTCATTCTAAGTGGGAAAGATAGTTAATTCTAAATTCTCCAAGAACTTTGTTTTTAATGAACACAAAATTCATTTTTAAGCTATGTTGAATCAAAAAGAATAAAGTATGAAAGAGGAGGCATATTCAGTCATTTTTTTCGCTATGTACTGTATGTTTAGCATAGATTTATTTACATTTATTTAGCCTGATGGAGCTAAGGCCATGTGACCTTCTCTTCCACTCACCAGGACAAACATATGTTACATTTTAAATACAAGAAATACAATAATAGTCAAACTAAACAATTAATTATCTGTCAAATTGAATAATAATGAAAATAATGTATAATAATACAATACAATTAAATACAATTAAAATTAAACGAATGATAGAATGAATACAGAAAGGAATAACAGCTCGAATCTACTACACATAAAAAGAAAAAGAAAAAAAATACAAAGAAAGTAATAAACTATAATGAATTAATATATCGCTTATTATACCAGGCATTAGGTAAATATATTAACAAATCTTAAAACTATTAAAGTAATATTAGTGAGTTGTTTCTGTTAATAATTTTATTTTCAATTTGTTTCTGAAAGATGGTAGTTTGGCAGTCGTGACATAAGGTGGAAGGGAATTCCATGTTCTAGCAAGAGAAACTGTAAAAGATTTCGAGCAATAGGTAGTTACATTTCACTAGAAGTTTGTACTTTTTAAATCTTTTTTATTATGTACATTAAACATTCAGCTGATCAATATTTAATTTGATTTGCCTTTTTTACGTTTTTTTTCAGTTTTTAGGTACTTTTTTAGGATATCTTTAGGTATTTATAAAGATCTTTTATAGGCACTTTATAGGTCCTCAATTCCGTGCCCTATTCATTAGAGTGTAATAAATAAGCGGATGTGAGATAGAATATCCATAATATGTGCAGGGAAAAATAATGTGACTTTCGTCTGAAAATCACAAGAAATAATTTAAAAACTGTAGTATGAGAAACTTTTTAAAATTCTAATAATCTTTAATAATATAGATTTTACATAAGTATATACGTTGTATTTAATTGTACATTTTTATAGTCATAATGCGAATTTACCGTAAATCTGATATAAATAATGTCATAGAGAAAAAATACAAGGAATTCAATATAGAAACTCATATCGCCTTCGTTGACTTCATAAAGGCTTTTGACAAAGTAGACAGAAATATATTACTACAAATTTTAGCTGATGATAACGTTCCACAACAATATATTACTAATATCTTCAACATCTATAAAGATAATGAAATCTCTGTTAAACAAGATGGCAAATTATCTTCTTGGGAAAAGATCAACACTGGAGTAAGACAGGGATGTGGACTTTCACCGGTGCTTTTCATTATATACATGAATAAATTAATAAATGAATGGAGGAAAACACAACGAGGATATATACCCATCAATAGGAACCTCAAACTCGATGCTATTCTTTCTGCAGACGATTTAGCTCTTCTGGCACTTTCCGAAATGATTTGCAACGATCAATTTATAATTTACAAAAAATAGGTGCCAATTTAATATGGAAATATCAATTAACAAAACTAAAATTATGGCATTTCATGGGAAGGACCCCATACAAAGTAAAATCTGTCTCCAGAATAAAATTTTAGAGAGATCTAATCAATTTAAATATCTTGGATATTATCTCTCTATCTGGGATGAAAAGGATATCCCTGAAAAAGTTACTAGTTATAATAAAAGTTTAGGAATTATTAATCAAGTTATGAAACCATCCCTTGTACAAAAAAACACCAGATTACGTTTATATAACACTTTGGCTAGACCAGTGTTGACCTATGGTAGTGAAGCATGGACACTAAGAAAACAACATGAAAGCAGAATAACGACTTGTGAAATGAGATTCATGCAGAACAGCGGGTTACACCAGATGGGATCGGAAAAGGAACACCGATCTTAAAAGAATTGAAGACTACGCCAATTTTGGAATGTATTAAACAGTACCAACTAAATTGGAAACACCATCTTGAAAGAATGAGTTCAAATCGGATCCCCAAAGCTGTTTATAATTATATACCAAGAGGACGAAGATCACTGGGCCGTCCTATGAAACGCTGGAGGGAAAATTTTTCTATAGGATCATAACAGGCCTTGGCCTAATACTTGGAAGGAAGAAGAAGAAGAGGAAGAAGAAAAAATACAAAATTATAACAAAATTAATGGAGTTATTAAACGTAATTTTGGAAAACATATCTCGATAAATATAAAAAAGATGGTTACCTTATGACAGCAAAAACAGCTATAAAATACAACAGCGAAAGCTGGAATTTATACTCGAAGTACAAATTCCGACTCTAAGCGGCCCTAATGACATTTTTACCTTCGCTATTAGGTTTAACTGGACTAGACGATACGAAAATCACAAATAAAACAAATTAAGAGTCACCAACATTATAGAATACACTCAGACTTATTAGAATAATTAGTAATTTGAAACGAATTGACCCAAAACCAACTACCAGAACAGTTACATTTTCTAATCTAAAGGAGTAAAAATAAGAAGAAGAACAAAATAACGGCGAGTCTGTCAAGGACATCTTTACATGTAGGAAAAAGTTCAGATTAAAGTTTCTGTACCCGTGGTTCATGGCAATGATAAAGAGAATGCAGGGTGATTCATAATTCCTATTACAAACTTCTGGTGGTTGTAGAGGGAACATAGTAGATAGAGTTTTGATACGGAATCCATGTCCGGAAACGTACCATTTCGACGTAAAATAGGTTTGAAAATCGAAACACATTGGGCTAATATCGTGTAACTTATGTTTCAGAATAAGTATTACAGACTTCTAACTTCTAGGGGTTGTACTACACCTGTAGAGTCCGAGAGAGATCTTTTTGCACGAATTCTGGCGATAGCAGAAATTATTGAGAATACACTTGGTCTTTGGGGCGTATGTATGAAATCATGCGTCGCAGGTTCGTTTTATGCAATGAACAACAGGTTCGCCAAGTGGAACCACACTTGTAATACAACCCCTAGATGTCTGTATAACTTATTCTGAAACACGAGACACACGATATCAGCCCATTGTGTTTCGATCTTCAAACTTGTTTTAACCCATTCGCCTCAGAAGACGAGGTACACTCGCTTAACTCTGCTGTTATATGTTTTACAATATTTTGTACATCCCTTGGCTGGTTATCTTTTATTAACATTTATTAATAGTAGAGGAATGTGTTTTGGCATTCTCCTTTATTGTCATCTCAAGTAACGTTATCTTTTGTTCGTTTTGAATGTCTGAATATAAACAATATACTTTACAGTGATTTAAATCCGGTTACTGGGGAAATGCATTGAGAATTTAAACCTGAAGCGAATGGGTTAAATCGAAATGGTACGTTTCTTTACATGGGTTTCTGATCAAAACTTTATCTACTAGTCCCCTCTACAACCCCCAGAAGTTTGTAAAAGGAATTATGAATCACCCTGTATATTTGATACTCGTGTCTTTGTTATTTATCTATCTATAATCATGTATTTAGTATAAACAATTATAGGGGAACTATTTTAATTGGCAAGTTATTTACACTCTTGCTAAATACCGAGTTTACATATCCTTAGCTTCTATAATATAAGGGCAGAGAATGTATTCCCCTTAATTGAAGAAATGCAACTAATATAACTTCACGGAAAGTTATTTACGGGTTTTATTTTACAGTTGAGTTTGTTATTAGAGTTAAGGAAATTAATTGAGATATTGGGGGTGAGAATTTAGTAATATAAGATTGGACGTGGAATGTAGCTGTGGCAGAGTGGAGGGAACCGTTGTTGCTATTGATCCACTGCAGCTCATACGACGACCCAGTTCCAGCGTGGGGTGAGAGAGTAGTGACCTCTTCACAATTAATTTGTTTCATTCCACACAACATATCTAAATCCTAAATCTAATCCTTATTTATATGCAAATATATTTAATTATTCAATTTTAATTATAGCTAATACGTATTAGGCACATATAATTTTAATATATTTATTTATATACAAGATTTTTTAATGTTTCGTTTCTACGTTTCTTTCTGTGCCTAAAGTTTTATTTTTCTTTCATTCTCCCCATCGTCTCCTATCAATCACACTCCATGTCCTCCAAGTCCCTCAATGTTCCTCATTCCAGTTCTATATTATCGAGGTCCTTCCTTTCCTTCTATCTTCCAGATGTACACCATTATAATGTTTTCCTGGGTAACCCTTCTTCTTGCATTCGTATGTATGTGCCCATACCAATTTAATTATTAAATTATATAATCTTATATACTACTACTAACTATTGAATATTGTCGACGATTAATGTTTTCTCGTATGACAATATTTGTTATTTTTTCTAATTTTGAACATCTTGCTGCTCTTCTCAAGAAATCCATTTCCATCGACATAAGTGTTTGTTCTAAGTTTTTGTTGAATTTCCAAACTTCAGCTACATTATTGAATTAAATATTTCCAACTTACTTTTTTCTGGTTATATGTCTGTTCCATAAGAATACAATTACCATTGCTGTTATTGCTCTACCTTTATGTATTCTGTTCTAAATATCACTTTCTTGTTTGTCCTCTTTATCTAATTTTACTCCCAGATACTCAAATTCTTCACATCCTCTAATATAACCCTTTCATCGGTTTTGGCTCCACATCCCATATAAAATATTTTCAAAATTTATTTTCAAATCCCAGTTATCGCATTCGTCCAGTAATTTTTTTAACATAAACTCCATGTCTTCATATTCTTGTGCAATTATTATTTGGTCATCCGTAAATAACAGTGTATATATTGTATCTGTTGATCCATTTCCAATTGGTACTACCATTCCTGAACATTTTTTGCTCGAGTTTGACAGTGCTATATGCATAAATATTTTAAATAATGTGGGTGATATGCTACAACCTTGACGAAGGCCTTTTGTTACTTTAATTTCATTATATATATATATATATATATATATATATAATTCTTCTGTACGAGTGTGTCACTGAACTACTCCTAAACGACTGGATCGATTTTTAAGAAATTTTGTGTGTGTGTTTGAGTGGGTCCTGGATGTTTTAGATTCACAATTGGACCCCTTAAACCATTAAGCGTAGGAGTTCACACCAAGTTAAAATTTAAAAATGGCTCTAGCAGTCACAATTTTCGACGTTTCACCCGAAACTCAGTACATCCTATTAAAATGAACCAAGGTAGATATTATCAAAAAATGAGCGAAATCCGACAATTAGAAGTGGAGGTTTACTGAAATCCGAAATTAAAACCTGTCAAAACGATTGGACCGATTTTGAAGAAAGATTTTGTGTGTGATTGAGTAGGTCCCTGAATGTTTTGGATTAACAATTGGACTCTTTAAAACCATTAGGCAAAGGAGTTCACCTGAAGTGAAAATTTAAAAATCGCTCTAGCGGTCACAATTTTTGATGTTTCACATCGAAACTCAGTAAATCCTATTAAAATAAACAGAGGTAGGTATTACCCAAAAACGAGCGAAATCCGATAATTAGAAGTGGAGGTTTACCTGAAATGTGAAATTAAAAACTGACTAGCAACCGCCATGTTCGGTTCGTCTCAGCGTATACCATACAATTTAATTAACCTTTAATATATTATAATTTATTTAGGCGTAGCAACGCACACCAGGTATTAGCTAGAAATAATATAATTTGACTATTCATTTATACTAAACACAAAAGGTAAAGTGATCCCACTACAGGCCTCAGGAGCCCTTGGAGTATTAGGAGGTTAAGGCTCCCATCGTTTTAGACAACCGGCACTATCAGTCAGCCGGATTGTTAGTCTTGCGTAATGACCGCATTCAGCTCCAAAACAAGCGCCTGATACTCATATCGGTTAGAGGTTGAGTCGACGTCAGAGTGATGGTGCCGCCAGGAGATTTAGGCCAGTTTAAAAATCCTGACTCCACCGAGACTCGAACCTTCTACCTTCAGAATTCCCTGTCGAAGGCTCTTATATATTCTATGAAGGCTATGTATAATGACAAATTAAATTCTTGTCTTTTTTAAATTACACTGAGCAACAAAAAATATTTTTTTTGTCTCTGAAAGAAAAATATGTGATTCTGATAGTATTTTTTCTCCTGAATTCAAATATGATATCGGCTTTTCTCCATCATGCATTGTTTCCAGGAGACGGGAATTTATAATTTCAAACACTTTAATATTTTC
Source organism: Diploptera punctata (assembly GCA_030220185.1). Classification (NCBI taxonomy): domain Eukaryota; kingdom Metazoa; phylum Arthropoda; class Insecta; order Blattodea; family Blaberidae; genus Diploptera; species Diploptera punctata. The sequence continues at coordinate 576,601 of JASPKZ010010672.1, forward strand.
TACATTCGTAACTACACAATATTTGAACATTCGAACTTACCTAGAAAGTAATAAATGACGATTTTCTGCTATATTTCGCCTGTGGAGCATTCCTATTGATGGTCCAACAATAATCGGCCAGCATATTAGGATTCCATTTGCTTTCATATCATCTCTTTTCCATAGCTGAAATCATTTGAGCTAGCTCATTTGGTTTTATTTTACAATGGACAAATGTACGAAAAAACGTTTATTGAAAAATGACTAAGTCACTGACACTATGGAACCCGTAGATTCATGGCCGCTCGAACATAAGCTCTCCATATATCCCTATTCTGAGCCAAGTTTTCCAATCATCCTCTGTGTAATCTACTTCCCTCTAATCATTGTTAATGTTATTCTCTCACCTCATTCTTGGTATACCAACTGGGAATTTTCCCTCTGGTTTTCCTACAAGAAGCTTCCATGCATGTCTTTCATTCCCCATTCGTGCCACATGTCCTGCCCATCGCAGGCTACGAGACTTAACTGTTCTCATTATATCTGGCTTCCTATAAAGATCATGTAATTCACTGTTATGCAGTCTTCTCCATTCACCTGTCTGTTCATCTCTCTTTGGTCCAAAATTTTTCCTAAGAACTTTATTCTCAAATACTCGTAATCTCCTTTCCTCCCTTAAAGTAAGAGTCCACGTTTCGCATCCATATAATATAAGTGGAAAATAAATATTTAAATCCATTAATTGTAATTGAAATAAAAAAAACTGTGGACTGAGATGGGCAGGACATGTTGCACGTATGGGGAATGAAAGACTTGCATGGAAGCTTCAAGGAAAGCCAGAAGGAAAACGCCCAGTTGGTAGACCAAGAATGTGGTGAGAGAATAATATTAACTATGATTTGAGGGAAGTAGATTATACAGGGAATGATTGGAAAGGATTAGCTCAGAATAGGGATGTATGGAGAGCTTATGTCCGCGCGGCCATGAACCTACGGGTTCGATAGTGCCAGTGAGTAAGTTAGTAAGTAAGATGGAGAAATTCCGAGTACCGGTACATATTTGAAAAACACGATAAAAAACTGCAGTAAGTACAACTATTGGTACTCATGAAACAAAAATCATGTTGACCAGTGTTATCTGTGCTGCTGTAAATATACAATCGATGCAAAATTCCCTTTACGCAAAACGCCTTGATTATAATCGCAGGAAAACCAAGATTAATTGATGTGTCGTCTATGTAAGAACAGTTGATTCTATTAAAATAATTATTTAATATAGGCCTATTATAAGAGAAGTAATGTAAGTTTTTATGTGGTTGTAAGTGATCTTGAGCTCTTTGTCCTGAGAGACTCTTAAACGAGAAAGACAAGTGTCCTTACTTTTATGAGAGACTAATGCGGGACAAGTGTAAACTAGAAGGTGAGCACTTAATTCTTTGTATTTAGCTTTCACTCTCAATAGTACATTACGATGCGAGGTTGGCACGTGGTTTTTACAGAAGCGACGAAATGTTTAAAAACCGAGCGATGTTTTCAAAATAATAAATAATAGTAAAATAATAACATCTTTTTTCATCGTAATCAACTGACTAACGTTAAAAATGTGGGCAATGTTCATTATTTGAGACCACAGCAGGCCATAACACCAATCAGTCATAAAATGGCGGTAAGTACGTATTTATTGTGTTAAGAACCACTAAGAACCGCAGGTTTTCTTAGGCTTAAAGGACCTTCGGGACTTGGAAAATCTAGCCGAGCGTTAGTATGAGGATGTACAGTCTTATATGCATACGTGTTTTGAAATAAACAAATGCATTTCTTAAATTCAGTTATTTTATTACTAAAATATAATTATTACAAATAAACCTAAGTGTCTAGCCCTAAATAACTACTCTAAGCTTATATTATGAAACCTTATACCTAACTTCCTTGGAGTTTGAGAACGTGAGATGTGGGATAATCAATCTACCCTAATCTACATTGTTTAAAATTCTACTATCCCTTGAAAATATAGTATTAAAATAGTTAATTGTACTTGATTCCCTTCCAAAAATCCTAGCATTTTGTCAAGAAAAATGGTCGGTGACTTACCCTTCAGCACTTTACACAGACAGGCCGAGGCCGTCACTTCCCCAGGGTTATATACTCAACTTGACCTAACTTTTCCACTGACTAACTGTACTCACTAACATACATAGCCCTAACAGTAGTAACATTCCACTCTAAAAGTAGAGATTTACAGTTAGGCCAAGGAAAACTTTGTTCTGAACTATATCATGTCTAAAACTTTATCTCAACAGACTTTGCTTGAATAATTAAAATAATCTATAAAATAATTAAATAAAATACTCTATGTGTTCATAACATATTGTTTTATATTTCTTCTTCCTCTACGCATGAAAGCTGGCAGCTTGTTGCGTGTTCATTCACTACAGGTCCGGGGTATGGTGACATCCTTCCATCGTAGTTGTGGTCTTCCTTCTGCTGAGGTGTCCAGTCACGTACTTTCTTCACTAATCTACTGTTCTCCAATATATCTATGTGATCGTTCCAATTTAATATTCTATCATTTATCCAAAGGTTTATAGGTTCAAATTCACATTCTTCTCTAATAACAGAGCTGGGGATTTTCTCTCAGCGATTTTCCTACGATTTTCCTTAAAACTTTCATTTCGGTTGTTTCATTGATTTGTTTTGTTTTTTGAGTTTCTGTTCGGCATTCACAATCATATGTCAGAACTGATCTTATGACAGATTTGTAAATTCTTACTTTTGTATCTATTCTTAAATTTTTATTTTTCCAAACATTATCGTTTAAACATCCTGACATTTTGTTTGCATTATTTGCTCGATGGAGGATTTCATCTGTTATTCTGTATCTCTACCTTGACGTGGTGGTGGGGCTTGTGAGTCCTAATGACTCCATGAGCTGTACAGGCGGTAGTGTAACTACCAACAGGGCCTCCCATGCCTGGCAGGTCATGGAAGAAGGTCCAGACTAAAAGAGATACCCATCGAAGGAAAAGGGCTAGTAACTCACTTCCAAGATGTAAAATTATCAATTACTCAAAGAAATATTCACGAAGTAAGCCGGAATGAAACAGTGGAGTAAACAAATCCAAGCGTGCCAGACAAGGTGTTGGTATTCTGTACATGTTTTATATTGTTTGAAATAAAGTTCAGTTCATTTAAAACGCAGTGATTTGTTTTGTCTAATGTATGTTAACACTACCTTTTTTGATATATTTTTATATATACATTGTAGGTAGTATACAAAGAGGGCAGTGGATTTACTTCCCGCGCGTTGTTTGTAATATGTAATATTACAGTATAGTTATTTAGGTTGGCAACTCCGAAATGTAGGAAATTGAACTTTCTATCACGGTCGCCATTGCTGGTAAGTACGACAAAACGCACTATCGCGCAGAAAAGATATATCGCGACTCAATTTTTATTATTTTTAGAATAAGATATACGTATATGGAATCCAGAACTAGTTAGTCTTTTTATCCATAACTGATTATAAAACAGCTATGTTTAATTTAAGTCTTATTAGGCATATATTTCATATTGTGTTTGAAATTAGCATTATTTTGCTCAACCAGATAATTTGTTGATTTAAAATTAAATGAAGGAGGAGGCTGGAATCTGACAAATGACGACGTATACAATGTAACAATGCTTAATGGCAGAAGGCGTCATATTTCATGGCGAGAATAAACTGTTAGGAGCATGAAGCTTACAGGGGAATTATTGTGAGGAGTTCGTCAAATTACCCCCAACTCTCTGAACCCCTGCTGAGCCATTAATCAACCATGAGGCCGTGCCAAGGTCTCTGTCTTTTATTTTCATCCACCACTCTTCAAAATGAAGAGTCACTAAATTCACACGTCTAAAGAATGAGTCCAGTTGTTTTTAGATTATCAATTTATTCAGAAATGCGGCGTCACTATTCATATTACGTCAGAATTATCGTTTTTCTAAGTGTGACAAATTTATCATCATTGACATCAAGGATTAGCCCTTTTTGTCTGTTCTTTCTCGAAAACGTTCGCCATATATTTAGCAATCGACTTGTATTTCTAAATAATTTTAGTCCAAAGCAACGACCATAGTATCTGATATAAGGCTATATTTATTCCATTTTATTATACAGGGTTCCCACAAATGCTCTTTCGGGTTTCGAACACGTGTAACTTGCATTTAAATAAATTAAAACATGAAACTAGTACTAATGGAACGAAAAACTCAAAAAGGTTCGGTTACAGTACCTTACAGATTCAATGTGAGCTCCATTGATAACACAATACACATGAAGCCTGCAGTCCATTTCCGCCCAGGAACATTGTAGAATAACATGGTTAACTGCTTCGATGGCTGCTGTGATGCGTTCTCTTAGATAAAGGACGGTCTGTGGAAGAGGTGGCCAAGGAAGAAGTTCTTCATCGTCATTACCAACACGGCCAATGCATCGGTTCGGTAGTCTGGTGTTGAGCTCCAATCTGACTTCATTATGAAAATGAGGGGGTGCGCCGTCCTGTTGAAATATCACGTTGGGCATTTCCTGTTCCAGCCGAGGCAGGATCCTTTGTTGTAGCATATCCAGGTACTCACATCCTCCAGTTGTTTTCTCTACAAAGAAGAACGGCATCGTACACTTTCTGCAGGCTTGAAGCACAGAATACGTTCACTTTAGGAGAGTCGCGGACATGCTGTACGTAGGTATTGGATTTTTCCGACACCCAGATTTTAAAGTTATGTTTGCCTGAAAGATGGAAGGTGCACTCATCACTAAACACTATGGATTCCAAAAACCCACCAGTTTCCATGAGAATCTTCATATTCTCGCAGAAAGTACGACGCATCATTTTATCTTCTTCCTTTAAGAACTGCAGTATCTGCAATCGTTATGGACGAAATTTCAGACTTTACGCAGAACTTTCCATACGGTGGATTTAGGGATCTGCAGCTCTCTACTAGCTGCAATGGTTGATTTTTGAGGACTACGTGTAAAAGATTCACGAATCCGGTCTATAGTTGCCTCACTTACAGCCGGGCGTCCAGAACATTTCCTCCTTCAGATTCACCCTCTTGTCGTAACATCAGAGTACCACTTACGAATTGGGTGGATCGTCACCAAATCTTGTTCGAAAAGTAGTTGAACAACAATTACAGATGAAGATGATAATCGAGAACACAGAACGCTCGCCTGTCCTCTATACCAACCATTTTCTCACGCAATGTTGTAAGTAATTATACGTCATTGTTGCCAACTGTGATGTTATAACCAAAACAATTATGAGTGTCTCTTTCCATTGGTACTAGTTTCATGTTTGTAAGTTTATTTGAACGCAAGTTACACGTGTTTGAAATCAGAAAGAACATTTGTGGGAACCCTGTATTTATAATCAGTCTCATATTCAGTTCTTATGCTATCAACAGTTCTATGATACCAAAAGATGATACCGTTCACGTCAAGCCAAAAAATATATTTGTATTTGCGTCGTCTTTCCGATCTGCTGCCTTTTTGTGCACCGTTTCTTTAGAGGATTTACTCATATATTTCATTTAATTCATAGTAGCATCGAGTTCATAGCTATCAGTGCAATTTCTAATCCTTTGCCCGGGCCCATGAGAGGCAAAGATTGATTCATCCTTCCTATCTAGATTCATAAACATTAATTAATAATAATTCTTAAAATACACTCTAGCAATATATGATTCTTAGTTAACCTGAATATACTATTTTTAAGCATGAAAGCTAGATGGGAAAAAGAAGCTCATATAACTTTGAGAAAGCTTGTATACGGGAATTATGCAAGACAGCTGTAGCGTAGCTAACAAATACAATAATCAGACATTGATATTTACTTAAAATGAGATTTAATGTTTAAATTGCACGTCTGAAGTTGAAAATTGAAATTAAATAAACACATAACTTGATCATTCAAATATTAAACAACAAACAATAAGTAATAACAGAAATAACATTGTTTATACAATCAACCACTCATATATACTTTTTAGTCCTGCCTAGGGTGCCTTACCCTGGCTTGCCGGACCAAACCCAAAATACGCAGCTCTCCTGGAGCTCGCGTCCTCCAGACGACAGACAAGTGTTCCAACGAAAATCTATGATCGAATGATCGAGTTAACTACGTGTTTGGCCTATTTGAGAGTTCCGAAGTAGAAGGGGAAGTTGCGCACTACAAACAGAGCAAAGGGAGGGGTAGGAAGGAGAGTGGGAGTAGATACAAAGAGAAAGGAAATTGGCATAGTTCACGAATCTCACTGTAGAGGGAGGATAACAGCACAAATGTATCGAACCGAAATAGCACTTTCGGTTCATATTAATAGTTTTGAAAACTAATTATTTGATAATTCATCAAAATTATTAAAATTATAATATGTTAATTGTATTTACACAGCACATCTGAATACAAACAAAAGTAGATATACGAAGCCTACTCTTATACATCCAAAGTTTTTAGTAAGATTTGATAAACTATAGAAAATAATGAAAAAAATAATGATTTGGAAATAACAAAAAGAATAGTTGAAAGTTGGTCTGCAATAGCAATGATGAATGGAATATTGTGGAATAAACAGATATTCAAAGAAACTAAAATACATATGTATAAATCTATAGTAAGATGTTTAACTATTCATGGAGCAGAAACGTGGATTATAAATACCAAATTAAAGTAAACATTACAATCTACAGAAATTAATTTTTTAAGAAGATCTGCACGATGCTCTAAATTAGACAGGATCTTAAACAGTACTACCCGATAAAAATAACTTTAAGGAAACAATTATACAATTTGTGGAAAAAAAAAATACAACGGTTCAGAAATGTAAAGAGGATAAATGAAGATAAATTGCTATTTGGAGTTAAGTGGATTCCAAATCGAAAGAAAAGAAGAGGGAGACCAAAGAAGACATGGATAGAGGTAATTATGAATTTGATGAAGGACAAGAAACAGCAGAATGATAACTGGTAGGATAGAGATGAATGGAGGAAGAGAATCAAAACTTAATATTGGGCACAGGAATATGTTGTATACATTTAAAACCTGTTAAATAATAATATGATAAAATATATTCAGAAGGAGAGAGAGAGAGAGAGAGAGAGAGAGAGAGAGAGAGAGAGAGAGAGAGAGAGTGAGAGAGAGAGAGAGGGGGGGAAAGAGAGAGATAGAGAGAGAGAGAGGGAGTGAGAGAGAGGAGAGAGAGAAATAGACAGAGAGAACAGTTGGCCATTTAGAGCCTACGCCAATAGTTATACAAGATTGGGTCTCTAAACGAAGTCTATTCTCTTTAACAGTAATTTAGTTCCAAATTTTTATCTACTGAAGCGGCTGGTTAATATAAACTAGAGTTAGGGGAATGAGTGATAATTACTTTCTTAGAATCTCTGATTCGGGTATTTATCTCAACTACATAATTATTACAAAAATAAGAAATTGCAATAAAAATACGAGTTTAGTTCTTTTCCTTTCAAGTTTAGGTACCTGTGAGAGAGATGTACAGGCTAAAATCACAATGGCATAAAATGTAACCAAGACATTACATGGAGTAATCTGGAACAAAAATATTACAAAGGAAAGTAAAATGAAAACTTATAAGAGCATAATACAGAATATTTTGTCATATGGAATCGAAACTTGGTCTTTGACGGAAATACAAAAGAATAAAATTAGAACAGTTGAATTAGATTATTTTAGAAGAAGCCTCCAAAAAACAAGACAGGATAAAATAAGAAATGAATTCCTTTGGAGAGAAATGAAGTTCACCACATCTGTTGTTAAGAGGATTGAAAATCAAACGATTAAATGGTATGGCCATGTACAAAGAATGGAAAATGAAAGATGGCCAAAAAATATATACCAATGGTCACCCCCTGGAAGAAATAAACGTGGCAGACCAAGATGGAAATGGAAAACCTACGTCAGAACAATAAAGGAGGATAGGAATTTGGAAGAGGGAGATAGGAATGATAGAGATAAATGGAAACTGAAAATGGCAAACCTATAAGTGGAGGAAAGCCGAAGAAGAAGAAGAAGAAGAAGAAGAAGAAGAGTTCTTTTCCTAGCTGTACCATAAAAATCTTTATTTGAATGTAGATAAATCAGCCTGGTGAAGACAACATAGTAGTAACTACGTGGATTTAGTAGTTGATAAATCCGATTAAGAAAACTGAAACTAAAATTAATGGATTGTGTTAAGCTAACCATTGTTAATATCTACTATTAATAGAAAATAACCTCTTAAATGTATTCGTTTGTTCTCAGAACTCTATTTTTTTTTATAGATATGGTATTATTATTTTATAGCTGATCATATAAACAAGTGAAATTCACTTTATTACTACTTTCAAAAATCAGTTTAGTTTTGTTCAATTTGTGGAAAGGTATCTGACCAAAGTAATTCGATTCGAGTTTTGAAGCTTTACCAGAAAGTGGCCTGTTCAGGTAAACGTCTTCCAGCTACGTACAATTTCATCTTTATTCTGTCCTGGTTTATATCTGCAAAGTCATACATCATGTTCATCCAACCAAGACATATGGAGTTACGTCACTCTCTTTCTCTGAAAACGTGGTTCCATCATTACGGCTCTTTTCGTTATATCATTTAGCAGGACTCAACAAACGGTAGTGAGAAATTATTGAACGAACATTATTAGTGTAAATTCTAGGTTACATTCGTTTATTGGAGTTTTTTTTATATTTTAATCTAAATGAGATTCAAGCCCGACATAAAAGTCTTCTTCTTCTTCTTCTCCTTGTCACAATTTAGGCTTATTTGATAGCCTGTTTCGGCTCCAAATTTCTACTGTTTCCATCTTTTCTTTGGTCTTCCCAAGCTTCTTCTTCCTCGTGGTGAATAGTTGTATGCTGCTTTTGGTATTGCATTATCAGTCATCCTTGCTAAGTGTTCTTTCCAGTTTGTTCAGTATTTCACTATTGTTGTGTTTAATTCCTCTACTTTTATTTGCTGTCTTATTTCTGTGTTTTTTTTTTGTTCTTTGATATTCTGCTATTGGTCAGGGGAATTTCATTTCAGCAGCTTGTGTTCTGGCAGATTGTTCCCGACATATAAATATTTCTGATAAAACAGATCTTGCAGAGCCCACCATCATCATCTCCTTCAAGGATTAGACCTGCTGGACTCAAAACTGCTTGCGCCATCTCTTTAAAAGTCGATCTATATTTCTTGATCCGTCGGATTATAAGACAGTTCGTGCCTTCCTAGTGTTTGGCATTTGTAGGACATGGCATCTCCAATTTATTCTACAGAATGATTCACAATATGTATTACAGAGTTCTAGGGGTTGTAGAGGGGACTTAGTAGATAAAGTTTTGATAAGGAACCCATTTCTAAGTAAAATAAGTTAGAAGATCGAAACACAATGGGCTGATATGGAGTGTCTTGTGTTTCAGAATAAATATTACAGATTTCTAGGGGTTTTACTACACTTATCGAGTCGGAGGAAGATCTTGCAAGAATTCTGGCGGCAACAGAAATTATTGAGCACACACCTGTTCTTGTACGGCGTGTTTATGAAAATATGCGTCGCACGTACAATTTTGTGCAACGAACAAAATGGTCGCCACATGGAACCACACTTGTAAATAGCCCCTAGAAGTGTGTAATACTTATTCTGAAACACAAGACACACGATATCAGTCCATTGTGTTCCGATCTTCAAACGTACTTTATCTCGAAATGGTACGTTTCCGGACATGGGTTCCTTATCAAAACTTCATCTACTAAGTCCCATCTACAACCCCTACAAGTGTGTAATACTTCTTCTTAATCACTTTATATTTTTATATTAATGTAGTGATTGATTCTATGTTCACCTATAAGCATAGATTACTTCGCTCTCAAACGACCCAAATTAAATTTCACCCCTAAAGTAAAATTTTGAGTCCATCTCTGTGGTCTAGTGATAATGTTATGCCTCAGTCGTAGTGAGCTCGGGTTCCGTTCCCGGTCGGGACAAGATTCCTGGGTGAGATTTTTGCGGGCTTTACCTCACCTGTAATGCAAATATCATAGAACTTTAAACCCCAAACAGTCCCCGAGCACCATCAGATCATCATAATCATCCATATCTGTCTCATTTAGTCTGAATGTTTGAGTAGAATGATGTCTCGTCTAAAATGTTCGAGTTGTCTCGGAGATGGCCCTGGAATTGAGCTTATCACTCATCCGGAGAAGTCTTGCACGTTTTTGGGCGGCAAAAATGTAAAAAATGTGTGTAATCCAGAGATTCTTGACAGATCATGTCGCTGTAAGCCACCGGAAGCCGTAAACGTAACAGCAAAGGGAAAAATTAAACTAAAGAAACGAAAGAAAGCAAAATGAAATTGGGTTACACTAACTATGCTATGTTAATGTTAATATGGAGTTTAAGACAAACTTACACTGCATGATGGCATGGACATGGCTGCTTATTTAATTACCTGGATTGTCTAGCTTGGGTACCACTTTTAAATATTAAAAACAAACAGCATTACACTAATTAAAATACAAGTTTTGTGTCCATAGCAATGTTTTAGTTTCACATGTAGTGAGAAAATAGTATATTACAATACGAGGTTGGGAAGTGGTTTTTACAGGTTTTTAATTTCCGACATTCTGTAACACAAACGTGTATTGTACATTATTTTTTACACCATGGTGTTTTTTCAAAATAATAAATAATAGTAAAATAATAACATATTTGTTGGAAATATTTGCGTTCATTATAAACAATTGACTGACGTTAGCAATTTGGCCAATGTATATATGCTAAATGCCGAAAATAATTGTTGAGATTACAGCAGGTCTTGATATCAATCTCGCATAAAATGGCTGCTAGTATGAATGGTTGTAATGAAAAAGACGAAACTGAAGAAGTGTGGGAAGTGGGGTGTGCTTCTTTAGTGCCAGAGATATCTAAATTAAGATATGAAAAGACATACATTTCATTCAGAAAGTGGCTGGAGGAAAAGAATTGTAGTGTAAGTGAAACAAGTATGGTTGTTTATTTCGTGCTTAGAGGTGAAACATTAAAGATGCGCCAACGGAGGTTTAGTGGTCAGAACTAGACGAGGGAATATGTCTATGCCTGAATTACGGATTATAGATTTAAAAGAAGAAGGTATTCAGTATTGCAGATTTTGTTACACTAGTTAGCTTCCTCAAAAAGAAGAATATTGGACGTAAAGCTAAAAAGTCTAAAAGTTTTCAGTAGAATTTTGTTAAGTCAACTTTCAATATTGTTTCAAATAAAGTTCAGTCCATTTAAAATGCAGTGATTTATTTCGTATAATGTATATTAACACTTACTTACTTATTTACTTACTTACTCACTGGCACTATCGAACCCGTAGGTTCATGGCCGCGCGAACATAAGCTCTCCATACATCCCTATCCTGAGCCAATGCTTTCCAATCATTCCCTGTATAATCTACCTCCCTCAAATCATATTTAATGTTGTTCTCCCACCTCATTCTTGGTCTACCAACTGGGCGTTTTCCCTCTGGCTTCCCTAGAAGAAGCTTCTATGCATGTCTTTCATTCCCCATACGTGCAACATGTCCTGCCCATCGCAGCCTACGAGACTCAACTGTTCTTATTATATCTGGCTTCCTATAGGCCTAAAGACCACGTAGTTCATTGTTATGTAGTCTTCTCCATTCACTTGTCTGTTCATCTCTCTTTGGTTCAAAAATTTTCCTAAGAACTTTATTCTCAAAAACTCGTAATCCCATTTCCTCCCTTAAAGTAAGAGTCCATGTTTCGCACCCATATAATATAACTGGTAGAATAATAGTTTTATATAATTTCAGTTTAGCGTTTTTTGAAAGGAGTTGGGACATCAAAAGTCTCTGCAATGCATAATAGCACACATTTCCAGAATTGAGCCTATATTTAATTTCATTGTGCATCTCATTCCTATTTGTGATTATTGTTCCTGGGTATTTGAATTCAGCCACTTCCTCAAAATTTCCCTCATTTGTCATTAGTTGTCCGTTTCCATTATATAATGTATTTCTACGTGTGACCATATATGTAGTTTATTGATATTAACACTATCTTTTGAATATATTTTATACATAAATAAAGAGCAGTGATTTTACTTCCCGCATATGGGTTGTAATATGTAATATTACAGTATAGTTATTTGGGTTGGCAACCCCGAAATGTAGGAAGTTGAACTTTGAATCATGTTCGCCATTGCTGGTAAGTACAATAAAATGCACTATCGCGCAAAAAAAAATAGTTATATTTATTTTCTAACTTAATTTTGTGACGATGGTAGATACATTGTTCAATTGTTCATCGTATTAAGTAACACTAATTGATAACACTGACGGAAGTAGGAATTCTACCAATGTATGTCATTGAACGTACTATATTTAGTTTATCTGCGCTTGTCTGATGTCTATTGTTTTTACCATCATCGAGGAAGTCACCTCCAATGACATTGACCCAGTATAAATCGTTCACCACGGATCAATAGAGTCTCCACCGAATGAGAAGTTAAACAGTTTAATGATAATGGAGACCAAGGCGAGGAAAAATCGAATAAAAATAATCGAGGAATGTTAGAATATAAAATAAAGAAGGTTTAAAAAAATAAGTAAAGACAGAATTATGAGAGAAATAATAAACAAGTAAAATAAGTTTATTTTTGTATCTGCTCCAGAATCCTTCTACACAATTGTGAACATGTAAAAAAATCTACACGAAAAGAAATGGAAAAAGAATGAATAATTTCTTTGTATATATACATGTTAGAGGACAATAAACAATAATAAATATCATGTCTATCTTACATAGAAAATTAAATGTATTGAAATAATAAAGGAAAAATATTATAATAATCTATATTCACTACAGAATGAAAATGTCAGTATACCATGTTTTAGAGTGGCCGTATGTATTGATTGCATACATAAATAATGCACTCCGTTGATGTTACCTTCATTTTTTTGGTAAAAATAAATTACTTACCAGCAATATTGTGTGATAGTGTGTAAAATAGAGTTATATCTTAAAGATCATGTGTTCGAAGAAAGAAAATTGCTCCATTGCATCGTGAAGAATTTAGGAATCCGTAAATCATTCTTTTCCTCCGTGGTATCTTTACTTGTCGTGATGGAGTGGCTTGCGTGCTTAAATGATCCCGAGAGATATGCCGGCGGTAGCATTGCTGCCAAAAAGAGTAGCCATGCCGGACAGGTCGAAGGGGATAAACCAGACGAAAAAAGTACCTTGGTCGAAAGAGTGACGATCTTTCGCCGTAAAATTACAACCGTCAAGAAACTCTGACATGGGTTCCATTGATGGAGAGCTTTACGTCCGCGCGGCCATGAACCTATGGGTTCGATAGAGCCTGTGACCTAGTCAATTAGTTGGTATATCATTCTTTAAAAAAGAGATCGTCAATACCACTGCACTATGACGCTGAACTGATATGTGTAAATCCTCAATTAATATATTTTGGCATTACCAAGCAAAATTTGTTTAAATAACAACATTTTAGAGAGAGTTAATGAGTTTACTTATTTGGGATATAAACTCTCTTTTGTTGAAAATTTGGATTTATCAGAGAAAATTGTGAAATTCAACAAATCAATGGGAATCATTAATAGAGTTTTAAAACCTTCATTACTGCAAAAATCAACTCGTACTCGTCTTTATCAAATAATGGCTCGACCAGTCCTTTGTTATGGGCGGGAAGCGTGGACTATAAGGACGAGAGATGAAAGCAGACTAACGGCTTGTGAGATGAGATTTATGCTCCGAACAGCTGGCTACACCAAATGGGATCGAAAGAAAAATGTAGAAATCCTTCAAGAACTTAATGTGTCACCAATACTGGACTACATCTCCAGATATAAGCTAAACTGGAAGGAACATGTCTCAAAAATGGCTAGATCCAGGATCCCCAAGGCAATAATGAACTACTGTCCAAATGGAAAACGGTTACTTGGTCGACCCATGAAAAGATGGCACGAAAACTGCTTTCTCAGGCCGTAACAGTTCTTCTAGGACTAATACCTGGCAGGATGATGATGATGATTTTTTCTGAATGAAAATGGTTTGAAAATAAATGTAACAATACGCCCTGATGTATTAATATATACTTTTGAAGCATAGATAGAGAAATTAACCAGTTTTGAAGTAAGTAGGCATCTAGTTATAGAGGGTGCTGCAGGTCTTTCAGTAAAATATTTCAGGGTGATCGTGTTCTTCAATTCACCCCGGACGTTTCATCTCCGATTGCGGTAGATATTTTTGAAGAATGTGCCAAAATGTTTCCTGTAAGGAAAACTAAAGGGTGTCCCCAAAGTCCTGCTATCAAAACAATGTACCTTAGCCCATAAACTAATTGAGATAGAGACATGCGGTTTTTTGCAACGTATTCTACATCTCACAAAAGTTTTGTTTACATTTGTTGCTGCTTTTGATTTAAACAACAATAACGACACCATAGGAAAAGGCCCCATGTGTATGGTGGTATGTTGAGTCTGGTAAATCACCAGTAACTGTTCAGCGAAATTTCCGCCGGGAATATGGAATAGATCCTCCATCCAAATCATCCATAATTAGATGGGCCGAAAAATTTCTACCAACTGGCAGTGTAATGGATTTGCCACGAAGTGGACGACCAGGTGTGAGCCAAGAAACTATCGACAATGAACAACTTGTATTTCATTCCAGACCTCAAAAATCGGTTGGTCGTGCTTCACGGGAACTGCATTTATCAAAATCAACCTTTTAGAAAGTCCTCCATAATCGGCTACATCTTCAGGCCTATAAAGTGAAAATTAAGCAAGTGTCGCTGCCAAATGACTTCCCTCGGCGTTGCGAAATTCGCTGATTCCATGCTGAACGTAATTGGCGAAGACAGTGAGTACCTGGAGTGGGCGATATTCTCTGACGAAACGAATTTCTTTGTGTCTAGACATGTTAACCGCCATAACAATCAAATATGGGGGTACTGGTGATTTACCAGGCTCAGCATACCACCATACACATTGGGTCTTTTCCTGTGGTGTCGTCATTGTTGTTTAAATCACAATCTGCAACAAATGTAAACAAAACTTTGAGAGATGTAGAATACGTTGCAAAAAAACTGCATGTTTCTATCTCAAATAGTTTACGAGCTAAGTTACATTGTTTTGGCAGCAGGGCTTGTGGACACCTTGTATGTTTGGTATTTGGCTGTGTTAGCCGAGTAATAAACATATGATGCCATACCCGTTTGAGGAGTAAGCGCAGTTGTTGACGGAGGGCGCTGCAGTCGTGTTTATGCAGGAATAGAACACGTGACACTGCTATCTATGAAGTGCAGAGGGGAATGGGACGCGGGACGCCGACAGTGCAGGTCTAGTAGAAAGTTTATTAGCGGTGTACCTAGCAATGTGCAAATTATCTTTCTGTCTTATGAATTAATACATTTTCTTGGAGACTTTTAGGCATCTCCATACTTACGCAACACAAACGTAGGTCTGTAATAAAAATTGTTGTATCGACACGAAATCACTGTTCAAGAGCGAACGATGTGGTTGCAAGTGTTATTAAAAGATAACTGTGATTCTTTGCCCACTGTACACTGCCTTATATGACGTCACGTGTATCAATAAACAGTGCTTCGCAAGCATGCAGATAGAGATAGATAGATAGAGAGAGATAGAGAGAGAGAGAGAGAGAGAGAGAGAGAGAAAGAGAAGAGAGAGAGAGAGAGAGGGAGAGAGAGAGAGAGAGAGAGAGAGAGAGAGAGAGAGAGAGAGAGAGCATTACAGTAAATTTGGAAATTAGCTGAACTATTATGAAAATTTGTGGAAATATTTGAAGAATTAGTATAATGTTGTTAAAAAATGTATTTAATTTAATTAATACAAATGAATTACTGGTAGCTATCGGCATCGATAAAATATCCCGCGGTACAGCTGAATAGTTTAAGGCAACAGTTTCCAACCTGTGGTTCGCGAACCCCCAGGGGATTAGCAAAATATTTCAAGGGGTTCGCCAAAACGTTTTCGTAATGGCGGGTTTCGAGGTTAAGTCTATTATTTTTTCCATAATTTCTGCAGCGTTGCCATAATTATAATTATAATTATAATTATTATTTTAAAATTAAATTAACCCTATAATGCCCCTTATTGCATATGCGTAACATCGGGAATGGTTCACATTATTTCCACAATATTTACCGCGAATGCCTGATTTACAGTTATGTGACAACGTTAGGAATTCATTTGATTTCGCTACAACTAGGCCTGTACGTTGTGTAACTTTTAAGCCGTGACTAGAGTAACTTTATGTTTTAACCGTTAAGGGTTAAGTTAATTTAAGGTTATTAAACCTTCTGCTTGGAACTAAATTTTACGCATGTCTACTGTATATGTATTTAAAAGTAGGTGGTTCACCCAAATCAGATCGTTGTGGAAGCAATTCGCGAGTCGAAACAAGTTGGAAACCACTGGTTTAGCCATGATACGGACCTTAAGCTGGTCCGAGTCCCCATGGGGAAAGCAATTTTCTCATGGAATTTCAACCACTTGCGTATGTGATGCCACCCAGCATCGTGAGGAATTTGGGTAGCTACAATAAATATAGGCTCCGGAAGAGATAACTCAATACTGTCAGGATGATAGTCCACCTCTATGATTAACACATGTTGTTGATAGGCCTGCAGACGCCATGGAGTTCAGAATCAATAACATATTCACAGGCTATATATTGCCTCTGGTTCTGAGGGTCGCGGGTTCAAACCCAGCCGGAGTCGATGGACTTTTCAGGATGGAAAAATCTAAGGAGCAAGTCCTCCGGGAGGGACTTTAAGCCGTGGCTACCGAGTCTGAAGATTTTGAGGTTCGTAAAAGATCCTTAAGCCTCTAAGAATAATTTGCCGACATCATCGTCCTAGTAACACCTTAGTTGCCTGTTAAGGTACGTACACACCTGCGCGCGCGCACCATGTTCGTCAGATTTGGACGGGGTTTTAAGGTGCGCGCGAACGGCGCGCGCGTCTCTCACCACGATCCACTCATTGTCGGTTTTTTCCACGAACACTTTGATGGCTCGCTGTTTATATTTGGACGGGTACCTGAGAGGTTCGTTGTTTTCGGTGCGCACCAATTATTTTAGTATGGAGTGGTCAGAGGAAAACATGTTAAAACTTATTGATATTTATAGAAGCAAGCAATTATTGTGGGATCCTCAACATAAGGATCATTTTTAAAGTCATTGAAAGGAGATGCCTGTTTTTTTTCAATGTTATGTGTTTTTTTTTTCGTGTGTGCTGTAATTGTATGAATAAATTAGAATTATTTAGAAAACATTATTTATTTAAGACGTTCATTTCATAATATTATGTATGAAGTATCACAAAACAATACAATATATAAACACAGTTATTACTAATTATTTATTTATTTCTTCAAAGACTCCAAAGAGCAAAATTGCTCATGTTAAGGGGCAATATACAAAAAAATAATGGCCATAAAACAATTAACAATAAAAACAAGAAAACAAATTCAGGCATAAGTTTAAGTAATACAAACTACTATAGATGCACAATATATATATATATATATATATATATATATATATATATATATGGTATGATAAGAAAAATAAATGCCTGGACGGGATTCGAACCCGGATCTCTGAGTATATATATATATATATATATATACACATATAAATACAATATTTAAACAGGATAATATTAATAATAACAAAATTAACTAAGAAAGCAACGAGAAAAAATATTTTTAATACAATTAGAAAAATGTTTAACATTCGTGAAATGTTGATATTCAATAGGTAAGTTATTGTAATGGTTGATTAATGCATAACGAATCCCTTTTATATCTTTTTTTTTAGAAACTAGTATCTTTGTGCAATAAAGTACAACCTCTAGTATAATAATCATGTACATGTTTATTAAAAATTAAGGCCATGTTATGGTGAGATAGATTCTTAATAATTTTAAACATATATATACAAATCATATATATTTTTTAATTCCTTTAATGCTATAATATTTGAAAAAGTATAAATAAAGTTATAAGATGTAATAAGTAATAAGCGTGAGCAGACGTCCCGATTTTGGCGGGAGAGTCCCGATTTTTAACAATTTGTCCCGCGTCCCGCGGCATTTTAAAAAAAAGTCCCTATTTTTAGGAAAGAATGCATGACAAGCGGGAGAACGGAAAGGGAATAGACATGGTTGGTTACACCTGCTCTGCAAAATGTCTACTGAAGGTTTGTGGGTTTCCTATGGATCGCAGGAGGTTCGTTGAAATTAATCATTTCGACGAACATAACACGCGCCGCGCATGCGCCGTTCGTATTCGCGGCGCGCATATGTGTACGTACCTTTAGATGTCTTATTGGTTCGATGTGTTGATCGCATGCCATACATGACACCTATGAGCAAATAAGGTAACTAAATATTGACTTGCTCTAGTAACTCCTTACAAAGGAGAGGATACGGCTCAACAATGGGTTACGTCATAATAGATATATTATTGTTGTATTGATATATATTTATTTTTATGTAATACTTTAAAATGTATGGCGGCTCCGTGATGGAAGCGATTAGACGCTCGCGTCTCACTGCTGGGGTTCCGAGATCGAGTCTCGGTCACTCCATGTGGGTTTTGTGGTGGACGAAACGGAGCTTGGGCAGGTTTTCTCGGGATTTCTCCCGTTTTCCCCTGACACAATTTTCATTCCACCATTTCTCCATACTCATCTCATCCAGTTCCTTTCATTTCGTTCATCCGCCCCTGTGACGGTGCGTCAGCAGTGGTCGGCCGGCACCCTTGTAGTTCACCGACCTCTATAAATATGGGGCTTCATCTCATCTCATTCCTCGACCCTGAGTTCGACATCAGTTGAGGATATTTATTTTTTTATTATAAAATGTTGAATTAATTGACCATAAAATGTAATCTAATTTATGTGAAATTGCATTATTTTAGCACTATGGGTAGACATCATCATCTTCTTCTTCACGGTATAGGCTCGGCTCAATACTCCATCGCTTTCTTGGTCTGCTAGGACCTCTTCTCCCTCGTGGTTTGTACATCCAAGCCTGCTTCGGAAATCCGTTGTTATGGGTAGACATCGTTCTTAAATTAATCATAAACAGTCACATACAAATATACATAGTGTTCTGCCCATGAGCAGGTCTTTCACTGCAAACTCAGCATTCTCCACTCTTTCCTTAACTCAGCTTTCCTTTTTATATCCGCACACAAACTATTTATTTTAATATTGTCTTTCATCTGATGTCTTTTTCTGCCTCTAACTTTCTTTCCGTTGACCATTCCTTCTAGGGCATCCTTCAGCAGGCAGCTTCCTTTTTAGCCAGTGTCCAATCCAGTTTATTTTCCTCTTCTTTATGAGCTCCAGCACTGTTCTCCTTTCACTCACTCTGTCTAGCACATCTTTATTTTATATTTTGTCTGTCCATTTTATACGTTCCATCTTTCTCCATATCCACATCTCAAAAGCTTCCGTCGTAATGTCCAATTCTCTGCACATACAATGCTACACTCCACACAAAGCACTTCACTAGCCTCTTCCGTAATTTTCTTTTACCAAAGGTCCTTAGAAACTGCTTTTCTTCTTATTAAAAGCTTCTTTTGCCATTGCTATCCTCTGCTTTACTTCTTGACCACAGTTCATGTTACTACTGATAGTACAACTCAAGTATTTGAAGCTCTCCACTTACTCAATGGCCTCATCTTTAATCCTCATCACATATATCAATAATTTTAAGTAGACGAAATTTGATGTTCTGTCTGAGATCTGTTTAATGAACACGAGTGTATTTTCAAAACTACTTTGTGGAGAATCGGTACATTCATGACCAGAGAAGCTGAGACTGATCAATTTTTCATAGGGCTCCAAATGAGTGGATCCCAGTGGACAACAGGTATTATATGTGAGGGACTCGCTGGGGAAATCAACCACGTAATTTCTCGCTCCAGTTTCCCTCTTACTTACCTTACTTTATTCAGCTGTTAATTGATATATTAGGAAACTCAATTAAATAATTAATCAACTTGATTTATTTTTTTGGATACAGATCTAAAAAATCTATTAAATACAATATGCTCTTATGCAGTGTGTTTACAGTTAAATCGAAGAATATGGATACTATACTATGTATGGTCACCGGTTATTGAAAATATAATAATAATAATAATAATAATAATAATAATAATAATAATAATTTATTTATTTATATACAGAATTTTAATGTTTACACATATTTCTGTGCCTAAAGTTCTATTTTTCTTCTATACTCGTCTCTCTCCATCCAATCCATCTCCTCCAGTCCTCTTGCTCTCATTCCTGTTCTAATTTCCTGCATCCACGAGTTTCGAGGTCTTCCTCTCCTCCTTCTTCCAGGTGGACACACCATTCCAATGTTTTCCTGGGTAATCTTTCTTCTTGAATTCGTCGTACGTGCCCATACCAATTTAATTGCTTATACCGTGTATATAATCTACTATTGAATAACCAATGTTCATTTTTTCTCTTATGACAGTATTTCTTATTTTGTCTAATTTCGAACATCTTGCTGCTCTCCTCAAGAAATCCATTTCCATCGACATAAGTTTTTGTTGAATTTCCAAACTAATAATAATAATAATAATAATAATAATAGTAATAATAATAATAATAATAATAATAATAATAATAATTCTATATTTCAAGTTCTGTTACAAAACATTTTATTATATAGGTCCGAAAACTAGGCAAAAAGCTGTTAGCAGTAGAAATAGATTTTTGGAAGCGATCGACAACAATTTCAATAAGGCATAATGTTAGAAACAGCACAACAAGGGAAATTATGCAAGTTGAAAAAAAACATATTAGAAAAATTAGAAACAAAACGTTTAAAATGGTATGGACACCTCATAAGAATGGAAGAAGGTAGGATGCTAAAGAAGATCCTTGTTTGGAAAGCCAATAGAAGAAATGGAAGAGGCAGACCTAGAGAACGTTGGATAGATGGAGTGAGAATAAGTATGGAAGCTAGAGATTTGAAGGAAGAAGATGCTTTAGACAGGCACCTCCGGCAACAAATCACTTTGGGTTGAAGGAGAAACACTGTATTGTGGAATATTCCTAAAAAAATAATAATCATAATAATGTAGTTCACTGTTGTGTAATCTGCTACGTTCGCCTGTGTGTTAATCTCTATTTTTGGACAAAAATGAGATGTATATACAGGCGAATGGAGAAAACTACATAATAATGAACTATATGCTCTGTGTCCCGCTCCGTACCCGAATGGTTAAGGCAGGAAGCCTTGGCGCAGAGCTACGGGACTTGCGCTGGTTCGAGTCTCCATAGAGGTAGAAATTTTCTCATGGTATTTCGGCCAGTATGGGACCGGTGCACACCCAGCATCGTGAGGCATTTGGGTAGCTACAATAAGTAGCGGCTCCAGGTTGAGAAAACCAGCTATAACAGCGGGGACTCGACATGCTGACCACATGTTACTCCTATACTGGATAATGATAATCTACCTCTGTGATTGACACATGTGGATGTGAGACCAGCAGCAGGCTGGTAGGCTAAGGGCCTTCTAGGCCTGTCGCGCCAGGAGTTTTTTTATATGCTCTGTATTGAAAACCAGATATAATAAGATCAGTTAAGTCTCGTAGACTGCGACGTGCAGGACATGTGGCACGAATGGGGAATGGAAGACGTGCATGGAAGCTAATTGTAGGAAAACCAGACGGAAACTGCCCAGTTGGTAGATCAAGAAAGAGGTGGGAGAATAACATTAACTATGATTTGAGGGAAGTAGATTATACAGGGAATGATTGGAAAATATTAGCTCAGGATAGGGGTGTTTGGAGAGCTTATGTCCGCGCGGCCATGAACCTACGGGTTCGATAGTGTCAGTGAGTAAGTAAGTAAGTAATATGTATTAATTTATTTAGACCCGTGAAGTTGAGGCCATGTGACATTCTCTTCCATTTACCAGGACCAACATCATGTAACATACTTACTTACTTACTCACTGGCACTATCGAACCCGAAGGTTCATGGCCGCGCGGACATAAGCTCTCCATACATCCCTATCCTGAGCTAATGCTTTCCAATCATTCCCTGTATAATCTACTTCCCTCAAATCATATTTAATGTTGTTCTCCCACCTCATTCTTGGCCTACCAACTGGGCGTTTTCCCTCTGGCTTTCCTACAAGAAGCTTCCATACACGTCTTTCATTCCCCATACGTGCAACATGTCCTGCCCATCGCAGTCTACGAGACTTAACTGTTCTTATTATATCTGGCTTCCTATAAAGACCATGTAGTTCATTGTTATGTAGTCTTCTCCATTCACCTGTCTGTTCATCTCTCTTTGGTCCAAAAATTTTCCTAAGAACTTTATTCTCAAATACTCGTAATCTCCTTTCCTCCCTTAAAGTAAGAGTCCATGTTTCGCAACAATGGAATACAATCTACCTATCTAATCTATCTATCTATCTATCTAGGCGTAGATTATCCATGATTTGAAGGAATTAGATTATCAAGGGAATGATTGGAAAACATTAACTCAGGATAGGGATGCATGGAGAGTTTATGTCCGCGCGGCCATGAACCTACGGGTTCGATAGAGCCAGTGACTTAGTTACCTAGCCGGGAATCGAAAACAGATAGCCAAAGCGGAAGGTAGAGGTTATACCGACCGCACATCGGAGAAAGGTTTGGAAAAAATTAAATGAGAAAATGAATGTTAAGATAGAATAACTAACTCACTAGCACCATCGAACCCATAGACTCATGACTGTGCGGACATAAACTCTCCATACATCCCTATCCTGAACTAATGTTTTTCAATCATTCCCTGCATAATCTACTTCCCTCAAATCATTGTTAATCTTATTCTCCCACCTCATTCTTGGTCTACCTCTTGTTTTCCTACAAGAAGCTTCCATCCACGTCTTTTATTACCCATACGTGCCACATGTCCTGCCCATCGAAGTCTACCAGACTTAACTGTTCTTATTTTATCTGGCTTCCTATACAGACCATGTAGTTCACTGTTAAGTAGTCTTCTCCATTCACCTGTCTGTTTATCTCTCTTTGGTTAAAAAATTCTCCTAAGAACTTTATTCTCAAATACTCGTAATCTCCTTTCCTCCCTTAAAGTAAGAGTCCATGTTTCGCATCCATATAATTTAACTGGTAGATTAATAGTTTTATATATTTTCAGTTTAACGTTTTTTGAAAGGATTTGGGACAACAAGTGTCTCTGCAATGCATAATAGGATGAATTTCCATAATTGAGCCTATGTTTAATTTCTTTGTTCATCTCATTCCTGTTTGTGATTATTGTTCCTAGAAATTTGAATTCGGCCACTTCCTCAAAATTTCCCTCATTTGTCATTAGCTGTCCATTTTCATTATATAATATATTTTTGTGTGTGATCATATATTTAGTTTTATTGATATTTACTTCCAGTCCCAATTTCTTAGTTTATACAATAGTATGTGCGGGAGATTAAAGTGAGTAATTAACTGTTACGAGTACATTTTGAGAGGACAGGCTATATTTTCAATAAAGCACAGATGGAAGAAGTAGAGATTGTGTACAGAGAGATATTTTGGTGGTCTTACTGCTTGTACGATGTACGTGTAAAATCACTTTCTTCGCTCGTTTAGTAGCCATAAACTTGCTGAAATGTTCTTCCGGCAGCGGGTTATATACTGATCTGTACATGAATTCACAGTTACCATCTAATATAAGACATCTACCTAAAAATACTGTTTATTTGCGTAACCTAGTTTTTTATAAAGCGAAATGGGTCCGTGATATAATTCTACATCCATTTCTAGAATTCAGATATGGTTCACATTAACGACAAGATTTTTTTCTAATGGATTGTAATACATTCATCTGTTTACAGTAATTAAAAAATCGAAGTAATTGCTCTGCAGAATATGATATCCGACCTGAGAAATATATATATATATATATATATATATATATATATATATATGTATATATATATATATACAGGGTGAGTCTAAATTCCCCTTACAGAGTTTGAGGACTTGTAGTACGGACCAACATAATTAATTTTAGCATAGAAACTCATGTCCGGAAACATACCGATTTTTCGCTACACGCAAAATCACCTCACAATCTTTTATGGTCACACGTAGAAATACATTTTATAATGGAAATGGACAACTAATGACAAATGAGGGAAATTTTGCGGAAGTGGTTGAATTTAAATACATAGGAACAATAATCACAAATAGGAATGAGATAAAGTAAAGGTAAAGTGATCCCACAACAGGCCTCAGGAGGCCTTTGGGGTAGTAGGAGGTTAAGGCTCCCACTTTTTCTAGACAATCGGCACTTGATGTCAGCCGGGTTGTCAGCCCTGCATGACGGCCGCCTTTACCCCAGAACAAGCGTCTGGTACTCATTTCCGTTAGAGGCTGAGTCGACCCCAGGGCCATAGTGCCGCCAGAGGGTTTGGGTCAGTTTAAAAATCCTGACCCCAACGGGACTTGAACCCTCGACCCTCCGGCTTGTAGCTCAGTGCCTTAACCACTACGCTACGGCGTGCCTCCATAGGAATGAGATGCACAAGGAAATTAAACATAGGCTCAATTCTGGAAATGCGTGCTATTATGCATTGCAGAGACTCTTGATGTCTCAACTCCTTTCAAAAAACGTTAAACTGAAAATATATAAAACTATTATTCTACCAGTTATATTACATGGGTGTGAAACATGGACTCTTACTTTAAGGGAGGAAAGGAGATTACAAGTATTTGAGAATAAAGTACTTAGGAAAATTTTTGGACCAATGAGAGATGAACAGACAGGTGAATGTAGAAGACTGCGTAACAATGAACTACATGGTCTTTATAGGAAGCCAGATATAATAAGAACAGTTAAGTCTCGTAGACTGCGATGGGCAGGACATGTTGCACGTATGGGTAATGAAAGACTTGCATGGAAGCTTCTTGTAGGAAAGCCAGAAGGAAAACGCCCAGTTGGTAGGCCAAGAATGAAGTGGGAGAATAACATTAACTATGATTTGGGGGAAGTGGATTATACAGGGAATGAATGGAAAGCATTCGCTCAGGATAGGGATATATGCAGAGCTTATGTCCGCGCGGCCATGAACCTGCGGGTTTGATAGTGCCAGTGAGTGAGTGAGTGAGTGAATTACTATTTTTCGGCTCCATTGACTAAGATAGACTTGACTAGTGTAGTCCATACGTCATTCCCCGCTCACCTGATGTTCCATGTCCAGTGCCATTTTCAATATCCGCCTTTATGATCATATTTCCGAACACTTTAATAACCTCTCTTGGCTCCGTCTTACTGACAGGCGTAAATTGCACTCTCTTTCACTACTTTTCAAACTTCTGAATTCCTACATTCCTACTTATCTTTTTGTCCAGATTTTAGAAGTTATCCTCTTACCACAATATTGACACTAGGTCACAAGATAACAGTCTGCTAACAATTCCTCTTCATAGCACTTCCTCCTATTCTACTTCCTTCACAATAGCCTCTGCCCGCTTCTGGAATCTCCTTCCTCAAGATATCAGGGGTTGCCGCAGACTTGGCACCTTTAAGTCACGCTTATACAGTTACCTGTTGTCTAATAATTATTTTTTCTCTGTTTATTTAATTTTAAAATATGTCATTAATCTTTTCCTCGTTTTTTTATATATCTTGTACATATTATATATTTAATTCGTTAAATTTAGAGTAAATCAAAACACATTATAAATATTAATTGTATTGTATTCATAACTTGTAATCGTTTATATATATATATATAATTATTTTTCTTATCATACCATATTAAGCTTGCATTGCTCAATGTTAAATATTTAATTATAACATCGATAGAGCGTCACTGCTATAAAGTAAAAATGTTCTCTTTAATTTGCTTACTTGTTATAGTCAGCTACTAGATGGCAGTGAAGACTGAGTTCTCGCGACATCTAGTAATAATGGGGAATATAATACATATATAAGAAAAATAAATGTTTGAATTGGATTCGCCTGGTGGTGTAATGGATATCACACTGTGGTACAGACTCAGAGATCCGGGTTCGAATCCCGTCCAGGCATTTATTTTTCTTATCATACCATATATATATATATATATATATATATTGTAATTTAGATGTAAGACTATTTTTTTTGTATTTTTTTTAATCCTGGTTGAGTGGTAGATAAGGCCTTAAGGCCTTACTCTGCCAGGTAAAATAAAGCTCTTATTATTGTTATTATCATTATTATAAAATAAAATAAGCTAAAATATACCTTCTTAGGTAAAATCCGTCGTCCTCAACTTATAAAACGTATAATGTTTATGCCTGTAGGCCTTTCAGGACATCCGTCCCATCTTCAGCAGTTCATTCTTCTCTACAGCATCCAGTATGGTGTTTGATGCTGTAGAGAAGAATGAACTGCTGAAGGTGGGACGGATGTCCTGAAAGGCCTACAGGCATAAAGATTATACGTTTTATAAGTTGAGGACGACGGATTTTACTTAAGAAGGTATATTTTAGCTTATTTTATTTTATGACTCTCGACCTCAACGGTTTTAACCCTTATATTGGCAAAACACATATTTATTCTGTTAGTTATTCGAATGTGGCGGACCGCAGTGAAAACGGAATCTTGTGTAACTGTTATTATTAGGTATGTTGTATAAATAGACACACATTTAAGTGGTTTATTTTTGTTCGTTTTCTTCTGATTTATTAAAAAAATGTAATTAATTAAACCAACTGATGTATCCAAAAGGATACATTACGAATTTAAGGGTTAACAATGAATTTTATTATTATTATTATTATTATTATTATTATTATTGTTATTATTATTATTTTGTTTACGTGCTATTCAGTTGAGTTTGCAATCCGCACAGAGACGTTTGCACCTGCACAGTACAGTAGTAATCCTTCACGACAGTATAAGGTGTTACGTACTGCATAGGTACTGTGTTGTTGGTATCCAGGGTATACACACGCAGACATATTATTGTATGGCGTAGCTCGGTGCAATGGTAGGTCAGATTGCTTGGCCTGCTCGTTCTTCCGACTTGACCCCTCTAAACTACTACCTGTGAGGTCATAAGGAAACCTTAATTTACGAGACCCCTGTAGAATCCGAGGAAGACGAGTTATGGTTGCGGTGGATGTTTGAGAACCAGAGATTGGAGATCATGTGTACGAGAGCTTGGTACGGAGGTACCGCATCTGTATTGAATTCGGTGATCGTCACATCGACCCCTTTTGTTAAATGGTTCACAGGCAGCAGGAATCGGAGAGAGGAACATGTGTGATAATGTTATTATATGTGTAACGGAAAAGCAGTATGTTTCCGGACATGGGTTACTGTGTTTTAATTTGTCTTGGTCCCCTCTGTACGTCTTCAAACTCTGTAAGGGGAATTTAGATTCACCCTGTGTAAATATACATGATAATATTTTTTTTTTGTCCGACGCAAGCAAAATAAATAGCAAAAAAATAGGAGTGGGTATATCGATCCATCCATAGTAATTCTGCCCGAAGGCATTTTCATGCAATGCTTTGCAGCTTTTCTAGGGAATTGTAGGTGTGGTAATTTCCTGTTGCTTTGCACACCGGTGAAGGATGATGATGATGATGATGATGATGATGATGATGATAAGGAAGATGGTGATGATAATGATGGCCACATGATTTCGGGGACCGTTTGGGCCTTAGAGTGTTCCTGACATTTGTCCTACAGATGAGCAAAAACCTCATCCAGAAAAACTGTCCCGACCGGGGATCGAACCCGGGCCCGCTGCGTGACAAGGCAGCAGGCTACCTCGAGACCACAGCGGTGAACGAGTTGGTATATAAACAACCTAATAGGCCTAGACGCGATATTAAGTGACGGAAAACGCAAAGCTATGAATTGTGGTTAAAGGGCATTTATAAACGTACAAGCTTAAAAACTAACAATGTAACTGACACTCTAACCTTGAAATAGGCTACCTAGTTTTAGTACTCGATAGAATTTAATCGGTATTATGGGATGTCATTGAATGATATGTGTTAGTTATTATTTTAAATTATTATTTTATTTTAAATTTATCTCGCAACGACTGACCTCTCTTACTCATTAATTAAAAATGAATTGCAGTAAATGTTCATTATTCGCGGCTAAAGAATTATTTAATTACGGAACCAGTCGGTATATTAGAAGTATTAGTATCCTTTATTAACACATTGGCAACTTTTTTTTTTCTACTGCAGGCGTGTGCCAAGGCAGTTTTTACAAGGATCGATTCAAACCAAATGGTCAAATTAATATCAAACTAAAACAAACCTTATTTTCCCCAAGTCTAAAGTTCGTTGTTAAAAGTTACCGCCGCCGTAATTTACGTGCCGGTATGTCCGTTAATAAATGCCGCCCTAGCCACGATCGGTGTTTTATTCTTTCAAATTGTTATTCGTTGCAATAATTTTTATCGATTAACACGTATCTCTTCTGCTTTGTTGCCAATTTACAATGTCAAGTAAAAGGAATGAAAATTAGTTTCGAAATGGAAAAAAAATAATGTTGTCGCTTAAATTAAAAATATAAATGTTAGAGTGTTTCCGTGTTGGCTAGTCGTTTGCATCTGTATCACGCTGTTTGAATGTAATGAAATCCGAAGACAAAATAAGGGATTCTATCGCTGAATTCACAGCAAAATATCAATCTGAATCGAAAGACCTTATAAAAGCGATAAAACGAAAAAAAAAACTAAATTCTTTAAGCCCTTGCCTAATCCTGACAGTATTAATTAATATAAATTCTTCAAAATATCTCATTAATTGATTTTATTTTGATAATTTGTATTTTATTTCGGAACCTTGGAACGTATCCCCTATATACCAATACAAATGGCCATTCAATATTCAGGGTTTCTGTATTCGCGGCATATTTTCCGAACATATCCCCCGCGAATAATGAGCTTTTGCTTTACTTAAAAATTCTGATTATAACAGCTACACCAAATTCGTTTCAAATTAAAAATAAAATGTGTTCGTGATTCATTCCATGTATTTAGATGAACGTTTTCTGTTAAATAACAAAATGAATGGAGATAAATAATTATCGAATAATTTAGCTTGTTCTAATAATTATTTAATAACATGTGACTTATTGAAATATATCATCTTTAATACATAGCGTTATGGGCTCTTTTATACAGATTCTGACATTAAAATTCAACTCATGGCACTGATCCAAGAGCAAGGCTGCCACTGTTAGCAGTCGTCATGTTAGTCAGCGTGATCAAATTACAGAATCATATATCTGTTTTCTTAGCCGAATTTAGCAGTTTCTCAATTCATGTAACCATTTATTTGTCCTCGGGAGATTCTATACTCGTATGGTGTCACGAAGAATCGATAACTGAACTCCTGAATTGTTAGTCGTACATCACAGAGGCGGCCGTCGATATTTAAAATTATTGAATTTTATTTCTTATGGCATTTGAAACTCGGATGAAATGAAGTTTATACTGGTATAGGAGGAAGTATTTGAAAATAAATTATGATAAGTAACGCCACGAGTGATTTCCAAATTATCGATAAATTCACGACTCACGAAGTGAGGAGTGAATTTATCTAGATAATTTGGAAATCAAGAGTGGAATTTGTTAGGAATATTTAACGAATAAAATTAAGCTGTTTACTCACAAATCATTATTTATCTATAGTTATTTAAAAATAGTTATATAGTTAATGTAAACAGTGATGTTTGAAAACAATTGACAAACGATTGGTTCGCTTCATTTCGTTCCTTTGTTCTTCACTGCAACCAGATCATAATATTATTCATTGCCAAAGGATCGAAATGTTGTATGAATACACCCTAGTGGAGAAATTTATAACCAACGTTATAGGTATTAATTAATATGTCCTATGATATAAATATGTCAATTATATTTTTCTGCAACGTCAGTTCCTGGAAAATAATTCGTTTAAGAAAATGCAAACAGTGGTTTCTTTTTTTTAGATATAATCAATTGTTACAAATGTTTTTATATTATCTATCGCATCCGCTTTCTTTTGACATTCATGCAATCTGGTAGCCGTATTTCTTGGAGGGTCGGTCACTGCAAAATAATGCTATGACCTATTCAGAATGTTAAGAAGGAGGTGCTTTCTTTATTATGATAAACTTTAGTTGGTAAATTTTAGGCGAAACACGACTGTGATTGGTTGTAAATAAAAAGTCATTGGAATGTGATTTGTCATTGACTCCCATTTGGGGCATGAGTTAAATAGTCATCATTATAAATATGAATTCGATAATTTCAAGCTGCAATAGACTACTTTTCTTCGTCTTCAATTTTCAAGCACAGTGTGTATATCGACATCATATCGATTGAGTTGTAGCGATGTAATTTTTCCTATCTCTGACCGGATATTGCTGTATTGTGTGGATTCGTTTGTTAAAGTTGATCCGTTTGTCCCCGAAATAACCTTGTGATTGGATTTTTCTGCATAAATCCTGTTAAATTCAGATAAATTCCTTTCCACAAAACTAAAACATCATTTCACACTTCAAATAGATAGAAAAGTTTAAACCATATTTCGTACTTTCTACGTTTTACTTTCTTCTTCTGCGTCATGGTATTAGGCCATCGACCTGTTTCCACGTCAAGAGGTTGTATCCCTCCATATAGTTATGGGACGTCCAACATTTATTCTTCCTTGCGGTTGGTAGTGAAGTAGAATTTGTGGGAGGCTAGTGAGTGTCATTCTTGCTGTATGTTGGAGCCAGGTAGATCTTGAATTTTATCTATAACACTGTAGATGTTTAATTAGGTTCTTATTACGTCATTATATTTTCTTATCTAACAATGTATAGCTGCTACTGAACGTAAGAATTTCATTTCAGCTACTTCTATTTTCCTTTTATCTTACATATTAAATTCCAGTTTTCACAAGCATAACGCTCATTTGTTGGAAAAAACGTCATAACTCCAAAATTACTATTTTTTCAGGAGAAGAATTTGAAGTTTTAAATACTGTCATTCCAACTATCCCTGTGATATTAACTAAAAATACCGTGATTTTTTTTAGTTATGACGTTGTTGCAACAAATGAGCGATGTGTTAACATACGTAGGTACTGCCATAGTTTTATTGAATTTTATTTGTGTAAATCTTAGGGTCGAATCTATGAACGCATTAGACCGTAAAATGCGTTCTCTGCTGAGAAAGTTGTATCCTAATATGATTTTGCTTACTCAGAAATCTTTTCATGCGATAATAATTGTTGAAATTCGTAAGCTACCTGACGAGGTAACTTAAGATAGAAACTTATCGTGAGAATCCCGAAGGGAACCGATGGGAACCGGTGGTAACCGATGTAGTTTGAAACCTTGCCGCGTACCTTGCTGCTTTCTCCAAGATGTCGGACCTTGAAGACTTCGATCATGTTTTCGGTATACGCGGAGAAGAGGAATTGATAGAGTGTACCAAAGAATTCATTTGGAAGAACAGGAGAATCGGCGTAATATTGCGCGACGCAGACGTCGTTGTATACTGTATTATTTGCGGGACGCAAGCGTAAATGCGTTCCTCTATAGCAGACGAAAATAACGGAAGTGGTTTTATCGCTGAGAATTCTGGGTAATTTCTTGCCAGTATTACGAAAACGACGACTTTATTGCATGATCAGTTAGTGGGTAGCTAATTCGATCTTTGCACTTGCTCACGGTGAGTCAGCTCACCAGTGATTGGAAGTAATTTGAGTAGAGACTAATGCATTTGCATGCGGCCCTTAATGTTTTATTTCTTTTGTTCTCATATTATACAATTTGTTTAATTTAAGTTTATATCATTATTTTGGCAGCAAGATACTTTAAACTCTATGTAGCTGAAATTACTTACTTTTATATTATTTCGTTATTAATCATTATTTTGCATTTCTATGGTTTAATCCTCCGGAAGTCATTACTTCAGTTTTTCCTCCGATATGCGCATATTGTATTTACATATTACTTCATTTAATTTATGGGTAGCGATTTGTAACTCGTTCTCTGTCGCGCCTTGGAGAAAATAAATATTACATATTTGTTAACTTTTAGGATAAGTAACAGTTTTTTTAGCCAACTGAAGAAAGAAGCGTGAATGCCTGACTCGTTACTGAAATAAATAAATATTTAGAACATACGATTGCAATAAAATCGAAGTGTAGTTTCGAACTTGCGTGCCGGTATAGATAAGGACAGCGTTATAAAATATGTTCAAAAAGAAAATACAAGTACAATACAAATATTAAAAAAAACTCAAATAGAATAAGATTATCTACAAACAAAAATTTCACATTTAAAATTTTACCTTCATCATAATACCTTCTTTAGATAACCATAGGCTATAAAATGAATTGTGGAAAGCAACGGGAAGCTAACACACCTACAATTCCCTAGTAAAGCTGCAAGCATAGCATGAAAATGCTATGATTGCAGTGAAGGACCTGCCTTCGGGCAGAATTACTATAGATAGATAAAATGAATATGGAAATTTCAATTAACAAAACTGAAATTAGGGCATTTCATGGGAAGGACCCCATACAAAGTAAAATATGTCTCCAGAATAAAATTTTAGAGAGATCTAATCAATTTAAATATCTTGGATATTATCTCTCTATCTGGGATGAAAAGGATATCCCTGAAAAAATTACTAGTTATATTAAAAGTTTGGGAATTATTAATCAAGTTATGAAACCATCCCTTGAACAAAAAAAAAAAAAAAACACCAAATTACGTTTATATAACACTTTGGCTAGACCAGTGTTGACCTATGGTAGTGAAGCAGGGACACTAAAAAGACAACATGAAAGCAAAAGAAGGGCTTGTGAAATGAGATTCATGCGCAGAACAGCGGGTTACACCAGATGGAATCGGAAAAGGAACACCGATATCTTAAATGAATTGAAGACTACGCCAATTTGTTAATATATTAAACAGTACCAACTAAAATTTGAAATACCATCTTGAAATAATGAGTTCAAATCGGATCCCCAAAGCTGTTTATAATTATATTACCAAGAGGACGATGATCACTGGGCTGTCCTATGAAACGCTGGCCTAATCTTGGAAGGAAGAAGAAGGCTAAAAAATGATACTTTATGATATGTATATTTTAAATATTCTTACCGATTACAGAAAAGCCCCTCCATTGTATCTTTTCCTTGTCGTGGTGGAGTGGCTTGCGTGCTTAAATGATCCCGAGAGCTATGCCGGCGGAAGCATTGCTGCCGAAACGTTACCCATGCCGGACAGGTCTAAGGCGATAAGTCAGATAAAAAAAGAACCTCGTTCGAAAAAGTGACGATCATTCACAGTAAAAATACAACCGTCAAAAACGCGGACATGGGTTCCACTGGGATAAAATTCTCCGGTGGTAAAATAGTACCCCATTCGGTTCTCCGGGCGGGGGCAACTTCAGGGAATTCATGCCAAAGGCTCAATCACAGGGACATGTTCCTATAAACATGCAATGTTCGGATTTTATATAATAGCGGGGCGCTAGGTATATTAACATGGGAATTAGTAGAGGAATCTCGGGTAATTTGGACCCCTGTTTTGAATTTGTTGATTTCTTCTTTTAATTAAGGGATTTTAATTTTGTTTAATTACAGTGATTATCATTAGTGTTGTAACTATGAAATAACATTGCTATTTTATTCAAATATGGAAACATCTTCATAATTTTTAAACTTTTTTACATCACAAGAATGGTCCGCTTTAACCTCCATAATCGGGCAAAGTGGAACCCTGAATCCATCTTAGCTTTAAGTCTATTTTTAAATTTATTTACTCTATTAATTTATACAGACAGGCACAGATTAATCTGAAAGTATATATGACTGATCGTAATTAAAAAGCGTTGATATTTATTTAATGTTTTGAAAAAAAAACATTTTGATTATAACATCCTCACGTCATTCATCTGCAGAAAGCGACGGTCTTTGGGTTTAGTAAAATTACAAAGACATTAAATAAAATTAATTAGGTGAATGGTTTTTACAGATAGCATCCTCATTGATAAAATATGCGTATTCGTGTAAAGTGGACCCAGGCCCTTATGGAGGGTCCACATTAACCGAATTCCTTTGTCATGTTTAATTATTTTATACAGCCACCATGCCACATAATATCAAACCAAACCCGTCAGTATATTAAAACATCTACATAATATAATATATTTTAGGAGTTTTTTCAACATTTGTAAGTTAACATTCAATAGCAGAAATTAAGAATCGATTCTTAGATTGAAAAACTTTTAAGTGGTAATTTTCCTAAATATCACAAATAAACCATTCTTCGCACAAAGAATAAAATAAACTGGCCTTGAACACGTCAAAGTTGGTGAGGGGAAGAAGTTAAAATATTTTCTGTTCGAGGGCAGCACCAATTAAAGAAGATATTGACAGGGTCCACTCAAACAAAAGGGTCCACATTATCCGAACTTCCCTATACATTAACCATTATTTCAGGGAAGTAGATTATACCGGGGATGATTCAAAACATTAGCTCAGGATAGGGATGTATGGAGAGCTTATGTCCTCGCGGCCATGAACCTACGGGTTCGATAGAGCCAGTGAGTTAGTTAATTATGGGAAAGTTGGAATTTGTAAGATCAACCTACAAAACAGACTTTTAATTTGGTTTCATTTCGTATATGAGGATGAAAATTAGTTACTAAATAGTCAATTTGGAAACTGAACTAAATTATTGTACAACTGACTACACGAGGCTATGATGACTGTGTGTTCAAGGGAAACTTGTACACAAGAAAGGTGCCAAGAGATTTTAAAATATTACAGGATGTAGACCATACTTATGTAATTTTTTAAGAATAGATATCTGTCTAGTTGCTGCTAGTCATCTCGAGAGGTTCTTGAATATCAGTAACAGAAAGCTGGCATAAGCCCAGAACTCTTGACCTTATTCATACAGTATTTTATTCAATGTCATAGATAAAACCCGCCATTTCTTTACATTCTAGCGACTAAAAAACAATTCTACGGTTTTTACACCATCGCTGAAAATTAATATTTTTTTTTGCAAATGCTCCACGTTGTCTTTCGACATTCCTGGTGTTCTCTCCTGGCATGGCGTACTTGTAACCCACTTCTGAGGTTGGGGCGCCGGGAAGGCGGGGTTACGTTGCCCCGATGATATGATGGGTAATATGATGATAGTGGTGCGACAGGAGAGTCCCTAATCCTAAGCTTAATCTAAGATGAATATTAATGATGATTGCGATGGCCATATGATTTCGGGGAGGTTTTAGCCTTAAAGTTTTCCTGACATTTGTCTTACAGGTGAGGAAAAACCCCGATAAAAACCTCACCCGGAAAAACTGTCCCGACCGCTGAAAATTAATATAGATTAAACAATTGCATACTGAATTCATGCAACTATGCTATCTCACACAGAAATGTAAAAATATACAGATGTTCTTTGTGTTTTGAGATTTTAAACTTTCTAACGACTGTTTAACTTGTACACCGATAATCGTGTCACTTCCTGTTGATAACCATACCTCTTCCTGTTCGTTATGAGTGATATCTCGGCAAATTAACTTCTTTGAAAAGGATATCGATTGAACAATGTACGATCGATATGATACAGCAAGAAATGCCTAAAGAAAACTTAAAAATTACAAAAAAAAAGGTTAGTTCAGTTGTGCTCTAAAAATGTATTAAATGTTGTAAAATGAATGTACATTATTGTTAATAGTTATTTCTCATAAAATCATCTGTTATATATTTTTCCCAAGCCCAAAGAGATTTAACACTAAAGATATGCTGTTTATAATTATATAGACGGCTTAGAAATCGCCCGGAAGTAAGATCGGAATACATAACCTGACATTTGGTAAAAACTTAAACATTATAATAATTATAAATAATTACTATTTTTAACTTCTGATACTGTGTTATTCGCTAAATAGTCACTCCAAATCCAACGTGAGGTTGAGTTTTTCATTAGACAAAATCACTCACGACTTTGTCGCTCGTGATTTTTTCAGAAAACTATAACCTCTTGTTAGATTACTGTTGAAAACGTTATATGCACACACACACACACACACACACACACACACACACACACACAACACACACACACACACACACACACACACACACACACACACATATATATATCCCATCCACAGTAATTCTGCCCGAGGGCAAGTCTTTCACTGCAATCATAACATTTTCATGCTATGCTTTGCAGCTTTACTAGGTAATTATATATATATATATATATATATATATATATATGACATGATAAGAACAATAAGTGCCTGAACGGGATTCGAACCCGAACCTCTGAATTGATATTCCAGAGCGCTACAACTTACGCTACCAGGCAAATCTAATACAAAAATTTATATATATATATATATATATATATATATCGTAATAATACAGTATATATATATATATATATATATACAGTATTATTACGAGATGAAGCGGAAACTCGGTCTCCACTGCCACCTATATATATATATATATATATATATATATAGTATGTGTGTGTTATATTAAAATTTTAACATCTAGCAATGAAAAGAAATATAAATGTCTGAACCGGGATTTGAACCCGAGACCTTTAACTCTATACGATAGTGTTCTGCCAACTGAGCTACTCACGTATCTTAACATAAACATTTAAACAGACATTTATTTTTCTTTTCGTGCTATAATTGGCCTTAATTGCTAAATGTCAAAACATTAAATTTAACATTTAAATACACAAGCGTTATATAAGTAAAAATTATCTTTAAAATGATAACTTGTTTTAGTAGCCACTAGATGGCAGTTAGACCGATATACCCGCTACCTTTCTCGAATTTAGAATTATAAACATACATATATACATACATACACAGTAAAAATAAAGGTTTGTGCTAGGGTTCCTAGGTAGGCTCGGTTGGTAGAGTACAAACGTATAGAATTAGAGGTCTGGAGTTCAAATCTCGGCTCAGACATATATTTTTCTTTTTACATTGTTAACACAAGTTTATTTACTCTTTCTCTGACATTTTTCTATATTAACTTAGGAGGTGATTGAGTATAAAAAAACACACAAATAATGTCAAAATTAATTATCCATTTCCGTCCAAAAAAG
The DNA here is from genome assembly GCA_030220185.1 of Diploptera punctata. Taxonomy (NCBI): domain Eukaryota; kingdom Metazoa; phylum Arthropoda; class Insecta; order Blattodea; family Blaberidae; genus Diploptera; species Diploptera punctata. The sequence goes on from JASPKZ010010672.1 coordinate 613,800, forward strand.
TACATGAAAACTGAAACCACTCTCACATGTGGGCGGAAATTAGTATAAAGGCACTTTGTGTATTTCACAGATTAAACCAAAAAAGACTGAGCGCAAAGTTTACAACAAAGTTCTAAAATTTAGTTGAACCTCCATTGTTGTTAATTACTTGGAAGATTCTCTTTGGCATTGACTTCATGAGGGTGTTTATTTCTTCCACTGAGATTGAAGCCCACTCTTCCTGAATAACATTTTTTTGCTCAGACACTGTCCCAAACTACCGTCCATTGCGATACACACGCCTTGCCAGGATCCCCCATAAGTTCTCAATCGGATTTAAATCAGGACTTCTGACTGGCCACGTCAAAAGTGGTATTTCTTTCTTCCTGAACCACTCATTTGATTTGGCAGACACGTGAATGGAAGCATTATCTGGCTGAAAAATTAGATCTTCGCCAAATTCCTCATACATTCGTATCACTTAGGACTCCAGAAGCTCCTCAGTGTAGGACTCAGAATTCATCTTGATGCGTAGCCATGCTATTTTTGATCTTCCTTTAAAGCAGAATGCTGTCCAAATCATAACGCCTCCACCACCGAAGTTTCTACTTATTCTAACTTGCTCTTCAGTACGGAGGTCGTTCCAGTAATACTTGAAGGCCATCAGGCCCGTCCAGATTAAACTTCTTCTCATCACTGAACATTACTTTATTCCATTCTGAGGTCCAGGACATGTGTTCTTCAGCAAAAGTCATTCTAACTTTCTTATGTGCATCGTTCAGAGGTGTTTTTTTTTTTTTTTTTAATTTTAGGTTCTTGTCTTCTGACAGAATTTGTCTTACTCGTCTGGCTGTTACTGGCAACTTCAAATCAGCCTGGATTTGAAAGAAAACATACTCTTACCTTTTGCTTTACGTAAAATGAGACGATTAGTGCGCTCAGACAATTTTCTTGTCCGTCCATATTTCACGTTTTTTTTTTCCATATTGTGAGCCCAGTTTGACAAAATTATCAATGACACATCTTGAAGCCCCAAATTTAGTAGGTATTTGTCTATTGGAAAGGCCCATCTCCTTGAAGGCACTAACTCTTGATTTCTCTTCATTTGATAGAGGCTTTCCACGTGGCATTGTATGTACTGCTGACTTGTAACTGATGAACGATGCTCACAGACACGTTGCCTCCATGTAATTGCTGTGTGTTGCTTACATTTATGTCTCTGTAAGAACCAGAAGTTGACCTGGCTTTATACCGATTTCCATCCCTAGGACAGCGTTTTCTTAGATTTTACGTATTATTTACATATATAATAAATACAAAATGAGGAGACCTGTATGAAATTATGTCCAAGATAATTATATGTAATCTATGACACACATACGGTATTTGCATAAATATTTCAGGTTTTTTTACTACTAAAAGTTAGTGGCTTTATACCATTTTCCTCCACTGTATGTCATTATATATATATAGTTAACTGTTATAAGGTTCATCATGAAATTTCATTACTTTATGTTTTTTATACACACACACACACACACACACACACACACACACACACACACACACACACACACACATATATATATATATATATATATATATAGTATGATAAGAAAAATAAATGCCTGGACGGGATTCGAACTCAGAGATCCGGGTTCGAATCCCGTCCAGGCATTTATTTTTCTTATCATACCATATTAAGCTTGCTTTGCTCAATGTTAAACATTTAATTATAACATATATATATATATATATATATATGTATGTGTGTGTGTGTGTGTGTGTGTGTGTGTGTGTGTATGTGTGTAATATAAGCAGCTGAAATGAGATTTCTGAGAAATGTAGCTGGCTGCAAACATCTAGATAAAGTAATAAGTGAAGATATTAGAAATGAGCTAAATATTTTAAAACTTTTAGATAAAATAAAATAATATAGAAATAACTGGAAAGAACATATTCAAAGAAATAAAGATAAACGCATACTTTATACTTAATTACAAACGAAAAGGAGGCAGGAATGTCGGTAGGCCGAAAAAGAGATGGATTTAACTTTTTGAATGAGAATCTATGAGGCTCAATTCTGGAAATGCATGCTATTATGCATTGCAGAGACTTTTGATGTCCCAACTCCTTTCAAAAAACGTTAAGCTGAAAATATATAAAACTATTATTCTACCAGTTATATTATATGGGTGCGAAACATGGACTCTTACTTTAAGGGAGGAAAGGAGATTACGAGTATTTGAGAATAAAGTTCTTAGGAAAATTTTTGGACCAAAGAGAGATGAACTGACAGGTGAATGGAGAAGACTACATAACAATGAACTACATGGTCTTTATAGGAAGCCAGATATAATAAGAACAGTTAAGTCCCGTAGACTGCGATGGGCAGGACATGTTGCACGTATGGGGAATGAAAGACTTGCATGGAAGCTTCTTGTAGGAAAGCCAGAAGGAAAACGTCCAGTTGGTAGACCAAGAATGAGGTGGGAGAACAACATTAACTATGATTTGAGGGAAGTAGATTATACAGGGAATGATTGGAAAGCATTAGCTCAGGATAGGGATGTATGGAGAGCTTATGTCCGTGCGGCCATGAACCTACGGGTTCGATAGTGCCAGTGTGTAAGTAAGTAAGTATCTATGAGACCGGAAGAAGTCACATGGGCTTAACCTGTGTTTGTTGATGATGAAATACATAATTGTATGAATTCAACAACCACGGAACAGAAACACAAGACCAGAAAAGGAAGAAAAAAATATGTTATAGTATAATAAATGTAATGTAATAATTTCAATTCATTCAATTTTTTTCGACGTACCGATGATCCTAATTTGTTCTTTGAATATCTCTAATATCCACTCTTATGTCAGTTAGGTAGATTTTGCAATGTTGATCATTTTCACGCTTGTTTCCTTCTAATAGGGCATTTAGTGTACACATTTAGCCCATTTCCCTGGATTGGATGCAAGAGCAACTATGATGCGCCGAATCCTTTGCAGTGTAGCCAACAGATGTTAGCTTACAATCACAGACTGGAACGCTCAGTAATTAACAGCAGCCTATAGATATAGCGGCCTCTCTGGTATAGATTTTCGATATTGTGGATTACCACTCGTTCCAAACCACGGTATGAAGATGTGTGCACTTGAATTTAGACCATTTCAAATACACAGAATTCAATGTTTATATTTTACAAAACAAATAGTTTCTTCTCAGATCATCGGTGCGGTACTAAAACCCTCTTCAACGCCCAAATTAGGAATTAAATTAAAATGTCATAGAGAGCTCTTGAGCTTTCCTTTCAAACCCAATGAATATTCTCTTCTTCTTCTTCTTCTTCTTCTTCTTCTTCGGCTTTCCCCCACTTATATGTTTGCCGTCTTCAGTTTCCATTTATCTCTATCATTCCAATCTCCCTCTTCCAAATTCATATCCTCCATTATTGTTCTGTAGTAGGTTTTCCATTTCCATCTTGGTCTGCTATGTTTATTTCTTCCAGGGGGTGACCATTGGTATATATTTTTTGGCCATCTTTCATTTTCCATTCTTTGTACATGGCCGTACCATTTAAGCGTTTGATTTTCAATCCTCTTAACAACAGATGTGGTGACCTTCATTTCTCTCCAAAGGAATTAATTTTTTATTTTATCCTGTCGTGTTCCCAATGAATATTAAAATATATATAATCGAGAATGTATTTACTTTTTTGACAAATAGCGTATTATGACTACTAATTTAAGGGGTTTTAAAACACTAAACACTTATAAGTCGACTCAGCCTCTAACGGAAATGAGTACCAGACGCTTGTTCTGGGGTAAAGGCGGCCGTCACGCAGGGCTGACAACCCGACTGACATCAAGTGCCGATTGTCTAGAAAAAGTGGGAGCCTTAACCTCCTACTACCCCAAGGGCCTCCTGAGGCCTGTAGTGGGAATACTTTACTTTACTTTAAACACTTATAAAAAACGGGTACGTAAGTAATATTATAGATATCCTCAACTTGTGTCCAACATAGGGACGGGTCGAGGGATGAGATGAGATGAATGACAAGGGTGCCGGTCGACCACGCCTGAATCACCATTGCTAATTACGTCATGGAATGCAGTGCAATTTAAGTTACGTATGACTGAGTGTCAATTTCACCAACAGAGGTAACTGTATTACGCCAGTTTTCCCCGTGTATTAAGCATAGCTTAAACTGGCATAATTTCAGTCACCTCTGTTGGTGAAACCGAGCCTGAGAGGTTATGGAATCCGAGGTACACAAACCCGCGTTTATACAATTCGCTCTGTATTTTTTTAGAACACTTTGTGTTATGCTTTCAAATTGTTGATAATTACTGTGTTTGCTCGCGTAATTTGGATCCCCGCGTATTTGCGCACTCTAATTTTTAAGGAATTATTTTCAACTATATTTTTGCCCCGTGTATTTTGCGCACATACTTTAGGTTCATTTTGTTTTAAGTGTAGTAGGGATTTTCCTTCCTTGAATTCCATTGCCAATTCTTACATCCCAACGTAGGTAATTTACCAGCAACTAAACTACCTGCTTCTCGAAGAAACAAAAAATGCGGTTACTTTAACAGTGCTTGCCCTCGGTAGAGACAAGTTTTAGAAAAGTAAATACCGGTATTTGAGTTGACTTTCAACACTTCTAATGCGCAATTGCATTTATACTGTATTTGTAGATGGGAAAGAAATAATAATTACACATTATCATATTGTTTAAAGATTTATTATTGCATGATTATTATGTGTATATCCACCGCTGTGGTCTCGAGGTAGCGTGCTCCCTTGTCACGCAGCGGGCCCGGGTTCGATCCCCGGTGGGGCAGTTTTTCTGGGTGAGGTTTTTATCGGGGTTTTTACTCACCTGTAAGACAAATGTTAGGAAAACTTTAAGGCCCAAACGGTCTCCGAAATCATATGGCCATCATCATAATCAGCATCATCCTTATCTTTATCATCATCTTCATCATCCTTCACCGGTGTGGAAAGCAACGGGAAGCTACCACATCTACAATTCCCAAGTAAAGCGACAAGCATAGCATAAAAATGCTATGATTGCAGTGAAGGACCTGCCTTCGGGCAGAATTACTATGGATGCATTATGTGTATAATTCAGTATTACCTACAGTGGTATGCTATAAAATTATAAGAGATGACAGAATTATTGTATTCTTAATTACTGTACTTACCTACGTCCGCCGTTGTGGTCTCAAGGTAGCGTTCTGCGTTGTCACGCAGCGGGCCCGGCTTCGATCCCCGGTCGGGACAGTTTTTCTGGGTGAGATTTTTATCGGGGTTTTTCCTCACCTGTAAGACAAATGTCAGGAAAACTTTAAGGCAAAAACTGTCCCCGAAATCATATGGCCATCACCATCATCATCATCATTTAAATCCTTATCAATATCATCATCATCATACTTCACCGGTGTGGAAAGCAACGGGAAGCTACCACACCTACAATTCCCTAGTAAAGCTGCAAAACATAGCATGAAAATGCTATTATTGCAGTGAAGGACCTGCCTTCGGGCAGAATTACTATGGATGGATCTCAGAGTACTCTGAGATAACTCAGAATAGGACCTCTAATTTTAAAAATCCGCATATTTTATGTTCCCCAAATTTTCGGTGGCCAAATTAAATTAAAAATTGCGCAAATTACGCGAGCAAATACGGTACAGAAATACAGAAATGTTAATTGCCATGGACTATTTTGAGGAATAATTATCTTTATTATCTCAGAAATATTTTTCTGAGTCTTTTTTCCATAGAAGACTTGGGAAGAGTAATTCAAAATTACACAACTCTCATGACTGTACATATTCTATGAGGAAATGCAACCGGGTTTATAATTTTATCATGCCACATGTACATGTCAAGTGAACGTAGTGTACCGGTGTACGAAATTTCCTATTAGATACAAGTATTCACAGATTTACATGACATTAAAGGAAGTACGCTTAGAGGAATATAACCTAAACATTGAGTAAAACATCTTTTCAGTTGAGATGTGAAAATTGTGCCCACACAATCAAGTGATTTTGAATGAAGTTGAGGAAGGAAATAAATACTGTTTACTCAATTCTAGCAAACTTCGGCTCATGGGAAAGTCCAATGTCTACCTCCCACGTGTCAGTGATGGATGGAGCTGCATGGAGGCGTAAGGATATAAAGAGAATACTGCTAAACTTTACAACCTGTGACGCGACTTTATAAATTCCTTCATAAATGCCTGTCAAATTTCATTCTTAGCTTTCATTTTTTTGTCCCGCGCCGTAGCCGAGCGGTTAAGGTAGGAAGCCTTGGCGCAGAGCTACGGGACTTGCGTGGTTCGAGTCCCCATGGGGGAAGACATTTTCTCATGGTATTTCGGCCAGTATGGGACCGGTGCCCACCCAGCATCGTGAGGCAATTGGGTAGCTACAATAAGTAGCGGCTCCAGGTTGAGGAACCAGCTATAACGGCTGGGGGACTCGACATGCTAACCACATGTCACCCCTACACTGGCTGTTGATCATCTACCTCTGTGATTGACACATGTGGATGTGAAGGGCCAGCGTAAAAGGGCAACCGCTGAAAAGTGGAAAGACCCTCAATCGGAGTTTTCATTTTTCAAATTAATTACCTCCATTTACAATGATTTTTTTACAGTTTTTCAAACGATTGTTTCAATATATTTTTCTCTGATATTTAAATAGTTGCATGAAGATGTGGCAGCCGTATTGATTTTAACGAATATTCTATGCAACAAAAAGACATGTTCCAATGCAGCCCAGATAGAGTATGTACTAATTAACCCTACACATATACTTCAGAACTTAATATTTATTTTTGGGCGCTGCATTCTTTCACTAGTTAGAGTACTTAAATTGCGTTAGATTAGCTTTCAAGTTAGTCTTTCACAGGTTAGAGTACTTCACTTGCGTTAGGTTAGCTTTTAGGTTAGTTAAATAATGTGTATATGTTGGCCGCATTCTGTGATTCCATAGTGTAAACTGCTTCGCGTTTATTAGCGCATGCGCATGGTATATGATTGGAACTTGGAAATATTTTTAACGCCACATGTCGTAAAGTATTTCGGAGAAAACTGGCAAATATATAAGGTGTAGATGTATACATACTATTATATTAAGTAGTATTTTCTTTAATTACCGAGGTCTTGAGAATTTTAAGCTTAGAACAAAGAACATTACGTAATATATATTAATTTTTTATAATATCAATTTTAAATCAGTTACTAGATATGGGCATAAAACATGGCAATTAATTAACATTACTGGCAATAAATCGCATATATAGTTGTCTGAAGGAGCAATATGAAAAAGGAATTTGAGCTCTTTTTGTTATGGCGGCTAAAACAACCAATAAACTAATTAATTCTATTTCCATTCACGAAAGGACCAAGTATGAAAAATAATTTTTAATTATTGAATATTATTAACTATTTTGGCAGATAAGTGCCCTAGAGTTAGAATCTGGTTATGTAAGTTATTACAAACACAGACAATAAAATTGTCAGAAGTAATAATATTAATAATAATAATAATAATAATAATAATAATAATAATAATAATAATAATAATAATAATAATAATAATAATAATGTTCTATTTATTCTGGCAGAGTAAGGCCATAAGGCCTTCTCTTCCACTCAACCAGCACAAATACAAATAAATATTTGACAAATATAGATGTACACTATACTAATTATAAAGAGTTAAAAATATATTATATGTTGCAATTTAAATTTCATGTGCAAACAACATTTTATACAATAATAACAATAATCATACTTACGATGATAATAATAATAATAATAATAATAATAATAATAATAATCATAATCATAATAATAACAGTAATAGTAGTAGTATAAATATGAAAAATTATATCCACTGCTGTGGTCTCGAGGTAGCGTGCTGCCTTGTCACGCAGCGGGCCCGGGTTTGATCCCCGGTTGGGACAGTTTTCCTGGGTTAGGTTTTTATCGGGGGTTTTCCTCACCTCTAAGACAAATGTCAGGAAAACTGTAAGGCCGAAACGGTCCCCGAACATCATATGACCATCGTAATCATCATCATTCATATTCATCTTAGATTAAGCTTAGGATTAAAAACTCTCCTGGCACACCACTATCATCATCATCACCCATCATATCATTGGGGCAACGTAACCCCGCCTTCCAGGCGCCCCAACCTCAGAAGTGGGTTACAAGTACGCTACGCCATGCCAGGAGATTACACCAGGAATGTCGAAAGATAATCTGGGGCATTTGCAAAAAAAATATATGATAAATTATACGAGAAACACCAATTAACATATTTACCCTTCACTGGGCAATGATGATGTCGAGGTTAGAGATTTCTTTTAACTTTTAGATTTCTTTTAAAAGATGCCAATGTCCGGCATCTAATAATAATTATAAAAGCAAACCAAAAATCAATAAGAACAGAAATAAAGAAAAGGAAATTGAACTGTGATAAAAATGCAATGAATCAGTTGAACTGACAATATTAGATAAGAATTTTTAGGCAAATAGAGATGAAAAGGAAGAACAGACAAATCTAGGAACGAAGAGTTGTTGATAAATGATTGAAACGTTAGAAACTTTATGTATTGGCCGTTAAGGGTTAAGTTAATTTAAGGTTATTAAACCTTTTGCTTGGAATTAAATTTTACGCAAGTCTACTGCATGTATATTTCAAAGTCAGTGGTTCACCCAAACTCGGATCGTTGTGGAAGGGGTTCGCAAAACAAAAAAGTTTGGGAACCCCTAAATTAGAAGAAAATACCTATTTTAGTATTGAAATGAAATTCATAATTAGACCCTAGAATGGACAGGCATCATATTTAAGACTATTTAACTCATGCCACAAATGCTAGTCAATGACCAATCATGTTTCAATGAATGTTGTTTTACAACCAATGACAGTCGTGTTTCACCTCGCTTTTTATCGACTTCTCTTTATCAGCTCCTGCTTTTGTGATAAGAAAGCTCCTCATTTTTAATGTTCTGAACGCATTATTTTTCTCCAACAAATACATTGAATATAGCAAATAATGAAAAGATTCCTTGATTTTACTGAGTTGTTTACTAAAAAAATAAATGAATAACCCATAATGTTGTTTAGGGCCTATGATATATAGTTTGATGTGTTTAATTATTTCTCCACTTGGGTGCACCCTTACAATATTGCGATCTTATTTGGCAATAAATAATATGATCAAGCAGCAGTGAATGAACATAACCTCACATTTCTGATTTGTTTTCAAACATCGCCGTTTACATTAAATATATAAATATTTTAAAATAACTACAGTTAAACAATGATTTGTGAGTAAACAGCTTAATTTTATTCGTTAAATAGTCCTAACAAATGCCACTCTTGATTTCCAAATTCTCTAGATAAATTCACTCCTCACTTCGTGAGTCGAGAATTTAACGATAATTTGGAAATCACTCGTGGCATTACTTATGAAAAACATATATGGTTATGGAAAACCAATCAAGGTTAAAACCTTAGATTATTCACTCCAGGATTTAACTCAGAAATTGTCGAACAGCATCTGAAACGCTAAGCCGTGTTACTCTTGTTCCAGTTGATGCATCAGTGTCATACCTAGAGATGCAATCTTCTGTGCATAACTATGTAATTGAATCATATGTTGCTGTGAAGCCTGTAAGTGGCATTTTGGAAAGTTATATCGAGGTATCGTGATGTAAACACCCACTCTGTTCTTGAACCATGTGCGATTCCTGCTTTACATAATGCGTAGGACTTGCCTCACATCCTATCGAGAACGTAGCTCCTCCATGTTTAAGCTCATTTATACGAAGATGTGCAAATACAGTGTGCACATAAAATAATGTACAGTAAAACGTGTTTAATCCGGAAAGTGAATAATGCGGAAATATGTCCAATGTGAACAGATTTATTGGTCCCGGAAAAATAATAGTAATTTTACGTGTATTTATATTGCATAAAACGGAATCTGTCCAACGCTGAAACGGAAGGATATTTCTACACAATTCATGAAAAACAAATTTATATCAATTTTGGTATCTATAATTCGAAGATATGGAAATTATTTTTTTAATTATTATAATATATTACAACATATTCGAAATACATATATCAGACAAGAAATGGATGCACATGAAACTGTTATCGCTAGGATAACAAAGAGAGCTCTACAGTGGTATGGATATGTACAACGGAGATCGGAAGACCAGTGGCCTAAACAGGTGTTGGATTGGATGGTACCGGGCACAAGGAAGAGGGGGAGAAGTAGAAGAGCATGGTATGAGGGAATATATGATGCCATGATGAAGAGGGGTATGGAAGATGGTCAATGGGAAGATAGGAATCTCTGTAAAGCAGGAATCAAGGGCAAACGGTTGTAAAGTGGAGTGTATGAGTGGCTGTAATGGGGAGTCAAAGAGGTACATGGAAACTTCTTGTAGGAAAACACCCAGTTGGTAGACCAAGAATAAGGTGGGAGAATAACATTAGCCATGATTTGAAGGAAGTAGATTATACAGGGGATGATTGGGAACATTAGCTCAGGATAGGCATGTATGGAGAGATTATGACTGCGCGGCCATGAACTTACGGATTCGATAGTGCCAGTGAGTTAGTTATAATTTTAATAAAAATGGTTGTTTATAAAATTAAATACAGTTCTAATTTTTCGCAAGAAAAACTCTTCATTTTGATCTCTCATGAAATTTAAATCCGAAACTTCCGGAATACCAGCCTGAAATGCTACCGTATCTAACATTATTATTATTATTATTATTATTATTATTATTATTATTATTATTATTATTATTATTATTTATCACTGGAAGTGTTTGGATTCTATGTTTCCATAGAAATGAATAAAATAAAGAGATGATTGACTTTTGTACTTCTAATCAACCTGTCACACTCAACAATAACAATTGCTCTGGATTCAGGATAACCACAATTCCGGGAGGCTGTATCAATCAGATTGTTGGATCACTGCCACAAAAGGTCAAGGCCATAGACAGTCTGTGCTGGCAGACCTACTTCTTCTTCACCCCCGTCTGAGGGAACTACGATTCCCGTTCCCCTTTAATCACTTGTTTACACGTATTTTGTAAATGTAATTTCTGCCTTTTATTTTACTGTTAATAACGTATTCAACAATTATCCGTTACTATTTGAAATATTAAAATAAAAAACGGAGCTTGGTCAGGTTTTCCTCGGGGTTTCTCCCGCTTTCCCCTGCCACAATTTCATTCCACAATTTCTCAATGCTCATCCATTAAATTTCATTTCATTCAACTTGCCCCTGTGATGGTGCGTCAGGCGTGGTCGGCCGGCACCCTTGTTATTCACAGAACTCTATATATAGGGGTTCATCTCATCTCATCCCTCGACCCGACCCTGAGTTGGATACGAGTTGAGGATATTTTTTTATTTGAAATAATAACCGCTTTTATATTAGAAAACAATAAGCTTGGCCGCAGTGGACTAGTGGTTATGCTCCATGCCTCTGGTCCCGAGGGTCGCGGTTCAACCCCGACTGGGGTCGAAGGATTTATTTAGGATGGAAAAATCTAAGGAGCAAGTCCAGGAGGGACTTCAAGCCGTGGGTCCCGAGTCTGAAGATTTTCAGGCTCGAAAAAGATCCTTAAGTCTGAATAAAAATGCCTCTGAACAAAATATACTGATCTCATACTTCCCAGTAATAACTTAGTTGCCTGCTAGATGTCTCGTTGAGTCGGTATCATGACCGCATGCCACTCATGACATATATGAACAAATAAGGTAACTAAATGAATTTGGTATATTAACTCCTAACAAAGAAGAGGCTATGTTTCGACACTGGGATACACAGCTATCTTAATATATAAAAATTACGTGTCACGTTGTTTGTCCGCGATGGAATCTTAAACTACTGAACCGATTTTAATATAATTTCGCACACTGTGTGCAGTTTGATCCAACTTGAGACTTAGGGTAGTTTATAACTAAATTTATAGTCGCATTATTTTTTATTGCAAATTATTTGTTTATTATTTAACAAAGATTTATAATTATCTGTGAGTTCCATACGATTCTAACAGATGGCGGTGTAATTATCTGTGAGTTCCATACGATTATAACAGATGACGGTGTAAGGTAATTTGGTAAGGTAATTGGTTTATTATTTAACAAAGAGAGGTCCAGACCGCTGTGCTTTTTGTTGCAACCGGGAATTTCAATTGAATTGCAAATATTGATTATTTCATAATTTAAGTGTGTTCAGTGTTTATTTTATTTTCAATATTATTAATTTCGTGTGTAAGAATTAGTTTTAAGTAATCTGGCTGAAAGACAGCAACTTAATTTAAATTTTTAACGTATACCTTAGCCATATCAACGTAGTAGATTACTATAGATTGAATCCCTGTTAGCAGGCTGCCAGTCGCATCGTCAAGATCATCGGTAGTAGATTCCGAAGAGGTTTCTGGCCTTCTCTAAAAAAACTATTTCCATATAAAGTGGACTCAGTATTTTAGTTTCCAGGCGGCTTCAAAGGCAATGGTTTCCTCTGTTTTAAAAAATAATATTGTTACTGCCAGCTAGAGCCGGGGAGTTGTTGTTAGAGGCTTCTAAGACGCCGCTCCAATCACCATAAACTGAAAACAGTTCTCTGCCTTCGCATTTTTAAATAACATTTCCTTGTCAACTCCACGTGGATATAATTATCTTAACAGCGTTGCAACTTTCGTCTTTTGCAGTATTATTATAATATAGTATGTTAGTGCCAATGAATAAAACGTGACAACGCCGCTTGATATGCTAAATACTTAACCGTGCAAAATAGACCTACCTAACCACAAAGCAAAAAGCGCCTTTAACTAAAATACGAAGTCCACTTAATCCGGGGCTAATGTGTTTCAATTCTCGCATCCTATCTTTCTCAAGCGTTTCTTCATTCTATATCTCTCTATTTCTCTCTCTTTCTCTTATCTCTCTCTACACACACGCATATATATATATATATATATATATATAACTTTACTATCTAACCTCTCTTGGTTAACTCTTGTTTTTTCGACCCCGACGCTATTAGAGCATCCGACGGCTAGGGAGTCTTTCCTTTCTTCCATTTATTCTTTCCTTTATTTTCTTTTCTTTAAAAGCCTGACCAGAGGCTATAAGATGGCAGCCCCATCACTGGTCTTGCCTATCTTTGGCTAGCAACCAATCGAAGGGACTATTATTATGCTTTCAAGTCTCATACGAGAATTTCCCGGAAGGATCACGCTGGAGGGAAAATTTTCTATAGGATCGTAACAGGCCTTGGCCTAATACATGGAAGGAAGAAGAAGAATATATATACATCTTTTCTTCTATCTATATATCAATCTCCCCTCCTACCAAACTGAGTTCGAGTTTGTCACGTATTCGTATCAATCAGGATTTGAAGCCATTTTTTTTTTTTGCGTTCTGTTATCCATTCATACTACGTGATCAACTTATCTCAACCTGTTTATTTCAATTGGAACACATTCATCAAAATGGCACCATCCCTCAAATTTGAAATAGGCATATTGCTCCTTAAGTATCGCTCCATGTTCTAAAAAAATCTACTTGCATTCTTATGCCATCTATGAACCAAAGAAATAAAACTAACTCAACTAATTCACTGGTACTATCGAACCCGTAGGTTCATGGGCGCGCGGACATAAGCTGTCCATATATCCCTATCCTGAGCCAATGTTTTCCAATCATCATATGTATAATCTCTTTCCCTCAAATCATAGTTAATGTTATTCTCCCACCTCACTCTTGGTCTACCAACTAGGCGTTTTTCCTCTGATTTTCCTACAAGAAGCTTCCATGCACGCCTTTCATTCCCCATTCGTGTCACATGTCCTGCCCATCGCAGTCTACGAGACTTAACTGTTCTCATTGTATCTGGCTTCCTATAAAGACCATGTAATTCACTGTTATGAATCTTCTCCATTCACATATCTGTTCATGTCTCTTTGGTCCAAAAATATTCCTATGAACTTTATTCTCAAATATTCATAATCTCCTTTCCTCCCTTAAAGTAAGAGTCCATGTTTCGCACACATATAATATAACTGGTAGAATAATAGGTTATATATTTTCAGATTAACGTTTTTTGAAGGGAGTTGGGAAGTCAGCAGCCTCTGTAATGCATAACAACACGCATTTCCAGAATTGAGCCTATGTTTAATTTCCTTGTGCATCTCGTTCCTATTTGTGATTATTGTTCCTAGGTATTTGAATTCAGCCACTTCCTCAAAATTTCCCCCCATTTGTAATTAGCTGTCCATTTCCATTATATAATATATTTTTATGTGTGACCATATGTTTAGTTTTATTGATATACTTCCAGTCCCAATTTCTTAGTGTTAATCAGTAGTGTGTGCGTGTTGGCCTTTAGTATCTCCTCGCTATCGGCCTATAGTACTACATCATCAGCATAAACCAACAGCTTATTAATTCCATTGAGTTGTAAGCCTTCTTCATTCTCTAAAGATTTGATAGCATGTTCTAGTACAAAATTAAATAGTAGAGGAGATAGTGTATCGCCTTGCTTCAACCCATTGTGGATTTCTAAAGTATCCGAAAACTGTTTGCCTACACGCAACCTACTCTTTGTGCCATTTAGACACATTCGTATAAATCTAACTTTTTAAGAATTCCGAACTCCAGCAGGATACTATATAACTTCTCCATCTTAATTGAATCGTATGCCTTTTTGAAGTCTACATATAGTTGATGTACAGTACCATTATATTCCCATTTCTTTTCTAAAATCTGTCTTAAGCTAAAAATCTGATCTGTTGTTGGCCTGTTTCTTCTAAATCCACATTGATGATCTCCTAGAATCTCATCAATATAAGGAGTAAGTCTGCTTACTGATATATCTGTTAGAATTTTGTACGAAGTTGAAAGTAATGAGATGCTCCTATAGTTGTTGCAATCAGTTTTATCTCCTTTCTTATAAATTGGTATGATAATCGATTCTTTCCATTCATCTGGAAGAGCTTCTTTATCCCAAATCATATGAAACAATTGGCGTATCTTGTCCATAAATTTTTCTCCCCCTGATTTTATCAGTTCTGCTGGTATCTCATCTGAACCTGATGCTTTATACAGCTTCAATTTTTCTGTCGTCATTTTAACCTGTAATGCACTTGGTTCTACGATTAGCATTTCTGCTGTCTGCAAATTGTCCTCTTCAATATCCTGTTCTGTATGTACATTTAATAATTGATTAAAGTAACTTGAACCAGGTGGGGTCAGGGTTTTTAATCTGACTAAACCTTCTGGCGGCACTATGGCCCTGGGGTCGACTCAGACTCTAACGGGAATGAGTACAATACGCTTGTTCTGGAGGTAAATGCGGCCGTCGTGCAGGGGTCAAAACCCGCCTGACATCAAGTGCCGACTGTCTAGAAAAAGTGGGAGCCTTAACCTCCTACTACCCCAAGGGCCTCCCGAGGCCTGTAGTGGGATTACTTTACTTTACCTTTTTACTTTACTAACTTTTCCATCTATTTAATATACCCCTGGAATTTGCAATTATATCCCCATTTTCATTCCTAATTATGTTTGTTCTAGCCTGAAACCCTTTCTTCTCTATCCTAATTCCGTGATATAATTCTCTAATGTTCCTATTTTTAGCATTAATTTCAAGATCATTAATCTTTTCTCTCAGATATTCCCTCTTTTTACTCTTTAGTAAGCTCGTGGTTTCCCGTCTAACACTTTCCAATTGCTCCAAATTTACCTCACTTACCTCGTGTAACCATTTCATTTTTGCTTGCTTTCTTTTCTTTACTGACAAAATGTCACATTTCTATTGTGCACATAGAACCAAACAACAAAAATATGCTAAATCTCACTATTAAAAAAAATATTTACCATCTTTCTCATAAGATAGAATGCCATTGATATTCTGTTACTTCAAGTAACAAGTAAATGTTTATTTTTATTTGTTAATCATATCCACTTTACCAACATATGTGTTATTATGTAGATCAACCTTAAATCTCATCCTGTATATTCCATTCGCAGAATCAAAACCAGCTGTACTTTAATGTATTTATCATAAGTAATGCCACGAGTGATTTCCAAATTATCGATAAATTCACGACTCACGAAGTGAGTCGTGAATTTATCTAGAGAATTTGGAAATCAAGAGTGGCATTTGTTAGGACTATTTAACGAATAATATTAAGCTGTTTACTCACAAATCATTATTTAACTATAGTTATTTTAAAATATTTATATATTTAATGTAAACGGCGATGTTTGAAAACAAATGAGAAACGATAGGTACGCTTCTACTGCTTCTTTTGTTTGTCACTGCAACCAGATCATACTATTTATTGCCAAAAGAACGCAATATTGTAAGGAGGAGCTTTCTTTAATATGGCAATTATAACACTGATAAATATTTGGTGAAACACGACTCTGATTGGTTGTAAAACAGAAATCATTGAAACGTGATTGGTCATTGACTCCCATTTGGGGCATGAGTTAAATAGTCATAAGTAATGTCATGAGAGATTTCCAAATTATCGATAAATTCACGACTCACGAAGTGAGTCATGAATTTATCTAGAGAATTTGGAAATCAAGAGTGGCATTTGTTAGAACTATTTAACGAATAAAATTAAGCTGTTTACTCACAATTCATTATTTAACTATAGTTATTTTAAAATATTTATATATTTAATGTAAACGGCGATATTTGAAAACAAATTAGAAACGATAGGTACGCTTCATTTGCTTCTTTTGTTCATCACTGCAACCAGATCATAATTTTTATTGCCAAAGGATCGCATTGTTGTAAGAATGCACCCTAGCGGAGAAATTTATAACCAACGTTATAGGTTTCTGATGTCCTTTGATGTAAATGTGTCAATTATATTTTTCTGTAACGTCATTTCCTGGAAAATAATTCGTTTAAGAAAGTGCAAACAGTGGTTTCTTTTTTTTTCTTTTGTGGTATAATCAATTCTTACAAATGTTTTTATATTATCTCTCGCATGCGCTTTCTGTTGGAATTCATGCACAATATATATATATATATATATATATATATATATATATATATATATAATCTGGTAGCCGTTTTTCTTGGAGAGTCAATCAGTGCAAAATAACGCCATGACCTATTCAGAATGTTAAAAAGGAGGTGCTTTCTTTATTATGATAAACTTTAGTTGGTAAATTCTAGGCGAAACACGACTGTGATTGGTTGTAAATAAAAAAAAAATATTGAAATGTGATTTGTGATTGAGTCCCATTTGGGGCATGAGTTAAATAGTCATTACAATATTCCTAATCGCCTTAAATGAACTCTGATCAGAGTCTAGTTTAGAGTTCAAATCGTGATTAAAAATGGTTTATCAGACCAAAACTGCTTTGAAGAAAGCCATGTATTTATGTAATTTCCTGGAAATGTTATCAATAGAGTAAAAGCTACTCATTCACGGTTCCGTTATTCGCGGGTTAAAAAATTGTGACACAGTTCCTGTATTCGCGGCTAAAAATTTCTTCACTCGCGTATCCAGTTCGTATATTAGGAAGATCAGTATTCTTTATTAACGCATTGGCAACTTTTTTACTACAGGCACGTACCAAAGCGGCTTTTACAAAGATCGATTCAAAACAATTGGTCAAATAAATATAACAGTAAAACAAACCTTGTTGCCAGTAGGTCTAAAGTCCATAGTTAAAAGCCACCGCCGCCGTATTTCACGTGTCGCTATGTCCGTTGATAAATGCTCCCCACGCCACGATTGGTTTTTTATTGTTTTTACTTGTCATTCTTTGCAATAATTTTGATTGAATAACACGTTGTTCTGCTTTGTTCACAATTTATAGGCCTAATGTCGACTAAAAGGAAAGAAAATTATTTCCGAAGCGGAAAAACGCAGTGTTGCCTCTTAATGTAAAAAAATAAATGCTTGACTGTTTATGCATTGGCGAGTTGTTTGCGTCCATATTCACGATGTTTCAATTTTAAAGAATCAACTGTTCGATTCATCAAGATATTCAAAGACAAAATGATGGATTCTATCGTTGAATTCACAGCTGATTATCAATCGGAATTGAAAGACCTTTTAAAAGCGGCAAACCAGGACAAAAAAATACTAAGTTCTTTAAGCCCTTGCCTAAGCCTGACAGTGATAAATAATAGAAATTGTTCAAAATCTCTCATTACCGGTAATTGTTTTTATTTTGATACTTTTATATCTATTTTGGAACCTTGAAACGTATCCCCTAAATACCCGTTTACCACTCCATATTCGCGGTACTTACTATCTTCTCATTTATAAATTATTACTCTTTCCTTCCCTCTCCATTTTCCGAAAAAAGTAATAAGTTCTGAAATAATAGTCTGAAAATGATAACAAATTTATTCTCAGTTTTTGATCCTTCAACAAGAGTTTATAACCTTTCACTAAACTTTCTGTATTCGCGGCATATTTGAGAATAAAGTTCTTAGGAATTTTTTTGGGCCAAAGGAGATGAACAGACAGATGAATGCAGAAGACTTACATAACAGTGAACTACATGGTCTTTATAGGAAGCCAGATATATTGAGAATAGTTAAGTCTCGTAGACTGCGATGGGCAGGACATGTGGCATGAATGAGGGATGAAAGACGTGCATGATCCCGGCGAATAAGGAGCTTTTACTGTACATTAAATTATTTATGTCCACCGCTGTGGTCTCAAGGTACCGTGTTGCCTTGTCACACAGCGGGCCTGGGTTCGATCCCCGGTCGGGGCAATTTTTCTGGGTGAGGTTTTATCGGGATTTTTCCTCACCTGTAAGACAAATGTCAGAAAAAATGTAAGGCCCAAACGGTCTCCGAAATCATATGGCCATCATCATCCTTATCATCATCATCATCATCCTTCACCGGTGTGGAAAGCAATGGGAAGCTACCACACCTACAATTCCCTAGTAAAGCTGCAAGCATAGAACAATAAAAATGCTATGATTGCAGTGAAGGACCTGCCCTCGGGCAGAATTACTATGGATGGATGAAAATTATTTATATGTCTGTATTTATATGAAAAGTCAGGAAATTTAATAAAATGTGTTATGTAAGAGCACACGGGCTTTTATGATCATGCACATTTTCTTAGAAAATTACAAAGATACAAAATTGTATAGGGAATCACAATTCCGTTCAACAGTGCGTAGGAGAATATTTATTGAAGGTCAACTGAACACAAAAGTGCCATCTGCAGGGATCTGTTTGTATGAATTGCGTTGGTTTATTATTCGAATGCACTTGAGTTTCTGTAACTGTAGCATCAAGGTTTCCCGCTATTATTTTAACCTATTTATAAGGTCACTCTTGACTATTTAAACTTCTGTTGCGTATTTTCCCAAATTCTATTTCCTACACACTCCATCTATTTGATTTGGTAAATGAGACTCTATGCTATTGATAAAAGTATCTGACAAGGAAACTGTTAACAATTGCATGTAGAAACTTATCTTGACATATCTTCCAGAGAAGTACCATGGCCGTGTCAAAAAAGTTAGCTGCCCTTTTTAACTGCAAGTTTACAGATTCCTTGTCAGAATGTTTTCCATTGGACTATGAAACATGACATCATCACCACCCTCTTATCGTGTCCTCCTTTCGGAAGGTCGATTCCTGGATCATGTAATCTACAATATTATTTATTTATCTAATATGTAAAAATCAATGTCTGTTCGCATTTTATGCGCTGCCATACCGTTAATCCGATTGTGATTGAGCTTTTTGCAAAATGTTCAGGAGTTTCCCGGGATGGTTTTAGGTTATAAAAGAGTTCCAATACTCAACCCCTGCCCTCTTAAAAATCACCCTTTGTAGTGAAAAACGTGTTTTTCGGAACTTTTTGGACTCTTAAATGGCTTACGCTGCTTAAACCATAACATGTGCACCAAATTAATGTACACAGAATTGGATATCACAAAGAAATCTACAAAAAAAAAGTCCGCTACACCATATGTTTATCTTTTACGGGTAACTCATAATAACCATTTTTATCTTTTTATAAGTATATTCCCGAGCAACGCCGGTTAAGCATCAAGGGTAATCTAAAAACAAAATTACGATTTTATAATTGTTTTTGCTTTTTTATCATTCGACTACCTAACATAAAAAACACATTACATTTTCATACTTTCAACTAATTATGCCATATGCATAATATCGGGATAAGTAGATGTTCTTTCTGGCACTCGACCAGATAACAACTGAGCAACAAAAAAGGAAGTTTTTTTTTGTCTCAGAAAGAAAAATATGTGATTCTGATAGCATTTTTTCTCCTGAATTCAAATATGATATCGGGTTTTCTTCATCACGCAAGGTTTCCGAGAGACAGGAATTTATAATTTCAAACACTGTAATATTTTTTACATTCGTAACTACACAATATTCGAATATTCGGACTCACCTAGAAAGTAATAAATTACTATTTTCTGCTATATTTCGCCTGTGGAGCCTCCCTCTTGATGGTCCAACAATAATCGGCCAGCATATTAGGATTCCATTTGCCTTCATATCTCTTTTCCATAGCTGAAACCATTTGAATTAGCTCATTTATTTAACAATGGACAAATGGACGAAAACAAGTTTAATAAAAAATAATTATTTAAATCCATTAGCCTAATTGAAATTTAAATAAAAACCTGTGGGTGATGGAGAAATTCCGAATACATATTTGAAAACACGATAAAACATACTGCATTAAGTACAACTATCGGTACTCACGTGACAAAAATCATGTTGACCAGTGTAATCAGCACGTGGTATATAAAAGTAATTATAATATAAAGTTTTTCTTTTACTTATCCAACTAAACATAAAAAAACATTAATTTCAATTTATTTAAGCGTAGCAGCCGATGCCAGGTATTTGCTAGTCTATATTATTTATTTGCAAGTTATATTATCGAAATAAATATGTAGTGCGAGTTATTGAAGCCCAGTCTAATTTCCACACATCAAAAATGTATTACAATTCTCTCAATAATTCTGTGTCTTGGGGGAAGACACAGATAAGCACCAACGTGATCTTACTTTCAAATTAACGATGCTGTGTGAACAACGCTCTCAATTAAGGATGCCGATTGGTGAAACTCAGGAAGTTTAACAGGTAAACTGAATGACGTTTTCGATGGAAAGCAATCACGAATCTGCATGGCATAGTAAAAATTGCACAAAGCGGAATTGCATAGGACCAATTTTTGTTTTCACATTAGACAAAATTCCGCATTACAAAGAAACTAAAATCTTATATATAAAAATTAATGTTTGTTTGTTTGTACTTTATGCACGGCCATACCGTTGATCCGATTGTGATGGGTTTTTTGCAAAATGTTCAGGAGATTCCCGGGATGAACATAGGCTATAAGAGAGTTGTGATACTCAACTCCTACACCCTTAAAAATCGCCCTTTGTAGTGGAAAACGTGGAAAAAGTAGCTCTTTGGACGCTTAAATGGCTTACGCTACCTAAACCATAAGAAATACACAAAATTCATGTGCACAGAATTGAATATCTCAAAAAGCTCCACAAAAAATTCCGCGACAGCATATGTTTATCTGTTACGGATAACTCACAAAAACCATTTTTGTCTTTCATTGATACCAAGAGTCCCTTATCTCTTACGGATAACTCACAATAATAATTTTGGTCTTTTATTGATACTAAGAGTCTCGCGCCGTAGCCGAGTGGTTAAGGCAAGAAGTCTTGGCGCATAACTATGGGACTTATGCTGGTTCGAGTCGAGTCTCTACGGGGGAAGAAATTTTTCTCATGGAATGTCGGCCAGTATGGGACCGGTGCACAGTGGGTCAGAAATGAAATCTAGCTGGGGAGAAAAAAAAAAACTCTTTTGACTGACTCTCATCAATTTATTAATTTTTTTTTCGCTCTAATATAGTTATTATATGACGGTTCTTAACTTATCTGCAAAGGAGGGTATAATTCTAATGTTCATGACTATGTGACGTCATCATTCATACTTCTTGAGCCACAACAGAAGGCTGTAAGAGGTTTTCTTGGGAACTTATTTAATAATATCTAATTATGTCATAATTTCTGAATTTTATGGTAAAAAAGTAACATATTTTTATCGTCCGCCCATGACACGAGAATTGAACGTTCGGGCAGGACAACGTCTGCCGGGTACGCTAGTTTATTAATAATCTTAGATTATAGGAACCGTATATGCCGTTTTACGTGGATTAATTGTAGTTCCGCTGCCATTAAAAAGTGAAGCACAGTATGTATGAGCTAATTCGACGGTAACGCGCGAAAAAGCAGTCCCTTTTGTCTGCGTTAAAAACGTCGCTTATACGCGTATCCTGAAATTAAAGTACGCAGTTTCGGTTTCCGCTCACTAACTACATTTTAGTGGACATCCTTTGATTCCCCGCAAATTTCATTCCACACTACATTGTGTCGTCTTTTAAAACTGTCCAACCAAAATGAAGATGCCTTGAAATCGTTATTCAGTAGGAATTTAGCAGTAGCTAGAGCTTGACTTTGGAGCATCGGTCCGGAAATTAGGAGATTTATCTTCAATCACTTTCACTTTTTCGTTTAATGACAATGATACATACGTTTTAGCCATCTTTATTCCGTAAATTCAGAACGCTACCTGTGGAAGATTAGTCTCAGAACTTAAATTAATTTAATGTTTTACAGTATTCGCATAACGGGTGTGCAGTGAGGCCGAAAGAAAATTTCAGGTATTGGTAGAATCTCTACTTCACTCGACGGCAGGAATCATTCCTTATTGTTTTCTTGGCCTAACGAGAATTCAATGAAGTGGAAACTAATTTATCCCTCTGTCTTTCCGCTTATAATTTTATTTTCATGAATTGTGTAGAAATATCCTTCCGTTTCCGCGTTGGACAGATTCGGTGTTATGCAAAATAAATACACGTAAAATTACTATTATTTCTCCGGGACCAATAAATTTGTTCACATTGGACAGATTTCCGCATTATTCACGTTCCGGATTAAACAAGTTTTACTGTACTTCCATCCGCTAAACTTTAGGGACCTAACACGTTCATACCCCAGTCACATTGAGTTATAGATTCCCTATGAAGTCTCTCGCGTCAATCTACTCTCACTGAGGATCAGATTAGATAAGTCGCTCAGATACTGAAATCTTCCACCATCGATTATTTTATTTCTGTCTCCTTAAATTAAAAGAATGAAAATAACTCGAAATATATTTTATTATATTTTTTCTTCCATTTATTATCCACCGCTGTGGACTGGAGGTAGCGCGCTGCCTTTTCATGCAGCGGGCCGGGTTCGATTCCCGGTCGGGACAGGCTTCCTGGATGAGGTTTTTTCGCGGTTTTCTTCATCTGTAAGACAAATATCAGGAAGCTTAGGGCTCAACGGTCCCCGAAAATCATCCGGCCATCTCATTATCAATATTATTCCCCAGCATGGAAAGTAACGGGAAGCTACCACACCTATAATTCCATAGTAAAGCTGCAAAGCACAGCATGCAAACGCTATGATTGCAGTGATAGACCTGCCCTCACGCAGAACACTAAAAGTAGATCTTATTATTTTAATTTCTCTATTATATTTTATGTTGATATTAATAATAAACGGGGGCACGCCGTAGCGTAGTGGTTAAGGCACTGAGCTACAAGCCGGAGGGTCGAGGGTTCTAGTCCCGTTGGGGTCAGGATTTTTAAACTGACCCAAACCCTCTGGCGGCACTATGACCCTGGGGTCGACTCAGCCTCTAACGGAAATGAGTACCAGACGCTTGTTCTGGGGTAAAGGCGGCCGACACGCAGGGCTGACAACCCGGCTGACATAAAGTGCCGATTATCTAGAAAAAGTGGGAGCCTTAACATCCTACTACCCCAAGGGCCTCCGGGTCTGTTGTGGGATCACTTTTAACTTTATTAATAATAAACATTTATTTGTCTTTGTAGGTGGAAGGCATTTCTGAATCAAATACGTTTCTCATTAATTCATTTTCTCATCATTGAAGGTTTTCTCCAACCAATCTTAGTAATTAACATGAGTTTTAAAAAATACGTAAATGATTACGGACTTATAGACTATCAGTTTCTAACAAACATTCACAAATTTTCCTTAATTAAAGTTCTCCATCGTTCTCTGTCCTCTGTGTCTTCATCTGTTACAACAAATTTCCTCATTGGATTCTGAATATTATTCTTCCAGTTTGTTCTTGGTCTTCCTTTTCTGTCTGTTTCAAATGTTTAAAATCAAAATATGCTTAATTATCAACAGTAATCTAACAAGAGGTTGTGTTTTTCTGAAAAAAATCACGAGCGACAAAGTCGTGAGTGATTTTGTCTAATGAAAAACTCAACATCGCGTTGGATTTGAAATGACTATTTAGCGAATAATACAACACCTGAAGCTAAACATAATTATAATGTTCAATATTTACCAAATGTGAGGTTATGTAGTCCCATCTTACTTCCGGGCGATTTCTAAACTGGCTGTATAGTTATAAATAGCATATCTTTACTGTTAAATTTCTTTGGGCTTGGGAAAAATCAATAACAGATGATTTATGAGAAATAGCTATTAACAATAATGCAGGTTCATTATACAGAACTAAATAAATTTTAGAGCAACAGAACTAACCTTTTTGGTAATTTTTGAAGTTGTTTTCTTGCTGTACCATATCCATCGTACATTGTTGAATCGATATCCTTCTCAAATAAGTTTACTTGCGGAGATGTCTCTCATTACGAACAGAAAGAGGGAATTTTATCAACAGGAAGAGGCAAAATGATCGGACTATGTGATAAATAGTCAGAGGAAAAACACATAGAATTGAATGACTGGACCCAGGATACGTGTACACAGACACCAACAAACAAATCACGTTTTTGTATAAACACTGCCCTCTCCAAAAGAGGATAATGATTAATTTAGGAAACGCATTTAGTTTTAATTGGTATCGCGTTATAGTGTGTTATTGGGCATGCGCTGGCCCCTAGTTACATTTAATGAAAAAGCGTTTAATAACGGGGTGGCACACTCAGCAGGTAATAACATCCCCCGCTCATTCAGGAATTTTTGTATAAAAGTGTAACAGGGGGAGGACTCTAATTAATTTTATCGTGTTTCGTCATAATTTTACAAGGTACCACGACACACACTTGGTTTACAATGCCACTGACACTTTTTAATTGTTTTAACTGCTTTGCTTGGCACACAAGTTTATCATCATGTTGTGTTTGCTAGAAAGCACTTCTCTCACCCAGTTCTACAAGCAAATATACTATACACTTTTTGAAGAGTTCAAGTCCCGGTCTGAGCGTATAATTTTTCTCTTCAAATATGATTTATCCATCATTGAGATGTACGAAATCAATAATAAATACTATACACTGTCTCAACTGTATATGTTGTAGATAAGGTAAAAGGTAAAGTGATCCCACTACAGGCCTCAGGAGGCCCTTGGGGTAGTAGGAGGTTAAGGCTCCCACATTTTCTAGACAATCGGCACTTGATGTCAGCCGGGTTGTCAGCCCTGCGTGACGGCCGCCTTTACCCCAGAACAAGCGTCTAAGTACTCATTTCAGTTAGAGGCAGAGTCGACCCCAGGGCCATAGTGCCGCCAGAAGGTTTGGGTCAGTTTAAAAATCTTGACCCCACCGGGACTCGAACCCTCGACCTTCCGGCTTGTAGCGCAGTGCCTTAACCACTACTCTACGGCGTGCGCCCTAAAAAGTTGCCAACAGCACGTGGTGTTCCCAAGCGGTCACCCATCCAAGTACTAATCACGCCCAATGTTGATTGACTGCGGTGATCGGACGAGAACCGGTATTTTCAACATGATACGGCCGTAGATAAGGTAAAATCTTTCTCAAACTCCAGTAAGGGTCACTTCATCGACGCATGTTAACCTTGAAGTTTCGAAATTCTGATACTTACCTTACTCACTCACTGGCACTATCGAACCCGTAGGTTCATAGCCGCGCGGACATAAACTCTCCATACATATCTATCCTGAGCTAATGCTTTCCAATCATTCCCTGTATAATCTACTTCCCTCAAATCATAGTTAATGTCATTCTCCCACCTCATTCTTGGTCTATCAACTGGGCGTTTTCCCTCTGGTTTTCCCACAAGAAGCTTCCATGCACGTCTTTCATTCACCATGCGTGCCACATGTCCTGCCCACCGCAGTCTACGAGACTTAACTGTTCTTATTATATCTGGCTTCCTATAAATCGAAATTCTGATACAATAAATAATATTTAAAAAAACTAAAACAACACGCTTTATTAGAAAACCGAACTAAAAAAATTAAAAATAATTTTAATTTCTAAACCGCTTGGGATAAAATTAAAGTGGTCAACAAAAAAATCGTCTCCAACACATCTAGAATAAAACTAGAGTTATCTGCAAAAAAAAATAATTTTACTATCAAAAGCGTGGGGTGCTCTATATTAATTAATATGTTTGATAATAAACAGATATTGGTCTCTTAAGGCCAGTTTCACCAACAGAGGTAACTGTATTTTCTCCATATATAATACATAGCTTAAACTGGTGTAATACAGTTACCTCTGTTGGTGAAACCGACCCTAAGAAGAAAACGTAAAAACCATAAAAAGCACCCCACGCTTTTTATGGTAATTTTTTGTAGATAACTCTAGTTTTATTTTAGATGTGTTGGGGATGATTTTTAAATTTATTCCAAGCGTGTTGGAAATTAAAATTATTTTTCATTTTTTAGTTCGGTTTTCTAATAAAGCGTGTTTTTTAGTTTTTTAAACTATTATTTATTTTTCATTTTTTAGTTTGGTTTTCTAAAAATGTAAATATCTTTAAATTCGATACTATTGTAGTATGAGCTAAAAGTAATACTCTTCTACAAAAATCCTCCGGGCCGGATTTGAACCAGCGACCTATGGATTACTGAAATTATATACCACTACAGTCCACCACTCTACCAACTGAGCTACCACAACGATAGACTAAAAAGTCGATACGCCCGCAACCTATTATACCGGTCTTTATTTTTTTATGTCCTGATGATCCTGGCCAGGATCTTAGAAAAAAATATGAAATTATTGTATTGGTCCTTTACAAGTATACAAAGTTTCAAGTCGATCCAATGTTTTTAAGTGGGTGAAAATCGTGTTGAAAGATTCCGTTACATAGATAAATGCAGGTCAAGCTAATATAAAGCGTGTAAAAATTGACGCTAACAGAGTGGCAATCTATAGCAGCAGTTAACATAAATGGAGGGAAAAATTAATATTAACCGTATATTAAACTCAAAACCTCCAACTGACTATCTACCATTGAGCTATTCGGGTTACAAAAATATGATATTTTTTGAACATCGAAGCTTTTCGTTAACATTAAAAATAATGACTTCCTTTATCCAATGTGTTAATTTTCTTACTAATATTTTAGGTGTTATAAAATGACATCATTCTACAAACCAGTATTAACAAATATGATTAGAATATTATGTTGATATTGTGAAAATAAAAAAAATGTCTAAACCAGGAATCGAACCGTGGACCTCTAGTTCTAAGTACTAGTATACAGTCCACTACACCATTCTAGACCTGGCACCAACATTAACAATTCTTTCCACATATACAAATCTGTAATTCTCGTTTCATCCGCTGTCAGGTAGGTGTCACTACCATCGCCAACGGCCGGTTTCGTTTAGAAGTATCAACATTTGAGAATTTTACACCACCACTTTTATAAGCAGTAAGCGATGTCATTTAACGTTTTCCAATACTGTTATTTTAACACAGTGTACCGAAATGGACATTTCGATACAGGAATTACGTCCTACTGCGCAAACTATACGTCATCGCGTCTCCATCTCGAGTGTCATCTTTATGAACAGTGCCAAATGCTTTCCTATCTATCCCTTCCCTTCCTAGTGCGCACCCTGTGCTATCGCGCATTCCCCCTCTCCCTGTGAACTCTCATACATAGCTGTGTTTTGTAACATCGAATCATCATCTACTTAGTCACCATTGGAGTCTAGTCAGAGCAGCTCAGGAGAGCTGGTTTAGTTTGTTTAGTCCAGTAAGCCACTAGTCCAGTGGGCACGCTAGGACAGTATTTCCCCCAACCCGAGGCTGGACTAGATTGAGTGATACTGTATATATGTATGTTGATTTATATCATATTTTCTTTTTGTTTAGATGATCTACTATGATTTCTTTTCTTTGTAAATTGAATATTTATTTATTTTTCTTTATATTATATCTGACTATATTTTGACTCGCATTAAAAGCTTTAGTTGTGCTATTTACTTTATGCCTATTCATTCAGTAGTTAACATAAGTCAGATATCAAAGTCAAAATCCAAAGGTTGTTCAAGCGTGTGTTAGTTCCTTTATCCCAAAGCTTCCACGATTGTATTTTATAACTCCGTAAACATTACATATTGGGAGAATTGAGTAAAGAAAGTTGAATTCCTCTTTGCCTCTTTGGGCCCGGGCAAAGATGTCACAATTTGAACAATCTATGCTTTCCAATCAAAGTAGTGATCAACAATATAACCCTGCATGGGTGCAAAATGGTAGCAGAACGAGGTTAAATATTAATAAGATAGCACAACAGTTCCAGTTTTTTCACAATATCATTATCCATCCATCCATAGTAATTCTGCCCGAGGGCAGGTCTTTCAATCAGCATTTTCATATGCTTTGCAGCTTTACTAGGAAATTGTAGGTGTGGTAGCTTCCCATTGCGTTCCACAAATATTATTATAATATTTTAATATGATCCATTATTGGATCTGTGTTAAAATAACAGTATTGGAAAATGTTAAATATGATTAGGTTCTCAAATTTTCAAATGTTGATTTCTATGAAAAAAATTATAATAAGGAATGTCACACAAGTGAATTTATGTAGAGGATTTGGAAATCAAGAGTGGCATTTGTTAGGACTATTTAACGAATACAATTAAACTGTTTACTCACAAATCATTATATAAGTATGTTTTTTTTTTTAATATTTATATATTGAATGTAAACGGCGATGTTAGAAAACAAATCAGAAATTTGAGGTTATGTATATTAACTGCAACTTGATCATATTGCCAAATAGGATCGTAATATTGTAACAATGCACCCTATAGTGGATAAATAATGAAACATATCCAACTGTATATTATAATCAGCATTATACATAACTAATTAATTTTTTCAGTAAACGACTCAGGAAAATCAAGGAATCTGTTCATTATTTGTATATTCAATGTATTTGTCATAAGTAATGCCACGAGTGATTTCCAAATTATCGATAAATTCACGACTCACGAAGTGAGGAGTGAATTTATCTAGATAATTTGGAAATCAAGAGTGGCATTTGTTAGGACTATTTAACGAATAAAATTAAGCTGTCACAAATCATTATTTAACTATAGTTATTTTAAAATATTTATATATTTAATGTAAACGGCGATGTTTAAAAACAAATGAGAAACGATAGGTACGCTTCATCTGCTTCTTTTGTTTATCACTGCAACCAGATCATACTATTTATTGCCAAAGGAACGCAATATTGTAAGAATGCTCTCTAGTGGAGAAAAAATGAAACACATCAAACTGTATATTCATTCATTTCTGATGTCGTATGATGTAAATATGACAATTATATTTTTCTGGATTGTTACCTAGGAAAAAATACATTTAAGAAAGTGCAAACAGTCGTTTATTTTTTTGGTGGTATAATCAATTGCTACAAATGTTTTTATATTAACTCCCGCATGCGGCATGTGTTGACATTCATGCACTATATATACAATCTGGTAGCCGTATTTCTCACAGGCTCAGTCACTGCAAAATAATGGTCAGACCTGTTCAGAATATTAAAAAGGAGGAGCTTTCTTTAATATGGTAATTATAACATTATAATATTTCGTGAAACACGACTCTGATTGGTTGTAAAACAGAAATCATTGAAACGTGATTGGTCATTGACTCCCATTTGGGGCATGAGTTAAATAGTCGGAGAAAAATAATGCTCTGAGCTGTTAAGAATATTAAAAAGGAGGAGTTTTCTTTATCACAATGGCAGGAGCTGAGAAATCGATAAAGAGCAAGGTGAAACATGACTGTCATTGGTTGTAAAACGTTCATTGAAACGTGATTTGTCATTGACTTCCATTTGTGGCATGAGTTAAATAGTAATAATATTTTAATTGAAACTCCACAAAAAAAAAATCACACAGCGATGAAAATTAACAAGTTTAAAACGATGTAGTTTTTAGCTAAATTTTTCACGCGTCTTCTAAATCATGGAATTGAATGTACTAAGGAACTTATCACCGCGATGTTTTCCAGGTTGGAGCCGTGTGTAATACTTCAATGGACATCAAATTTTTATATAAAGGATCACAGTGTTGAGATTCTGTGAGGTACACTTGGATGATGATCCAAGAGAAAACATACATCACTTTTATGACTCTCTCATACCTGGGATATCCACTGTGATACTTGTCTGTTCTCGTTCGCTTCGATTGGAAACTCAAGAGCCCAGGTCTCAAATACGCATTGAAAACTTTATCAGTAATAAAACTAAAACAATACCTTTCTTATCTTGATGGAATTAAATTTATTTTCTCCTTGCTTCACATGGATGACACAAATACTTTTCATGCATCATGGGTGACTTTGTAGACATAGTGGAGTTTAGAGAAAGTGCTGGAAGAAAGATTTTAGAAGGGATACCGGAAGGAAGAAGAAAGGTTGGAAGACCGAAAATAAGATGGTTAGATAAGGTTGGGGAAGACTTAAGACAACTGAAGGTGAAAAGATGGAGACAGAAAGTAAGGAATAGGAAAGAATGGGCAGATGCTATGAAGGAGGCCAAGATACTTAGAGGGCCGTATCGCCAAAGGAAGAAGAAGAAGAAGACGTGGTGTTCAGAGAAGTAGCTTTATTGCTATTAAATTGTAGAGGGTTTACCATTAAACCGTTTTTATAATTCCATGTTGATTTGGTGTTAATAGCTCCAACAGAATCAGATTTACAGTATTCTATTAACAATTTTAATATAATTGCAAAAAAAGTACAATATGAAAATCAATACAAAGAAAACTAAAGTGATGGCCTTTTGTGAGAAATACCCTGTACCTAGCAAAATTGTTTTGGACGATGAAATTTTAGAACGAGTAAATGAATTTAATTATTTGGGTTATAATTTAACATTTCAAGATGAAGCTGATATATCAAAGAAAATAAAAAAATCACAAAAAACGACGGGCATAATTAACAGTGTAATGAAACCATTTTTAGTAAAAAAACACAAGATTACGGCTTTATGTGGTTCTTGCAAGATCAGTATTAAGATATGGTAGTGAGGCATGGACAATACGAAGAAGGGACGAAAGCCAAATAACAGCAAATGAGATGCGATTTATGCGCCCTACAGCAGGCTATACAAAGTGGGACCATAAAAGAAATGAGGAAATTATGAAAGAGTTGGGTTAGAACCCATTCTCCACATATACAAAACTACCAGAACAACTGGAAAGCCAATCTTCAACGTATGTCATCTCACAGAATTCCAAAAGCCATGCTTCGTTACTGCCCACAAGACAGAATATCGCTGGGACGTCCAAAAAAGCGCTGGATGGAAAATTCCTCTTTTTGACCGTAACAGGCCACATGACCTAATACTTGCATGGATGATTATGTTTTTATAATCAGTGTTACATAAATATTTTAAAAAGTGGGACTTTTCTGTTTTCGATACGTGTTCATGAATGTAATGTTTGTTATGGAGAAAGCCAGTAGCCGATTGACTTAAGGCATTATGCCTTGGTGCAGAGTTACGGAATATGCGCTGGTTCGAGTTCCTGTAAGGGAAGAAATTCTCTAATGGAATTTGCATCAGTATAAGGATAGTGCCAAAACATTATGTTGAGGAATTTGGGTATCAACAATAGGTAACGGCTTCAGGTTTATAAAATGAGATTTTACGCCGAAACTGCAAGTCGAATTTATGGTCTCATTTTGTTGGATTATGGAATGTATTCCATTGTTAAATTATAGAAACTCAATTTCTGATACAGCTTATTTAAAAGTGTCGGACTGCAATGAAAACAAACCATACATAACCGTAAATAATTACCTATTTGCCTGTTGTTGTATAATTTGACACCATTTAAATAAACATATATCCAATAATTTTTCTATTACTTTATTAAATAATATTAAATAAATGAAGCTAATATATCTTATTAGATATGTTTCCAATTAAGGGTTAATTAAATTCTATGATCTACATCGCGACTAACCAATCATGGCGGTTGCTGGAGTAAATTTTTAATTTCTATTAACTATTCTATTAAGCGAATTTATGAAATTCTATATGAACTGGCGAGGGAACCCTTCTATATTGAAGAGCTCCGACAAGATCTCCATCTGCAGTCCACAGACGCATACAACATCGCAATAGGGGAATCAAGGTGGAAGAAAGACCAAATCTGGATGGAATTCTACTCCACGGACGCTATGATGACAACGGATTGGAGACAAGCAGAATACGACCTCAGACATCTGATGACGAGGATGGCAACACATGGGTTCCATCATCAGATCTGTAGGATCAAAAAACATCAGGAACCAGACTCACAGTGCATCTGTGAGCTGTGCGACCGTTGCCATGTTGTGACGTGTCCCTGAGGACTTACTATGGAGGGGACTGAACGGTGGACCATGGTGAACTTAACATTATGCACATTGTGCGCTCTTAATTATTATTATTATTATTATTATTATTGTTGTTGTTATTATTATTATTATTATTATTATTATTATTATTATTATTATTATTATTATTATTATTAAGGGAACAGTGGATGGATGAAGTGAGAAGAAACATCAGCAGAGACCTCAAAGAAGAAGATACTGAGGATAGAAATATGTGTACATTTGAGCTGAAGGATAACTATTGCTCTGTAGAGAAAATCCTTAATAAAATAATTAAACATTCTATTATATATTGTACTATTAACTATTCTATTTTACTATGTAATTATTTTCCAACTACTGATAGTGTTATTTTTTTTAAGTTGCCGTAGTAGTTACTCCTTAAAAAGAAATAAATTATAGATCAATTACAGGGGAAAATGTAATATTAAAAATGACGATTACTTTGTCCTATCGATTCCTTCTTCATCATCATCCAGGGATTAAGCCTGTTGGCTCGTTCTGGTTTCATGAAAGCTAGAATTGTTAACATTGTTCAGACCATCTTCTGTGTGGGCGTCCAACACTTCTCCTTCCGTGCGGTTTATAATTTAGCAATAATTTTGGAAATCTTTCTTCTAGCATTCTATCAACATATTCTTTCCAGGCGTTCCAATATTTAATTATGCCATCTGTAAGTTTGAATATATTTAGTTCCTTTCTTATATCTTCATTTCTTTTCTTATCCAGCAGAATATATCCTGCTATCTAATACATAGAAATCAATGTTTGTTGTTTGATAGTTTGTTCGTATTCTATGCGCGGCCATACCGTTGATCCGATTTTGATGGGGCTTTTGCAAAATGTTCAGCAGATTTCTGAGATGAACATAGACTATAACAGAGTTGTGATATTCAACCCTTCACCCATAAAAATCACCCTTTGTAGTGAAAAACGTGAAATAAAGTCCCTTTTGACGCTTAAATGGCTTACGCTGCCTAAACCATAACAAATACAACAAATTAATGTACACAGAATTGAATACCTCGAACACCCCTACAAAAAAAGTCTGCAAGAGCGTGTGTTTATCTTTTACGGATAACTCACAATAACCATTTTTGTCTTATATTGATGCAAAGAAGATCGGGATAAGTCAATTCCCGGGCAAGCGTGCTCTGCCATACTGTCCATCCGATTGAGATGGGGATTTTTGAAAAATGTTCAGGAGATTCCGAGGATGAACATAGGCTATAAGATAGTTCTAATACTCAACCCCTTCACCCCTAAAATCACCCTTTGTAGTGAAAAACGTGAAATAAAGTCCCTATTTTGACGCTTAAATGGTTTACACTGCCTAAATCATAACATATATACCAAATTAATGTACACAGAATTGAACATCTCAAAAAACTCTACAAAAAAGTCCGCGACAGCATATGTTTATCTTCTACGAATAACTCACAATAACCATTTTTGTCTTTCATTGATGACAAGAAGATCGGAATCAGCAGATTCCCGGGCAAGTATAACAGCGCACGGCTGGTGGTAAACATACAGTTACATTCCGTAATTAGGAGTAGCAGCGCACGCCGGGTATTAGCTAGTATTTCTTAAAAATCTCATCTCTACTGCTTCCAATCTTTGTTCTTGTCTTTCAGTGATCGTCCAACATTCTGATCCATACATCAATGAATCCTATATTTTTATTTTCGCAATATGCTTTAACCAAACACATACTTCTGACACAAATAGTGTTTTGATATGCCCAGTAGTCTGTAACGAGATATGTGTTATGTTTAGTACATTAATTTTTAGTAATGTGGTCACACAATTTACGTTACACCTCCCTGGTCGCCTGGATAAACGGTATTTATGTTTAAACCGCGATATTTTAATGCGACTGAACCATTTAACACACATTTTCAGACATTATGTTAATTGTCAGTCTCGAACCGAGTTACCTGGACAATTGTATAATAGTAATAGGACTTTATTACACTAAAAGTAAGATATATATACAATGTTATTTACAAATATGGGTCGAACGGGCAGTGAGCCGTACGTGCTGTTGACAGTCCGTTACAATAAAGTATAAAAAAGACAAAAAGAAAACAATAATTTTACAATTACATAAAGAAAACATCTAGGCCCTTCCCCCACCCCTTGGGATACCTCGGTTATTATAACCATACTCCCAAGTCCTAGAATTCTTGTCCTCCCTATCGTATCTTCGCGTCCATGTTCAAGTTCTGGTCCTAAAACCAACACCCCTAGGGAGAGGGTGTTGGAGTTGCAACTTCTGGGAATTGCTGAGCTTCGTAGTCGCCAGGTCGCTCATTCCTGACGACCCCACAGTTGGTCCACGGGCTCCATGAGCCTAGCCGGGAGGACTGCTGTCGCAGATCCACCGACCGTTCCCCTGTTCTGCCTCCAGGGACGTGTCCTGCAGCCGTTGTGAGACCGGCTAGGGCTACAAGCCCAACAGTGTGAGACTTTTAGTACATCCGGGTGCTCATCCTGGCGACCCCACAGTTTGTCGACGAGCCCGTAGGCTGAGCCAGGAACCAGTACAGTTGCTCCCATAAAGAAAACACAATAATATTACAATTAAAATAATTATCATCATCAATTACGCTCCAACGCTAATCAAAACTGGTCCCGCCATCTTTTGTAGGTCTTCCTAGATTTATTCTTCCGTGAGGATCATAATTGTGTATTATTCTGATAATTGATTTTTCTGGCATATTATTATTATGAGCATCATCACTGTCATGATCATTATCAGCACCAGCGTTGTTTTATGATGATACATCATCTCGCTTAAGTCGGATATCACTATTTTAGAAAAGAACATCTCCGTAATTTTTCTTTAAACTATCGATTCATAGATTTTTAGGATCATTTTGATTCATTTATAACAACAAAAATTATTGAATAAACAAAAAGATTTGAGTGAATGATTCCTTGTTACAATGTTTTAATCATAAATTGGAATTTTAAATTTGTTCATTTAAATTTGTAAAAAAAAAAGTCTTGGTGTTCGTAACTATGTATTATAAACAACCAAGTCTTGAAAATGATCTCACACAAGGAGATTGAAACGTCGACTTGAATAAATTAATTTTTTTGACTGAAGTAACGATTAGTTCTTGTTGCTTTATTATTATTATTATTAACTACTGAGAACAATATTTATAAAAAATATTCAATATATATATATATATATATGTATATATATGTCATATATTTATATGTATATATATGTCATATATATATATATATATATATATATATATATTTATATATGTTATAATTAAATTTTTGACATTCAGCAATGCAAGCTTAATATGACATGATAAGAAAAATAAAGCCTGAACGGGATTTGAACCCGGACCTCTGGGTTGGTACCCCAGCGTGCTATCCATTACACCACCAGGCAAATCCAATTCATGTCTGATATTAAGCTTGCATTTTTCAATGTCAAAAATTACATTATAGCATCGATAAAGCGTCACTGCTATAAAGTAAAAATATTCTCTTTAATTTGCTTACTTGTTATAGTCAGCTACTAGATGGCAGTGAAGACCGAATTCTCGCGACATCTTCTAGTAATAATGGAGAATATATATATATATATATATATATATATATATATATATATAAGAAAGATAAATGTTTGAATTGGATTTGCCTGATCGTGTAATGGATAACACGCTGGGTTACCAACCCAGAGGTCGGGGTTCAAATCCCGTTCAGGCATTTATTTTTCTTATCATGTCATATATGTATAACTTACTATACAATTTTACCAGGAACTAAATCGCTTGCTTCAGTATTTGAATCTGTAGTTTTACCAAAAATAGTAGAGAGTCTATTGTACACTAATTAATTACTGAATAGTTGCATTAATCCCTTATGCTGTTAATGAGATTGTCCTTTCAATTTATTTACACATAATGCATTTATTAGGACTAAAGTACATATACTAAATTTTGTGGCAAGAAGTAATAGACTCGTGAGTATTAAAACGTACCATTAATAGTAATAACTGGAAGGCGCACAAAACGTGCACACGAGTCTATTACCAACATAGAAACCTAAACGAATGGTACCTACCCTTCTAAGCTATAATGAATAACATATACACTCGGAGAGGGGTTGGCAACTTATGGGAGGAGTCATCGCCCTTATAAGGCGAGGACACGTGTGAAAACACTCTCACTCTCCTACGTTCTGCAATAGTTAACTTCTTCAGTGACCGTTCGCGAAAGTGATATTAAAACACGTGGGCGGAAGTAATTCATCAACTCCACTCCGAGTTATTAAAATATATACAATTATTAAAATATATACAATTGTACATATAAATATATTGTACATATAAATGTATCCAATAAACTAAAATAATAAGTGTATAATTTAAAACATCCCTGAGTGATCATATTCTACCCTGAGCGAACCGGCACAATTTAGATTTTCGTGGGGAATGTTCCAAATATTTTACTTGGACCCAGAGTACATATTTGTGTAACATGAGATGTTGATGAGAAACAAACGGGATTTCAAACACTTGTGGAAGCACAAGTTGTGCCTCGATATTGATCTCTGTTGCATTGTCCCTTCTGAGGACGTACCCCATTGAGAAGACATGACATAGCTGATAGTGTCTACTTGTTGGTTCTAACTTTTCAAGGTCACATTCAGATATCTCCCTATCCTGCAGCATAGGCACACCCTAAACTAATCTTATGATTCTCAATTCCTTGTGGTCAAAATAGTCACGCAGCCAGAAAATAAGTCATTCCTCCTATTAATAAAATATTGTACATCAATGTTTAGTTTTTTTTGATGTCCCAACTCCGTTCAAAAAACGTTAAACTGAAAATATGTAAAACTATTATTCTACCAGTTATATTATATGGATGCGAAACATGGACTCTTACTTTAAGGGAGGAAAGGAGATTACAAGTATTTGAGAATAAAGTACTTAGGAAAATTTTTGGACCAAAGAGAGATGAACAGACAGGTGAATGGTCTTTATAGGAAGCCAGATATATTAAGAACAGTTAAGTCTCGTAGACTGCGATGGACAGGACATGTTGCACGTATGGGGAATGAAAGACTTGCATGGAAGCTTCTTGTAGGAAAGCCAGAGGGAAAACGCCCAGTTGGTAGACCAAGAATGAGGTGGGAGAATAACATTAACTATGATTTGAGGAAGTAGATTATACAGGGAATGATTGGAAAGGATTAGCTCAGGATAGGGATGTATGGAGAGCTTATGTCCGCGCGGCCATGAACCTACGGATTCGATAGTGCCAGTGAGTAAGTAAGTAATGTTTAGTTTTACGGAAATCGGAGGTTTGTTGTTGCCATTATATAGGTCCGAAGTTAGTCTGCAACAAACGAAAACCAATATCTTAAGAATAACTCAAATAGTAATAATAATAATAATAATAATAATAATAATAATAATAATAATAATAATACTTTTTTATTACTAATATTCCACGCTGCAGTGGTTCTCCTTCAACATAAATTGATTTGTCACCAGATGTTTCTGTCCAAATCATCTTCTTCTCTCAAATCTCTAGCTTCCATACTTCTCCTCACTCCATCTATGCAACGTTCTCTAGGTCTGCCTCTTCCACTTCTTCCATTAGCTATCCAAATATGGATCTTCTTTTGTATTCTCTCTTCTTCCATTCTTATGAGGTGTCCATATAATTTCAAACGTTTTTCTTCTATTTTTTTCTTGTATGTTTTTTTTTTCAACTTGCATAATTTCCCTTATTGTGCTGTTTCTGACTTTATCCCTTCTTGAAATTCTTATCGATCGCCTCCAAAAATCCTTTTCTACTGCTAACAGCTTCTTGACTTGTTTTCTACTTACTATCCAGGTTTCGGACCCATATAATAAAATGCTTTGTAACAGAACTTGAAATATAGTTTTCTTCATTCTATATATTATATTTCTATTCCAAAGCACTGAGTTCAACATACCAATGATTCTTCTTCCATCAGTTATTCTTTCTGTAGTTGAATTCTCAATTTTATCTAAATTAGATCCTAAATATATAAAATTTTTAACATTACGCATTCTTCCTGAATTACATTTTAGCTCATCTGTTGTATCCAATAAAATATATTCTGTTTTATTATAATTCATCTGTAATCCCCATTTTTTGTATTCTATCTCTTATTTCCTTAACATGAAAGATGCATCCCTGGATCCAGACAAATCACCACCTGATCATCTGCGAATAGTAAATGGTGAAGGTAATAATTATATTCTATTTGAATTCTCGTATATTATTAATTACAATTTATAATATGAATTGTTAGTTATAGGTTTACTATACATTTAGCTTTTGTTTGATTTATTTCTTGTTTAGCTGAAACTAACCGAACTCCTTTTGAATTCGTTCATAATTACAGTAAAATATTAATTTCCATTCATGTTAATAGTAGGTCTACCTTAAGCCTACAAAAAAGAGGCCTGTAAGCAACTCTTAGGTTAGAATTTCGTTACCAGGGACCACGATGATACATGCAATATGATCCTAGATGTTAAAGCGTGAATAAGTAAGAATAAAAAATATAAATAAATACTCCACTCGAAAGACTTCTGGATGGTCTTTCTCTTGAGGCCTAAACAGGCCAACAAATTGCCTAAATTCGTGAATGTACTATGATGACGATGGAATACTTTTTTCTAAATACGATGTTTAATAGTTTTATACACTTAACAGGACCATTTTACTTTCCTCGCTGAAAACGGAATCAGATAAAAATTCCATAATGACAATGGATATAAATGTGTGTTTAATCTTTATCCATGATTTAATAATAAAGAGATCAGTGTCATTAAAACTTAAAAACAAGAAATACTTGTTTCTGAGATCCGTTGCAGGTGTATCTTTAAGAGATCAAAAGAATCAGTTAAAAATTCCATGATGACAATGGATATAAATGTATGTTTATTCTTTATCCATGATTTAATAATAAAGAGATCAGTGTCATTAAAACTTAAAAACTAGAAATACTTGTTTCTGAGATCCGTTGCAGGTGTATCTTTAAGAGATCAAAAGAATCAGATAAAAATTCCATGCTGACAATGGATATAAATGCATGTTTATTCTTTATCCATGATTTAAAAATAAAGAGATCAGTGTCATTAAAACTTAAAAACAAGAAATACTTGTTTCTGAGATCCGTTGCAGGTGTATCTTTAAGAGATCAAAAGAATCAGTTAAAAATTCCATGATGACAATGGATATAAATGCATGTTTATTCTTTATCCATGATTTAATAATAAAGAGATCGGTGTCATTAAAACTTAAAAACTAGAAATACTTGTTTCTGAGATCCGTTGCAGGTGTATCTTTAAGAGATCAAAAGAATCAGATAAAAATTCCATGCTGACAATGGATATAAATGCATGTTTATTCTTTATCCATGATTTAATAATAAAGAGATCAGTGTCATTAAAACTTAAAAACAAGAAATACTTGTTTCTGAGATCCGTTGCAGGTGTATCTTTAAGAGATCAAAAGAATCAGTTAAAAATTCCATGATGACAATGGATATAAATGTATGTTTATTCTTTATCCATGATTTAATAATAAAGAGATCAGTGTCATTAAAACTTAAAAACAAGAAATACTTGTTTCTGAGATCCGTTTCTGGTGTATTTTTAAGAGATCAAAAGATAAACAAAAGATAAGATATTAATTATATAATTTTTACCTGGTAAGTCAATCGTCCTCAACTAAATTATTAAATTTCTTCAAGTTATTCTAATATGGAGGCCTTTCAAAAACAATGTTTCATCTTCTGCGTTTTAACTGGAACTGATGGTGTTATATATTTATGTCTGCGATTATGTTCTCGTTGAGTAGGTCTTTATTCCTTTCTTCTTTCAGCATCTCTACGTTTTAAAGGGTGCTGATTCTGCTGTTATTGTATTATCAGCATCCTTGAAGACATAGAGATTCTAAAAGAAGCAAGGAATGAAGACCTACTCAACGAGAACATAACCGCAGATGTAACTCAGTTATACAACCTATATAACACCATCAGTTCCAGTTAAAATGCAGAAGATGAAACATTGTTTTTTGAAAGGCCTCCATATTAGAATAACTTCAAGAAGTTTAATAATTTAGTTGAGGACGACTGACTTACCAGGTAAAAATTATATAAGTAACATCTTATTACATAACCTCAACGGTGCTTCAATATGAATTTCAAAAGTGTTGATCAAAAGAGAAGTCAAGATATCAGAGATGAATTACAAATATATAATACAAACGAGAGAATATACAGAAATACATGTAAATGGTTTGAACATGTACAAAGAATGCCAAATAATCGTTTATCAAAATATATGCTTCATTATAAACCTCAAGACCGAAGAAATGTAGGAAGAAAACGACGTTGGAAGGACGATCTGTGGCATATTGTGCGGCGGGGAGCGGAACGAGTCAATAGGTCCATACCTCGAAGATGATGAAATATTTGTATAAACTTCACCAGTGAGCATTAATCTGCTTTAGATTATTTTTAGTACATGAATGTTCATTTACTGCAATGGGCATTAATATCGGGCTTGCTAAATATAAAAGCAGTCTCCAATCAAATAAACAAACCTTCATTGAAAAAAGAACGATTCCAGTTAATTGAGTTTTTTGTTCTTTTGTTTAGCTGTATCTGCGCCATTTTATTTTAGGGCACCAGCGTTATATGTAACTTCCTCAAATACATTTTATTAACTACTTGTAATTGAGGAGTTGAATGGAATATGGGCACAATTAAAAAATATACGTTTTGAGATATTAGCTATTGATATATTACTAAATGTTGTTTATTATAATTGATACAATCAGCTGCTGAACCTGCTGTAATCGAGATATGGAAACAAAACTCTTCAGGCTGACCAACTACAAAATGGCGGCCAAAAATGCATTCAACAAAAAAAGGGCAAAACATGACTTATGCCCATATTCCATTCAACTCCTCAATTGTTCTTTTATTAACACGATTAGCCCATTAAACAGTGGGTATGAAACAAATTCAGTGGAATAAAATCCCGTCACAAGTGTCTAGAACTCACTAACCAACTCACTGGCACTATCGAACCCGTAGATTCACGGCCGCGAGGGCATGAGATCTCCATACATCTCTATCCTGAGCGAATGGTTTCCAAATCATCCTCTGTATAATCTACTTTCCTCAAATCATAATTAATGTTATTGTCCACCTCATTCTTGGTCTACCAACTGGGTATTTTCCCTCTGGTTTTCCTACAAGGAGCCTCCATGAACGTCTTTCATTCCCCATTCGTGCCACATGTCCTGCCCATCGCAGTCTACGAGACTTGACTATTCTCATTGTATCTGGATTCTTATGAAGTCCATGTAGTTCACTGTTATATAGTCTTCTCTATTCACCTGTCTGTTCATCTCTCTTTTGTCCAACATTTTTCCTAAGCACTTTATTCTCAAATACTTGTAATCTCCTTTCCTGCCTTAAAATAAAGAGTCCGTGTTTAACATCCATATAATATAACTGGTAGAGTAATTGTTTTGTGTTTCCAGTTTACAAGTGTCTAGAAAAATATTTTGTTTTAAAAAGGAGATTAATCCCATTACAGACTTTAGGAGGCCCTTGGGATAATAGAGGTTAAGGCTCCAACCTTTCTAGACAATTGGCACGAGATATGAGCCGAATTGGAGGCACTGCGCGACGGCCGTCTTTGCCTCCAAAACATAGTCTGGGCCTAGGTTCGATTCCTGATGCCGTCAGAAAGTTTAAGTGAGTTGAAGAATCCTGACCCCATCAGGACTCGAACGTTCGATACTTTTGTTCGTACGTATTTTCTTTACTAGCTACGTTACGATGTGCCTTAGTATGCTATTGTCTTCTTCTTCTTCACAGGCGAGAGTTGCCTGTTCCGTCTTCGCTAATAGATCTAAGACCATCTCTTCCGAGGACGTCCGACATCTCTTCTTCCTCTTGGAAAATAATGGAAGATTTTATTTGGTAATCTACTTTCTTCCATTCTTTCTACATGCTCTTTCCACTGTATCATGTTGTTAAATATCTTTTCTTTTATGGAGTAGATCTGCAGTTCTTCACGGATATCCTCGTTTCTTATCTGGTCCATTCTAGTGCAGCCAATATGCTATTGTATTCTGCATAATTAAACGTAGAAATGTACAGAAATGATCCTTGTCTTAGGCATTTCATTCATTCATTTGGAGAACTTTCCTCATCATTGAGGGTTTTCTCCATAATCTTAATAATAAATTATTTTTGAAAACTACATAAATGACTACGGACTTACAGACTATCAGTTTGTAATACATAAGAGCTTGAACTATGCAACAAAGATGGCGCGCATGCTACAGTCGTCCACCTGTGAGGAACAGAGAAG
The DNA here is from genome assembly GCA_030220185.1 of Diploptera punctata. NCBI lineage: Eukaryota > Metazoa > Arthropoda > Insecta > Blattodea > Blaberidae > Diploptera > Diploptera punctata. The sequence goes on from JASPKZ010010672.1 coordinate 656,957, forward strand.
TGTTGTTCGATTTTTGTGGGCCAAAGGACATATGGACCGTAGCAATGTCTTCCGTAAAGTTAGTGCTCGCTGGATGCCTAAGAACCTGACAGACAACCACAAGGGCCAGCGAATGATGGCAAGCTTGGACCACTTAACGCGGTACACTGCACAAGGACATGACTTTCTGGAAGGAATCGTCACATGTGATGAGTCGTGGGCGTACCACTACACGCCCGAAACAAAGCAGGCATCAGCAGTGCGCAGATGGCTACACTCCAACCAAACGGACTTCTACGAACAGGGCATATTGAAACTGGTAACACGATGGGAAAAATGTGTTGAGAAAGTTGGTGACTATGTCGAAAAGTAGGTAAAAGATGTAAGTTCATTTGTGATTTTTTCCCCTTTTTTACTATTAAACTTTAAAAAAAAATTATTGTGCGTTACTTTCCGATCCGATCCGTCCCTCACAGGTGGACGACTGTAGCATGCGCGCCATCTTTGTTGCATAGTTCAAGCTTCTCTCGCAAGAGGTGCACCTGAGAAAAAAATACCATCTATAGTGAAAACTTCAAACTATATCTCTGTGAAATTTCAACATTCTAGCTGCAATACCAAGGCAGAAAAAAATTATTGTGCGTTACTTTCCGATCCGCCCTCGTATTAACAAATTTCCCTTAATTAAAGTTCTCCATAATTCTCTGTCGTCTGTGTTACCACCAGATTTCCCCATTGAATTCTGAATGTTATTCTTCCAGGTAGTTGTTAGCCTTCCTTTTCTGCTCCTCCTTTTTTAATTTCCCATGCATAGACAACCTTTGGTAGTTTTCCATCCCACATTTTCCTTACGTGTCCATACAATTTTAGCGTTCTGTGCTCAGTCTCATTCATTATACTACTTTCTGCATTCAATACACTTCACATGAAATGACTTACTACCGGTAAATACTCAAAAATTGTTTCATGACTGATAGTTCTGTGTATATAGTTATTAGAAGCTTCAAATTGTCCCGCGCCGTAGCCGAGCGGTTAAGGTAGGAAGCCTTGGCGCAGAGCTACGGGACTTGCGCTGGTTCGAGTCTCCATGGGGGAAGAAATTTTCTCATGGTATTTCGGCCAGTATGGGACCGGTGCCCACCCAGCATCGTGAGGCAATTGGGTAGCTACAATAAGTAGCGGCTCCAGGTTGAGGAACCAGCTATAACGGCTGGGGGACTCGACATGCTAACCACATGTCACCCCTACACTGGCTGTTGATCATTTACCTCTGTGATTGACACATGTGGATGTGAACGGCCAGCAGTCGGCTGGTAAAAGGGCAACCGCTGAAAAGTGGAAAGATCCTCAATCGGAGAAGCTTCAAATTATTAAAATTAATTCACTCTATTTTAGGCTATAAATTAGAAACAAAAATATGTTTATAGAACATAAAATTAGCCTTTTTAAAGTTAATTGACGATTTAAACATGATTACAATATGTTATTGTGACAGTAACATTCAGTAAAGTAAGCTACTGTAATTCGTGTTAATATTTCCAATACATAAATAAATAAAATTTAGTTGGCAATAACAGACACATAAATGTATCGTATTCAATTCTGTTCAGAATATATATATCATCATCCGGTATCATGGCAGCTGCCGCCGTCTTCCGGAAACCAAACGCCATTCCTCTCTATCCATCCATTGATCTTCCTCCATTCCTCTGATATTCATAGCTGCTTGTACCCCTTCTATCCAAGTTTTCTTCGGTCTTCCTCTCTTCCTCTTTTCCATTGGGATCCATTCCATAACAATGTTTGGCAATTCTTGCTCTGGCATTCGTTTGACATGACCATACCACTGCAATATTTTCTTTTCTATGATGTCTATGATGTCCGGCTCCTCTTGTACACCCATATATACTGTGTGTATATATATATATATATATATATATATATATATATATATATATTAATTTAATAGCTAAAGTATAATTTTATATTATTTCATTAAAAAAGACATACTTGCTTATAAATTAGGTCATCAGCAGATCTCAATGTGAAATTATTGTTTGAAATTTCAGACATAAGCCACAAATTTTAGACTTTAAACAAATCTAATATAAAATAGCAATTAAGAAGTTTATTAATTAAAAAATAGATAAGTTATTAGTCATAATGTGGGGCACGCCGTAGCATAGTGGTTAAGGCACTGAGCTACAAGCCGGAGGGTCGAGGGTTCAAGTCCCGTTGGGGTCAGGATTTTTAAACTGACCCAAACCCTCTGGCAGCACTATGGCCCTGGGGTCGACTCAGCCTCTAACTGAAATGAGTACCAGACGCTTGTTCTGGGGGTAAAGGCGGCCGTCACGCAGGGCTGACAACCCGGCTGACATAAAGTGCCGATTGTCTAGAAAAAGTAGGAGCCCTAACCTCCTACTACCCCAAGGGCCTCCGGGTCTGTTGTGGGATCACTTTACTTACTTTACTTTACTTATTAGTCATGATGTAAATTTGTAATTAGGGTATATTGATATAAATGCACAAATAATACATTAATTTTTACCCAAATAAATAATCCATTAGCAATAAGTTTACACTCCTCACATAGCCTTCCCACGAATAGATATTATTATTTCTCTCTTTTTTCTATTTTATTTAGATTAATCTGTTTATTTCTATATACCTTCATTTTTCTCACGTTACAACCTGCCAGAACTCTGGACTACATACATACATACATATAGGATGAGTAATCGCCTCAATGCAGTGACCATTTCCGAGAAAACACGAATTTAAAGCAAGACCCACTATTCACGTATACATTAATACCAAATAAGCGGAATACGTTTTGGCCACATGATATTTGTGGATCATTTGACATACAGGTGCTAAAAAAGCTTCATCCAGGAAACTTGCCCAAAGGAGGAATTGAACTGGGGCCCGCTGCGCCTCAATAAAAGTCGTTACCTTCTTGAGCGGTTACAGTGGTTGAGAAATATTAATTCAATAAAATAATTGAAACTCATAGATATCTGGAAATGCGTGCTATTATGCATTACAGAGACTCTTGACTTCCCAACTCCTTTCAAAAAAACGTTAAACTGAAAATATATAAACTGTTATTCTACCAGTTATATTATATGGATGCGAAACATGGATTCTTACTTTAAGGGAGGAAAGAAGATTACGAGTATTTGAGAATAAAGTTCTTAGGACTAATGGTTATGCTCCTTGCCTCTGGTCCCGAGGGTCGCGGGTTCAAACCCGGCCGGAGTCGATGGATTTTTTAGGACGGAAAAATCCAAGGAGCAAGTCCTCCGGGATGGAATTTAAGCCGTGGGTCCCGAGTCTGAAAGATTTTCAGGCTCATAAAAAAATCCTTAAGCCTGAATGAAAAGGCCTCTAAGCAAAATTTACCGAAGTTTCCCGTCCTAGTACTACCTTGGTTTCCTAGATGTCAGTATGAGGCGGAACGCTGACCACGGACCACTCAAAAATGACATCTATACGAAAAGAAGTGTAACTAAATTAGTATGGTTCAAATTCTTCCCTGTAGGGGGAGAGCGCCTAAATCTCTGTAAAGGGAAAACATGGGCTTACAATACAATGGAAAAATGTTTGGACCAAAGAGAGATGAACGGAGAAGGCCACATAACAGTGAACTACATGGTCTATATAGGAATCCAGATACAATAAGAATAGTTAAGTCTCGTAGACTGAGATGGGCAGGACATGTGGCACGAATAGGGAATGAAATGCGTGCATGGAAGCTTTTTGTAGGAAAACCGGAAAGAAAACGCCCAGTTAATAGGCCGAGAATGAGGTGGAAGTATAAGATGGACCATGATTTGAGGGAAGTAGATTATACAGGGAATGATTGGAAAGCATTAGCTCAGGATAGGGATGTATGGAGAGCTTATGTACACTCGGCCATGAACCTACAGGTTCGATAGGGCAAGTGAGTTAGTTAGCTATTCATAGCTATCTAATACAGAATTATATTAGAATACTACACTTACTCCGTTCTTTCAAAGGTATGGGTTCATTTATTGTTTGCGTTATGCCTGTAATGCATATAGTAGAATGGTTATGACGTCACCATATAACTAATCCATACAAACTGGAGTTTTACTGTACAGCTCTATATCGATTCTATTAGAAAACCACAACACAGGAGGCTTTGGAGATAACAGAGGTCTTACGTATTGTCCTAAATCACTTTAAAAGCTTTCCCATTATCTTAAAATACAAAGTTTTCATGATCATCGTTCCATGTACATATATATGTATGATAACTTCATGTGTTAAGGTAACACATGTATATTCGGTCGGCGCGGCGTGCTCGCCCCTCATCTCATCTTCATTTATTTTAATGACGTGACCAAGAAACTACAAAACTGCAAGCATCGTCTTTACGCCGACGACTTACAGATTCACACACACTTTAGGCCTGACGTAATTAACGAATACATTGACAAAGTAAACACTGATCTCAGTATATTTATGGCCCAGACAATTCGGGCTAAAACTAAATGTAAACAAAACGCAAGCAATAACTATCGGACATCCAAGACTCTTAAACTCCATTAACAATAGAAATATGCCGTCTATCATGTTAGATAATGAACAAATTCCTCAACTAGACATTCTAAATTGGAAAAAAAAATCAGAAATACAATCATCAGACAACAAATGAAAGTCCGAAACTCAATATTAGATTTTGTGAGATACAGACAACTAGAACGGTATGGTCATATACGTAGGATGTCAGAGAAAAGATTACCCAGACAAGCTTTGGATTGGATCCCACCTGGGAAAGGAAAGAGAAGTCGACCTAGATTTAAATGGATGGATGGATGGTATAAGAAGAGGTATGACGGAGCTAGGTCTGCAAGAATTGTAATGTGAAGATAGAGAAGAATTGAGAAAGAAGAAAAAAGGTTAAAAAGCTTTGGGCACAGGAATATGTTTTATTACATTGTTAACCTCTTTATAAATAAATATATAATTTAGGTATACAGTATTATTTATGCAAGGAATAACACTCTTGCTTCACGCTTATTCCTAGAAGCTACATCTTAATCTCATATCACGACCATAATATTCGGTTGTATCTATTAGAGTATGCATTCATCAATTTTGTAAAATCATGTGTTGTAATTCAATTTTTAATCATATTATGTAATGGTGATTATGATGAAATAGAAATGAAATTCCAATCCAGCATTTGTCTAACGATTAAGGAAAACCAGAATGAAACCTCACTCAGATTGATTGCCAACAGGACTTGAACCCGGGATCTACCGAATATGAGTTTACAGTGTTACCGCCTGAATCAACTCAATTTATGTTTATTTTATCACATTTATCTTAATATATAAAAATTTCGTGTCACGTTGTTTGTCCGCGATGGAATCCTAAACTACTGAACCAATTTTAATAAAATTTTGCACACTGTGTGCAGTTTGATCCAACTTGAGACTTAGGGTAGTTTATAACAAAATTTATAGTCGCATTATTTTTTTATTGCAAATTATTTGTTTATTATTTAACAAAGGGTTATAACTATCTGTGAGTTCCATACGATTCTAACAGATGGCGGTGTAAGGTATCTGTGAGTTACATACGTATCTAACAGATGACGGTGTAAGGTAATTTGGTAAGGTAATTGGTTTATTATTTAACAAAGGGAGATCCAGTTGGCTGTGCTCTTTGTTGCAACCGCGATATTCAATTGAATTACAAATATTGATTATTTCATAATTTAAGTGTGTTCAGTGTTTATTTTATTTTCAATATTATTAATTTCGTGTGTATCAGTTTTAAGTAATCTGCCTCAAAGACAGCAACTTAATTAAAATTTTTAACGTATACCTTGGCCACAGCAACGCATATCTTTATATAACTTTAGGACTTTGGTATCTATACTTCCTGGTCATGTGCACCTCATTATCGTATTTTTTCACAATCTTTACAATCAATTTGATAAATCCCTGATTTGTTGCCTTCCACAATCTTTTCATTTTTGTTGCTTTTAATTAAACTTTTCAGTCTGTAATCATTTTTCGGTTCTAATTTAATGTTAAATTTGCTGAAAAAAGTTCGAAACTTATTAAATACTAAAGGATGGTTGTAAATTTTGTGAATTTTTAACAATGTATTTATCTGTCTGAAGAGAACTTTAATTTTTCACATTTTGTTTTTTTTATTTAGTATTTAATAAAACTTTGAGGAGCACCCTTAAATTTTTTATAAAATTATAGCAGTGCCTATCTTAAATATGCAAGTGAGAATTGGACTCTTAACTGTTCAGACAGAAGAAAAATAGAAACTGCAGAAATTAAGTTCTTACTTTCAATAGCAGGCGTGGCAATTTTGGACAGAAAGAGAAATGAAGATATTACGAAAGACTTAAATATTTTTAATTTAACAAATGTAATTGACAACATGAGAAACAACTGGTATGAACATGTTAAAAGAATCCCTAAAGATAGAATCCCTCAACTGTTATTAAGGTACAAACCAACAGGGCATAGAAGTGCTGGACGCCCATTTACTACATGGGAGGATTCATTAAATCCCACTTGATGTGAAAACAGGTTAAAGGACCTAATTTCATGAAGTAGAAGAAGTCTTTAATAAGTTTAAAAGAAAATCAGCAAATTTAACATTAAATTGGCACCTAAAAATGATTACAGCCTGAATAAATTTATTGAAAACAAAAGAATGAAAAAATGAGGAAGACAACAAATCAGGGATTTATCAAATTAATACAATATATCGTTCTGAATTTTTAATGTTTTTCTTCTTGCGGGAAATTAAAAAAAAATTGAATAGGTTTAGCAAAAGGTAACTACTTATGGAAGACAAAAACTCTTAACATACATCGTCATACAACTATATAGAAAAAAAATACACCTGGATTTGAATCCCAGTTCAAGAACAATTTTTTCGTTTTAGTTGCATCGATTACACTGGTCAACATGATTTTTGTCTGATGAGTACAAATAGTTGTACTTAATGCAGTTTTGTATCGTGTTTTCAAATATGTATTCGGAATTTCTCCATCACTCACAGCTTTTTTTATTTCAATTTCAATTAATGGGATTAAATAATTATTTTTAATAAACGTTTTTCGTCCATTTGTCCATTGTAAAATACCAAATGAGCTATCACAAATTGTTTCAGCTGTGTAAAAGAGATATCAAGGCAAATGGAATCCTAATATGCTGGCCGATTATTATTGGACCATTAAGAGGGATGCTCCACAGGCGAAATATAGCAGAAAATCGTGATTTCTTACTTTCTAGGTGAGTCCAAATGTTCGAATATTGTGTAGTTACGAATGTAGAAAATATTAAAGTGTTTGAAATTATAAATTCCTGTCTCTCGGAAACCTTGCGTAATGGAGAAAACCTGATATCATATTTGAATTCAGGAGAAAAAATACTATCAGAATCATATATTTTTCTTTCTGAGACAAAAACAAGTTTATTTTTCGTTGCTCAGTGTTATTCGATACTAGTAAAATTCATGGTGATTTTCCGTTGAGGTATTAGTTCATAGTAATATAATGTACGGTTAAAAACTATAATATAGTTACCTTGTAGGTCCATCTCCTCAACTTAAGTTCTTTTAAAACTCTGTAGGCCTTTCGGGACTAGTCCTATCATCAGCAGAATGCATTAAGTCCGTTCTTGTTGACCCTTGTTGAAGCATTGACTTGGTTGTGAGAACTTAAGTTGAGGAGACGGACCTACAAGGTAACTATATTATAGTTAATTGAGATATAACAAAATTGTAGATTAAGGATATATGTGTTAACAATAAGAAGAATCTCAATATGGTCTTTGTTTTCGATCTTTAATCATGTTATATAATAAGTAGGTCTGATAAGTTGAATAGTCTGATAGTGCACTTAATGTCTGCAGGGACGGGGGGAGGGGGGTATGAGCATGCGGTGTGTGGGTGTATGTGTGTGTGCTTTTTTTTTCTAATTTGTTTTCTAGCATTTTTTTTTAATATTAATGTACGGAATGTGGATGAATGTAGATATGTATTATTTTGATTTAGTGCAGACATAGATTTTACTTATATGTAGCCTGTTGTTGTTTTTTGATACAGGTGTATTTGTAGGTATTTGTTTATATTATTAGTTTTATTTTTTTATTCATGGAAAAATAATGCACGTACGGCCAAGCAGGCCCGTGCGCAATGTAAATGCATATGTATTTTCTTTATTCTGAAAAAAAGGCAATAAATTCCATATTCTATTCTATTCAATCTCAATATGGTCTTTGTTTTCGATCTTTAATCATGTTATATAATAAGTTTTTAACCGTACATTATATCAGTGTTATTGCATGTGGATGGCAAGACCGAGTATATTATACGTTATGATAACCAAAATGCAGGATAACGATCTATTTGAAAAGTGTGATAAATGTAATCGAGTTGTAAAGTTTTATTGATATATATATATATATATATTTTAAAAACTTAACTGTTTATGTAATAGCAGTAAATTTTTGTTTAAAAATGGGAAATATGAACAGTATTTTGTAATGGCAGGGTTTTCAAATACTAACTTCTTATATGTTTGAAACTAATATTAAGACTTTTTTCTCTGATTTCAGGTAAGTGTCAAGAATCACTACATATCCGATTTGTTGTAAAATGTAAGTTTATTTATATTTTTAATATTTCATAATTTGCTTTGTTCATATTAATAAGATTGCCTAAATTGTGTAGATAAACGTACGGTTTATTAAGAAAAGAGGCAGTATTTTTATTTTACTATTCATTCGCTCAAAAAAAAAACAAAAACAGAAGGTAAAGTTAATATCATTATTTATTCTAAAACGTTAAACTTGCCTCAGCATTATCTGAAAACCAACGGACTTGAATGTACCTCATAACTATTAGGGGGCAATGTTGTGTAATAAAAATGTTCCCTTGGAACTCAAACTAAACAGCGTATAAAATTAAATAACACGCAAAAGACAAAACATTGTGAATTTGTTTTGATATTGTATTAAAATAGCTTTACATAGAATTAAAATAGCGTCCACCGCTGTGGTCTCGGGGTAGCGTGCTGCCTTGTCACGCAGCAGGCCCGTCGGGAGTTTTTTTGGGTGAGGTTTTTACCGGGGTTTTTCCTCCTCACCTGTAAGACAAATGTCAGGAAAACTTTAAGGCCCAAACGGTCCCCGAAATCATACGGCCATCGCAATCATCATCATTCATATTTATCTTAGGTTAAGCTTAGGATTTGGGAATATAATGGTACTGTACATCAACTATATGTAGACTTCAAAAAAGCATATGATTCAATTAAGAGGGAGAGGTTATATAGTATCCTGCTGGAGTTCGGAATTCCTAAAAAGTTAATTAGACTTATACGGATGTGTCTGAATGGCACAAAGATTAGGGTGCGTGTAGGCAAACAATTTTCGGACACTTTTGAAATCCAGAATGGGTTGAAGCAAGGAGATGCACTATCTCCTCTACTATTTAATTTTGTACTAGAGCATGCCATTAAATCTTTAGAGAATGAGGAAGGCTTACAACTCAATGGTATTAATAAGCTGTTAGTTTATGCTGATGATGTAGTATTATTGGCCGATAGCGAGGAGATACTAAAGGACAACACGCACACACTATTGAGTAACACTAAGAAATTAGGACTGGAAGTAAATATCAATAAAACTAAATATATGGTCACACATAGAAATTCATTATATAATGGAAATGGACAGCTAATGACAAATGAGGGAAATTTTGAGGAATTGGCTGAATTCAAATACCTAGGAACAATAATCACAAATAGGAATGAGATGCACAAAGAAATTAAACATAGGCTCAATTCTGGAAATGCGTGCTATTATGCATTGCAGAGACTCTTGATGTCCCAACTCGTTTCAAAAAACGTTAAACTGAAAATATATAAAACTATTATTCTACCAGTTACATTATATGAGTGCGAAACATGGACTCTTACTTTAAGGGAGGAAAGGAGATTACAAGTATTTGAGAATAAAGTACTTAGGAAAATTTTTGGACCAAAGAGAGATGAACATACAGGTGAATGGAGAAGACTACATAACAATGAACTACATGGTTTTTATAGGAAGCCAGATATAATAAGAACTGTTAAGTCTCGTAGACTGCGATGGGCAGGACATGTTGCACGTATGGGGAGTGAAAGACTTCCATGGAGGCTTCTTGTAGGAAAGCCAGAAGGAAAACGCCCAGTTGGTAGACCAAGAATGAGGTGGGAGAATAACATTAACTATGATTTGAGGGAAGTAGATTATACAGGGAATGATTGGAAAGCATTAGCTCAGGATAGGGATATATGGAGAGCTTATGTGCGCGCGGCCATGAACCTACGGGTTCGATAGTGCCAGTGAGTAAGTAAGTAAGTAAGCTTAGGATTAGGGACTCTCCTGGCGCACCATTATCATCATCGCCCATCATATTATGGGGCAAAGTAACCCCGCCTTCCAGGCGCCCCAAACTCAGAATTGGGTTACGAGTACGCCATGCCAGGAGAGAAACCAGGAATGTCAAAAGACTAACCTGGGGCATTTGAAAAAAAAAGTAAATAAAAAAATAAAATAGCTTCGTTAGACTAGACTAGATTACGAGATGTCGATAACGAGATGTGCTGCCTTATCCTGTTCAGACGACCTGACACTGAATAACTTTGTAATTATCGATAAAAGGTTCAGTAACATAACTCTCACATATTCAGCAGGACTGGTATTCGGCCGGAATTTGATGTAGATTGGAATGAAATAAGGTGTTACCACCTCATAACAGAGCATAGGTAAATGCTCTGTTGGCGAGCCTAGCTCAAGCGATTCAATACAGAATGACCCACAATGCTGCAGCTGTGGGCAAACTCTTATTTCATGTAGTTGGGTTCATCATAACAGGAGGCTGGTAAATAAGTTCCAGTGGACTGCACGTTGCTACATCATATGTCCTATACCTAATCCGCTCTTAGAGTGATCCTAACATAAACAAACGCCAATTGTATCCTTCCGCCATTCGCGCACATTTACTATCGCATTGACAGAGAGCTCGTGTGAAGTATATAAGACTTGTTACTGTCGAATGGGGTAGCTTACAAGATAGTTTCTGATATTTTTCACGTGTGAACGTGTGAAATACATTTAAAAGAACTGTTATTTGACCACTAGTCAAAGTTTGCCAGACTTGTGTTTAAAAAAATTAGATGGCGAAACAACAATGCCTGCAGTCACTTTGTTGCAACAGAATTGACTGAAGCGTGGCTCAAAACATCATCCATATCAAATGAACTATTTTAATTTGTAATTATTGATTAGAATATTTTAGAATATTTTCTATGTTTTGAATATTATTATTTTCATTCACAAAGAATAAAAAGTATATTCAGAGGGGTATTTTTAATTTAATGAAGGGAACTACTTTTTCGCATACTTACTGCTTCTACATCTAATGTCGATGTCATAACCAATGAATAGCGAGCAGGTGATGCGGTGTTGTTTTGATGAGGATCACCTTTACTTTGCGCTCAGTTGGATTGTGGATGAATCATGTTTGTGTTTTGATTACTTGTGGTCGCAATATATGCTATTTGTGCTGGGTTTTGGAACCCTGCGATCCTCGTGTATAGTGGGGCTGAAAAAATATTTTTAGAAATTTAGGAAAAACTGCACTTAAACTAGCGTGAAATATTTTCAAATTCCTATAGAACAACAGTGCGCATGCGCCAGAGTTTATAGAGCCAGCGATAACCCACAATCGAACCACTTATCGATTATCATCCTTGTATCCGTCGCTATGAAATTTAAATGACCAATATTTGCAATAAATCTCCAAATCTATGTTTAAAAAATATATTAATAACATTAAAATTACCAAACGTTTATTAAAAATGGGTGTACACTTACTTATCACTCCTTAACGCTGATCCAACCAGCGATAAGCCAAAACAGCGATAGAAAAATCATAGACTAAGTAATATACTCTGTGGAGAAAATAGCAATTAGCATCACAATATTGTCTAACAGTGTCATAATATTGTGATTTGCATATTTAAATAAATACTTCAAAATTGTCTAATAATGTTATGAAAATTGTTTGAAAAAGTTTAAAATATTAAATAATGTTAGTAAATACAGAAGAAGAGCTATAGTTTACAACAATATAACTTAAAAATCAAGCACTAGTAGAAGTGCAGTTGAGCCGAAATTTATTCTATGTGATGTGGACTTTTTTTGTGTTAAGGAGCAAGGATACTCGAGGCTTCACAGCCACCCAGCAACATGCTGCGAATCTCAGCTTTGTAGAGTGTAAGCTGATTCCATTAGGCAGTATAGGCAACTTAAAAAATGGATATAGTATCGCTATTGCATCTCATTTTATTCATGAGGTGTTGGATATGAATTTTGAACTTAAGCTTAGAATCTATATGGACTCCAAGATACTTGAGTAAAAGCTCAAGACGTAATTGTTGAATTCCCACCTTGAGTTTTTTTTATTATATCCAAAAGAAGAAACCCTTTTTTTATAAGATGAAAGTTAAAAATTAAAATGTACCTGTTGGCAAGTGCCGTCGTCCTCAACTTTGTTAAAGTGGTGTATATAAAATCAACTGGAGGCCTTTCGGAAGTTAACTTCCATCATCAGCAGGTTGAGCTTCTGCTACTAGTTGTTGTTTACGATTATGTATACGTACTCCGAGTGCTTCTAGCATAACATTGTGAGGTCTGGTTCAAGTGATTAATTCTTAAGCCAACCTTTCTTTTTATATTGAAATGATATGGCGCGGCTATCCCAGAGGCACTGGAAGCAACATAAATTGGTATAGCCCTGTTGTAGCCCAAGTAGTATGCCTATGATTTTCAGATCTCTGGAAATATGCATTTAATATTGTCATAGTTCAATCGCAATAACAATTGTTTCATGTTTACATATGTTTCTTTCATGTAAGGTGCATACCCAATCGGAATCGATGGTAACACGTTGCCATTATGCAGTAGCGCACACTTGAGACTTATTTTGGAGGAGTCGATGAACAACCTCCAGTCAACACTTTTATAGTTAATGCCCATAACTGCCATTAGTCCCAAGAGAGAGTAATGCATTGGCTTTTCGCTTTATTTTTTTAAACGTGGATGCATTGTAGAACAAGTTACATATAGTAATACGCTCTTCTGCGCCGAGACATAGGGGTAATGACGTCATCACTTTGACCTTACTTTTGCACATAGAAGATTTACATTTTGCACACACATTGCATGCACCTCTTTGTATGTTTCAGTTGATTTCGAGATCTGTGCGTTAACGCAGGAGAGTGCAGGGGGCCCGAACATAAAAACAAGGGATTTTCAGAAAAAATCCCAATTTCCCTCAATTTTTCCTCGCCTCGGGTACATGATAGGGGCATATGAATCCATCCATAGTAATTCTGCCCGAGGGCAGGTCCTTCACTGCAATCATAGCATTTTCATGCTATGCTTGCAGCTTTACTAGGGAAATGTAGGTGTGGTAGCTTCCCGTTGCTTTCCACACCGGTGAAGGATGATGATGATGATGATAATGAATAATGATAAGGATGATGACCATATGATTTCGGGGACCGTTTGGGCCTTATAGTTTTCCTGACATTTGTCTTACAGGTGAGGAAAAACCCCGATAAAAACCGCACCCAGAAAAACTGCCCCGACCGGGGATCGAACCCGGCTGCGTGACAAGGCAGCACGCTACCTCGAGACCACAGTGGTGGACATGGCATATGAATAGTACCGTTTAAAGACTGTTCATTTCTGAAGAGAATGAGGTTTGAAGCAATATCCTAGGATAAATAGTGATGTTGCTGTAACTGCTTACCTGAAATTAACCTAAACAAGATTATAATTTAAAAGGGTTTAATGCATCCCCTTTAACTTGGAAATGAGAGCTAAATCGAGCTATTCACTGTCGTTTTCATAATAAGTGTGGTCAATATACTTACGAAACATTTACCTCATTCCAGTTATGTTTTCACTGTTGGCTAGCGTTATGTACTCTTTGATTTTCCACTTTATATAAGATAGAGGACACAACTCACCGTGAGTTTGACATCAAATCGTCTGAGATTTTGTGACCATGATTGCTTGAGTCTTGTTCACAATACTTTGTTTTGTTCCATAGACGAAAGTAGGAATTGATAAAGTCGAGGGAAGTTTGTAGGAAATGGTTGCTCTAAGGAAAGGATGGATAGGTGGTCTGGTAATACAGATAGGTATCATATGTATGAATATGTTGAAAGGAAGGAAATTCTGGCACATATAATGTGTGTAGGAGGTGTGAGAGAATTGCACCCTGTGAAACTCGCGCCAAGATAGGATTTATACCCAGTAATCAACATTTCGATTAGTGAAATATTTCAATAAGAGTTTAATCAAAGGAACTAAATGCTGAATGTTATTAATTTACATTTATCCAAGTCGTGTCGAAAGTTTTTTTCAATGTCAAGAAATCCAGGCATTGTACTTCTCTAAGAGTTGAAGCCCGAGATTATCAATCCAACTAGCTGTTTAGGAGTGCTATGCCAAATCGATGATTAGATAAAAAAAAATCTTTCGTTTAGACTTCAGTTTTTAAACGAGCCAAAAGGAGTTTCTCTAGTATTTTGCTCAGCATTGGTAGAAGACAGATTGCTCTCCGATATCTGGGTTGGATGGATCTTTGCCTTGTTTAGGAATAATAATTACTTTGTCTTTTTTTCACACTTCAGGGAAGTAATAGAATTTATAGCAAAGTTTCACTATTTTGAAGGAGCAGGTTAAGGGCTATATAGTCCGAGATCTGGCTGCAAGATTACTACGTTCATCGATATATGAACAAAAGCAATTTTTTTTCATAAAATTGTGAATGACTGAATACATTTTTGCCAAGTTGCCTATTAAAATTCGGCCGCCAGTATGTTTAATTAAAATATAATTAATTAATTTATTCGAAATAATTTGATTCAATTGTTATTAACATAAATTATAATCCAATTCGTAGAAATCAATCTATAGACCTTGAAAACTTTTGGTTGTCATTGACCACTTGGCCGTAAACCTCCTCGCGGCTCCAACAGGCTGTGACACCAATCAGTAATAAAATGGTGGTAAGTACGTATTTATTGTTTTATATTGTTCCCTCGCAGCGGGAAGTAAAACCACTGCCCTTTATGTATACTACGTACAATGTATATACAAAAATATATCCAAAAGGTAGTGTTAATATACATTATACGAAACAAATCACAGCAATTTTAAATGAACTGAACTTTATTTGAAACAATATAAAACAATAAATACGTACTTGCCGCTATTTACTGATTGATGGCATAGCCTGTTGGAGCCGCGAGTAGTTTTACAGCCAAGTGTGCAATGGCAACCAAAACTTTTCAAGCTCTATACATCGATTTCTGCGAACTGGATTATAATTTATTTTAATAATAAGTGAATCAAATTATTTCGAATAAATACATTAATTATATTTTAATTAAACATACTGGCGGCCGAATTTTAATAGGCAACTTGGCAAAAATGTATTCAGTCATTCACAATTTTATGAAAAAAATTGATTTTGTTCATACACTCGATGAACGTAGTAATCTTGCAGCCGGATCTTGAACTAATATGTTTATGAGAAACCAGATGTAATAAAAACGGCTCCTAGATTGCGATGGATATGTCACATGGTACGAATGGGGAACGAAAGAGATAGGCTACATGAGAACTTTCTTTAGAAAAACCAGAAAGATAGGCCCAAGAATGAGGCGGAAGAATACCATTAACTATGATTTGAATGAGGGAAATAACATAGGGTGTTATTGAAAAATATTTTCTCGGGATAGGGATGTATGGAGAGTTATGTCTGCGCCACCATAAATCTTTGGGCCAATGAGTGAGTTTGTTAAGATATCTATTTAATGTATCGTATTACAATTTAAGCTTGCATTTTTCTATATTCGAACACGGTATCTGATTTGTCACTAAGATATTTTATCCAAACCAGTTCAATTCTAGAATCTATTTATACTTACTTACTCACTGACACTATCGAACCCGTAGGTTCATGGCCGTGCTCTCCATATACCTATATCCTGAGGTAATGTTTTCCAATCATTCCCTGTATAATCTACTTCCCTCAAATCATAGTTAATGTTATTCTCCCACCTCATTCTTTGTCTACGAACTGGGCGTTTTTCTTCTGGCTTTCCTTCAAGAAGCTTCCATGCACGTCTTTCATTCCCCATTCGTGCCGCATGTCCTGCACATCGCAGTCTACGAGACTTAACTGTTCTTATTATATCTGGCTTCCTATAAAGACCATGTAGTTCATTGTTACGAAGTCTTCTCCATTCACCTGTCTGTTCACCTCTCTTTGGTCCAAAACTTTTTTCCTAAGAACTTTATTCTCAAATACTCGTAATCTCCTTTCCTCCCTTAAAGTAAGAGTCAATGTTTCGCATCCATATAATATAACTGGTAGAATAATAGTTTTATATATTTTCAGTTTAACGTTTTTTGAAGGGAGTTGGGACATCAATAGTCTCTGCAATGCATAATAGCAAATAGCTTTAGCAATATATTGTTTGCACGAAAAGTTTAGTCTTTCCCCTGTGATAGAGAGAACAGTGCAAAATAGAAGTCAAAGAACTTTGAAATTATCTATGCAGAAGAACTTTTTCAGCAGAGTAGCGTTAATTTGCTGGATGTATGGAGATGATGTACTGCTTGTATTGTAGTATTTGTGCTGTGACGCATAACATTAATTGTGTCATACAAATGTAAATCATCCCGTGCCCTGTATCATGATCAGCTGTCTCTTACAGGAGGTTTGCAAATTTCAACACTATCTGTCACTCTCTCATATTTCAATTATTATTATTATATTTATTATTATTTTAGGCCTATAATATTATTACACTAACTCACTGTCACTATCGAACCCGTAGGTTCATGGCCGCGCGGACATAAGCTGTCCATACATCCCTAATCTGAGCTAATGTTTTCCAATCATCCCCTGTATAATCTACTTCCCTGAAATCATAGTTAATGTTATTCTCCCACCTCATTCTTGGCCTACCAATAGGGCGTTTTCCTTCCGGGTTTCCTACAAAAAGCTTCCATGCATGTCTACCACTCCCCATTCGTGCCACATGTCTTGCCCATCGCAGTCTACGAGACTTAACTGTTCTTATTATATCTGGCTTCCTATAAAGACCATGTAGTTCACTGTTATGTAGTCTTCTCCATTCACCTGTCTTTTCATCTCTCTTTGGTCCAAAAATTTGCCTAAGAAATTTATTCTCAAATACTCGTAATCTCATTTCCTCCCTTAAAGTAAGAGTCCATGTTTCGCATCCATATAATATAACTAGTAGAATAATAGTTCTATATATTTTCAATTTAACGTTTTTTGAAAGGAGTTGGGATATCAAGAGTCTCTGTAATGCATAATAGCATGCATTTCCACAATTGAGCCTATGTTTAATTTCTTTGTGCATCTCATTCCTATTTGTGATATTGTTGCTAGGTATTTGAATTCAGCCACTTCTTCAAAATTTCCCTCATTTGTCATTAGCTGTCCATTTCCATTATATAATGACCATATATTTAGTTGATATTTACTTCCAAACCCAATTATAATTATTTTATTATTTTTATTATTATTATTATTATTATTATTATTATTATTATTATTATTATTATTATTATTATTACTTGACTAGAAAATTAATAGAATAATATAATAAATCCTGATTAATCCTGAACATGAAGAAAACAAAATATTTATCAATTGGTGAACCAGAACGCAATTTTATTTGGGAGACTGGAGAAACAATAACATTTTGTAGCGGAATCACTTATTTAGGAATTAAAATAAATAAAAATGGACGTTATGAAGAGGAAACAAGAAATAGAAATGATAAAGGAAAATTTGCAATTGCTTGTCAATGGAATATTGTGGGTTAAAAATATAAGTAATAAAAATAAAATTAATTTATATCATACAATTGTTAAAAGTATAATTACTTATGGAGCAGAACTTTGGCCATTAACAACAAAAAACAAATAAGTATCTTTTGGCAACCAAAATGGGTTTTATACGAAGGACAGCAAGAATTTAATGAAGAGAAAAAATTAGAAACTCAGTTATAAGGAAGAAAATGAAGATTGAAGAAACTATTTTAGATTATATTAAAACTCAACAATTAATATGGTATGTGGAAACCTGAAGGAAGGCGAGACAGAAGAAGACCTAAAACTCCCTGTAGTCAGGGAATATATTTATACATGAAGGAGAAGCATCTACAACCAGGAGATTGGATGGACCGACAAAATTGGCTATTAGGAATCGGATGATGTCAAAGACTTTAATCAATCGATGATCTATCTATCTATGATTACTTTCAATTTTGTGCATTATTAAATCACCGGTTAAAATTACTTACTTACTTACTCACTGGCACTATCGAACCCGTAGGTTCATGGCCGCGCGGACATAAGCTCTCCATACATCCCTATCCTCAGCCAATGCTTTCCAATCATTCCCTGTATAATCTACTTCCCTCAAATCATAGTTAATGTTGTTCTCCCACCTCATTCTTGGTCTACCAACTGGGCGTTTTCCTTCTGGCTTTCCTACAAGAAGTTTCCATGCATGTCTTTCATTCCCCATACACGCAACATGTCCTGCCCATCGCAATCTACGAGACTTAACTGTTCTTATTATATCTGGCTTCCTATAAAGATCATGTAGTTCATTGTTATGTAGCCTTCTCCATTCACCTGTCTGTTCATCTCTCTTTGGTCCAAAAATCCTCCTAAGAACCTTATTCTCAAATACTCTTAATCTCCTTTCCTCCCTTAAAGTAAGAGTCCATGTTTTTACAATTATTAAAATAAAACCAGCTATACGAAAAAGAAAGTCCTATAATAGTTTTATATTTGGCGTTCAGTAATTTCAAGTTCAAATGTTGACACTGCATGAATGAGCTGTAATAATTTTAGATTTATTTGTATTTAAAATTGTATGTATTTACTTTTAAGGTTAGGTTCATCAGACATCACTGTAATATTCAGAAAAAGTCACCAACATTTGAACAAACCATGGATAACTAATTTGTTATTTTACAGTAAACAATCGTAAATCTCTTTATTCAGATTGAATGATTCTACAGTATAAAAGTGAAAAATCTCAATATAGAAATTAAACAGACTACTTAACTCATGCCCCAAATGAGAGTCAATGACCAATCACGTTTCAATGAATTTTGTTTTACAACCAATGACAGTCGTGTTTCACCTCGCTATTTATCGAATTCTGTTTACCAAAATAAAGAAAGCTACTCCTTTTTAATAATCTGAACTGGTCAGAGCATTATTTTGCAGTGACTGACTCTCCAACAAATACGTTGAATGTTGCAAATTAATGAACAGATTCCTTCGAACTACACATTTGATAATTGTGTGTTCAATAATTCTGTTTTTAAATAATGATTTTACTGAGTTGTTTCCTAAAAAAATTAATAACCTATAATGTTGGTTAGAATGTACAGTTTGATGTGTTTCATTTTTCTCCACTGGGATGCATACTTAGAATATTGCGATCCTATTTAGCAATAAATAATAAGATCAAGTTGCAGTGAATAAACATAGCCACACATTTCTGATTTGTGTTCAAGCATCGCCGTTTACTTTAAATATATAAATATTTTTAAATTCCGGTAACTATATTTAAATAGAGATTCTTGAGTAAACAGCTTAATTTTATTCGTTAAATAGTCCTAACAAATGCTATTCTTGATTTCCAAATCCTTTAGATAAATTGGAAATCACTCGTGGCATTACTTATAACATATTTACTTACAAATTATTTTATAATACTTTGGAAGTTAGTTAAAGTTGGACCAGTTTACAGCGACAGGCACTGGATGAAAAATTGTGAAAAAATATGATAGGCTGTAACAAATTATTATATGATATATAAATACATTTATTTTAAAAATAATATTTTATAATAAAACATTAGAAAATTAGAAAATATTTTAACCCTCTCTTGTGTTTATTTTTATTGTTCAATTAATGTTGATCATCACACAACTCGATAATCTTTTTTCAGTTGTGGAAGGAGTAGTTTGTGACTGCTCCACTTATAGAATCTAAAAAACAAAAGTTTTCTTTTTGATCATTTGAGCTACTTCGTTTTTATCTTTCACACGTATTTTTAGCACGTTATTAAATAAGATTCTGACTACAAAATTATACTAAATTTAACTTTTTTTTTATATTTACATATATATGTTACAACCCGTGTTTCACCAATGGTATATCACGGGATATTTACAGTTTTACAATTGTTCAATTATTGTTCTAGTTGTTCTTGTAGTTGACGGAAGATCCTCGTAAGAAATTCTGCAACGTTGACTGTGTTAAAGTGGAACTTCAGAATATTTGGCGGAGTAGCAATTTGTAGTATAGCTGGTCGATCTCTGGAGAACATGTTGCATTCAGTCATCAGATGGTGGGCCGCCTGCAGTGATTTTTCTGGGCAGTTGCAATAAGGTGAAGCAGTTTTGTTCATTTTGTGTAGGTAGGATTTAAATAGTCCATGGTTGGTGAGAAATTGTGTGGTTATATAGTTAGGCCATAGGGATAGGGACAGTCTATAGGGTATGTTGGGATGAATATTTTGGTATGGAAGGCGTCATTTGATTTGGTGTAAATTAAATTCCAGATTGTTTCATAGTATTCTTTTAATAACTGCTTGCCTCGTGTTATAGGGATGGAGTTATAGTCGATGTATTTTTGTAGCTAGCGGCTATTTTAGCCAGATAGTCAGCTCTCTCATTCCCTCGAAGACCTGCGTGACCTTTAACCCAGTGGAGGTCAATATTTCTCGTCTTTTTGAGTACGATTAGCTTTTCTCTGGTTGGATCGCCAAAGGGTTGGTTGATTTTCTATTGGCTATGGCTAGAAGAGCGGCTTGTGAATCTACGTGGATAGCATATGTTGAAGTTACATCTTTTTGTAGTTCAATCCATTCAACTGCCATTTGAATTCCAAGGAGTTCTGCCTGGAAGACTGAGCATTCTATGTCAAGTCTTTTCATATTGGTAAATACCTCCTTTGAGTTTTTCTCGGCTGCCATACCTGCTCCCACATGCTTAGCCGTTTTGGACCCATCCGTGAATATTAAGTAGTCGGCACTCCCTACAGTTCCAGTTGAATCTATTTCTATATAGCTATCTTTGGGATGAATTCCTTTTATTAGTGTTGGCATTTCAGTTCGTTTCAGTAGAGGGATTATAGCATTGGTGGCTTGGCCTCTGGATGTTGCTTTAATGTCGTTGTGTAGGAGTACTGTTGGATCCATGGGCATGACGCATGCTAGAGCTTGGAGAGCATTGTATGAAACTGTTCTGTATGCTTTTGTTGCGAAAAGAAGAAAATGTCTTTGTATTTGATTCAATTTGGTTTTAGCCCGTTTGGAGATTTGTGGGCTCCAGGAATCTGCAGCATACAGTATCATAGGCACAATGGCTTGATGATAGATTGTCATAAGATGATGGAAGGACATGTACATGGTAATATAACTTCCTCATTAAATAGTTTTATATGATTTGCTGTTCTCAATCCACATGATTTCTGGTATTGTATTTATTAACTTTACTTCGATTTATCCTCAAACGCTCCACACGTAGCAGTTCTTAACTACTCTGTAAGTCCTAATCGTTTAGTCCGGTTATTAAAAAAGACTTAAATATTTTTAATTTAACAAATAGAATTGACAACATGAGTAACAACTGGTATGAACATATTAAAAGAATGCCTACAGATAGAATCTCCCAGCTGTTATTAAGGTATTAATACAAACCAATATGACATACTAGAAGTGTTGGACGCCTATTTACTAGATGGGAAGATTAATTAAATCCCACTTGATATGAAAACAGGCCAAAAGGCCTAATTTTGTGAAGTAGAAGAAGAAGAAGACATCGATTTATTTAGTATTAATATTCTCCTATCCGTGCATCACATTTTTGCATTTCTTTTGGCAGTTGGATATATTCATCTAAATCTGCCTGCATGATTTTAATAAATAGCAACAATACATCTTAGAATATATTCATGTAAAATAATGTAGTAGGTGTTAGACAAGGTTATTAAAATGTCATAAATACGTAGGTTTAATTAAGTGCAATATTCTAGACTAACATTTATCTAGGAGGGGATGAAATGCAATATGATCCACAGCGACCTATATGTTATGTTGCAGCATATTTCTAGAAAACACTTTTGTTATTTTATTTCGGACTCTCTTTCAAAATAGGCTCAACCTTGGAACCCGCGAGTGCATCGACAAATTCCATCAATTACCCAAAAGGAACTTCATAGCCGCCCGTACAGTGCCGCATTTGTCGTTCCAGGCATGCATAGATAGATAGATAGAAAACCTGGAATAATATCAACCAACGCATATAACTGATAGTCCATGAGAGCGAGATCTAAGAATAGTGAAAACTACTAACGTTCGATCGAATTCATAATTTTCTAGGTCACGGAGGCCATTGGTGGCAGTCCCGGTGATATATAAAAACAAATTTACCCCTAGCACTCCTAAGAGGAATGATGGAATGCGAAGGAGTGAAAAAAATTGATCGATATTAGTGTCAAATCCATATTTAAGTGTCATTAAGCTGATTGGTGACAGTCCAGATGACATTTAAATCCGCGTTTGATCCCAGCACCCCTAAACCATTCATGATATTATATATTATTGTAAAGAAAATTAATAAATACATATTGGATACTTACTTACTTACTCACTGGCACTATCGAACCCGTAGGTTCATGGTCGCGCGGACATACGCTGTCCATACATCCCTATCCTGAGCTAATGTTTTCCAATCATCCCCTGTATAATCTACTTCCCTCAATTCATAGTTAATGTTATTCTCCCACCTCATTCTTGGTCTACCAACTGGGCGTTTTCCCTCTGGCTTTCCTACAAGAAGCTTCCATGCAAGTCTTTCATTCCCCATACGTGCAACATGTCCTGCCCATCGCAGTCTACGAGACTTGATTGTTCTTATTATATCTGGCTTCCTTTAAAAACTTAGTAGTTCATTGTTATGTAGTCTTCTCCATTCACCTGTCTGTTCATCTCTCTTTGGTCCAAAAGTTTTCCTAAGTACTTTATTCTCAAATACTTATAAACTCCTTTCCTCCCTTAAAGTAAGAGTCCATGTTTCGCACCCATATAATATAACTGGTAGAATAATAGTTTTATATATTTTCAGCTTAGCGTTTTTTGAAAGGAGTTGGAACATCAAGAGTCCCTACAATGCATAACAGCACGCATTTCCAGAATTGAGCCTATGTTTAATTTCTTTGTGCATCTCATTCCTATTTGTGATTATCGTTCCAAGGTATTTGAATTCAGTCACTTCCTCAAAATTTCCCTCATTTGTCATTAGCTGTCCATTTCCATTATTTAATGAATTTCTACGTGTGACCATATATTTAGTTTTATTGATATTTACTTCCAGTCCTAATTTCTTAGTGTTATTCAATAGTGTGTGCGTGTTGTCCTTTAGTATATCCTCGCTATCGGCCAATAGAACTACATCATCAGCATAAACTAACAGCTTATTAATACCATTGAGTTGTAAGCTTTCCTCATTCTCTAAAGATTTAATGGCATGCTCTAGTACAAAATTAAATAGTAGAGGAGATAGTGCATCTCCTTGAAATACATATTGGATACATAAACAAATTCCTGATGCGATTCTTACATAACAGAGATATTCAAAATGTATTAATAGATATTATAAACTGTGTTGATATCAACAAATGAAGGAAGTTTGACACACTAGCATGGAACTTGTTCTCTGATGGATGTGCAGGCTGTGACGTCATATGATCGATATAAGCTCCTCCCACACAACAATGGCAGATGAATTGTTGCTTTCGTCATTTAATGTATTCATTGTTGCTTTCCAACATTAGCATTCCTTTTTTATTTTGAAAATTACCAAATTTGAATAGTGTCATATACTATTGAATTACAATTATTTATGGGCCTAGGTTTATTACAAGATTTCAACACTGTCCAATTTATTTATTTATTTATATACAGATTTTCAATGTTTACACATCTTTCTGTGCCTAAAGTTTTATTTTCCTTCTCCACTCGTCTCTACCCATCCATTCCATGTCCTCCAGTTCTCTTGTTCTCATTTCAGGTCTTATTGCGTGCCTCCACGAGTTTCGAGGTCTTACTTTCCTTCTTCTTCCAGGTGGACATCATTCCAATGTTTTCTGGGTAACCTTTCATCTCGCATTCGTCGAACATGCCCATACCAATTGAATTGCTTGTACCTTATATAATCTACTATTGAATATCTAATATTCATTTTTTCTCGCATACTATATATATATATATATATATATATATATATATATATATGTATTAAACATCTTGTTGCTCTCCTCAAGAAATCCATTTCCATCGACATAAGTTTTTGTTGAATTTTCAAACTTCAGCTCCATATGTGACACTATCCTATTTATCTAGTAATATATTACACATAATAATAATGCTCTCTGTTAAGTCAAAGAAAGATGCTATCCTCAGACTATGAAATATGCCATTGAAACATATTGCACCAAAAATCAGGAAAATCTAACTGTACGGTGTAGAGGTTAACCTGAAAGCTGACATGTAAAATTGCTATAGCTGCCCCATGCTTGTTTTCTCATAACAAAACTTTGTAAATACGATTTAGATAACAAAATAAAGGTATATTCCATAAACGAGCAACGTCGGCCCATTAATTAGCTGAGAAATTTGCCTAGATTACAAAGTTCATGCATGTCTATGTTATTTAATATTGACCACAAGTTATGAATTAAGTAACACCGAATGGCACATATGCTATACAAATGCAATATCATAAGCAATGCCACGAGTGATTTCCAATTTATCTAGAGAATTTGGAAATCAAGAGTGGCATTTGTTAGGACTATTTAACGAATAAAATTAAGTTGTTTAGTTACAAATCATTATTTAAATATAGTTATTTTAAAACATTTATATATTTAATATAAATGGCGATGTTTGAAAACAAATGAGAAACATTATGTTTCACTTGTTTATCACTGCAACCAGATCATATTATTTATTGCCAAAGGATCGCAATATTGTAAGAATGCACCCTAGTGGAGAAAAAATGAAACACATCAAACTGTATAGGCTATTAATTAATTTCTGATGTCCTATGATATAAATATGTCAATTATATTTTTCTGAAACGTTATTACCTGAGAAATAATACGTTTAAGAAAGTGCAAACAGTGGTTTATTTTTTTTTGTGGTTCAATTACAAACGTCTTTATATTATATCCGCAAGCACTTGCGTGCACTATATATTCAAACTGACAGCCACATGCTGTCACTGCAAAATAATGCTATGACCTACTCAGAATGTTAAAAAGGAGGAATTTGATTTTAAATTGATAAAATTAAACCGATAAAATCGAGGTGAAAAACGACTGTGATTGATTGTAAATAAAAAATAATTGAAATGTGATTGGTCCCTAACTCCTATTTTGGGGCATGAGTTAAATAGTCATACAACAAATAATCAATTTATTTATACATTTACGTTTATGTAATTTGGTGGTACTATTTCCAGTTTTTCACCAAGAGCTCAATATAAAAAGCAGGCAGCCAGTCTAACTCGAAACAGACATGTTCCGCATTCAAAAAAATACAGGTATCTTCTATGATGATGCAGTCATACACTCAAAGCAGTTATGAACACAGAATACTGATGATAAATTCAGACATGTTGCAAAGAGCACGGGTTTGCGGATAACATTAGTGTCTGAGTTTAGAGAGAACATTTTTTTATCATGTTATATATTATATATTAGTAGATAACTAGGAAAGGACGGATCATTCGTCAAGTAGTCCGGGATATAGGCCTATTAATGTTTGTGATTTGCAATTTGTGTATTTATAATTATTGGTATGTTGACAATCTGATCGTTATTTTGTCATTGTTCTTATAGAATTTTATATTGTAATAACATTAGAAGAGGAAATTAAGGAAAGACTGATAAATGGGAATAAAGCTTATTTTGCAAATAGCACCTTATTTACAAGCAAAATAATATAAAAATCAGCAAACATAAGGTTATACAAAACACGCACTAGACCAGTAGTTATATATGCTAGTGACATTTGAGTCCTAAAAAAAACAATAAAACAAAAATTATTAATTTTTAAAAGAAAAATTTTAAGACAAATATTTTGACCAAATAGAGGAAATGATAACTGTTGGAGAATCAAAACAAATAACACATAACAAATTAACAAAAAATAAGAATATAGTAAACCATATAAGATCACTCAAAATTGGTTGGCTGGGAAATTTGATAAGAATGGATGATCAGAGAGATTAAGACATTTTATAAATGGAAACATATAGGAGGCAGAGCAGTTGCAAGACCGAAGATAAGATGGGTGGATGACACAATGAACGATCTAAAGAAAATGAAAGTGAGTAACTTGAATATGGCAAGGGACAGATTGGCATGGAGGAGGATTGTTGAGAAGGCCAAGACTTTCACCTTTGAAGTTGTCGTGCCTTAGGATGGTGATGAATAACGATGGCTTAGTGCACCAAGTACTAATTTCTTAGTTTTGATAAAAATTAATTTTAGTTTTCAATACCCAATAATACACAGTGGTAAATAAAACGTATTCGCACCAAAGAACTGCAAGAAACCCTTAGTATTCAGTTACCTCATTTGTGCACGATAAATATACACCTCAGAGATTTTGTACTTAATTTAATTCGACCGAAGAATGTACTTAACAATGTGTGCACTAAGCCATCGATATTGACCTTGAGCTGATTACTCATTCGGGGAGGCCCTTCATGTTCTTGAATGGTTAAAAAAAGAGGAGATGTGTGATCTGTGTCCAGTTCTATGTATATTTATATGAAGAATTATGTCTATAATTTTAACGAATTACTTCTGAGACCACTTTTTAATTATATTGAATTATTTCTATTACGAATTTTATTTATACGACGAATTGACTCTGTTTCCAAATTTCTTGAACGATTTGTCCGAACTCCAGTAATTCATCATCATCATCATCATCATCATCATCATCATCCTGCCAGGTATTAGTTCTAGAAGAACTGTTACGGCCTGAGAAAGCGGTTTTCGTGCCATCTTTTCATAGGTCGACCAAGTGACCGTTTCCCATTTGGACAGTAGTTCGTTATTGCCTTGGGGATCCTGGATCTAGCCATTCGTGAGACATCCCATATGGTGTAGCCAGCTGTTCGGCGCATAAATTTCATTTCACAAGCTGTTAGTCTGCTTTCATCTCGTCCTTATAGTCCACGCTTCACTCCCATAACACAGGACTGGTCGAGCCATTATTTGATAAAGACGAGTACGAGTTGATTTTTGCACTAATGAAGGTTTTAAAAACTCTATTAATGATTCCCATTGATTTGTTGAATTTCACAATTTTCTCTGGTAAATCCAAATGTTCAACAAAAGAGAGTTTATATCATAAACAAGTAAACTCATTAACTCTCTCTAAAAGTTTGTTATTTAAACAAATTTTGCTTGGTATTGGGGATTTTTCACAAAAGGCCATTATTTTAGTTTTATTGGTAGATATTTCCATTGAATATTTCTGGACTATCAAATTTAAATTATGTACTGACCATTGTAAATCATCTTCAGATGTTGCTAGTAAAACAAGATCATCTGCAAACATTATTATATCTAATTAATTCTACGACACGAATCCAATCATGACTTTAATTCTCTTCCGAAGAAAGCCACATTCAGACCACAGTACGTTTCTTTGGTTTACGCCACATTATATATTTTTGTTGACTATTTTACTCATGTCCCAATGATAGTCAATGACTAATCCCGTTTCAATGAATTTTGTTTTACAACCAATGACAGTCGTGTTTCACCTCGCTCTTTATCGATTTCTCTTTATCATCTCCTACTTTTGTGACAAAGAAAGATCCTTATTTTTAATATTCTGAACAGGTCAGAGCATTATTTTGCAGTTACTGGCTTTTCAACAAATATATTGGATATAGCAAATAATGAACACATTTCTTTGAAGTATACATTTGATAATTGTGTGTTCAATAATTGTGTTTTTAAATAATGATTTTACTGAGTTGTTTACTAAAAAAATTAAATAATGAACTATAATGTTGATTATTATATATAGTTTGACGTGTTTCATTATTTCTCCACTAGGGTGCATTCTTACAATATTGCGATCCTATTTGGCAATAAATAATATGATAAAGTTGCAGCGAATAAACATAACGACACGATTCTGTTTTGTTTTCAAACATCGCCATTTACATTTAATATATAAATATTTTAAAATACCGGTAACTATATTTAAATAATGATTTCTGAGTAAGGGGCTTAATTTTATTTGTTAAAGAGTCCTAACAAATTCCAATGTTGATTTCCAAATGCTGTAGATCATCGTTTCCGAACTTGTGGTTCGCGAATCCCCAAAATATTTCAAGGGGTTCGTCAAAACTTTTCCGTAATGGCGAGTTTCGAGGTTAGGCTTGTTATTGTTTCCTTCATTTCTGAGGCATTGTCATAATCGTCTTCTTCTTATTCATAATTTGTAGGATTTTCATCATGTTTATATCCAAAATCACTCCTCGGATGAAGACGTACTGGATGTGTATCCATTCCGTCTTTGATCCGAGGCTTGATCCTGGGGACTTCGAGCAATGTATAAGATACACCTTGAAGTAGGTTACTAGCCCGTTTTCATGGCGGGTTTATTATTCGGGGTTTCTTCCCTAGGCCGATTGCCTTCACCCAGCTCCAGAGCTCAGCCTGCCCCGTTTTATTTCGAAGTTGTCTCTCCTAGATGGGTTGTCTTGCAGGATTAACGAACCCCGTCCGCCTGTAATTGTCATAAAAAATAATAAATAATAATAATAATAGTTAATGATAATGATTAATAATATTATTTACTATTATTATTTTAAAATTAAATTAATTCTGTAATGACCCTTGTTACATGTGTGTAAGACCGGGAATTTATCGCATTATTTCCACAATAAATTAATATTTATAGCGAATGCCTGATTTACAATTATGTAACAACGTTAGGAATGCATTTGATTTCGCTACAACTAGGTCTACACGTTGTGTAACTTGTAAGCCGTAACTAGAGTAAATTTAGTTTTAATCGTTAAGGGTTAAGTCAATTTAAGGTTATTAAATCTTTTGCTTGGAATTAAATTTTATGCATGTCTACTACATGTATATTTAACTTAGATCGTTGTGGAAGGAGTTCGCAAGTCGTAAAAGTTTGGGAACCGCTGCTCTAGATAAATTCACTCTTGATATTATTTATGATAGTCATGGAATAATACATTTGTGAACCTGGTCATCATCATCATCACTCCAGGGATTAGGCAATTGCCCGTTCCGACTTCATATTGCATCAGCCCAACGTCTTCTAGGTCTTCCAACATCACGCCTTCCTCTTGCTTGATAATTTCTGGCTAACAATGGATATCTCTCCTTACTCATTCCATCCATATGATCAATCCATTTCTGTCTGTAATTCGTGACTTTATCCAATAAAGGCTGTACTTTCAATTCTTCTCTTATATCCTCATTTCTTATTCTATAAAGTCTTGTACATCCTTTTACTTGCCTTAGGAACCGCATCTCTGCCGTCTGTATTCTATCCCTCTGTCTTTTCACTGGAGCCCAAGTTTCACATCCATACAATATTGTGGGAACCGCCATAACATTATATATTTTTATCTTGGTTTCTTTTCTAATTTTATTTTTGAATGTTCTCTGTATTGTTCCACACACCGTCTGAAATTTATTTATTTTGGAGTCAATATCTCTTTCCACATTGTAGCCAACATCACAGCGCAAATATTTGAAACTAGACACCTGTTCTATACTTTGATTTTCTAAAATAATTTTGGTTCTCACTGGATCTCTTCCTCTAAAAGCCATGGTTGAACCTGGTGTTAATTACAAAACAGTCTTGGAGTATATGGATGAATTATATTCTCTTTCTTAAAAAAAACACCAGGTGGCGTTCGGACGCAAAACTTCATAAATATCAGCTCACAACGTTATCACTAAGCTATCAGACTAACATTATAGCTGTAGATATCATATCACTTCAGACCGAGGTCCAACAACATGTAACATTACCTTCTCCAAATAGTTGCGAAAACACTGGAACGAAACTTAGTTTTGAAGACAGGGGCCACTTTCATGCTTTGCCAGCTGTGCATATGGACAGTTTCTGTTCCCAACAAATGTTGATGTATCTGAGTTTCATATAGCTTATGATTAATTGAATTAATCATCGTCATCCGGTATCATGGCAGCTGCCGCCGTCTTCCGGAAACCAAACGCCATTGCTCTCTGCCCATCCATTGATCTTCCTCCATTCCTCTGATATTCATAGCTGCTTGTACCCCTTTTATCCAAGTTTTCTTCGGTCTTCCTCTCTTCCTTCTTTCCATTGGGATCCATTTCTTAACAATTTTTGGCAATCTTTGCTCTGGAATTCTTTTAACATGGCCATACCACTGCAATCTTTTCTTTTCTATAATGTCTATGATGACCTGCTCCTCTTGTACACCCATAATTTCCCTTATTTCTTTATTTCGTGTTCTATCCATTCTAGATTTCCCAGCTGATCTTCTTAAAACATCCATTTCTGTACTTAAAATTCTTTTCATTTCCCTGGTAGGAATTTGCCAGACTTCAGCACCATATGTTAAAATGCTCTGAATTATGGTTTGATATATTTGTAATTTTCTATTTTTTGTAATATTTTTGCTCCACCAAACAGAGATTAAAGCATTTATTGCTTGTTTTGTTTGTGCGATTCTATTTTTAATTTCCACTGTGTTATCGCCTGAATGGTCTAATTATCGAGGCGATATTCCCATTCACGTCACACACCCTCCAAAATCTGTGAAGAAATGGACTGGATGACAGGAATGATACGAAGCTGGATTACATGCAGGTTTTGAAGCAATGGAGGTACATCCTTTATGTAACCCCATAAAAAGAAGTCACAGACCGTCAAGTCAGGTGACCTCGGCGGCCACTTGTATCTTGTATAAAACATTACCATCATCTCCGGCACGTTCAATCCATCTTCCTGGAAGCCGGTCATCCAGATGCTCCCGAACATGCAAATGCCAATGAGGAGGTGCTCCATCTTGCTGGAAAAGATATTCATTGCCTTCCTCTTGCTAAATATCCAACAATGAACCCATATTGACCACAAAAACCAAGATTAAATTTAGTTTAGTTTCTGTATTGTCTATTATTCTCCATTGTTGACACTGTTAACATGCACAAAAGTTTTGAGTTTCTCTTTTGATTGTCACCAATTTCATTTAGATACGATTGATTATCCAAAGCGACGTTGTAGTAGTTTAAAGAATGATACTATATTTGTGGACACGGTGTATATGTTTATACCAAATTGTTATTTTACTGTACTGCAATTAAATAGATAATTCAAAAGTTTAATTGATTCGTGTCACTTCATCATGGGTTCCTCTGATTGCTCGTAAAGATATAATGTTTTATTCTTGTATTCTGTGACGTGTAGGGAATGATAATATGCATCACATCTCTTCAATTCAAGGGTGTTCAGCTCTTCACCAATGTATACACTTCATCCTTAACGTAATCCCACATGAAGAAGTCTAATGGAATAATATTGGCTGAGCAAGGACACCAAGATCTATCTAATCCACCAAACGTTAAAATGAAGATTCAAGACCAGCCTCAGGGGCTAGTGGGCAGCGTTTCTGACTACAGTGCATGAGGTCCTGGGTTCAATTCCCGGTCAGACCATAGGAATATTTCCTCTAAGGGAATTATTCATGTGGTTGCTCATGGTCTGGCATTTAGGTTAAGTTTAGGTCAAGAACTCTCCTGGGCGCTTCATTATCATTTAACACCCATCATATCATCGGGAAAGTGACTGGAAGCTTTCGAGATATGGATATGAAGAAGAATGGAACGTATAAAATGGACAGACAAAGTAAGAAATAAAGATGTGCTAGACAGAGTGGTTGAAAGAAGAACAATGCTGGAATTCATAAAGAAGAGGAAAATAAATTGGAGTGGCCACTGGCTAAGTAGAAACTACCTGCTGAAGGATGCCCTGGAAGGAATGGTCAACGGAAAGAAAGTTAGAGGCAGAAAAAGATATTAGATGACAGACAATATTAATATAAATGGCTTGTATGCAGATACAAAAGGAAATCTGAGTTAAGGAAAGAGTGGAGAATGCTGAGTTTGCAGTGAAAGACCTGCTCTTGAGCAGAACACTATGAATGCATATCATCGGGGTAACGTAACTCCGTCTTCCAGGTGCCCCAACTTAAGAAGTGGGTTACAATTCCGCCAATGCCAGGAGAGAAAGCCTGAAATGTCATAAAAGACAATCTGGTGGCATTTGACATAAAAAAAATCGTAAACACTGTAGGCCCTATAGCGTGCATGCATTATACCATAGTTACTCTAACCTATTTTGCCCTCCGCCCAGTTTCAGAATCGAACATTTTCTAGAGTCCTCCAAAATTTTTAATCTTATCATCTGTTAAAAATATTAATTGCAATAATAGCCGTTTTTAAGGTGAGCTCTTAAAAACAGCAAATCCAATTATTGTTTTTAAACGTGCCATATCCTATTTCTGAGTTCAAACTTTTAAATGAGAACAATTAAAATGTACATACAGTGTGATTATAAAGTCCCAGTACATTTTGTGGATAACGTAGCGCAAATAAAACAAAAATTATAAGGTAGTTTCTACTATCAAGTTAGTGTTCAACATAACCTCCATCAATCTCAAAACATATTCCCCAAAGACGCACAGTCGCCCGGAAAACATGCACCAACACATCCTCTGTAATCATTTCACTCGCTTGGCGTACGCATTCTTTCAGCACTTGCAGATTAAGAAACTTGGTTCTGTACACCTATTGCTTGATGAACCCCAAGCAAAAAAGTCCAGGGGTGCGAGGTCTGGCGAACGAGGTGCCCAGATACGAGGAGATGCGCTTCCAATCCACCTTTTGGGAAACCTGTCATTGAGATACCCGCGTATAGCCAGAGCAAAGTGTGGTGGTGCTCCATCTTGTTGCAACACCACTGTATTAATGATACCATCTTGCTGTAACTGTAAGAAAAGTTGCATCATATCAAGATACACATCTCCCGTAAGGGTTTACTTTGGAATCAGTCTCTAACTTCTTCGTACGACTGGCCTCTTAAACGCGCAGCAACAATCTCTATCCGCTCTTCAACGATGAACATATTTGTATCTTTCGAATGGCTGTAACAGAAATACGATATGTAAGCGATTTCTTTAAAATGTACTGGGACATTATAATCACACTGTATAATAATATTTCGAAGTGTTTCCTCTCCTCTCGTAACTTAGATACCTTATATAAAAAGTAGACTAATTTTAATCTTAGTTTGAAATATCAGATAAATATACTTTTTCGCTATTTTTTAAATCAACCATCACCTTTCTAGGCCATCTCAGTGCTTCTCAAATTTCTCCGGGCCTTCTACCGCTCCTCTAAATGCCTCCAGCGCCCAAAAGGGCGTTATCTCCCACTTCGAGAAATATTGCAGTTATATAAATCAGTGAAACATTTTGAGTTAACAATTCTAATGTAAAACACCACAAGTTGTTCCCTCTGGCTGTTTTTTTATTAATGGATGAAATTAATCAGACTTTATGTACACGATGTTATCTACTAACGTATTAAAATCTGAGAAATTATATTTATTCCTGCCCAGCACAATGCACCTGGCTCCTGGTTAATACTAAGAAGTGCAGGGGTGTAAAAGCAAGTTCCCGACGTTTAGAAATTGGGACATACCAGCTAAGGAAGAAAACCCCAACAGAAAATCTTCGACCCACAGGATTGCTGGAGGTTGGGCTAGGGGCTGACATCCCCACCCCGTAAAAACCAATACGTTCAGACACCCATCATGCCCCGGAATTATGGTCTACAATAACGTCTAAAGCAAAGGAAACTGAACTTGAATTAAGGAAGATGCTTACACGCAACTGGAGGCTTGCCGCGTAAAATAAAAATTATTGGAGGCAGAAGTTAAGGGAGGCCAAAGCTCGAATATGACCCTATCAGCCATTAAATGGATGGATTGATATTATTTACAAAATAATATTCTAGTTTATAATAACAGTTCTTAAAGCTGATTTTCTTTCCTATGTTTTCGTCCGTATGTTTGGTGAATGGAAGTAGATGATGATACCGATATTATTATTATTATTATTATTATTATTATTATTATTATTATTATTATTATTATTAATCTTCTTCACTTCCTGGTTTAGGCAAGAGTTGCCTGTTCCGTCTTCACTAATAGATCTAAGACCATCTCTTCGGAGGACGTCCGACATCTCTTCTTCCTCTTGGAAAATAATGGAATTACTAGTATTCTGCACAATATTATTATTATTATTATTATTATTATTATCATTATTATGCATGTTCGGTTTTATCGCGGAAATATGCTTACTTTTTGGAGTTTACACTCAGACTGTCACATGTGTTCCATTTCGTCAGTCTTTCCCCATTCTGATGCATTGAAAGCATTTTCATTAACGCCTCGCTCTGAAATTACAAATAATGTTCTGATAGCCACCGTAATGCACTATATATTCTTAATTGAAAATATTACTTATCGATTCGCATGACGATGCTTTCCATATGCTTAATTAAATGTATAACTCTGTTCTATAAAACTAGACCACTTCGTTACAATTTTGAGAATCTGATATTCTTAAAAAAAATCTCAAAATCAGTAAATTTCTTAAAGATGTTCCAACTACCATAATTTATATCTTATATCTAGAAGTAAATGTACCTCATTAGCGTCTCTGCGCCGTAGCCGAGTGGTTAAGGCAAGATGCCTTGGCGCAGAGCTACGGGACTTGCGCTGATTCGAGTCTCCATGGGGGAAATACATTTTCTCATGGAATTTCGCCCATTATGAGACCGATGTCCACCCAGCATCATGAGGAATTTGGGTGCCTGTAATAAGTAGCGGCTCCAGGTTGAGAGAACCAGCTATAACGGCTGAGGGACTCGAGATGTTGATAATATGTCACCCCTAAATTGTCTAGATCGTTTACCTCTGTGATTAACACATGTGTATGTGAGGCCAGCAGCCGGATAGTAGGCCAAGGGCCTTCTAGGCCTCGCGCCATGGAGTTTGTTGTACCTCATTAGCAGGCCATGAGGCCCATGGGAGACGTGGAAAAATATATACTATTCATATAAAGCATTAGCATATATAGGATGGTTAACACAACGCCCCGGCCGTCTATAACCCAACTGACCACAAGAAATTTCTATACCAGTGGATTGGACGGGGTGGTCCAAGGCCTTGGCCTGCACAGTTACTTGATTTGACGCCCCTAGACTTTTTTCTTTAGGGATATGTAGAACAACATGTGTTCCAGACTCAGCCCGCATCACTGGAAGACTTGAAAGATTGAATCAGTAATGACATTCGGCATATTTCACCAGATACACTTTCAAATGTGAGAGCTGAATTTCCTGATCGAGTGAGACATTTTCTCCAGGTGGATGGACGTCACTTTGAACATCTGCGTTAGCTCTCAAATGAAACCCATCAACATAACAATTCAATCAGTGTGGTTAGTTTTAACATTTTAACATCAGCCAAACGTCTGCCATTTGTCAACCGACTTTTGGGCTACACGGTACATAGCATGAAGACTCTGATGTTCTTCATGCTATGTATGTAGTTAAATATCATTAACTATTTAACTCATGCCCTAAATGGGAGTCAATGACCAATCACATTTCAATGATTTTTGATTTACAACCAATCACAGTCGTGTTTCGTCTAAACTTTACCAACTAAAGCTTATCATAATAAAGAAAGCACCTCCTTTTTAACATTCTGAATAGGTCATAGCATTATTTTGCAGTGACTGGCTCTCTAAGAAGTATTGCTACTAGATTGTATATATATAGTGCATGAATGTCAGCAAAAAGCGCATGTGAGAGATAATATAAAAACATTTGTAATAATTGATTATATCACAAAAAAAAAGAAACCACTGTTTGTACTTTCTTAAACGAATTATTTTGCAGGAAATGACGCAGAAAAATATAATTGACATATTTACATCATAGGACATCAGAAATTAATTAATACTTCTAACGTTGGTTATAAATGTCTCCACTAGGGTGCATTCTTACAAAATTGCGATATTTTGGCAATAAATAATAGTATGATCTGGTTGCAGTGATGAACAAAAGAAGCAAATGAAGCGTACCAATCGTTTCTCATTTGTTTTCAAACATCGTCGTTTACATTAAATATATACATATTTTAAAATAACTATATTTAAATAATGGTTTGTGAGTAAACAGCTTAATTTTATTCGTTAAATAGTCCTAACAAATGCCACTCTTGATTTCCAAATTCTCTAGATAAATTCACTCCTCACTTCGTGAGTCGTGAATTTATCGATAATTTGTAAATCACTCGTGTCATTACTTACTTACTTACTCACTGGCACTATCGAACCCGTAGGTTCATGGCCGCACGGACATAAGCTCTCCATACATCCCTATCCTGAGCTAATGCTTTCCAATCATTCCCTGTATAATCTACTTCCCTCGAATCATAGTTAATGTTGTTCTCCCACCTCATTTTTGGTCTACCAACTGGGCGTTTTCCTTCTGGCTTTCCTACAAGAAGTTTCCATGCACGTCTTTCATTTCCCATACGCGCAACATGTCCTGCCCATCGCAGTCTACGGGACTTAACTGTTCTTATTATATCTGGCTTCCTATAAAGACCATGTAGTTCATTGTTATGTAGTCTTCTCCATTCACCTGTCTGTTCATCTCTCTTTGGTCCAAAAATTTTCCTAAGAAACTTTATTCTCAAATACTCGTAATCTCCTTTCCTCCCTTAAAGTAAGAGTCCATGTTTCGCACCCATATAATATAACTGGTAGAACAATAGTTTTATATATTTTCAGCTTAACGTTTTTTGAAAGGAGTTGGGACATCAAAAGTCTCTGCAATGCATAATAGCATGCATTTCCAGAATTGAGCCTATGTTTAATTTCTTTGTGCATCTCATTCCTATTTGTGTTATTGTTCCTAGGTATTTGAATTCAGCCAATTCCTCAAAATTTCCCTCATTTGTCATTAGCTGTCCATTTCCATTATATAATGTATTTCTACGTGTGACCATATATTTAGTTTTACTGATATTTACTTCCAGTCCTAATTTCTTAGTGTTTACTCAATAGTGTGTGCGTGTTGGCCTTTAGTATCTCCTCGCTATCGGCCAGTAGTACTACATCATCAGCATAAACTAACAGCTTATTAATACCATTCAGTTGTAAGCCTTCCTCATTCTCTAAAGATTTAATGGCATGCTCTAGTACAAAATTAAATAGTAGAGGAGATAGTGCATCTCCTTGCTTTAACCCATTCTGGATTTCAAAAGTGTCTGAAAACTGTTTGCCTACACGCACCCTACTCGTTGAGCCATTTAGACACATTCGTATAAGTCTAACTAACTTTTTAGGAATTCCAAACTCCAGCAGGATACTATATAACTTCTCCCTCTTAATTGAATCATATGCTTTTTTGAAGTCTACATATAGTTGATGTACAGTACCACTATATTCCCATTTCTTTTCTAAAATCTGTCTTATACTAAAAATCTGATCTGTTGTAGACCTGTTTCTTCTAAATGCACATTGATGATCTCCTAGAATGTCATCAATATAGGGAGTAAGTCTGCTTACTAATATATTTGTTAGAATTTTGTACGAAGTTGAAAGTAATGAGATGCCCCTATAGTTGTTGCAATCAGTTTTATCTCCTTTCTTATAAATTGGTACGATAATTGATTCCTTCCATTCATCTGGAAGAGCTTCTTTTTCCCAAATCGTACTAAGCAACCAGCGTATCTTGTCCATCAATTTTTCTCCCCCTGATTTTAACAGTTCTCATCTGAACCTGATGCTTTATACATCTTCAATTTTTGCCATTTCAACCTCTAATGCACTTGGCTCTGCGGCTAGCATTTCTGCTGTCTGTAAGTTATTCTCCTCAATGTCCTGTTCTGTATGTATATTTAATAGCTGATTAAAATAACTTTTCCATCTATTTAATATACTCTTGGAATCTGCAATCATATCCCCATTTTCATTCCGAATTATGTTTGTTCTAGCCTGAAACCCTTTCTTCTCTATACTAATTCCCTGATATAATTCTCTAATGTTCCTATTTTTTTGCATTCATTTCAAGATCATTAATCTTCTCTCTCAAATATTCCCTCTTCTTACTCTTTAGTAACTTGGTGGTTTCCCGTCTAACACTACCCAATTGCTCTAAATTTACCTCATTTGGCTCGTGTAACCATTTAATTTTTGCTAGCTTTCTTTTCTTTACAATGTCGGCACATTCCTCATCAAACCATTTCTTGTTTTGCCTCTTTTTTAAACAACCAATGCTTTCTGATGCTGACAATTTAATAGTATCTCTTATAGCCTCCCATTCTTTATTTATATCAGTTTCTTCTTCGTTTGCCACATTGTCATCTGAACATTCCAGTACTCGTGTCATTACTTATGAAAATTATATTGAAATAATCGTTAGAAAAAATGTAAAAATCGTTGTAAATGGTGGGAGATAATTCGAAAAATGAATACCTAAGAATAAAATTTGACAGAAGCTTATGAAAGAATGTAAAAAGTCGCGTCACAAGTTGTAAAGTTCAGCCGCGTTCTCCATGTAACACGCTGCTGTGTGTGTGACATCATAGCGATATCCTGTAGCAAGTCAGTTGATGCCTGTTCCACGCTATGTAAACAAGCATAAAATTTACAACCCGCGAATGGCTGCTTTTGATTAATGACTGTGTAATTTATGGAGCAACGAGTGACCGTGAAGAAGTCGGTGTGACTTGAACATATGTTTAACATGGACATCTGCCAAACATGATTAATAACACAGGTTGACCACGACCTCCTCTGCGTCACCTGATTCCAATGTGTTGTACCATTATTACTTTCATTTCACACTACATACATAGCGTTCTGCTCAAGAACAGGTCTTTCACTGCAAACTCAGCATTCTCCAGTTTTTCCTCAACTTCCCTTTTGTATCCGCATACAAACCATTTATTAATACTAGTAAAATTCACATCAAATTCCGTTGAGGTGAAGTCATATGATGAAAGTAAAAAATTAAATTGTACCTGTTGGTAGGTGCCGTCGTCCTCAACTTTGTTAAAATATTGTATATAAAATTAACTGGAGCGCTCCCGGAAGTTATCTTCCTTCTTCTGCAGGTTGAGCTTCTGCTACGCGTTGTTGTTGTGTACGGTGCTGCTACAAACAGTTGGAGTATACATCACCGTACACAACAACGCGTAGCGGAAGCTCAACCTGCAGAAGATGGAAGATAATTTCCGAAAGCGCTCCAGTTAATTTTATGTAGAATAGTTTAACAAAGTTGAGGACGACGGCACCTACCTACAGGTACAATTTAATTTTTAACTTTCATCATAAACCATTTATTTTAATATTGTCTATCATCTGATGCCTTTTTCTGCCTCTAACTTTCTTTCCGTTAACCATTACTTCTAGGGCATCCGTCAACAGATAGTTTCTTCATAGCCAGTGGCCAATTCAATTTATTTTCCTCTTCTTTATGAATTCCAGCCTATATGCATGGAGATTTAAATATTATTCGATTTATTTTTCTCGTTCTTCTATTTGTTATGTCTATAATATTTTTAATATTGTTATTCCTTCAGCCACTCTGTCTAGCAAATCTTTATTTATTATTTTGTCTGTCCATTTTATACGTTCCATCCATTTCCATATCCAGATCTCAAAACTTTCCAGTCGTTTTATATCATTCCGCCGTAATGTCCTCCAAGTCTCTGCACCATACAAAGTTACATTCCACACAAAGCACTTCACTAGCCTTTTCCATAATTATTTTGCCAAAGGTACGCAGAAAATGCTTCTCTTCTTGTTAACAGTATATTATGATGCGAGGTTGGGAAGTGGTTTTTACAGAAGGTAGGAAATGTTTAAAAACCGAAGGACAGCAAGGTTTTATTTTCCGATATTCTGTAAAACACTTCACAAACGTGCATTGAACATTATTTTGGCGCTATGGTAAAATAATAACATCTTTGTTGGAAATATTTGCGTTCATTAAAAACAACTGACTAACGTTAACAGTGTGGGCAATGTTTATTTAGTTGAGACTACACACGATATCAGCTATTTGTGTTTCGATCTTTAAACCTATTTTACATCGAAGTGGCACGTTACCGGACATGGGTTACCTAACCTTTATCTACTAAGTCCCCTCTACAACCCCCAGAAGTTTGTAATAAGGATTATGAATCATCCTGTATATACGCTCTAAGATTCTTTTTCATTCATTTATATGCGCCTATAATGGAAAAACGGTCGATAATCGTGTATATTTGTACATACAAACTTGTTCATCTTTGCTTCCTTTTCATCTCTGTAACATTATAAACAACTTTTAGTGCACTCTGTATCTATAATGATATTTTAAATGCTTATAAAAATGTTCATTGGTAGCTCAGTATACGGTATGTCGCTACTTTGTGAATAGCAGTAAAACGAGCATTTCTGTATTATATGTGTTGTATCAGTCGATCGACAGCGGATTCAGCAGGACATTTG
The DNA here is from genome assembly GCA_030220185.1 of Diploptera punctata. Classification (NCBI taxonomy): domain Eukaryota; kingdom Metazoa; phylum Arthropoda; class Insecta; order Blattodea; family Blaberidae; genus Diploptera; species Diploptera punctata. The sequence continues at coordinate 697,842 of JASPKZ010010672.1, forward strand.
CATATTACTAGGACTTGAGTTCGAATTCCATCAGCGCAAAACAGATGACAGTCGGATGACCTGAATTCACGAACCATAAACCTGTTAATGCAATATACAGTATCACTTGGTTCTAATCGCATGTTACAAACAATAAAATCCATTCCAGCTAATAACTGGGGAAGGGATTTTAAGGAGCGGCACCTTTCCAAAAATATAGTAGCTGTATTCATACCAATAGCCCAATATATATATTGGGGGGGGGGTGAAATGTAGCGAAATGAACTCATTTTGTTGTGCATTTTTACACCTTTTCGTGAGATTACTACATTTCGCCCCATTTTCGCCTCATTTTCTATGCTTCAGCACCTTTTCCTCCACTCTTCTCTAAGTTCTGAAAAGATAGGACAGAAAAATGTATACTATTTCTTCTTGAACAGCTTTTTAAAATCTCAATCAGTAGTCAACAATATTAAATAAATATTAAAATATAATTCATGTAATTTATACCCCAGAAACAATCTCCAATCTGCAGTGTGAAATCAACGGTAGTAAACAATAAATATTAAAATATAATTCATGTAATTTATACCCCAGAAACAATCTCCAATCTGCAGTGTGAAATCAACGGTAGTAAACAATAAATATTAAAATAAAATTCATGTAATTTATACCCCAGAAACAATCTCCAATCTGCAGTGTGAAATCAACAGTAGTAAACAATAAATATTAAAATATAATTCATGTAATTTATACCTCAGAAACAATCTCCAATCTGCAGTGTGAAATCAACAGTAGTAAACAATATATATTAAAATATAATTCATGTAATTTATACCTCAGAAACAATCTCCAAACTGCAGTGTGAAATCAAGAATAGTAAACAATAAATATTAAAATATAATTCATGTAATTTATACCCCAGAAACAATCTCCATCTGCAGTGTGAAATCAACAGTAGTAAACAATAAATATTAAAATATAGTTCATGTAATTTATACCTCAGAAACAATCTCCAATCTGCAGTGTGAAATCAACAGTAGTAAACAATAAATATTAAAATATAGTTCATGTAATTTATACCTCAGAAACAATCTCCAATCTGCAGTGTGAAATCAACAGTAGTAAACAATAAATTAAAATATAGTTCATGTAATTTATACCTCAGAAATAATCTCCAATCTGCAGTGTGAAATCAACAGTAGTAAACAATAAATATTAAAATATAGTTCATGTAATTTATACACCAGAAACAATCTCCAATCTGCAGTGTGAAATCAACAGTATTAAATAATAAATATTAAAATAAAATTCATGTAATTTATACCTCAGAAACAATCTCAAAACTGCAGTGTGAAATCAACAGTAGTAAACAATAAATATTAAAATATAATTCATGTAATTTATACCTCAGGAACAATCTCCAATGTGCAGTGTGAAATCAACAGTAGTAAACAATAAATATTAAAATATCTCCAATCTGCAGTGTGAAATCAACAGTAGTAAACAATATATATTAAAATATAATTCATGTAATTTATACCTCATAAACAATCTCCAATCTCCAGTGTGAAATCAACAGTAGTAAACAATAAATATTAAAATATAATTCATGTAATTTATACCCCAGAAACAATCTCCATCTGCAGTGTGAAATCAACAGTAGTAAACAATAAATATTAAAATAAAATTCATGTAATTTATACCCCAGAAACAATCTCCATCTGCAGTGTGAAATCAACAGTAGTAAACAATAAATATTAAAATATAATTCATGTAATTTATACCCCAGAAACAATCTCCATCTGCAGTGTGAAATCAACAGTAGTAAACAATAAATATTAAAATATAATTCATGTAATTTATACCCCAGAAACAATCTCCATCTGCAGTGTGAAATCAACAGTAGTAAACAATAAATATTAAAATATAATTCATGTAATTTATACCCCAGAAACAATCTCCATCTGCAGTGTGAAATCAACAGTAGTAAACAATAAATATTAAAATATAATTCATGTAATTTATACCCCAGAAACAATCTCCATCTGCAGTGTGAAATCAACAGTAGTAAACAATAAATATTAAAATATAATTCATGTAATTTATACACCAGAAACAATCCAATCTGCAGTGGTGAAGTCAACAATAGTAAAGAATAAATATTAAAATATAATTCATGTAAACCACCAGTAATTTATATTCCAGCAACAATGGCCAATCTGCAGCTGTGAAGTCAAATATAAATTTCAACAGTGTTGCTGTAACAGTTTAAAATAAGTTTAGTTAGTCATCATCATCATCATCATCATCATCATCGTCCTTCATTGATTAGATCTTTGCCTGTTCCGTTTGCCAGTTAGTAATGACAATAATTGAACAGTTTTCTATCTAGCGACTTGTTGTTGGCTGTGTTTTATTGGTCTGAACCACAACGTATTTTTATTAGTATTACAACTGGCTTCTCACAACAATATCAAGGCGATGGTTAAGCTGTATGCACTTTCAGAAGAATTCAAAACGCAATTTATCGAAACTGATGGCATCATCCTTCGATGTTCCATTTGCGAAGTAAATGTTGCAATAAATTAAAGAAGTCCAAAAACATTCAAGACTAAAAGTGTGTAAAACACTGGCTCTTCCAACTCTTTTGTATGGTAGCGAAGTATGGACGATGAAACAAAAAGATATACAAAGACTTAGATCTGGTGAAATGAGATATCTTCGGAGGACTGCAGGGTACACACTACTAGATCACAAAAAAATGAAGACATCTTAGAAGAATTACACATGGAACCTTTAGAATTTCTGATTATAAGTGAAGATGGATGCAACATGTTCATCGAATGGAAGATCACAGGATATCCAAACAAATGTTAAGATATCAACCTGCAGGAAGAAGAAGACCAGGACGTCCACTCAAAAGATTTCTGGATGGTGTTTCTCTTGAGGCCGAAACAGGTCAACAAATTATCTAAATTCGTGAATGTCCTATGATGATGATGAACTAAAGAACTATGAATTACCTCTTATGGACTCTATAAAGAAGACAAATTTGGTGCAAAATGATATGCACATTATATAAACTGAGTTCATGTAACTGGTTTAAACCTAAATTCAATTGTTCCAGCAGTACCTTTTTTGGAACTTTTTTGTATGTATTTCAGAACATTTTTTTCCCTTTTACGACCAAAATTTGCACCTTAAAATCTATTCCCTATAAATAACGTTGTTAAATAATAATATAATTGTTATGAATTTCTTTGAATTGTGAAGACGAATATACACTTTATTAATAAGAAACAATATGTTACACTCACTTTGTAACAGCAAGTCAATATCTCATCATTAACTAACTCACTGGATCTATCGAACCCATAGGTTAATAGCCGCGCGGGAATAAGCTCTCCATACATCCCTATCCATACATCCGTTTTCAAAATATTCCTGTATAATCTACTTCCCTCAAATCATGGTTAATGTTATTCTCCCATCTCAGTTCTGGTTTTCCTACAAGAAGCTTCCATGCCCCTATTTCATTCCCCATTCGTGCCACATTTCCTGCCTATCTTTCGTTCCCCATTCGTGCCACATGTCCTGCCCATCGCAGTCTACAAGACTTAACTCTTCTTATTGTATCTAGCTTCCTATACATATCATGTAGCTCACTATTATGTAGTTTTCTCCATTCGCGTGTCTGTTCATCTCTGTTTGGTCGAAATATTTCCAAAACAATTTTATTCTCAAATACTCGTAATCATTTCTCCTCCCTTAAAGTAAAAGTCCATGTTTCGTATCCATATAACTGGAAGAATAACAGTGTTATATACCTTCAGTTTAACGTTTTTTTGAGAGAAGATGGGAGAAGAGACCCTGTAATGCATAATAGCATGAATTTCCACAATTGAGCCTATGTTTAATTGCTTTGTGCCCTCACTCTTGTTTGTAGCTATTGTTTCTAGATATTACTAAGAAATATCAGAGCCAAATCTGACGATTAGAAGTGGAGGTTTACCTGAAATCCGAAATTAATAACTGTCTAGCAATTACCATATTTGATTTGTCTCGTCGTATACCATTTAATATAATTTTCTTTAATATTTCATTTATTTAGGTGTATCAACGCACGCTGGGTATTAGCTAGTGTATGTGTGTATATTGCTAACAACTGTTATTTTAGTTCACGAATTTAACTCGCATCTAGGTCGCAGTTTTTTTCTCTTTTAATTATTATAGATCGCTAGACTGTCTAGGTCATATGATGACCACTAAATATAAATATAAGTACAGTATATAAAATATAACCATATAAAAATAAAAAATAAAATTTTTAATGCAATATGTTTAGACCATTAAAACACAAATAATTTTACAGATAATTATTTATTTGAAATTTACACCATATGTGGTTATATGATGTATAGCATAGACTCTTTTTTTAATCCATTCGCTTCAGGTTTAAATGCTTAATGCATTTTCCCAGAAACCCAATTTAAGTTACCTTAAACATTATTATATTGTCTATTTTCAGGCATTCAAAACAAAAAAAAGAAAACGGTACTTGAGATCACAATAAGGGTGAAGGCAAAAACACCTTCCTCTACTATTCATACATTTAACAAGAGAATATCCCGCCAAGGGATGTACAACATATTGCAAAATATATAACATCAGAATTAAGCGAGTGTACCTCGTCTTCTGAGTTGAAGGCCTTACAACAGCCAGCGAGTCTACCTCGTCTTTTGAAGCGAATGGGTTAAGAAGCTGATCTTGTAATAAGAAATGGATGTATAGCGTTGAAGGCTTTAGATGTATCGTCAGGTCTATGGAACTTTTTCTAAAATTAAAGTATTAGAAACATTCCGATATGTTACAATTTACAGTGAATAAACAGTTGGAGAATTCACAATAAGATGGTTCTTCACGACAAGTAATGTACGAACGAGTTAATTTAATGTGTCCAATTCTTAGTCTAGTTAACAGAGTTTTATATTTTCTTGTGAGTTAGCCAGTAGGATACATGTGTTTAACTTCATGCATTTTTTTCTAGAATTATTAAACTGAAAATATATGAAACTGTTATTCTACCAGTTATATTATATGGATGTGAAACATGGACTCTTACTTTAAGAGAAGATATTTTCGCCGAATGTATGGGAAAAAGCTCACTGTTTATACAAAGAGACCTAAAATATTTTTGGGGAAAATAATCTTATATACTCAACCTAGGATTTAAAGAGAAATCAGGGCTTGCTTGGTTTTGGCTAGGGGCATGAAAATTTCTAAAAAAATAGTGACGATCACGATAGGCGAATGTGTCAAATATGCGGGAATTTTGAAGACGAGATAAATATATTAGGAAAATGATTTTTTTTTTTGCAAATGCCCCAGGTTGTCTTTCGACATTCCTGGTGTTCTCTCCTGGCATGGCGTACTTGTAACCCACTTCTGAGGTTGGGGCGCGTGAAAGGCGGGGGTTACGTTGCCCCGGTGATATGATGGGTGATGATGATGCTAATGGTGCGCCAGGAGAGTCCTTAATCCTAAGCTTAATCTAAGATGAATATGAATGATGATGATTGCGATGGCCATATGATTTCGGGGACCGTTTGGGCCTTAAAGTTTACTGACATTTGTCTTACAGGTGAGGAAAAACCCTGATAAAAACCTCACCCAGAAAAACTGTCCCGACCGGGGATCGAACCCGGAACCGCTGCGTGACAAGGCAGCACGCTACCTGGAGACCATAGCGGTGGACCATATGTAATGATTTGGAATATTGGAGGCGTCAGTTATTACCAAAAAGATTTATAAATTCAAATCGTGAAAGATTGGCATGCTACGAGTTAATGGTAAATCCAGAAAATTGGATAAACTTGGGTAAATTTCTGGACAAAACGTGGAAAATAAGAACAACACTCATTCATGAATAAATACATGTTATCAAAATGCAATATCATTAATTCTTAATAATTCTACATATCTTAATTAATGTATGATGCTATTGTATTATTATGTAATTGTAATATTATTGTGTTTTCTTTTTGTTTTACTTTATACCATTACGAAATATTACTTTATTGTAACGGACTGTCAACAGTACGTATGGCTTGCTGCCCGTGCGACCCATATTTGTAAATAACATTGTATGTATCTTACTTTTAGTCTAATAAAATCCTGCTACTACTTTAAGAGAGGAAAGGAGATTACGAGTATTTGACAATAAAGCCCCTAGGAAAAATTTTGGACCAAAGAGAGATATAACCAGCCAGGTGAATGGAAAAGACTGCATAACAGTGAACTACATGGTCTTTGTAAGAAGCCAGATATAATAAGACAAGTTAAGTCTCGTAGACTGCGATGGACAAGACATGTGGCAAGAATGGGGAATGAAAGACGTGCATGTAAGCTTCTTGTAGGAAAACCAGAGGGAAAACGCCCAGTTGGTAGACCAAGAATGAGGTGGGACAATAACATTAACTATGATTTGATGGAAGTAGATTATACAGGGAATGATTGTAAAACATTAGCTCAGGATAGAGATGTATGGAGAGATTATGTCCGCGCAGCCATGAACCTACGGGTTCGATAGTGCCAGTGAGTTAGTTATTATTTTCAATTAAAACATCAGTCCACGTATTCTTCGCCTTCTTATTTTTAACATGCAAGATGAAATCTGAGGCGGACGGTAGTTTCAACTGTTGTAGCGTTTTCTGGTTGAAGTCCTGTCATGTGAGGGACTCCAGTTGAAAACTCGGATATATTTAAGAATGCAATGAAAATTGTATACAAGTTTAAATAAATATTTTAAAACAGCGGAGTAAATAAATTTAAACAACGCTAAACCCCTTGGCGCCAAACGGCTAGAAGGTCTCTGACCTACCAGCCGACTACCGGGTTCACATACACTCATGCCTTTTATTGACGATCATCAGTCAGTATATGGGTGAATTTTGGTCAGCATCTCTGATTCGTAGCCGTTTTAGCTGGTTTTCTCAACCTGGACAAGCTACTTATTTAAATTCCCAAAATCCTCACGATTCTGGGTAGGCACCGATCCCACACTAGTCGAAATTCCATGAAAAATTTTCTCCCGCGATGGGAACTCGAACCAGCGGATACTCCAAAGCTCTGTGTCAAGGTGTGATCCCTTAAATCATTTGACTACAGCGTGGGACTTCAATTATAAAACATATAATAATACAAGTGATGTAGATAAAATGAAGATATTGTGTAGTCTTTGCCGTCAATTAAATACTCTTTCATATAATTCTTTGATTAGTCGATAATGGCCTGAGATTTTGAGGCGCCCTAAAACACAAAAATCTCATAAAAAGAAAATTTATTAACTCGCTGTTCTGTTCTAACATAATGCCAAATTGTTAATAAAACAAAGTATTTATTTCTATTTTCATTGACTAAAATAGGCCACGATTTTGAGCGAAACTGTTAAGACACAAGCACGTCAGCGCTGGTCTTTTATTCAAAAATAATATACAGCATTTTATGTTATCTTACAACTTAATATAATTTTTATTAATTAAATATGTTATCTCTAAATAAACATTCTTTGTGCATAGAACAAGCAGTATTGTTTTGCTACTTCTACGTTATTGTCATATTGCAAAAGCCTCTTTCCTTTCCCAGGTGGAATCCATCCCAAAGCTTGTCTGGGCAATCTTTTCTCTGATATCCTACATATATGACCATACAATTCTAGTTATCTGTATCTCACAAAATCTAATATTGAATTTTGGACTTTGATTTGTTGTCTGTTGATTGTACATCTAATTTTTTTCCAATTTAGAATGCCTGGTTGAGCGTCTAAAACAATCCATTTCAGTAGACATAAGCTTTAAACACAAATTTTTATTCAACTGCCAAGTTTTTTAATCAAATAATGTGAAGTTGTAATTACCTGGGAATCTAAATTAACTCAAAATGTACCCAAGAAAATGTTTTAGTTTATCGAATTGAAGAGCTTTCTTTAATACAACACTAACAGGTTTATTTCGATTATAAACATTATATGACGTTATTGTAACGGAATAAACATATTAACCTGAGGGAAGACGAGGCAGAGGAAGACCTAAAACCTCCTGGAGTCAGGGAATATGTTCATACATGAAGGAGAAACATCTACAACCAGGAGATTGGATGGACCCACAAAATTGGCTATTAGGAATCGGACGATGTCAAAGATATTAAACAACCGATGATCTATCTATAAACATATTAGTACTATTTTATTTAATCTTATATTTCATTGCAATATTTTTGGTATTATAAAATGATCAGAAAGTGGAGCGTTACCCACTGCATGTAATATAATATTCACAAAACGGATGCAACTTGCATCAACATATCCCAAATTGAATTAGTAATTTTGCATGTAAACAACCAAGGGTACTTAATGGACATTATGTGGTCATACGTACAAATTTATGTTACCACCACTTATTTCATTATAGCGCTAAATAAAAATACATTATTTCACGTTACAATACGTATTTTATCAGTTTTAAATCGATTTACATTTCTTTTCATCAATCGGATATAATAGCATATTACTATGAGAGGTTCGGAAGTGGGTTTTACAGAAGCGACGTTTTTCCATTTCCGAGATTCTGTAAAACACTTCACAAACGTGCGTTGTACATTATTCTTTGCACAATTGTGTTTTCAAAATAATAAATAATAGTAAAATAAAAACTTATTTTCTTGGGAATATTTGCGTTCTTTACAAACAACTGACTAACGTTAACAGTCTGGCCAATGTTTATATGGTAAATGCGAAAATAATTTAGTTGAGACTACAACAGGCCGTGACACAAATAAGGGATAAAATGGCGGCAAGTACGAATATATTGTTTTATATTGTTTCAAATAAAGTTCAGTTCATTTAAAATGCAGTAATTTGTTTCGTATAATGTATATTAACAATAGCTTTTGGATATATTTTTATATATACATTGAATGTAGTATACATAAAGGACAGTGGTTTTACTTCCCGCACTAGGTAGGTAATTTGTAATATTACTGTATAGTTATTTATAGGTTGGCAACCCTGAAATTTAGGAAATTGAACTTTCAATCATGGTCGACCATTGCTGTAAGTAGGACCTACTATCGTGAAAAACCTTATTCTGTTCTATTGTTACGAATGATATTGGAAAAGGTTAACTATACATTCATAACTGTCGGTTTATAGAACTAACTAATTAACTCACTGGCACTATCGAACCCTTAGGTTCATGGCCGCGCGGACATAAGCTCTTCATACATCCCTATCCTGAGCCAATGTTTTCCAGTCATCCCCTGTATAATCCACTTCCCTCAAAATCACAGTTAATCTTATTCCCCCGCCTCATTCTTGGTCCACCAACTGGGCGTTTTCCCTCTGGTTTTCCTACAAGAAGCTTCCATGCATGTCTTTCATTCCCTGTTCGTGCCACATGTCCTGCCTATCGCAGTCTACGAGACTTAACTGTTTTTATTATATCTGGCTTCCTATAAAGACCATGTAATTCAGAGTTAAGTAGTCTTCTCCATTCACCTGTCTGTTCATCTCTCTTTGGTCCAAAATTTTTCCTAAGAACTTTATTCTCAAATACTCGTGATATCCTTTCCTTCCTTAAAGTATGAGTCCATGTTTCACATCCATATAATATAACTGGTAGAATAATAGTTTTATGTATTTTCAGTTTAACGTTTTTTGAAAGGAGTTGGGACGTCAAGTTATCTAGTTCACGGGTTAATACCTCTAGCACCCCGCCATTGTATAACGTCCTAACATTCCACGCTCCTAGGAACGTGTCTCTGTGTTTGAGCCTTTGGCATGGGTTCCCTGAAGTAGTCCCCGTCCGGAAAACCGAATGGGGGACCATTTGACCTCCGAAAAATGCTGCCCCAGTAGAACCCATGTCCGCATTTCTTGACGGTTGTATTTTTACGGTGAAAGATCGTCACTCCTTCGACCAAGGAACTTTTTTGGTCTGGCATGGGTAACCTATCAGCAGCAATGCTACCGCCGGCATAGCTCTCAGGATCATTTAAGCACGCAAGCCACTCCACTACGACGAGGTAAAGATACCATGGAGGGAATCGGTTTATATAATTAATAATAGTTCGTTAGCACACATTTTTTATATTGCTTTTATTCTTGTTTTACCTTAGGTTATATTGAAATTTTCCACAGCTGTGGTCTCGAGGTAGCGTACTGCTTTGTCACACAGCGGACCCGGGTTCGATTCCCGGTCGGAACAAGCTCCTGTTTGTAGTTTATTTCGGGGTTTTTCCTCACCTGTAAGACAAATGTCAGGAAGCTTAGGGCCCAACGGTCCCCGAAAATCATCCGGACATCGTCATCATCCTTATTATCATCATCATCCTTCACCGGTGTGGAAAGCAACGGGAAGCTACCACATCTGTAATTCCTAGTGAAGCTGAAAAACATAGCATGAAAATGCTATGATTGCAGAGAAAGACCTGCCCTCGGGCAGAATTAAATGGATGGATATTGAAGTTGTCCCCATTAACATAGCATTACATATGAACATATTCTAGAGATGTCCATCTATATCGGCTGATCAATTGATAGGTACATGTAATATTTTTATATTACAAATATTGAAATTCATCATTGTATGAAATATTTTTTGCGTTGCAAAAATTGCAACGCAAAAAAATTGAAATTTGGAAATTCCTTTCAAATTCCGCCCTTAGTTGCACTTTGCCCGTAAAAGTCTCAATTCATCCGTAAAACCACACTTTGTACCCTTGTAACGTAAAATACTATTAATTATTAAACGAAATGAAACATATTGAAGTCAGCCGTACATACATATTTTGTTTTAATATTCAGTTGTCAGTTTAAAATGAATTATTTAAAAAAAATTATTTAATAACTAGTTAGTACCCGGCATGCACTTCTACACCTAAATGAATTGTGTTTTATGTTTAGTTGAATAAGTAAAAAGTCAAATAATTATAAATGTATAACGTAATACAAAGGGCAGCAAGAATTTCAAGAAGATAAAAAATTAGAAACTCAGTTATAAGGGAGATTATATTAAAACTCAGCAATTAAGATGGTACGGACAAGCCCAGCGAATGGAAGAGGATCGGCTACCAAAATCTGCTTTGGAATGAAAACCTGAGGGAAGACGAGACAGAGGTAGACCTAAAACTTCCCGGAGTCAGGGAATATATTTATACATGAAGAAGGAACATCTACAACCAGGAGATTGGATGGATCGACAAAATTGACTATTAGGAATCCGATGATGTCAAAGACATTAAACAACCGATTATCTATTTGTATCGTAATTATATTTTATACCCCGTGCTGATTATCTGGCGTTGCCAGGGAATATATTTTTCCCGAACTTCTTAGCATAAACGAGCTGAAAGACAAAAATTGTTATTGAATAAAAGAATACCCGCCATGAGCTGCTATGCTTGCCCGGGAATCTAGTCATCCCGATCTTCTTTGCATCAATGAGCTGAAAGATAAATATGGTTATTGTGAGTTATCCGTAAAAGATAAACATATGCTGTCCGTGACATTTTTGTAGATTTATTTTAGATATTCAATTCTGTGTACATTAATTTGGTGTTTATGTTATGGTTTAGGCACAGTAAGTCATTTAAGCGTCCAAAAAGTTCCGAAAAACACGTTTTCACTACAAAGGGACTTTTTGAAGGGTGAAAGGGTTGATAATACAAGTCTCTTATAGTCTAAAACCTTCCCGGGAAATTCCTGAACTATCTACCTTCGGGTTTTTTTTACAGCTGCTGCCGTCTTCCCGTGCCAAATCTCCAAAGCCTACGGTCTTGGACGTCTTCAATCCTCTTGCTTGCAACTATCTTCATGCTTTCCTTCCATGTTATCTTTGGTCTCCCTCTTCTTTCTTTCTGCTCGGTTGGCATTGATATAGTTGTTTCGGCCATCGCTTATCTTCCATTCTTAAAATATGTCCTAACCATTTTAATTCCTTCTCCTCAATTCTTTCAAATATGCTTTGTTCTGCTTCCATTATTTTTCTAATTTCCTTATTTGTGACATGTTCTAATTTTGACTTTCTGGCACTTCTGCGTAAATAATCCATTTCTAGAGCTATTAGTCTATTCTTGTAGTACTTATTGATTGTCCATACATTGCAACAGATTCCACCAATGTTTTACCAATATTTTTTTTGTGTCTTTCAAAATATGCTTATCCCACCATATGGAATTTAACGATGATATTATTTTGCTAGTCCCGCGCCGTAGCCGAGCGGTTAAGGTAGGAAGCCTTGGCGCAGAGCTACGGGACTTGCGCTGGTTCGAGTCTCCATGGGGGGAGAAATTTTCTCATGGTATTTCGGCCAGTATGGGACCGGTGCCCACCCAGCATCGTGAGGCAATTGGGTAGCTACAATAAGTAGCGGCTCCAGGTTGAGGAACCAGCTATAACGGCTGGGGGACTCGACATGCTAACCACATGTCACCCCTACGCTGGCTGTTGATCATCTACCTCTGTGATTGACACATGTGGATGTGAAGGGCCAGCAGCCGGCTGGTAAAAGGGCAACCGCTGGAAAGTGGAAAGACCCTCAATCGGATTATTTTGCTACTCAATTCAATTCTATGATTTATGTTCTCTTTGCCTATACCTTCAATGTTATCCATATTCTCAAATATTTAGTTTGTTTCATTTGTTTATTTGAATTCCTTCTTCCAATATTACATTTTCTCTTTCATTGCTATTTATTGCCAAATATTCTGTTTTTTTTTGTAAATTTACTGCGAGACCCCATGATTCATACGTGTTTTTGAACCTTTTTATCATGAATTCCATATCAAATTTGTCTTGCGTTAAAACCATTTGATCATCAGCAAATAGTAATATCAGCAAAAATCTGTTACCTATTGCGATGCCCATACGTTTGCAGCTTTGTTTCCATTTCATTAATATAAATTCTACGTAAATATTAAATAAAATTGGTGATAGACTGCACCCTTGTTTCAGTCCTTTTGTGGTTTTTAAAGGATATAGGCCTATATATATATATATATATATATATATATATATATATTATTCCCAATTATAACATAAGCCATGTTATTTTTATAAATTTGTTTAATTATTTCAATTAGGTTTCTATCAATATTGTATTTATCTAATACTTCCCATAATTTGTTCCTCGGAATTGAGTCATAAGCTTTTTCTAAATTCTGAATATTTTGCAAAAAGCCTCGTCCCAGTCTCATGAACGGTATGGCTGCGCGTAAAAGACAAACAGACAGACATACATTAGTTTATATATATATATATATATATATATATATATATACATATATATATTCCTTGATGATTGTGCATGTGAACTCTGTCTTTATATTACCTCTTGTGAATTGTATTGCCGCTTGGTGCAGTGCAAATATGTTATTGTTGAAGTAAGTTTTTTTCTGGAATGCGGATATCTTGGTGTTAGAGCTCTTACTACGTATAATGACGTCATTTAGAGGCGAGCAGATCTTGTTCGTAGAAGCTCAACGACAGTTCTGCTCCATTAGCTTACAGAACGGTTTCAAGTAGTTTTATTTGATATTAGGTAAGTTTCTAACCTTCGCAATGTAACAAACATGCAGAGAAGCCACACAGGTTAATGAAATATAAGAAAAAACTGTACTATTGTTTATCTACAGGGTATGTAGGATAGGAATCTAATACAAGGAATATTTATTTATTTATTTATTTATCTAATTACATAAAACATAAACAGAAACGTCATTTGTTCATCTGATTCAACATCATGGCTCTGGCTTCCCAATATTTTCCGGTCTCAGATGTACTGCATAGAGCCCGGCAGCGCATTAAGTGTTCCCTGTCCATATCTTCATCCAGATTACAGAGATTGCAGGTGGGCGCTTGAAGTATTCCAAAGCGAGACAGATGTTTGACAAGAATGTCGTATCCAGTTTGGAGCCGGAACTTGTCTTGTCCAGTCAGGTGTGTTATGTATGGAGGTCTTCCAGGGCTTTGTTGCGTTGTTTCTAAGCTCATGATATATTGTTCCTTCATCTGCTTCTTGATGTAGAATTTAGAGGAATGGTGTGATGATTTTGATTTGCAGCAGTTGGGGAGCATAACGGTTTTCTTTCCTAATGTGTCTGCAAGTAATTGCCTCCAAGCTGGTGCACCTTGGGCAACGCTTTGCGGCAAAATGGTCTACAATTCTGGTAAAATATATGATCCTATAGAATATTCAGTGTGCATCAAAATAAGAGGTAAAATAAAGCGTGCCCCCAGCTTATAATTGATCCGTTATAAGGCATACACTATTAGAAGAAGTATCGGGGTTAGTGAATTTCGTCTAGCCTATCAAATTCGAGCGATGTCGTACAGTTGGCGCTAGGCGACTTCTAGCTGTAAATCTACGTTCCGCATTTTTCATTGCGTTCGATAAAAATTGATCGGATCTCACTTTGAAGTGTACCACTGAATAGAGCATGAATTTCTAAATCTGATAGTACAATGACCATCATCATACGACTTATACAGCTAGAGTTATGAGCCTCTGTTGACACAAGTGCTGAGTTCAGCTAAACAACACATTTATATTTAAAAGATTCCAGGCTATGTGGCCGTGGTCTATAACTTATATTACTTCCACACGTTTCTCCCTCAAATGCGGAGGGTATCTTCAGTGGCGAGTGCTTCTAGGTGATGTTACCTCGACTTACAGTCGAGTCTACGACAAGGTAACATCACCTAGAAGCACTCGCCACTGAAGATGCCCTCTGCAGTTGAGGGAGAAACGTTTGGAAGTAATACCAGTTATAGACCACGGCCGCATAGCCCGGAAACTTTTAACATTATGATTACCGGCCGCGAAAGCCTGCATTCCACACATTTCTATTTGTTTTCGTTTCGTAATTTTCTCTTTGATGCCCAAGTATTACAAATCAGTCTTCGCTATGCAATTTTTTATGATCATACGTACTGTATGCGAACGAGAATTTTCCTCTTAAATGTTTAAGTGATAGTTCTATGTTGTAATCGGAAACGTTCACCTTCCTAGGAACTTGTATATATTTATTTTATTTTTATAATAATAATAATAATAATAATAATAATAATAATAATAATAATAATAATAATAATAATAATAATAATAATAATAATAATAATACTTTATTTATTCTGGCAGAGTTAAGGCCATAAGGCCCTCTCTTCCACTCAACCAGCACAAATACAAATAAATATTCGAAAAATATAGATATACACTATACTAACTATAAACAGTTAAAGATACAATAAATGTAGCAATGTAAATGTCATGTACAAACAACATTTTATAGGGTAATAACAATAATGATACGATAATAATAATAATAATAATAATAATAATAATAATAATAATAATAATAATAATGATAATATAAATACGATACATTATACGGGAAACACCAATTAATATATATATCTTACACTGGATAATAATGAAGTCGAGTTTAGAGCAAATATAAATTTAGATTTCTTTTAAAAGTTGCCAATGTCCGGCAGCCCCTTATTTCTTGTGGTAGGGAATTCCAGTTGCGAGAAGTGGAGATGGTATATGACATGGAGTGATGTGATGTCCTATGTTGCGGTATATTAAGTAAGAGACTATGTTGTGATCTTGTGTTTAAGTTATGGTTTGAGGATAGATACTGGAAACGGGATGATAAATAATTGGGAATCGAGGTATGTAGGATCTTAAATAGGAGAATTAGACAGTGCGATTTTCTTCTCTCTTTTTATGCTAGAGTGTTCAAATAGTGTAAATAATTTATAGTTAATTATGGGAAATAACATTATGAGGTTCTTAATTCGTAAATTAATGAGTCATTTTTTAACATCTTACCTCATATTTTATGTTTCTTCAAACACGGGAACTAGTTTTCGAGAGAAGGATGTCTCTCATTTTCCACCGACATTATGACTACCGGATTTTCGTTGGAATCGTTGTTATCTCCATCAATAGATTGAAAATGAGAGAGATCCTTCTCTCGAAAACTAGTTCCCGTGTTTGAAGAAACATAAAATATGAGGTAAGATGTTAAAAAATGACTCATTAATTTACGAGTGTAAATAATGTCTCTCTCTAAACCAAGTACCAGTGTCATAGGTAACATGCCTAAAGGATAAAATATACACTCGCAGGAACGTGCTATGATTTTTAATGTGTACATTTATTTTAAAGAATTCTCGTCACATGAAGTGTGTGCTAAGACAAATGTCAAGAACTTACAGCTAGGGAATGTAATGTAAGTGTGAAACGGTGTCACGTATTTTGAAACAGAGCAAACAGTCAAATATAGAAAATGGTGTACCTATCTTCAAATCCCCTGGAAAACACTCTAGGAACGAAAAATACGTGTCTACATGATTTTGAGAAAGACGTCCTTCGCCGTACAATATTTGAAATAAATGTACGACAGAGGTGAATACTACATAATTAAGACAATGGTTTATATGTGAGAAAAAAATTCAATATGAGGGATCCACTACATCCATGGGACTGATGTTTAAAAACCTTGGTTTTAAATATAAAAGAACGAACGATGGAGAAAATTCCTGTCAGAAAGAAGTGACGTAGTTGGCTCAAGAAAAAGAGATGTACGTTAACACGTATTATAGATTTTAGAGGAAATTTTGTCATCTCAACTTCTCCGTATATTTTTAGTTAATTAAATAATTGACACAAAATATAAACAATTAAACTGAAAATATATAAAACTATTATTCTACCAGTTATATTATATGGGTGCGAAACATGGACTCTTACTTTAGGGGAGGAAAGGAGATTACAGATATTTGAGAATAAAGTACTTAGGAAATTTTTTGGACCAAAGAGAGATGAACAGACAGGTGAATGGAGAAGACTTCATAATAATGAACTACATGGTCTTTTTGGGAAGCCGGATATAATAAGAACAGTTAAGTCTCGTAGACTGCGATGGGCAGGACATATTGCACGTATGGGGAATGAAAGACTTGCATGGAGGCTTCTTGTAGGAAAGCCAGAGGGAAAATGCCCAGTTGGTAGACCAAGAGTGAGGTGGGAGAATAACATTAACTATGATTTGAGGGAGGTGGATTACACAGGAAATGATTGGAAGGCATTAGCTCAGGATAGGGATGTATGGAGAGCTTATGTCCGTGCGGCCATGAACCTACGGGTTCGATAGTGCCAGTGAGTAAGTATATATAAACAAACGTATTAGATGGGATGAAGTAGACAGTGTAATTTATTATTAAAACTATAACAGTAGGTCTACAAGTATCTCGCGACATATCGTCTGTCTCTTTCCCTCTTGCATACCGATATCTGGCAACGGCGCATAAGAGTGATGTAGGATTGGCTTATCGCATACTTACTTACTTACTTACTTACTAACTGGCACTATCGAACCCGTAGGTTTATGGCAGCGCGAACATAAGCTCTCCATACATCCCTATCCTGAGCTAATGCTTTCCAATCATTCCCTGTATAATCTACTTCCCTGAAATCATAGTTAATGTTGTTCTCCCACCTCATTCTTGGTGTACCAACTGGGCGTTTTACCCCTGGCTTTCCTACAAGAAGCTTCCATGCACGTCTTTCATTCCCCATATGCACATGTCCTGCCCATCGCAGTCTACGAGACTTAACCTTTCTTATAACATCTGGCTTTCTATAAAGACCATGTAGATAACTGTTATGTAGTCTTCTTCATTCACCTGTCTGTTCATCTCTCTTTGGTCCAAAAATTTTCCTAAGATCTTTATTCTCAAATATTTGTAATCTCCTTTCCTCCCTTAAAGTAAGAGTCCGTGTTTCGCATCCATATAATATAACTGGTAGAATAATAGTTCTATATCTTTTCAGTTTAACGTTTTTTGAAAGGAGTTGGGACATCAAAAGTCTCTGCAATGCATTTCCAGAATTGAACATATGTTTAATTTATTTGTGCATCTCATTCCTATTTGTGATTATTGTTCCTAGGTATTTGAATTCAGCCACTTCCTCAAAATTTCCCTCATTTGTCATTAGCTGTCTATTTCCATTATATAATGTATTTCTACGTGTGATCATATATTTAGTTTAATTGATATTTACTTACAGCCCTAATTCGTTAGTGTTACTCAGTAGTGTGTGCGTGTTGTCCTTTAGTATTTGGCTTATCGCATATGTCTTCTAATAGCGTGTGTCCTTTTTAATGTTCTGTGCTGTTAAAAAGCGTCGTTAAATAAATGAAATACCCACCTACATCCAAGTGTATACAGAGATAGTATTTTAAGAGCGAACATATTGGCGCTATAATAATCTATGACAGATTTAATTAAGTGGACGTAACAGTAGCTATGTGCCCAGCAGTTAGGTAGATGTGGCTTTGTGTTGTGATGTGATATCCCATGGCGACCGACTGAGAGGAGAAACAGATTTATGGCGTTCATGACAACTCAGATTTCACGCTCAGCATGGAGCTCATGAGACTTAGCAAGTACTACAACCAACCAAAATTATTAACTTACTTCGATTTGCATGACGTTTCTCTACCCTACCGAACTAAGTCAAAACTTTTTTTTCACTATCAAGATTCATACGTAAGGAACTTCTTCTTCTTCTTTCTCTAAAACGCATGAAAAGCTGGCAGCTTGTTGCGTGTTCTTTCACTACAGTAGGTCCGGGGTATGGTGACGTCCTTCCAATCGTAGTTGTGGTCGGCCTAAAAATAAAGGCCTATTCTTCTGCTGAGTGTTCCAGTCCACGTACTTTCGTCACTAATCTATCTTTTCTCCATTCTATCTATGTGATCGTTCCAGTTTAGTCTTCTATCATTTATCCAGAGGTTTATAGGTCCAATTTCACATTCTTCTCTAATAACAGAGCTGGGAATTTTCTTTCTCAGCGATTTTCCTACGATTTTCCTTAAAACTTTCATTTCGGTTGTTTCATTGATTTGTTTTGTTTTTCGAGTTTCATTGTAATAAACGTGGGTTAAAATTCCGTTACTACGAGTGATTCACTATTAGTCATTATTGTATAAACTGACTAGCTGGCTCTATCGAACCCATAGGTTCATGACCGCGCGGACATAAGCTAATGTTTTCCAATAATCCCTGTATAATCTACTTCCCTGAAATCATAAATAATGTTATTCTCCCACCTCATTCTTCGTTTACCAATGGGCGTTTTCCTTCTGCTGTTCCTACAAGGAGCTTCCATGCATATCTTCCATTCCCCCATCGTGCCTCATGTCCTGCCCATCGCAGTCTAGAGACTTAACTGTTATTATACTGTGTCTGACGTCCTAGACTTTCCATGTAGATCAGTAATTTTCAACATTCACCATCCAGAAATTGAAATGAGAATAACTGATGGAAGAAGAATCATTGGTATGTTGAACTCACTACTTTGGAATAAAAATATAATATACAGATTGCCACTGGTCCCGAGGGTCGCGGGTTCCGGGGTTGATGGATTTTTTTAGGATGGAAAAATCAAAGGAGCAAGTCCTCCGGGAAGGACTTTAAGCCGTGGGTCCCGAGTCTGAAGATTTTCAGGCTCGTAAAAGATCCTTAAGCCTGAATGAAAAGGCCTCTAAGCAAAATGTACCGAATATTCCCGTCCTAGTACTACCTTGGTTTCCTAGATGTCAGTATGTGGCGGAACGCTGACCACCGACCACTCAAATGACATCTATACGAAAACAAGTGTAACTAAATTAGTATGGTTCAAATTCCTCCCTGTAGGGGGAGAGCGCCTAAATCTCTGTTAAGGGAAACGTGGGCTTACGAGAAGAAGATATACAGAACGAAGAAAACTATACGGTATTTGAAGTTCTGTTACAAAGAATTTTATTATATGGGTCCGAAACCTGGACAGTAAGAAGAAAACAAGCCAACAAGCTTTTAGCAGTAGAAATGGATTTTTGGAGACGAACGACAAGCATTTCAAGAAGGAAACAGCATTATAAGGACAATTATGGCACATTCAAAAAAAGAAAAGAAAAACTTAAGACTATTCACTATTCAGGCAGGGGGAAATACACCACTCAGAAATTAGGGACAAATGCCATATTCAAGACATAACCAAATTTATTATAGATAGGCGAAAATATTGGAAGGGTCATATAGAAAGAATGGAAGAAAACCGGCTTGCAAAAAGAGCTAAAGAAGATAGGACCAATGGACTGGAGAAAGAACACGAGGAATACCTGCCAAGAGATTGAGGACAGTGAATGCACATCCAGTACGTCTTCCTCCGAGGAGTGATTTTGGAAATAAACAGGATGAAAATCCTACAAATTAAGTTTAAGAAGAAGAAGAAGAAAAAAGGGAAATAGAAGAAAAACATTTGAAATAATACGGACACCACATAAGAATGGAACAAGAGAGAATACCAAAGAAGATCCTTAATTGGAAAGCTAATGGAAGAAGTGGAAGAGGAAGGCCTAGAGAACGATGTTTGGATGGAGTGAAGACAAGTGTGGAAGCTAGAGATTTGAGGGAAGACGATGCTTTAGACAGGAACCTTTGGTGACAAATCACTTTTGATCGAAGAAGAAACGCTGTATTGTGGAATATTCCCAATAAAATAATAATAATAATAATAATAATAATAATTGTTATTATTATTATTATTATTATTATAATGGGTCGCACACCGATATCTTAAAAGAATTGAAGACTTCGCCAATTTTGGAATATATTAAACAGTACCAACTAAATTGGAAACACCATCTTGAAAGAATGAGTTCAAATCGGATCCCCAAAGCTGTTTATAATGAGAGCTAGGTGCCGGACAAGCGAAATGCTTAATAATATGATTCCACCATTGCGAAACATACCGATGCGTACACTAGAACAGTTTAATGCTTCGATTCGACTGTTATAGCTACCATGCTGTATGGCTCAGACTTATGGGGTTGGGAACGAACGTTGGACAACTAGATAAAATTCACACCTATGTTTCTTAAGAAAGCAATGAGATTAGCAATCGGGGACGTCAAATTGTGGCATGACTGAAGGAATTTCGTACATGTTCTTGACACAATAACGGTTCAAAATTATGGCTGATTAAGTATTGGTTGGACATAATAAACGGGAATCAGGACTCGCTTCGAGCAGAGTGTTACAATGAACAGAAAAGGCAGTGTGTTTCGGGAGATTTGGGTAATCGGTGTAGAAAGGGAAGTGAAGGGCATAGGGATAGGATGGGGGGTAGGGGAGGAGTACGCGAAATAATCGAAATGTTTGGAGGACAGTTAAGAAGAGACTAATCGATATAGACAGACAGTATATAGAAGCAGAGTGTAGTCAGAAAATATCGCTAACCCTGCAGACAGAACTGAAACTTTCGTGGGGAAGGGAGAAATATATTGACTCTTTGGATGGGGATGATAAAAGTGCTATTGAATGGTTTCATTTGGGGGGATGGATGGCCCATAATTAAACAAATGAGGAAGCACATTAAACTATGCCCACTATGCGATGACCATGAAAACTGGCAGCATATTATAGCATTCTGAAGAGAGACAAAACAACTTAGATTACAGATGCTGCCGGAGAGATTTCTCAAGTCGGATCGAGGGAGAGTGGCGTGTTGGGATCTTTTAGGACGGATCGAGAGTGAATCAAAAACATGCAAATTTTTGGGTACAGTAAGAAAATTGAGATATAACAAAAATGGGAGATTAAGGATATATGTATTAACAATAAGAAGAATCTCAAATATCGTATTTGTTTACGATCTTTAATCATGATAGTGAACTTAATGTCTGCAGGGACGGGGGGAGGGGGGTATGAGCGTGCGGTGTGTATATGTGTGGGGGTGTGTGGGTGTATGTGTGTGTGCTTTTTTTATCTAATTTGTTTTCTAGCATTTTTTTTTAATATTAATGTACGGAATGTGGATGAATGTAGATATGTATTATTTGATTTAGTGCAGACATAGATGTTAACTTATATGTAGCCTGTTATTGTTGTTTGATACAGGTGTATTGGTAGGTATTTGTTATATATTATGAGTTTTATTTTTTTTATCATGGAAAAATAATGCACAAACGGCCAAGCAGGCCAGTGCGCAATGTAAATGCATATGTATTTCTTTTATTTCTGAAAAAAAAAGGCAATAAAATTCCATATTCCTATTCTATTCTATAATTATATACCAAGAGGACGAAGATCTCTGGGCCGTCCTATGAAACGCTGGGAGGGAAAATTTTCTCTAGGATCGTACAACAGGGTGCCTGGGTTGACTAATTACTTGGAAGGAAGAAAGAAGAAGACGAGGGGGGGGGGGGTAATGAAATGCCGGCCTTGTAAATATGTTGTTCCCTGACTTTTTTTATATTACTTTCAAAGACATTAAATTAATTCTAAATCTCAGTTTTGCGAACTGTTCTTTACATTTTAATATGGATAGTGTTACAGACACACATGTAAACACTCACAAATACACAAATTAGCAAAAAAACACTCTTAAACACTATATTTCGTGTTTTACAATAATTCGTATACTTATTGCTGTTTTCTGAAGTTTTATCAGTGTTGCCAGCCCTGCGTACAAGTTTTAAATGGAAAATTCCGACAACATAAAATTAAATAATTGCTAAAAATATCATCAGTAATTTTGAACTAAGGAGTTAAATCCACTGAAATGCAGAGGATACTGTTAAAATCTGATGCATTAAGGGCATTATTTATAAAATTTGACGTAAATGGAATTTCAGTACACGATGAACTCTAAAATATAACGTTGATATACGACACAACATTAAAACATGACGAATGTTTGCTCAAATCGTAAATCAATTGTGTAATAAACTTTCCTTCATTTAAATCCTGGATCCTGGAACGAATTAGATACCAACACCCTCGTAACATATTAATTAAATACAAGATAAATCATCGTATATAAGGTCATATAAACACCTTAGTTGAGTAAATAGATGACAGAAACATTAAACTTTTTTTTTTCCTTATTTCGAAAATACTCAGATGAGATCTATGTTTTGTATACTGATTTAACTTTACTAAAACTTTATAAGGACTATTTAACTCTTACTCCAAATGTTAGTCGATGACCAATCATGTTTCAATGAGTTTCGTTTTACCACCAATGACAGTCGTGTTTCAACTCGTTCTTTATCGATTTCTCTTTATTAGCTCCTGCTTTCGTGATAAAGAAGGGTCCTCCTTTTTTAATATTCTGAACAGGTCAGAGAACTATTTTTCTCCAATAAATACATTGAATACAGCAGATAATGAACAGATTCCTTGATTTTAATGAGTTGTTTACTAAAAAATACATTGATAAGCTATAATGCTGATTATAATATACAGTTTGATGTCTTTCATTATTTCTCCACTAGGGTGCATTCTTACAATATTGCGATCCTATTTAGCATTAAATAATATGATCGAGTTGCAGTGAATGAACATAACTCAGTACGGAAACTAAATTTAAATAATGATTTGTGAGTAAACATATTAATTATATTCGTTAAATAGTCCTAACAAATGCCACTCTTGATTTCCAAATCCTCTACATAAATTCACTTGTCACTTCGTGACTCATGAATTTATCGATGATTTAGAAATCACTCGTGGCATTACTTATGATAATGAAACCAACTCGAGCTTTAATAAATTTTATAATCTTATCATCTATATCATAGGAATATTTGAATTCCTGCCTAACACAAACAATAAATATAATTCTATAATAGAAAATATATTGTACTGTCAAATAAATAATTTATCTAATAGTGCACTCATACCAAAGAGAGATGAACAAACAGGTGAATGGACAAAACTTCATAACAATGAACTACATGGTGTTTATAGGAAGCCAAATATAATAAGAATAGTTAAGTCTCGTAGACTGCGATGGGCAGGACTTGTGGCGCGAATGGGGAATGAAAGACGTGCATGGAAGCTTCTTGTAGGAAAATCAGAGGGAAAACGCTCAGTTGGTAGAACAAGAATGTGTTGGGAGAATAACATTAACTATGATTTGAGGGAAATAGATTATATAGGGAATGATTGGAAAACATTAGCTTAGGATAGGGATGTATGGAGAGCTTATGTCCGCGCAGCCATGAACCTACGGGTTCGATAGTGCCAGTGAGTTAGTTAGTTAATTGTTAGTTAGTTAAGAGTTCTACATATAGGAACATTACGCTCACTGCCTAAAGTTTAATTCATATATTCATTTTGAGAATTTTCCTCATCATTGAGGATTTTCTTCAACCAATCTTAATTAACATAAGCTTAAAAATACATAAATGGGTACGGACTTACAGAGTATCATTTTGTAATACAAATTCAGAAATTTCCCTTAATTAAAGTTCTCCACCGTTCTCTGTCCTCTGTGGTTTCGTCCGTTACACCGAATTTCGTCGTTGAATTCTGAATGTTATTAGTCCAGGTTGTTCTTGGTCTTCCTTTCCTGATCTTTGTTTCAATTTTCTGTGTATATACAACATTTGATAGTCTTCCATCCTGCATTCTTGTTACGTGTCCATACCATTTTAGCATTCTGTGTTCAATCTCATCCATTATACTTATTTCTGCATTCATCCATTTTCTGTATTATTCTGGATAAAAGCAAGTATTTTAGATATGTTAATTATAACCTTAGCTGATATAAGTCCTATATATAAATATTACACGTCAAATCGCTTTGTCCTTCGCTGAAGCTGAAATTCCATATAATTCATTAATGAATCGGAAACGTTTGAGTGACTATTAACTCATGCCCCAAATGGGAGTCAATGGCCAATCACGTTTCAATGAATTTTGTTTACAACCAATCGCAGTCGTGTTTCACCTCGCTATTTATCGAATTCTCTTTAGGAAAATAAAGAAAGCTCCTCCTTTTTAATATTCTGAACAGGACAGAGCAGTATTTTGCAGTGACTGACTCTCCAACAGATACATTGAATAGGCTATAGCAAACAATGATCAGATTCCTTCGAACTACATATTTGATAATTGTATGTTAAACATTGTGTTTTTAATTAATGATTTTAATGAGTTGTTTCCTAAAAAAATAATTAATAACCTATAATGTTGGTTATAATATACAGTTTGATGTGTTTCATTTTTTCTCCACTAGGGTGCATTGTTGCAATATTGCGATCCTCTCTCAAGTATCCCACACCAGACGGCAATAAATAATATTATATGAACAAGTTGCGCTGGATGAAGAAATGAAACATAACGACACATTTCTGATTTGTTTTCAAACATCGCCGTTTGCATTAAATATATAAGTATTTTAAAATACCGTTAATTATATTTAAATAATTATTTGTTTAGTAAACATCTTAATTTTATTCGTGAAATAATCCTAACAAATGCCGCTCTTTATTTCCAAACACTCTAAATGAATTCACTCGTCACTTCGTGACATCGTGAGTTTATCGATAATTTGAAAATCACTCGTGACATTACTTAAGGTGAGTATTTAACTCATGCCACAAATGCTAATCAATGAGCAGTCACGTTTCTATGAATGTTGTTTTACAACCAATGACAGTCGTGTTTCACCTCGCTCTTTATCGATTTCTCTTTATCAGCTCCTGCTTTTCTGTTAAAGAAAGTTCCTCCTTTTTAATGTTCTGAACAGGTCAAATCATTTTTCTCCAACAAATACATTGAATTTAGCAAATAATGAAAAGATTCCTTAATTTTACTGAGTTGTTTACTAAAAAAATAAATGAATAACCCGTGATGTTGATTATGATATATATTTTGATGTGTTCCATTATTTCTCCACTAGGGTGTACTCTTACAATATTGCGATCTTATTTGGCAATAAATAATATGATCAAGCAGCAGTGAATGAACATAATCTCACATTTCTGATTTGTTTTCAAACATCGCCGTTTACATTAAATATATAAATATTTAAAAATAACTACAGTTAAACAATGATTTGTGAGTAAACAGCTGAATTTTATTCGTTAAATAGTCCTAACAAATGCCACTCTTGATTTCCTAATTCTCATAACTAATGCCAGGTGAGATCGTGAATTTATCTAGATAATTTGGTAAATCACTCGTGGCATTTGTTAGGACCATTTAACGAATAAAATTAAGCTGTTTAATCACATAATCATTTTAATCTAACTACAGTTATTTTAAAATATTTATATATTTAATGTAAACGGCGATGTTTGAAAACAAATCAGAAATGTGAGGTTATGTATCATACACTGCTGCTTGATCATATTATTTATTGCCAAATAAGATCGCAATATTGTAAGAGTGCACCCAAGTGGAGAAATAATTAAACACATCAAACTACATATCATAATCAACATTACGGGTTATTCATTTATTTTTTTTAGTAAACAACTCAGTAAAATCAAGGAATCTTTTCATTATTTGCTATATTCAATGTATTTGTTGGAGGAAAATAATGGTCTAACCTGTTCAGAATATTAAAGAAGGAGCAGCTTTCTTTATAGAAAAGCAGGAGCTGATAAGGAGAAATCGATAAAGAGCGAGGTGAAACACGACTGTCATTGGTGTAATTCATTGAAACGTGATTGGTCATTGACTACCATTTGCGACATGAGTTAAATAGTCTAGATAAATTCACTCCTCACTTCGTGGCATTACTTATGATGATTTTTATAAATGGCAAATAAAGTTAGTGCGGTCTATATTTTAGCCAATTCTGATGGGATTAGTTGGTTCTGTGACAGATTGAAAAAGAAGTCAATACTAAGCATTATGTTTTTATGCATTATGTACATACATTCGCACAGTCAGTATAAATAATGAAACGGTTGATAAAAGGCTGGAGATTCTGGATAAAGAAGAGAGAAGTGAATGTAATGGTGATGCTATTCCGAACACGTTATCATGCCGCTGGATCAGGTGTGAGTGTTTAGAAGATCGTTTACAGTTTATACTCCCCAGAGAGGAATTACTACCTTCTACCGTAAAATAAGCATTCAGCAAGTCCGCTGTAATTGTAAACAGAAGGAAGGTATTTCTGCCCGTTATCTCTCATACAAACCAAGTTCTTTCGCTTCTTATTAGTAGTAGTAGGACTTTATTAGACAAAAAGTAAGATATTTACAATATTATTTACAAATATGGGTCGCACGGGCAGTAAGCCGTACGTGCTGTTGACAGTCCGTTACAATAAAGTAATAATTGGTACTAGTGTAAAGAAAAATAAACAAAAACAGCAATAACATTACAATTACATAAAGAAAACACAATAAAAATATTACCATTAAATAATAACACAATAGCATTATACACTAAAAACATTAACATTACAATTACATAAAGAAAACACAATAATATTACAATTAAGTAATAACACAATAGCAATAACATTACAATTACATAAAGAAAACACAATAATAATATTACAATTAAATAATAACACAATAGCATTATACACTAAAAACATTAACCTTACAATTACATAAAGAAAACACAATAATATTACAATTAAGTAATAACACTAAATACAGTGCATACACAATATTACACATCTACACGCACCATGTGTATAGATATGAAAAGAAAGTCTCGTTTTATATGTTAGTAGTTAAAAAATTGCTACAAACAAATTAAAAAAAACAGAGAAAATAAAAACACAGACATACCCCCCGCACACACACGCATACCAACCCCATCCCTATAGAAATCAAATGTACTATCAGGCTGTTCAACTTAGCCAGAAAATATCGCTCACCCTGCAGACGGAACTGAAACTTTCGTGGGGAAGGGAGAAATATATTGACTCTTTGGATGGGGATGATAGAAGTGCTATTGCATGGTTTCATTTGGGGGGATGGATGGCCCATAATTTAACAAATGATGAAGGCATTAAACTATGCCCGCTATGCGATGACCATGAAAACTGGCAGTGTATTATAGCATTCTGTAGAGAGACAGAACAACTTATATTACAGATGATGCCGGAGAGATTTCTCAGGTCGGATCGAGGGAGAGTGGCGTGTTGGGCTCTTTTAGGACGGATCGAGAGTGAATCAAAAACATGCAAATTTTTGGGTACAGTAAGGAAATTGAGATATAACAAAATTGTAGATTAAGGATATATGTATTATCAATAAGAAGAATCTCAATATGGTCTTTGTTTTCGATCTTTAATTCGATTATATAATAAGTAGGTCTGATAAGTTGAATAGTCTGATAGTGTATTTGATGTCTGCTGAGACGGGGGTATGAGCGTGGGTGTGTATATGTGTGGGGGTGTGTGGGTGTATGTGTGTGTGTTTTTTTTCTAATTTGTTTTCTAGCATTTTTTTAATATTAATGTACGGAATATGGATGAATGTAGATATGTATTATTATGACGTAGTGTAGACATAGATTTTACTTATATGTAGCCTGTTATTGTTTTTTGATACAGGTGTATTTGTAGGTATTTGTTTATATTATGATTAGTTTTATTTTTTATTCATGGAAAAATAATGCACGTACGGCCAAGCAGGCCCGTGCGCAAAGTAAATGCATATGTATTTTCTTTATTCTGAAAAAAAAGGCAATAAATTTCATTATGTATCAATCTATATATCTATCTATCTATCTAGATATAAAAAGAAAGTATCGTTTTATATGTTAGTAGTTAAAAAAAATTCTACAAACAAATTAAAAAAAACAGAGAAAATAAAAACACAGACATACCCCCCCCCCCAACACACACGCATACCAGCCCCATCCCTGTAGACATAAAATGTACTATCAGGCTGTTCAACTTATTAAGACAACTTATTAGAGAGCGAATTACATTAGGTTATAGTTTGTACTACATCCTGTAAGTAGGCTAATTTGTAATGTTAGAGAGTCAGGGAAGTTGCCGAACTTCCAGGAGAACTTGTAAATAGCTCCCTTTCACAGCTTATTTTTTATATGGGATGGTTATTACTTATTTACTTATGTTATCAAAATGCAATACCATTAATTATTAACAATTATATATAAATTAATTAGTGTATAATGCTATTGTGTTATTATTTAATTGTAATATTAATGTGCTTTCTTTATGTAATTGTAATGTTAATGTTTTTTAGTGTATAATGCTATTGTGTTATTACTTAATTGTAATATTATTGTGTTTTCTTTATGTAATTGTAATGTTAATGTTTTTAGTGTATAATGCTATTGTGTTATTATTTAATTGTAATATTATTATTGTGTTTTCTTTATGTAATTGTAATGTTATTGCTGTTTTGTTGTTTATTTTTCTTTACACTAGTACCAATTATTACTTTATTGTAACGGACTGTCAACAGCACGTACGGCTTACTGCCCGTGCGACCCATATTTGTAAATAATATTGTAAATATCTTACTTTTTGTCTAATAAAGTCCTACTACTACTACTACTTACTTACTTACTTACTTACTTACTTACTCACTGGCACTATCAAACCCGTAGGTTCATGGCCGCGCCGACATAAGCTCTCCATACATCCCTATCCTGAGCTAATGCTTACCAATCATTCCCTGTATAATCTACTTCCCTCAAATCATAGTTAATATTATTCTCCCACATCATTCTTGGTCTACCAACTGGGCGTTTTCCCTCTGGCTTTCCTACAAGAAGCTTCCATGCAAGTCTTTCATTCCACATACGTTCAACATGTCCTGCCCATCGCAGTCTACGAGGCTTAACTGTTCTTATTATAAATACAATGTAGTTCATTGTTATAAAGTCTTCTCCATTCACCTGTCTGTTCATCTCTCTTTGGTCCAAAAGTTTTCCTAAGTACTTTATTCTCAAATACTTGTAATCTCCTTTCCTCCCTTAAAGTAAGAGTCCATGTTTCGCACCCATATAATATAACTGATTTTAATTTTCTTCTCCACTCGTCTCTCTCCATCCACTCCATGTCCTCCAGTCCTCTTGTTCTGATTCCAGTTCTTATTTCTTGCATCCACGAGTTTCGAGGTCTACCATTCCTTCTTCTTTCAGATGGAGACCATTCAAATGTTTTCCTGGGTAACCTTCTTTCTTGCATTCGTCGTACGTGCTCATACCAATTTAATTGCTTATATCTTACATAATCTACTATTGAATATCTAATATTCATTTTTCTCGTATGACAGTATTTCTTATTTTTTATAATTTGAACATCTTGCTGCTCTTCTCAAGAAATCCATTTCCATCGACATAAGTTTTTGTTCTAAGTTTTTGTTCTAAGTTTTTGTTGAATTTCCAAAATTCAGCTCCATACGTGACAGTACTTCGCACTGTTGAATTATACATTTGTACATTTTTTTCTGCTTATAAGTCTATTCCATAAGACTCCATTCATCATTGCTGTTATTGCTCTACCTTCATTAATTCTGTTCTTAATATCACTTCCTTGTTTATCCTCTTTATCTACTTTTACTCCCAGATACTCAAATTCTTGACATCCTCTAATATACCCCTTTTCATAATCTAATATTAAATCTTCGGTTTCGGCTCCACATCCCATATAAAATGTTTTTTTATAAATTTATTTTGAAACCTCATTTATCGTATTCGTCCAATAATTTTCTGAACATAAACTCCATGCCTTTATATTCTTGTGCAATTATTACCCGGTCATCCGCAAATAACAGTGTAGATATGGTATCTGTTGATTCATCTCCAATTGGTACTCCCATTTCTTAACATGTTTTGCTCCAGTTTGACAGTGCTTTATATATAAATATCTTAAATAATGTTGGTGATATGCTGCAACCTTGACGAAGGCCTTTTGTTACCTTAATTTGTTCTGATACACATTTTCCAATTTTAATTTTAGATACTGCATTTTTATAGAATATTTTATTGCATAGATAATTGTATCGTTTATGTCCATATCTTCTAATGCTTACCACAACTTTTGTAAATATACGGTGTCATATGCCTTTCCTAAATCCACTATATATATATATATATATATATATATTCAGTGCCCCAGGTTGTCATTTCAACATTTCTGGTGTTCTCTCCTGGCATTGGCTTAATTGTAACCCACGTCTGAAGTTGGGGCGCCTAGAAGGTGGAGTTAGTTACCCCATAGATATGATGGGTGAAAAATGATAATGAAGCGCCAGGAGAGTTCTTAATCTAAACTTAAACTTAACCTAAATTCGAGACCTTCGGCAACCATAGGAATGATTCCCTTTAAGAAAAAAAAAACAATCTATGGTTTGACCGGGAATCGAACCCGGGACCTAATGAACAATAGTAAAAAAAACTGACCACTAGCCTATGAGACTGGGCGTATTGAAATAAATAATATAAAAATGATAATACAGTTTTATTAAAGCTTTGTAATATTTTCAGTATTTTTACGATTCTCTTTATTTAATGCATAGGACATGATTATTTATAATTGATATAGTTCAGTAGGCCTATATTTTGAAGGATTAATTATTTGTGTATTTATAATACAGTACGCGCCATAGCCGAGTGGTTAAGGCAATATACCTTGTCGCAGATTTATGGGATTTGGGCTGGTTCGAATCTACAGGAGGGGAAGGAATTTTCTCTCAGAATTTCGGCCCGGTGTCCACCCTGAACGTGATGCATTTTATTAGCTAAAATAAGTAGCGGTTTCAAGTTGAGAAAACCAGATATAATGGCTGGCGGATTCGATATGCTGACCACATGATACCCGTACATTCATTGGAGGATGATTATCTACCTCTGTGATTAATGCATGCAGATGTGAGGCCAGCATCAGGCTGGTAGCCCAAGGGCCTTCTAGGCCTGTCGCGCCATAAAAAATAATTAAATTACAACCATGAAAAAATCCATCACACTGAAGATCCTTTTGGTTTAAATTTATAACCTTAAAAATAAACAAGTTTCAAATATTGTCATCTACGACTTAAACAGGTTTAGAGTTACGAAGAAGAAAAAGTTGTTACAAAACTTTTTTTAACTTGTGGTATACTCTAACTATGTAACTGACTCACTGGCATTATCGATCTCATTGGTTTATGACCACGCGGACATAAGCTCTCCATACATCACTATCCTGAACTAACGTTTTCCAATCATTCCCTGTATAATATACTTCCCTCAAATCATAGTTAATGTTATTCTCCCACTTCATTCTTGGTCTTCCAACTAGGAGTTTTCCCTCTAGTTTTCCTACAAAAATCTTGCATACACGTATTTGATTCCACATTCGTGCCACATGTCCTGTCCGAGACTTAACTGTTATTATATCTGGCTTCCTATAAAGTCCATGTAGTTCACTGTTATGTAGTCTTCTCTATTCACCTGTCTGTTCATTTCTCTTTGGTCCAAAATTTTTCCTAAGAACTTTATTCTCAAATACTCGTAATCTATTTTCCTCCCTTAAAGTAAGAGTCCATGTTTCGCATCCATATAATATAACTGGTAGAATAATAGTTTTATATATTTTCAGTTTAATGTTTTTTGAAAGGAGTTGGGAAATCAAAAGTTTCTGTAATGCATAATAGCACGCATTTCCAGAATTGAGCCTATGTTTAATTTCCTTGTGTGTCTCATTCCTGTTTGTGATTATTGTTCCTAGGTATTTGAATTCAGCCACTTCCTCAAAATGTCCCTCATTTGTCATTAGCTGTCCATTTCCATAATACGAGTATAATGTATTTCTAAGTGTGACCATATATTTAGTTTTATTGATATTACTTCCAATCCCAATTTCTTAATGTTACTCAGTAGTGTGTGTGTGTGTGTGTGTGTGTGTGTGTGTGTGTGTGTGTGTGTGTGTGTGTGTGTGTGTGTGTGTGTGTGTGCGTGTTGTCCTTTAGTATCTCCTGGCTATCGGCCAACAATACTACATCATCAGCATAAACTAAAAGTTTATTAATACCATTGAGTTGTAGGTCTTCTTCATCCTCAGTCTAAAGATTTGATGGCATGCTCTAGTACACAATTAAATAGTAGAGGATACAATGCATCTCTTAGCTTCAACCCATTCTGGATTTCAAAGGTGTCCGAAAACTGTTTGCCTACTCGCACCCTATTCTTTGTGAAAGTCCTACTACTACTACTACTAATATATATATATATATACACTAGCTGGCCCGGCGAACGTCGTATCGCCTTTAAATATTTTTACATTAATTTTCCCGATGTTTTAATAGTTATTCTGCTATTCGGGGCGGAAACAAATCCAACAAATCAAGGATCATAAAAATCGGTTCAGCCGTTCTTGAGTTATAAATAGTGTAACTAATCCAACTTTGTTATATATAAGTCCCGGCCACGCGTTGCTGTGGCTAAGGTATACGTTAAATTATGTTGTAGTAAACTAAGTGCAATTATTATTTACGAATAAAGACGG
Source organism: Diploptera punctata (assembly GCA_030220185.1). NCBI lineage: Eukaryota > Metazoa > Arthropoda > Insecta > Blattodea > Blaberidae > Diploptera > Diploptera punctata. The sequence continues at coordinate 731,159 of JASPKZ010010672.1, forward strand.
AAACGTTATAGCCGGTATAAAAAATCCACTCTCTGTATTTATAGAGTAATGCATATTACGAAGAACTACTGGGAAAGCCCTTTCCTGTTTTAACTGATACGTGTGATATTTTGCATTATTCTCATTTAGCAATTTCACCAACGATCTGTAAGTTCAGTAGAGGTTGGCAGGATTTTAACCTCTTCTTTATACATTTTGTATGAGAAATCTTAATCAGAAAGTTTTTGTTTTACACAATTTATTAGTTCTGGTACGTTAACTACACCCGGTATAAATATGGCTTGTGGTTTATGTGGAAGTGGTTTTGTTGATTGAGATGAATTTATATTGTCTGCATTCTCAGTGTCAACCATAAGTGTATCATAAGGATTATATGAATTTATTGATGGGATATTTTGAGGAGGCTTGCTGATTTCATTATACTTTCGTTTTTTTCTACGAACTTGTTGGCAGTTTGGATTCTCATCATCATCATCAAGAAGTCTCTGTATAGAAATATCATCTTGTGATATATTATAGTCATCTTGTTTTTCATTTAATTGAGGCATGGAGATATATATTATTTTTAGAAATACGTAAATTAAAATTCTCCTATAAATTTGTGAAATCCGTCACCTGTGCGACGGCTTAAATGAGCACAGGAGAATGGAGAATTAAAATAATTATTCGAAACATCTTGTGTATGATGTACACGGTGACGGTGAGGTTCTCAAGGAACCGGAGTGTTATCGCTGTCCGAGGAATGATTAATGAAGACAGATGACATGTTCTCTCTTCATGCACCTATTTTCTAGAGATTAACTGTTTCCACTGCTCTTGCTAAATTATTTAGATTCTAGACATCTCAAGTTGTTATTTCATTTACAAATTACCCCTTTTACAAATCAAGAATGAATTCCTCTAAACTAGCTTGAATTAATGAAATAAATAAAGGTTTGCTTTAATTTTCTGATTTAATTCCAAGTACTGTTGGGCGATAGCGAGGAGATACTAAAGACCAACACGCACAATATTTAGGAACATTAAGAAATTGGGACTGGAAGTAAATATCAACGAAACTAAATATATGGTTACACGTAGAAATACATTATATAATGGAGATAGACAGCTAATGACAAATAATGGAAATTTTGAGGAAGTGGCTGAATTCAAATACCTAGGAACAATAATCACAAATAAGAATGAGATGCACGAAGAAATTAGACATAGGCTCAATTCTGGAAATGCGTGCTATTATGCATTACAGAGTCTCTTGACGTCGCAACTCCTATCAAAAAACGTTAAACTGAAAATATATAAAACTGTTATTCTAACAGTTATATTATATGGATGTGAAACATGGACTCTTACTTTAAGGGAGGAAAGGAGATTACAAGTAATTGAGAATAAAGTACTTAGCAACAGTTTTGGACCAAAGAGAGATGAACAGACACGTGAATGGAGAAGACTACATAACAATGAACTACATAGTCTTTATAGGAAGTCAGATATAATAAGAACAGTTAAGTCTCATAGATTGCGATTGGCAGAACATGTGGCACGAATGGGGAATGAAAGACATGCAAGGAAGCTTCTAGTAGGAAAACCAGAGGGAAAACGCCCAGTTGGTAGACCAAGGATGATGTGGGAGAATAACAATAACTGTGATTTGAGGGAAGTAGATTATACAGGGAATGATTGGAAAGCATTTGCTCGGGATAGGGATGTATAAAGAGCTTATGTCCGCGCCGCCATGAACCTACGAGTTCGATAGTGCCAGTGAGTTAGTTAATTCCAAAGTATTGTATTCAGTACCTGTGATTATATCCATTTGTTTTATAACTTCAAAGAGATTACTCTTAATTTTTCTAGGCTTTGACATAAACTGATCTAAAATTCCTGTTTATAGAGCTGCATGATTTTATCTCGTAATTTTACCCTCATTAATAATAGATAATAATTATTTTTGTACATTATTATAGTAGATTGTTTCTGTTTATTTATAACAATCAAATTTAATTCCCTAAAAACATCTTCACATCCATAGTTTTTATTTTTATATTCTCGAAATTAAAGTTACTAAAAAATAAACAAGTTTATTAAATTACCATTTTACCTTAGTTTTTTAATCATTACATCGCTATAATTTTCAATAATCGGGTAAGACCATAAAAATTCTGATGTTGAAAATAATTTTGGCACTAATTTTACTCGAAAAAGGAATTTATGTTATTCTTCTGTTTTAGTACAAAATTTCCTTATTTATTTTAAATTTTTATTTTTCAAATTAAATTTTACATTAGGTCTACCAATGGCTTATATTATTGTGTTCTTTACTATTTAAATGAATGGGTTGTTTGTTATCGGAATGCCCTTAAACATAATCTTTACTCCTTAAGCAGTATTTCAAAATCTCATATTGCCTTATTAAGACGAATGAATAGTAAATTGTAATCTAATATACCGATTAAATGGTGTACCACATTTCAGGAAATAATATATATATATATATATATATATATATATATATATATATATCCATCCGTTTAATAGTAATTCTGCCCGAGGGCAGGTCTTTCACTGCAATCATAGCATTTTCATGCTATGCTTTGCAGCTTTACTAGGTAATTGTAAGTGTGGTAGCTTCCCGTTGCTTTCCACACCGGTGAAGGATGATGATGATAATGATAAGGATGATGATGGCCATATGATTCCGTGGACCGTTTGGGCCTTAAGTTTTCCGACATTTGTGTTACATGTGAGGAAAAACCCCGATAAAAACCTCACCCAGAAAAACTGTCCCGACATCGAACCCGGGCACAGTGCGTGACAAGGCAGCACGCTATCCTTCGAGACCACAGCGATATATATATATATATATATATATATATATATAATGTGCGAGGTATGTGTCTGTTCGTCTGACCTTTATAGTCTTCTAAACCGTTCAACCGATCTTCGTGAAAATTAGTATCTACAGATTTTTGGATGTGGTGAGTTTTTAGCCATTATCTATCATGTTTACTTTCCTGTGCCTTTCTTCTTTCTTTTTGTTAAAATTGCCAAATCTAGTTTCATTCATCTACTATATATATTACACATCCAAGTTAACTGTTCACGGGCGGAGGGGAAGAGTTTTAGCGCTAGTGTCGCCGATCTACTGAATCTGTGGAAGGGATGTAGGAGAAATCTGTAAATTCGATCACGTATTGAAATTTTTCAACTTCAAATGTGGGGGGAGAATCTCTAAACACGTGTGAAAGATCTTAACATGGTTGTCAAATTAGTCATTTAAGCACGGAACGCTCAAGCGGTCGGATAATTTAAAATCACAGTATTTGTCGTCTCTCTGTTACCAGCCTCACAATAAATCACAAGTGGCAACATGTAATGAGAAGGACAAGGAAGGGACAGCTCATTCCTAGACGTAACCCCAAAAGTAACAGGGTTGTCAAGTTAGTCATTCTGCCACTAACCGCGCAGAATGACGGATCATTAAAATACATAGTTTTTGTCAGCTCTCTGCCTGACAATCAATCAATATAATACAAAGGACAGGATATGGCAACATAGTAAGGAAGAAAAAGAGAAAGACAGTTTGTTAGTTAACATATTTTCCGCCTGCACAAAACACTTGGATGGGTAATATATATATCAAACCATAGTTCAGAGCATTTTAACATATGATGCTGAAGTTTGGCAAATTCCTACCAGGGAAATGAAATGAATTTCAAGTATAGAAATGGATGTTTTAAGAAGATCAGCTGGAAAATCTAGAATGGATAGAATACGAAATAAAGAAATAAGCGAAATTAAGGATGTACTGTACAAGAGGAGCCAGATATCATAGACATTATAGAAAAGAAAAGATTATAGTGATATGGCCATGTCAAAAGAATACCAGAGCGAAGATAGCCTAAAATTGTAATGGAATGGATCCCAATGGAAAGGAGAAAGAGAGGAAGACCGAAGAAAACTTGGATAGAAGGAGTACAAGCGGCTATGTATATCAGAGGATTGGAGGAAGATCAATGGATGGACAGAGAAGAATGGCGTTTGATTTCCGGAAGACGGCGGCAGCTGCCATGATATCGGATGATGATTATCTATTATGTTCTAAAATAATTAGGTGTAGAAGTTCATCTGAAACGAAAATTTAAAATCGCTCTAGCGGTCACAGTTTTCAATGTTTCACAATAAAACTCAGTATGACGTATTAAAATAAACCGAGGTAGGTATTGTCCAAAAATTAGCCAAATCGGACAATTGAAAGTGGCGGTTTACTTGAAATCCGAAATTAAAAACTGCCTAAACGACTGGACCGATATTGATGAAATTTTTTGTGTGTCCCTGGATGGTTTAGATTCACAAGAGTACCCGATAGATGACGCTGATGATCGGGTTATAGGAATATTTTTTATGTCAAGTGCGTAGTCATCTGCATTACCGACATATTCCGCGCGACTACAATGTGACGTCATAATGCAAGATTCTTGAGCTACAACATATGATACTGAGGCGAGTCTTTGGCTTGTTAATCAATTAATTTCAGGGTAGGGGTCCCCATCTAGGGGATATGTGGATGGCGACCACAAGATGCCCAAGCTGAGCAAAACATTGCTTCCACTTACTTGTGTTTTGCTCCTTACTTTTATCTTTAACCGATCTGGTATTTCTTCCTTTCTTCCACTTACCTATACCAGACTCTTTTAACTTTACTATCTAACCTCTCTTGGTTAACTCTTGTTTTTTTCGACCCCGACGGTATTAGGGCATCCGAGGGCTAGGGAGTCTTTCCTTTCTTCCATTTCTTCTTTTCTTTATTTTCTTTTCTTCCCCAGAAAAGCCTGACCAGAGGCTAAAAGTTGGCAGCCCCATCACTGGTCTTGCCTTCCTTTGGCCAGCAACCAATCGAAGGGAATATTATTATGCTTTCAAGTCTTATACGAGAATATCCCGGAAGGATGCTGGAGGGAAAATTTTCTATAGGATCGTAACAGGCCTTGGCCTAATACTTGGAAGGAAGAAGAAGAAGAAGAATTTCAGGGTAAAAAAGTAACATATTTTTATCGTTCGGCCATGACACGAGAATTGAATGTTTGAGCAGGACAACATCTGGCGGGTCCGCTAGTCCTGTATAGGCTAATAATCTAACGATTCTACAAAATCAGATGAATATTTTCAACACACATAACACTAAATATTTTGCACATTTCAATTAATGTATGGAATACGTTGGTTTTAAAACATAGTATCGATCAGTTCGTTGAAACCTTGTGAATTTGTTCTTCTAGTAATTAATTTACTTCAGCTGGGAAAACTGATCAAATTACTGGCAGTAAGTGAGGTGGTATTATATGGAATATCACTTTATTAGAATTTTCTTCATTTTTTACCTTAACGAGTTTACAGAAATAAGGAAGCAGGTGAAACCAGACAATGGGGCAGTCCTGCCCACCAGCGCCCTCCCAAACACGAGACGATCGATAAGCAACATGCCTGCCACCCGCAGTCAAAATACACAACTAAATTCTACTCCCACGTTTAAATGAGATATTTTTGGGCAGAATTCAGAGCTATTGTTTGCAAATTAGTGCTTTGTGGATAATCGTTCTGTCGTTAAAGTCTTATCTAGGCTTTGTATTGTCTTTATTGTACACTTTTATCGTTTAAAAATAAATTATATTAATATAGAATGTTTAGACTCAAACCACAAATTCTACTAAATGAATCCAAAATATACCAACTTTCATTGTTTTAGTCAACATTTAAAAATATTGTTTTTTGTTAGTGGTATAAATCAAATACGTGATTTTTAAGCTAAATAATTTTTCTTTTATAATATCACATTTACATGTTTCATGTATACACCCATTATAGCCCGTTCAAAAGCTTAAATAATATGTTTTGATTCATAAAAATATAGCTTCTTCTTCTTCTTCACTTCACGGGCTAGGCATAAATTGCCTGTTCCGCCTCACAGTTGTTCTGTCCATCTTTTCACTGGCCTTCCTACATTCCTTGAACCTCTTGGCTTGTATTTGAATGCTGCTCTAGGTAATCTTGTGACATTCATTCTTTCCACATGTGTAAACCATTTCTCTCGATATTCTCTGATTTTTCTGATTTTCTCATCCATATATATATATATATATATATATATATATATATATATATATATATATAACTTTGTTCTTATATCTTCATTCCTTATCCGATCCAAACTTATGCAGCCTTTTGTTCTTCTAAGGAAGTTAATTTCTGCGCTTTGTATTCTACTTTGCATTTTTTTGGTCATTACTCAAGTTTCGCTCCCATAAGGTAATGCAGGAACTGCCAATAAAAAATATAGCTTGTATAGTATATCCAATAAACTATATAATTGAATGAGTGAATGAACTAGCGGAATAAATAGTTTATTTTCACAAAATGGGTATTGCTGAATTCAGAATCACGTAATTGTTTGCATTTGTACACGCTTTATATTAGCTTGACCTGTATCTATCTATGTAACGGAATCTTTCAACACGATTTTCACCCACTTAAAACATTGGATTGACTTGAAACTTTGTATATATTCTGCTCCTTCTTTCAATTTCCCATACAAAGGCAGCCTTTGGTAGCCTTTCCATCCTGCATTCTTCTTACGTGTCCATACCATTTTAGCCTTCTTATTCTTCTTTATGAATTCATCCATTTTCTAATTCTGTATTTCTAATTTTTTCCAGTCCAGATTTTCTGGCTGCTCTTCTCCAAAAATCCATTTCAACTGCAGTTATTCTATTGGCATATTGTTGTGCCATTATCCAAACTTCCAATCCATATAACATTATACTTTCTAGTATGGACTTATAAATTAGTTGTTTTGTTCTGTTAATTATGTTTTTATGATGATTTATTTTGTAATGTTATGCGAACTATGGATTGCTTTAAGACGTATGGGAATTAAGACTTTAATAATTGAAGCTATACAAAATTTATATGACAATTGCATGTCTAAAATTAAAATTGGCAGTAAATTGTCTCATGGTTTTTCGATAAATAAAGGTCTTCGTCAAGGTTGTTGTCTATCACCGACTCTGTTTAAAATATATGTACATGAAATATTAAAGAATTGGAGGAGAAAATGTTCAAGCATGGGAATTCCTATTTCAAACAACAAAACTTTATACAACTTGCATTTTGCAGATGATCAATTGTTAATTGTACAAGATTATGAAGATTTAGAATATATGACTAGAAAATTAATAGAAGAATATAAAAAATGGGGATTAAATTTGAACATGAAAAAAGCAAAATATGTATCAAATGGTGAACCAGAACAAAATTTAATTTTGGAGATTGGAGAATCAATGAAATATTGTAGTGAGATCACATATTTAGGAATTAAAATAAATAAAAATAGGAATTACAAAGAGGAAATAAGAAATAGAAATAATAAAGGAAAATTTGCAATTACTTGCCTCAATGGAATATTGTGGGATAAAAATATAAGTAATAAAAATAAAATGAATATATATCATACAATTGTTAATAGCATCATTACTTATGGAGCAGAACTTTGGCCATTAACAACAAAAACAAATAAGTACCTTTTGGCAATGGAAATGGATTTTATACGAAGGGCCGCAAGAATTTCAAGAAGAGAAAAAATTAGGAACTCAGTTATAAGGGAGAAAATGAAGATTGAAGACACTATTTTAGATTATATTAAAACTCAGCAATTAAGATGGTACGGACATGTCCAGCGAATGGAAGAGAATCGACTACTAAAATCTGTTTTGGAATGGAAACCTGAGGGAAGACGAAGTAGAGGAAGACCTAAAACCTCCTGGAGTCAGGGAATAAGTTTATATATGAAGGAGAAACATCTACAACTAGGAGATTGGATGGACCGACAAAATTGGCTATTATGGCAATGGAAATGGATTTTATACGAAGGGCCGCAAGAAATTCAAGAAGAGAAAAAATTAGGAACTCAGTTATAAGGGAGAAAATGAAGATTGAAGACACTATTTTAGATTATATTAAAACAGCAATTAAGATGGTACGGACATGTCCAGCGAATGGAAGAGGACCGACTACTAAAATCTGTTTTGGAATGGAAACCTGAGGGAAGACGAAGCAGAGGAAGACCTAAAACCTCCTGGAGTCAGGGAATAAGTTTATATATGAAGGAGAAACATCTACAACTAGGAGATTGGATGGACCGACAAAACTGGCTATTATGGCAATGGAAATGGATTTTATACGAAGGGCCGCAAGAAATTCAAGAAGAGAAAAAATTAGGAACTCAGTTATAAGGGAGAAAATGAAGATTGAAGACACTATTTTAGATTATATTAAAACAGCAATTAAGATGGTACGGACATGTCCAGCGAATGGAAGAGGACCGACTACTAAAATCTGTTTTGGAATGGAAACCTGAGGGAAGACGAAGCAGAGGAAGACCTAAAACCTCCTGGAGTCAGGGAATAAGTTTATATATGAAGGAGAAACATCTACAACTAGGAGATTGGATGGACCGACAAAACTGGCTATTATGGCAATGGAAATGGATTTTATACGAAGGGCCGCAAGAAATTCAAGAAGAGAAAAAATTAGGAACTCAGTTATAAGGGAGAAAATGAAGATTGAAGACACTATTTTAGATTATATTAAAACAGCAATTAAGATGGTACGGACATGTCCAGCGAATGGAAGAGGACCGACTACTAAAATCTGTTTTGGAATGGAAACCTGAGGGAAGACGAAGCAGAGGAAGACCTAAAACCTCCTGGAGTCAGGGAATAAGTTTATATATGAAGGACAAACATCTACAACTAGGAGATTGGATGGACCGACAAAACTGGCTATTAGGAATCGGACGATATCAAAGACATTAATCAACCGATCTATCTATCTTATGCAAGTCGTATATCAAAGCGCTCTAATACTTCAATACTAAGCCATGCATTTTAATACATATTTTCCTTATTACAAGACCTTGCAATATTTGTTGTCATGTACATTGCATTATTCATGTTTTTAACACACCCTGTATCTGAAAAACTGTTTTGTGTAATATAATGAAGGCTTCTTGATTAAAAGTAGTGGAGCAGTTGTTGAGTCTAGGAAGCGCTGGTCAGCAGTGCACATAGCGGTACCGGTAGTTTGACGGCGACACAATGCCATGCATACAGACAATGCCTATTGTGTAGAGAATCAAAATACACAGGAAATACAGCCCGTTGTTGCAAACACAACCACTACTCAGTTTATATCTATGATCATTTTAACTCTGACTTCTTTTCTGATGAGAATTTTGTTTTAGAATTCCTATTATTCTTTATGTCATTATTACATATAGATTTTTATATTTGTATTTCTATTTAATACTAGCTAATACCCGCTACTCATAAATAAATTTACCAACAGCCGTGCACTGTTCGGGAATCTGCTTATCCCGATATTCTTGGCATCAATGAAAGACAAAAATGGTTATTGTGAGTTATCCGTAGAAGATAAACATATGCTGTCGCGGACTTTTTTTGTAGAGTTTTTTCAGATGTTCAATTCTGGGTACATTAATTTGGTGTATTTGTTATGGTTTAGGCAGCGTAAGCCATTTAAGCGTCCAAATAGGAAATTTATTTCACGTTTTTCACTACAAAGGATGATTTTTAGGGGTCAAGAGGTTGAGTATTTCATCTTCCTTATAGCCTATGTTCATCCCCGGAATCTCCTGAACATTTTTCAAAAAGCCCCATCTCAATCGGATGAACAGTATGGCAGAGCACGCTTGTCCGGGAATCGACTTATCCCGATTTTCTTGGCATCGATGAAAAACAAAAATGGTTATTGTGAGTTATCCGTAAAAGATAAACATATACTCTCGCGGACGTTTTTGTAGAGTTTTCTGAGATATTCAATTCTGTGTACATTAATTTGGTGTATTTGTTATGGTTAGGCAGCGTAAGCCATTTAAGCGTCAAAATAGAGACTTTATTTCACGTTTTTCACTAGAAAGGGCGATTTTTAGGGGTGAAGGGGTTGAGTATTACAACTCTCTTATAGCCTATGTTCATCCCGGGAATCTTCTGAACATTTTGCAAAAGACCCCATCAAAATCGGATCAACGGTATGTCAGCGCATAGAATACGAACAAACAAACAAACATACAATATTTATGGTACTAAATGACAAAACGCTAGAACAAGTAAAATATTTCAATTATCTAGGTGTATCTTTATTTATTTTGATTGATTTATTTATTTTACCTGATGGAGTTAAACCAGTAAGGTCTTCTCTTCCACTTCACCAGGATAAAATTATACATACAATAAGAATTATGATTGATACATAAAGTGTAAAGTGATCCCACAACAGGCCCGGAGGCCCTTGGGGTAGTGGGAGGTTAAGGCTCCCACTTTTTTCTAGACAATCGGCACTTTATGTCAGCCGGGTTGCCAGCCCTGCGTGACGGCCGTCTTTACTCCCAGAACAAGCGTCTGGTACTCATTTTCGTTAGAGGCTGAGTCGACCCCAGGGCCATAGTGCCGCCAGAGGGCTTGGGTCAGTTTAAAAATCCTGACCCCAACGGGACTTGAACCCTCGACCCTCCGGCTTGTAGCTCGGTGCCTTAACCACTACGCTACATAATAGATATAAACTACACAATATAAATTTGACAAGGATAAGAAAGAAAAAAAAATAATAATAACAAAAATAACCTGTAATTAGATTAATTATCTTTAGGTTGTAATAGAGAAAAATACATAAATAATAAATTACTAATATTTCAATATTTATGTGGCACACTTAATAGAACATTGGGAAAGGAAGTAAAAAAGAAACACATTAAAATTTTTAAAAAAGTATTGGCTGTACATGCAATGTTGTATGGCTCAGAAATATGGACTCTGAATTCAACAGTCAAATAAAGGAATAGAAGCAGCAGAAATGAAATATTTACGATTTGTGGCAGGATATACTTTAATGGATAAGAAGCGAGGTGAAGGTATCCGTAAAGAACTACAAATATTTAGTTCCACAGATAAAATAGAAGAGTATAGGAGAAAATAGTATGAACATGTGCATAGAATGGATATCAACAGATTGCCTAAGAAAAGTCTGAATTATCAATCAAGTGGAGGAAAAAGAGATCGGGGACTCCCATGAAAGAGATGCGCACAGCAAGTATAATACTTCGTGCCTGAACGAAACAAAAAGGTTCAATCCTTGCAAGGAGAAGAAATAAATGCATTATTTATGGAGTCTATAATAGAAGTATTTTCGCGTTTAAGATATTTGATCTCACCACAGCAGTTAGTTAGACTTTCCGCTGCACATAACGTAGGTAAATGCCCTATCCCTTCAGCACATTATCCACCTGATCACACTGAAAGAACAGTTTTATTTGCCAGAACACGGAATTCTCTTCTATCCTGTATCAGTGACTATCAAAACGATATTGATATTTAAAATTGAGTTGCCCAGTGGAATAGAGGCACATGCCACAAGAAAACTATTTTACAGAAACAAGGAATTTCTGAAAGTTGTTTTTCTGTGGAATATGGACACTATGTTTTAATTTTTTAACCAGGATCTTGAATTAGATGATGCATTGAATATCTTATTAAATATTAGTTGAAATATTCCTTGTATTAAGTGTTTTTATGTAATAAGACAGGTAATTTGTGCAAATTAAGTAGTGACTTATGCCCCATATAATGCCTCTTCTATCTTCAGTGGGTGTATGGACACAAATTTCTGATGTTGATTGACTCTCTTTTTCATCATCAGAAACTTCCCTAACACATTCTTCATTTTTCCGAACAGTTTTTAAACATTTTATTGATATTTCGTGGACTGCTAGAAATGAACTTCTACAGACTTCAAGCTCGCTAGTATTAGATACACGAACATAGTATCTAAATGAAACCTTCCTTTGACTTATGTTTCATCTTTTCTCTTCTTTGCATAACTTCTCTTATCTTCACTAGTCGTTAGTGGAGTGAAATCACATTATATTAGTTTGCAACACGTGTTCCACTATTTACAAACTCCTTTGCTGGCACAATCTTCTTATTGTTATACACTATTTCTCAGACTTTTTTCATTATCCTTCCACTTATTTTCATGATGAGTCCTTCTTTTACTATTAATTTACCTTTTTTCTTCAGAAAACGCATTAAACCTCAACATCTATGTAAGACATATTGGAAGTGTTGTAGGTAATTTTAAAACTACTACTGCCCTCTGAATCTATAATATTATAGATCCAGAGGGCAGTGGAACTATATTCTGATTGGTTAGTTTCATTTCTGCCAACCTATCAGGAACATTTACTGTAACTACTTCAGATAAAAGAGAAAGAAGGTGGCATGTGCCTTTTTTCCATTAGCTATTTCTATAATTCAGAATCACCGAGTTTTATTATGCTCCTTGTTAAAGAATAGACACATTCCACCATACAAATAGTTATTGCAATTAATGCAAGATAGAAGGATCTACTTAACCATAACAAAAACTCACACTCGGCAGATTTGTGGCATGTGCCTCTTTTCCACTGAGCAACTCAATTATACTGCCCCAAATGGGAGTCAATGACCAATCACATTTTTTATTTACAACCAATCACAGTCGCGTTTCGCCTAGAATATACCAACTAAAGTTTATCATAATAAAGAAAGCACCTCCTTTTTAACATTCTGAATTGGGCATAGCATTATTTTGCAGTGACTGACTCTCTAAGAAATACGACGACGACCAAAGTATGGGACGAAATGTCCCTGACATTATAGGGTCTTATTTGTTTTCCCTCTTTGTCCTTGGATATATATATATATATATATATATATATATATATATGTAGGCTGGTTAATTATTCATGTGTTTCCTTACGATGGCTGTATTAAGCTCCATGGTATTTCCACCGGGAAGGTTAAGCGTGGGCTGTAGTTGCGAAGTTTCTGGAGGACGCCTCTGGTGAATGTGTGTTCAACGGTGCGCCGTCCTGATTGCTGATTGGTTGTTGGAGCCCCATCCGCAAGCCGCGCTTGAAGTCCTGGTCGAGTTGCATTTTGAAAATAAATTTAGAATTTAGATTAATTCTGTGCTGAAGTTCCGAGGAGAAGTCGCTGATGGGAGAAGAAAATCCAAAAAAAGTCCCCTTTCAGGATGTGCAACGGCTACGAGATTGTATATATAGTGCATGAATGTCAACACGTAGCGCATGCGGGAGTTAATATAAAAATATTTGTAGCAATTGATTATACCCCAAAAAAAGAAGCCACCGTTTGCACTTTCTTAAATGTATTTTTTCCCAGGTAATAACATTCCAGAAAAATATAATTGTCATAGGACATCAGAAATTAATTAATATACAGTTTGATGTGTTTCATTTTTTTCCATTAGAGTGCATTCTTACAATATTGCGTTCCTTTGGCAATAAATAATATGATCTGGTTGCAGTGATGAACAAAAGAAGCAGATGAAGCGTACCAATTGTTTCTCATTTGTTTTCAAACATCGCCGTTTACATTAAATATATAAATATTTTAAAATAACTATATTTAAATAATGATTTGTGAGTAAACAGTTCAATTTTATTCGTTAATAGTCCTAATGTGCGGGTTAGAACCACGCTGTCTGCAACCATAAGTGCCGGATCGTGTTTTGTTGCTGTTGCTTCTATTAGAGTAGATCTGATTGCCTCCAAGGTTATTAATCACAAAATTACTTGCCCCGGGCCCATAGGAGGCAAGGATTGATTCATCTTTCTTTCCTAGGCGTTTTAACATAAATCAATAATGATTCTCAAACCCACAGAGTGACTGAAAATGATTGTTTTAACTATGATTATCAATCAGGAAAGCTAGACAGCAAAAATAAGGGAGCTGGAAATGATTTCCTAAGTGAGTGAGTTTCCGTATAGGATTATACCAAACAGCTACGTGCACATAAATCAGATAGAACATTAATTATATAAAAGATGATATTTAATGCAAACAAGTAGTCTGAAGTCAAAACAAAATCAAGATAAACATTTGATCATTCAAGAAAAATATAAAGTGAATAAATAAATGATAATACTTCTACAGGACAAAAAACCACATCGTACCACATACCACACTGATGCTAGAGTCGAAGCCAGGGGCGGCTTCTTCCCTGGTCTACAGGACCAACTAAAACTGCGCCGCTTCTCGGCTTCAGACGACCTTGTCCATATTAGAGTTCCAATCCCATCTCGGACTGGATCGATGATTCAAAGATTGAATGCTGAATCAATGATCTGCTTGAATGATAACGTTCTGCCTGTGCACCACGTATATGAAGGTTCCGAGGTAGAGGGGAGATGCGCCGTAGGCACAGCGCAGCAGGAGAGGTAAAGAGGGAGAGTGGGGGTAGATGCAAGGAGAAAGGAATATTGGCATAGTTCATGAATATCACAGTCTAGGGAGGAGAACGACGCTGCAGTAATGAGCCGAAAAACGCACTTTCGGTTCACTAACATTACGTATGAAAACAATATTTATAGCTTTAATAATCATGTTTGAACGCCGTTGAGGTTAAAATTATTTCAATTTTTAAATGTGTACTTTATAAAACAGTCGTCCTCAACCATAATAACTTCTGTTATAAACCTCGTCACACTATTAAAATTATAGGCCTTTCAAAGACATGCTTCATCCTCAGGAATTCTTATGGTACTGAAATTATTTTTATATTTCATACAGAGTGCTTTGGTTGTTGGACGTATTCTCGTTTAGCAGTAAACGACTGTGAAAATTTTTATGTAGGTAAAACATCAAGAAGTTTTAAAATAAGATTTAATGAACTTTTCTCAGACTTTATTAAAAGAGAGGGAACATCAAGTTTTGCTGAACACATTTCAGAAGCCAGTCATCGATTTAACAACATAGATAAACCAATGTCAATAATCCAGAAAGAGAACAATAGACAACAATGAATATCCTGGATGAGACTGAAATTATCAAGGAAGCAGAAAATTGATATATGCTAAATGAGAACACGTGCAACAACCTAAGCCCTCTATATGAAATATACAAATAATTTCATTACCATAAGAATTCCTGAGGATGAAGCATGTCTTTGAAAGGCCTAGCATTTTAATAGTGTAATGACGTTTATAATAGAAGTTATTATAGTTGAGGGTGACTGTTTTATAAGGTACATATTTAAAAATTAAAACAAGAAAACATTATTTAGTAGGTATCAACAAATATCTATCTAATAAACTCTTTGAAGCGACAGACCTAGAAGGATGCTAGCCTGATATGTGACAGTCACAAGATGGATGACAGTATAGGAGTGACACTGTTCTCCCGCCCTTCTCAACCTGGAGTCTCTACATATCGTAGTTATCCCCAATCCTCCTTAAAACTCCGGATGAGATCGGTCTCATAAATTGACCGACTTGGCAGCACATTAATAACATCAGTAATTAATTTATAACTTACTTAATTTTTATTAAATACTACTATGATTAGCCAATATTCTGATCATACACATGAAAACTAATTTATTTATACATTATTTTTAGTTCTCTCTTGGGTTTCAAAAACACGTTAAAACACATTTCATTAATTCAAACATACACACATATAGGCCTATATATATATATACAGAATTGCATTCTGTTATCATCCTTGAATATAGAACTTTAGTAGAAGAGTTTACCTCCTTAAAAGATTTACAATCTTTCAATATATATATATATGGTATGATAAGAAAAATAAATGCCTGGACGGGATTCGAACCCGGATCTCTGAGTCTGTGTTTCAGCGTGATATCCATTACACTACCAGGCGAATCCAATTCAAACACTTATTTTTTCTTATATATGTATTATACTCTCCATTATTACTAGATGTCGCGAGAACACTGTCTTCACTGCCATCTAGTAGCTCTGACTATATCAAGTAAGCAAATTAAAGAGAATATTTTATTTTACTTTATAGCAGTGCCGCTTTATCGATGTTATAATTAAATCTTTAACATTGAGCAATGCAAGCTTAATATATATATATATATATATATATATATTATAAATTACGTGTCACGTTGTTCGTCCGCGATGGAATCCTAAACTACTGAACCGATTTTAATAAAATTTTGCACACTGTGTGCAGTTTGATCCAACTTGAGACTTAGGGTAGTTTATAACTAAATTTATAGTCGCATTATTTTTATTACAAATTATTTGTTTATTATTTAACAAAGAGTTATAATTATATGTGAGTTCCATACAATTCTAACAGATGGCGGTGTAATTATCTGTGAGTTCCATACGATGGCGGTGTAAGGTAATTTAGTAAAGTAATTGGTTTATTATTTAACAAAGAGGGATCAAGATGGCTGTGCTTTTTGTTGCAACCGCGAACTTCAATTGAATTACAAATATTGATTATTTCATAATTTAAGAGTGTTTAGTGTTTATTTTATTTTCAATATTATTAAATTCGTGTGTAAGTATTAGTTTTAAGTAATCTGGTTGAAAGACAGCAACTTAATTTAAATTTAGCCACAGCAACGCGTGGCCGGGACTTCTAGTGTATACTGTATATATATATATATATATATATATATATATATATGAAAAGAAAAATGAATGCTTGGGTCGGGATTTCAATCCGAGTCTCTAAACTCTGTACTTTTAGCGCTCTAACCAACTGAGTTACCCAAGAATTCCAACACAAACATGCATTTTTCACTCAAGCATTCATTTTTCTTTTCATATCATATTTGCCTTCATTGCCAAATGTCAAAAATATAGTTATAACATCTAAATATACAAGTGTTACTGCTATAAAGTAAATATTCTCTTTAAAAATTTGCTTGCCTGTTATGGTGGCCACTAGATGTCAGGGGGAACGACTTCCCGTTATTATCGCCTCACTATGATGGTTGTCCGTTTATATAAAAGCGGGTGCCTCAAGAATGATTAACATGCGGAATTATTATAGTGGCGGTAGTCGGCATCTTTGTATTTAATTATATATAACAGCTGTGGGGAAACAAAGCGAGCCGCTGGACAACCATCATAGTGAGGCTATAATACCTCTTGTGTGAATTGAGAATACTACATATATAAGAAAAATGTATGTTTATATATAAAATATATATATATATATATATATATATATATATAAAGACTTCGCAGATGATCAGGTGGTGATTGCTCAGGATCCAGATAATGCATTTTTCTTGTTAACGAAATTAGAGATACAATACAAAAAATGGGGATTACAGAAAAATTATAATAAAACAGAATATATTTCATTGGAAACAACAGATGAGCTGGAATGTAATTCAGGAAGAATACGTAAAGTTAAAAATTGTAAATACTTAGGATCTATTTTAGATAAAAGTGAGAATTCAACTACAGAAATTGAATGATGAATAACTGATGGAAGAAGAATCATTGGCATGTTGAACTCAGTGCTTTGGAATATAAATATAATATACAGAACGAAGAAAACTATAATTCAAGTTCTGTTACACAGCATTTTATTATATGTCTCCGAAATATGAATTGGCTCCATCCTCAGACAACCAGATGAAAGGAGGATGTTACATCAATGGAATAGAAAACAACAACAAGCTGTCAGGAGGAGAAATGGATTTTTGGATGCAATCGACAAGAATTTCAAGAAGAGATAAGGTCAGAAACGGCACGATAAGGGAAATTATGCAAGTTAAAAAAAAAGGAAAAAAGAAGAAAAACGTTTGAAATGGTATGGATACCTCATAAGAATGGAAGAAGAGAGAATAACAAGAAGATCCTTAATTGGAAAGCTAATGGAAGAAGTACAAGAGGCAAATCTAGAGAACGTTGGATAAATGGAATGAGGAGAAGTAGGGGAGCTAGAGATTTGAGGGAAGAATATGCTTTAGACAGGAACCTCTGGCCACAAATCGCTTTGGGTTGAAAAGAAACTCTGTATTGTGGAATATTCCTAATAAAAAATATACAGGACTAATGATTTGTATTATATTCTGAACTCTGTTATTATTATTTTATTACGTATAAATTTAAATTAAATAATGAAAAATTGAATATGCACAAAGTATGAGATTCGATAGGGTTCCCAGCAGAACTGATAAAATCAGGGGGAGAATAACTGATGGACAAGACAACATCGGTTGCTTAGTACGATTTGAAAAAAAAGAGGCTCTTCCATATGAACGGGAAGATTCGATTTCCGAACCAATCTAATAGAATGGACATAAAACATATCATTACTTCCAACTTCGTACAAAATCCTAACAAATGTATTATATTCAGACTTACTCCCCATATTAACGACGTAATATATTATTGTCAGTGTGGATTTAGAAGAAATAGGTATACAACAGATCATATTTTTAGTATAAGACAGATTTTCGAAAATAAATGGGAATATAACGGTATTGATCTTCAACTATGTAGACTTCAATTAAGAAGAAGTTGTCTAATATCCAATTCGATTTTAAAAATACCTAAAAAGTAAGTTAGACTTATTCCAATCTTGAAATTAAAATTGAATCATAAAATGTTAATTGACAAATATTATTATCTTGTAATGATCTAGGGTGTAACTGGTTACGGGGTTAGTTATAGATAGGAAAACGATTGCAAATTTTGGTTGTAAAAGGTAGAAAAATGTTTTTGAAAATACATATAAAAAGGTGCAAAAAAGGTGCTGCTGAAATAGTTATAAATAGGGAAACGATTTAAGATTTTGGTTGTAAAAGGTGGAAAAAAAGGTTCTGAAAATACATAGAAAAAGGTGCAAAAAGGTGCTGCTGAAATAGTTATAAATAGGGAAACGATTGCAAATTTTGATTGTAAAAGGTGGAAAAAAAGGTTTTGAAATAAATAGAAAAAGGTGCAAAAAAGGTGCTGCTGAAATAATGTTTAAACCAGTTACATGAGCTCAGTTTATTTTATATGCCTATTATTTTGCACCAAATTGTTCTTCTTCATAGAGTCCATAAGAAGTAATCCATAGTTATTTACTTTATTGCAATATTTTCTTCGCAGATGGAACATCGAAGAATGATGCCACCATTGTCGATAAATATCGTTTTGAAATCTGAAAATGCATACAACTTATTCTTCTTTAACATTCGCCATGTTTTACTGTTGTGGAAACCTAGTTGTAATACTAATAAAAATACCTTGTGGTTCTGACTAGTAAAACACAGTCAACAAGTCGGTAGATAGAAAACTGTTAAATTATTGCCAGTTTTAACTGAACTTATTTTAAACTGTTACAGCAACACTGTTTAAATTTAAATTTGGCTTCATAGCTGCAGATGGGCTATTGTTGCTGGAATATAAATTACTAGTGGTTTACATAAATTATATTTTTATATTTATTATTTACTATTGTTGACTTCACACTGCAGATTGACTATAGTTTCTGAGGTATAAATTACATAAATTATATTTTAATATTTATTTAATATTGTTGACTTCTGATTGAGATTTTAAAAAGCTGTTCAAGAAGAAAAAAAAGGTACACATTTTTCTCTCCTATCTTTTAAAAACGCAGAGAAGAATGGAGGAAAAGGTGCTGGAGTATAAAAAAGAGGGTAAAAAGGGGTGAAATGTAGTAATATTATAAAAATATGCAAAAATGTGCAACAAATTGTGTTCATTTTGCTTTATTTCATCCCCCAAATACATATATTGAACTATAGGCATGAAAATAACTATATTTTGGAAAGGTACATCACCTCAAAATTCTTTCCCTAGTTATAAAAATGTTGGTCGTTAGAATTTGATTCAGATACCAGTTATTATTAAACTAGAAGTACCGGTATCAATTTAGAAGGGAAACGAGCAAGAAGATATATGTCCTACAGTTTTACTCTAAAACTGAAGTGAGCGGATTTATTTGTTGTCTACATAATTTACACTTCAGTTGTATGTATATACGCCCGTCCAACTTATAATCAAACACAGAATAGTTTTGCCTGAGTCGAATTACCGAGGATGACAGTCCTCGATCAGATGGAAAATTCCCGATTTAATATTTTTCCCCATGATTTTTTTTTTGGCATTTTCATTTATATTTGTATTCGGTATCAGTCGGCCGCGGTGGACTAGTGGTTATGCTCCTTGCCTCTGATCCAGAGGGTCGCGGGTTCAAACCCGGCCGGGGTCGATTGATTTTTTTAGGACGGAAAAATCCTTAAGCCTGAAAGAAAAGGCCTCTAAGCAAAATTTACCGAATTTTGCAGTCCTAGTACTAGCTTGGTTTCCTAGATGTCAGTATGATGCGGAACGCTGACCACGGACCACTCAAAATTACATCTATACGAAAACAAGTGTAACTAAATTAGTATGGTTCAAATTCTTACCTGTAGGGGGAGAGCGCTCAAATCTCTGTTAACGCAAAAACGGGCTTACAAGAAGATTCAGATTCTAGATAATGGTAATCCATCCTAACGTAATCACTCGAGATGGATTAAAGCTGCAAATCCTAATAATCCGATTATTAATATAACAAAAGTTCTTATATATTCTAGATTTTTTACTTTTCTGAACATGTATGTTTAAAATTTCTTGGAATTATTTAAAAAAAGAATCCCTTACTTTTTGTTTAAATCACTTTGATTACACTGAACAACAAAAAAACAACTTTTTTTTTGTCTCAGAAAGAAAAATATGTGATTCTGATAGTAGTTTTTCTCCTGGATTCAAATATGATATCGGTTTTTCTCCATCCCACGCAAGGTTTCCGAGAGACAGGAATTTATAATTTCAAACATTTTAATATTTTCTACATTCGTAACTACACAATATTCGAACATTCGGACTCACCTAGAAAGTAAGAAATGTCGATTTGTTGCTGTATTTCGCCTGTGGAGCATCCCTCTTGATTGTCCAACAATAATCGGCCAGCATGTTAGGATTCCATTTGCCTTGATATCTCTTTGCCATAGCTGAAATCTCCTGAGTTAGCTCATTTGGTTTTATTTTACAATGGACAAATGGACGAAAAAACGTTCATTAAAAATAATTATTTAAATCCATTAATTGAAATTGAAATGAAAAGGCTGTGGGTGATGGAGGAATTCCGAATACATATTTAAAAACAGGATAAAAAACTGCATTAAGTACAGCTATTTGTACACATGAGACAAAAAACGTGTTGACGAGTGTTACATGTGTAAATTAACCTACCACATGTCTGTAACGAATTATGTTTTTTAATTCTCTGTTATTTCCAGTACACTAATAATTATGTTCCTTATGCCACTATTTAAAATCACGAAGTTTTCTTAATTAAGTAATTAGCTGCAAAATTACTTCAAAAAAGCATACGATTCAATTAAGAGAGAGAAGTTATATAGTATCCTGTTGGAGTTTGGAATTCCAAAAAAGTTAGACTTATACGAATGTGTGTAAATGGCACAAAGAGTAGGGTGCGTGTAGGCAAACAGTTTTCGGACACTTTTGAAATCCAGATTGGGTTGAATCAAGGATATGCACTATCTCCTCTACTATTTAATTTTGTACTAGAGCATGCCATTAAATCTTTAGAGAATGAGGAAGGCTTACAACTGAATTGTATTAATAAGCTGTTGGTTTATGCTGATGATGTAGTACTACTGGCCGATAGCGAGGAGATACTTAAGGACAACACGCACACACTATTGAGTAACATTAAGAAATTGGGACTAGAGGTGAATATCAATATAACTAAATATATGATCACACATAGAAATACATTATATAGTGGAAATGGACAGCTAATGACTAATGAGGGAAATTTTGAGGAAGTTGCTGAATTCAAATACCTAGGAACAATAATCACAAATAGGAATGAGATGCACAAAGAATTAAGCAGAGGCTCAATTCTGGAAATGCGTGCTATTATGCATTGCAGAGAATCTTGATGTCCCAACTCCTTTCAAAAAACGTTAAACTGAAAATATATAAAACTATTGTTCTACCAGTTATATTATATGGGTGCGAAACATGGACTATTACTTTAAGGGAGGAAAGGAGATTACAAGTATTTGAGAATAAAGTACTCAGGAAAATTTTTGGACCAAAGAGAGATGAAGAAACAGGTGAATGGAGAAGACTACATAACAATGAACTGCATGGTCTTTATAGGAAGCCAGATATAATAAGAACAGTTAAGTGACTGCGTTTGGCAGGACATGTTGCGCGTGTGGGAAATGAAAGACTTGCATGGAAGCTTCTTGTAGGAAAGCCAGAGGAAAATCGCCCAGTTGGTAGACCAAGAATGAGGTGGGAGAATAACATTAACTGTGATTTGAGGGAAGTAGATTATACAGGGAATGATTGGAAAGCATTTGCTCGGGATAGGGATGTATGGAGAGCTTATGTCCGCGCAGCCATGAATATACGGGTTCGATAGTGCCAGTGAGTAAGTAAGTAAGTAATTCAATTTTATTCGATATCTCAATCTGAGCACAATTGCAAATTGGGGCCGAGTACACCCTTTGCACTTAACCAAGTATTAACAATGATTTATGTTGGTTCCGGTCAAGTGATTCTGGATCAGAGCTTCGAGGGTTCAAACCCAAGTAAAATCGATGATTTTTTTTAAAGTATAGGACCTATAATCTTCGCGGAAGATAATTAAAACTCTGGACCCCGTTCCGTATATTTACGGAATGTAAAATAACATCAAACGTTGTAATGATTAGCCTCCAAGCAAAATATTTATATCTTGCAAGTTCGTCTTTGCATCGTGATATTAAATATCTCCGCTGTGTAAAATACTACTCATATGCCTTAAAGGTACAAAAGTCTGTCTTTCTTTCTTTCTTTCGTTATTTCTTTTCCGGGCCCTTACAGGAACAAGAAGTCATTAGAGACGTTTTTAAAATCTGGATAACATGCATACGTCTTTGACTGTACAAAGACATGATTGAGCGATCGCCTCAATTCCAGGATCATCTCCGAGACAACACCGACGCACCATTCCATCATACTTGATACTAAATAGGGTATGTATGACCAAGATGAGCAAGTGTTGTTCGCGGACTCTTTGGGCCTTATGTTTTCCTGACATTTGCTTAGAGGCATTGAGAATTTTATTGTGCAATTCAATATAACTTGATTTATTTTTTGTTAATTTTATAAGAATTGTTTTATATCCCCGCTCAGGCCCCGAAGATGAAATATAGGGTTATTTAAGCTTTCTTACTTAATAATTAATAATTAAATTCAATTTTATCAAAATACTTATGATTAGTTGAAAATAATAATCGCCCAAATAAATCACCCACTAGCAATAGGATTAATTTTACTTCTTCAAACCACATTTATTTCAGTATAACAGGATTAACCTATCCAAGGAAAACCTCAAATAGGAATCTTAAACTTGATGATTCATACATATTTTATACATATTTATTTTTGTATAGTAGTTCAAACCTTTAATGCGCTTGATTCTGTGACTAATATTTATGCTGACTGTATATCAATATCAATATTTGGTATTAATAGCTCAAACAGAAACAGATTTACAGTATTCTATACACAATTTTAATATAATTGCAAAAAGGTACAATATGGAAATCAATACAAAGAAAACTAAAGTGATGGCCTTTTGTGGGAAGTACCCTACACCTGGTAAAATGGTTTTGGACGATGAAATTTTAGAACGAGTAAATGAATTTAATTATTTGGGTTATAATTTCACATTTCAAGATGAATAATAATAATAATAATAATAATACTTTATTTATTCTGGCAGAGTTAAGGCCATAAGGCCCTCTCTTCCACTCAACCAGCACAAATACAAATAAATATTCGACAAATATAGGTATACACTATACTAATTATAAACAGTTAAATATACAATAAATGTAGCAAAGTAAATTTCATGTACAAACAACATTTTATAGGGTAATAACAATATTGATACGATAATAATAATAATAATAATAATAATAATAATAATAATAATAATAATAATGATAATAATATAAATATGATAAATTATACGAGAAACACCAATTAATATATATATATATATATATATATATATATACACACACTTTACACTGGGTAATAATGATGTCGAGGTTAGAGCAAATATAAATATAGATTTCTTTTAAAAGTTGCCAATGTCCGGCAGCCCCTTATTTCTTGTGGTAGTGAATTCCAGTTGCGAGAAGTGAAGATGGTATATGACATGGAGTGATTTGATGTCCTATGTTGCGGTATATTAAGCAAGATACTATGTTTTCATCTTGTGTTTAAGTTATGGTTTGAGGATGGATACTGGAAACGAGATGATAAATAATTGGGAATCGAGGTATGTAGGATCTTAAATAGGAGAATTAGACAGTGCGATTTTCTTCTCTCTTTTAGATGTAGCCATTACAATTCGTGGAATAATGGAGAAATGTGATCGTATTTTCGAACATTAAATATGAATCTGATACACATATTATGGACACGCTGCAGTTTGTCCGACAATCCGTCACTTATGTCACTTAGTAGAACGTCACAGTAGTCAAAATGCGGCATCACTAAAGTTTGGATTAAAATTCTTTTAAGAGTTGTAGGAAGAAAATGTTTAAGTTGCTTTAGGGAATGCATTATGGAGAATATCCTTTTAGATGTTTGTTTTACTTGCTCATGCCATTTTAAATTAGAATCTAAGTAAAATCCCAAGTTTTTAACGACGTCGGTATAAGGAATTTGTTCATTATCTAATATGACAGCCGGCATATTGCCATTGTTTATGAGGTGTAATAGCCTTGGATGTCCGATAATTATTGCTTGCGTTTTGTTTACATTTAGTTTCAGCCCATATTGTCTGGACCATAAAGATATATGCCTGAGGTCAGTGTTTACTTTGTCAATATATTCATTAATTTCGTCAGGCCTAAAGTGTGTGTAAATCTGTAGGTCGTCGGCGTAAAGATGATGCTTGCTGATATATCAAAGAAAATCACAAATTTTACAAAAACAACGGGGATAATTAACAGTATAATGAAACCACCTTTAGTACAGAAGAACACAAGATTACGGCTTTATAAGGTTCTCGCAAGACCAGTATTAAGATATGGTAGTGAAGCATGGACAATACGAAGAAGAGATGCAAGCCGAATAACAGCAAATGAGATGCGATTTATGCGCCGAACAGCAGGCTACACAAAGTGCGACCATAAAAGAAATGAGGAAATTATGGAAGAGTTGGATATAGAACCCATTCTTCACCATATACAAAACTACCAGGGCAACTGGAAAGCCCATCTTCAACGAATGCCGTCTCATAGAATTCCCAAAAGCCATACTTCGCTACTGCCCCCAAGGCAAACGATCGCTGGGACGTCCAAAAAAACGCTGGATGGAAAATTCCTCTTTGCGACCATAACAGGCCACATGGCCTAATACTTGCATGGATGATGATGATGAGGATGATGATACCAGTATCTTTAGTATCCTGTTCTGCACGTATTTTTATTATCTGTATAAAGTAATATTTCTATTTAATACATTTGTGGATAATTAAAATACCTAGGAATAATAATTTCAAAGAGGAATGAGTTGCAGAAGGATCTTAAATATAGGCTCAACTCTCCAAACGCATACTGTCATGCACTGCAGGGACACGTCATCTCCAATTTCTCTAAAAAAAGTTTAACCTAAAATATAATTCAAAACTGTTATTCTTCTAGGTACGCCATATGGATAAGAAATATGGTATCTTAATTTAACAGATAAAAAAAACTATTACGAGTGTTTCAGAATAAGGTGGTTCCGACAATTTTTGAACCAAAGACATACAACAGATGAACGGAGAAAATTAAATAACAGTTTTTCTTCTTCACTTCACGGGCTAGGCAAATTGCCTGTTCCGCCTCACAGTTGTTCTGTCCATCTTTTCACTGGCCTTCCTACATTCCTTGAACGTCTTGGTTTGTAGTTAACAGGAACTACATGATCTTATCTTTATGGGAAGACATATATAATAAGAACAGTTAAGTCTCGTAGATTGCGATGGGCAGGACATGTGGCACGAATGGGGAATTAAAGACGTGCATGGAAGCTTCTTGTAGGAAAACCAGAGGGAAAACTCCCAGTTGGTAGACCAAGAATGAGGTCGGAGTATAACATTAACTATGATTTGAGGAAAGTAGAATGACTGGAAAACATTAGCTCAGGATAGGGATATATGGAGAGCTTATGTCAGCGCGGCTATGATCCTAGGGCTTCGATAGTGCCAGTGAGTTAGTTTAAAAATTAAGTTGGTCTAATAAATATTTAGAAAGGAGAGTCTATGTTTCAACAAAGGGCTACGCCATTATAGAAAGATATATAGATAGATAGATAGGTATTGATAGAATAGCTTACTTACTTACTTACACACTGACACTATCGAACCCGTAGGTTCATGGCTGCGCGGACATAAGCTCTCCATACATCCCTATCCTGAGCTAATGCTTTCTAATCATTCCCTGTAGAATCTACTTCCCTCAAATCATAGTTAATGTTATTCTCCCACCTCATTCTTGGTCTACCAACTGGGCGTTTTCCCTCAGGCTTTCCTATAAGAAGCTTCCATGCAAGTCTTTCATTCCCCATACGTGCAACACGTCCTGCCCATCGCAGTCTACGAGACTTGACTGTTCTTATTATATCTTGCTTCCTATAAAGACCATGTAGCTCATTGTTATGTAGTCTTCTCCATTCACCTGTCTGTTCATCTCTCTTTGGTCCAAACATGTTCTTAAGTACTTTATTCTCAAATACTTGTAATCTCCTTTCCTCTCTTAAAGCAAGAGTCCATGTTTCGCACCCATATAATATAACTGGTAGAATAACAGTTTTATATATTTTCAGTTTAACGTTTTTTGAAAGGAATAAAACATATTAGTTGAAGTGACTGGAAACTGAAGAATAATAAGAAAAATGTTTTTAAGACTATTAAATGGATTTGAAACCTTCATCCAAAAAAGTTTCTAGTCTTCAAAATGTTGAAATGTCTGTATCGGCTCTGCCCACATACCCGATTGTACTAGTGGGATGGAGGAAAAGTCGAAAGAAAAGTTTTTATACAATTAGCATTGATGTTCAAATGGAGGAGTATGTAAACAAGAATTGTACAGCTTGAAACAAAGTTAATTCAATATGTGGCAGCAGTTGTTAAGTCCACAACATAGCCCCAACACATGGAAAACACTCGCACAGTCAGCAACTCACATTCCAAAAAAAAAAAATCAATAAGTCTGTCCAAATGGTCAAATTCGACCCCTCCATGGATGTGTATATCACATCCATGAAGGAAGTCAAGAAAGTTTTTGAACAAAAAAATTGAAAATTTACTCACACAATTCACTAACAAGACTAGTACATTACAGCTTCCGCCTACTTAAATGTGAAGAAGTAATTCTCTTCATGCCCCATGTTGTCGTAACATTTTGAAGAAGGATTTGTGTCCCAAAAAAAGAATTACTGGTTCAGGTTGGGTTTAATTTTCGGTAGAGCCGGATTCTCTTCTTAGGGTCGGAAGTTGGTACACTGGATAGGAAAACACTTCAAAAGTACTAAAAAAATGTTTCCTGTAGAAATAATTGCAACTTTATTCACTTCTTAATTTCCCCACAAATTAAGTAAATGTAGGTGGTATTATTCTTCACCGTCAATTAAAAATATATTCTTTTCTTTTCTTGAATCAATTATTCTTGTTGTATTAAATATTACATTTTATCTTGAGAACTCTATTGCTTCTATCTTTGTTGAAAGTTGTATGCAGAATGACTAGTGTAATTCTTTTATAATTTTAGGACCATTATTATATCACATGATGTTATATTTAAGTTCTATTGGTTAATAGTTCTTTAAATATAAGGTTTAAATTGATTTGTTAAATAAGAAAGTTAATTGTTTTAACATCCAATCAGAGTTTAGTTTACTTTCATTTAACAATAATTATGAAGTTATGCAGGTGTTCTTATTACAGTTATAATGGAAGGATTTATAATTTTGACAACAATGACTTAAAACAATTTTTAAAAGCATTCTTTACAAAGAGCGTTATGTAGTACAATTTCTTTAATTGTTACTGAGACATTTTTATTCAACAATAATTAGCAATGGATTATTTAGATGATTTTATTTAAGTTATGTTTAAACATTAAAAGAATTTAAAAATACAACATTATTAACTTTAACATTCATATTTATTTATTTATATACAAAATTTTAATGTTTACTCATCTTTCTGTGCCTAAAGTTTTATTTTTCTTCTCCACTCCTCTCTCTGCATCCAAATCCATGTCCTCCAGTCCTCTTGCTCTCATTTCAGTTCTTATTTCCTGCATCCACGAGTTTCGAGGTCTTAACCTCTGAATCTTTTCCTTTCTTTTTATGATATTAAAATCCTGCTATAAATGACACATAAAACACATTTAAACACTACAATACACTACACAGATCAATAAGCAAAAGCCAACACTAATAGCAACACTACAATAGATAAACTACAAACACATTCCATCTGCTACACATTATACATAAATATCTAATAGCTTTATTCTCGGGTTTTTTTCCCTCCCTGTGCATAATCATTCTTCAGAACGCACATAAATCCTGAAAATCGTTTCACCCTCTCCAAATACTCAAAACAACTTCTCTTCTACACGGCCGGACATAATAAAACATAATAGTATATTACGATGTGGGGTTGGGAAGTGGTTTTTTACAGAATCGAGGAAAATGTGTTTTCAAAATAATAGTAAAATAACATCTTTGTTGGAAATATTTGCATTCATTATAAACCATTGACTAACGTTAACAGTGTGGACAATGTTTATTAGTTGAAACGACAGGAGGCCTTGAGAAAAATTATTGATAACATGGCCGCAAGTACGTATTTATTGTTTTATATTGTTTCAAATAAACTTCAGTTCATTTAAAATGCAGTGATTTGTTTCGTCTTCATCTTCTTATTCTTCACGGTTTAGGCTTATTTACTAGCCTGTTCCGGCTCCAAATTGCTGCTCTTTCCATATTTTCCTTGGTCTTCCCATGCTTCTCCTTCCTCATGGTGAATAGTTGTATGCTGCTTTTGGTATTCTATTATCAGTCATCCTTGCCAAGTGTTCTTTCCAGTTTGTTCTGTATTTCTCTATTGTTGAGATTAATTCTTATATTTTTAGTTGTTGTCTTATTTCTGTGTTATTTTTTTGTCTGTTCTTTGATATCCTGCTATTGGTCTGAGGAATCTGATTTCAGCAGCTTGTATCCTGGAAGATTGTTGTGTTGTCACTGATCATGATTTGTTTCGTATAATGTATATTAACACTACCTTTTGGATATTTTCTGTATATACATAGTACGGAGTATACATAGAGGGCAGTGGTTTTACTTCTCTCATGTGGGTGTAAATGTAATATTACAGCATAGTTATTTAGGTTGGCAACTCCGAAATGTAAGACGTTGAACTTTCAATAATGGTCGCCATTGCAGGTAAGTACGACAAAACGCACTATCGCTCAAAAACTTATTATTCAAAACCCACAATCCAAAAAACATCACAAACAACATTTTTGTAAACAACCCGAAGAGGGCAAAAAGTAATACCCTAAAGCGAGAAGAACAGGGTCTACACCACTCGGTAGCATGTTACGTTCATTTGAATAAGGCAAATGTGTGTTACCTCCAGCGTATTAAAAGGTGTTGGTGCTGTTAGATGGAATAATTTATGTTGGTAAACATGAGAGGTAACCAGCTATTATGTTGGTAGGTAAACACCTCATTTTATGACGTGGAATCTCTGTTATGTCCCCTCGTTCCTTTAAATCAAGAAAACGTTTTGAAATTTCTCATTTTCATGTCAGTTTAATTTTAAAATGAACTAAATTATCAGTAGGTTCTACAAATATAAATAATTGTCAATAATTGACGTTCCAAAAATATTAACACGAAAATTGCAGATGTACATCATCATCATCATCAACAACAACAACAACAAGGATTAAGCAGAATGGCCTGCTCCGATCTCATTATAGGTCGAATTGGTCCTTCCATCTCTTCAATGGTCTTCCCAACATTCTTCTCCCTTTTGGTTTATAATTATAGATTCTTCTTGGTATGCGCTGTTCATTCCTTCGTAATATGTGCTGAAGATAAGCATTTTGATAATATTTTATTCTTTCACAGAGATTAAATATATTAAGTTCTGTACAGTCCCGCGCCGTAGCCGAGCGGTTAAGGTAGGAAGCCTTGGCGCAGAGCTACGGGACTTGCGCTGGTTCGAGTCTCCATGGGGGAAGAAATTTTCTCATGGTATTTCGGCCAGTATGGGACCGGTGCCCACCCAGCATCGTGAGGCAATTGGGTAGCTACAATAAGTAGCGGCTCCAGGTTGAGGAACCAGCTATAACGGCTGGGGGACTCGACATGCTAACCACATGTCACCCCTACACTGGCTGTTGATCATCTACCTCTGTGATTGGCACATGTGGATGTGAAGGGCCAGCAGCCGGCTGGTAAAAGGGCAACCGCTGAAAAGTGGAAAGACCCTCAATCGGAAAGTTCTGTACAACCATTTATGTTTTAATACTTCCTACCTTATATTCCAGCAGACCAGGTATGATTCCCGGAGGATTAAATGTTTCCAACTTTGGGTGTGAGTACTATCCTATACTATTTTTGACAATGGCTGTGGCATACAGGCATTGTAAGGTCCGCCATTGTATAATTGTCTATTGTTTGATAGAGAGAGGTCCTGTTCCCTGGGTACAGGCGACCGGCCAGGAGCATTGGGTTTTAAGAGTGATAGGATGCGTAAGGAAGTAGAAATACAAGAAAGAATATAAACATAAATCATTTAAATATAGTTATTTTAAAATATTTATATATTTAATGTAAACGGCGATGTTTGAAAACAAATCAGAAATATGTTATGTATATTCACTGCAATTTGATCATATTATTTATTGCCAAACAGGATCGCAATATTATAAGAATGCACCCTAGTGGAGAAATAATGAAACACATCAAACTATGTATTATAATCAACATTATAGGTTATTAATTTTTTTTACTAAATAACTCGGTAAAATCAAGGAATATCTTCATTATTTGCTATATTCAATGTATTTGTTGGTGCCCATCGCTGTGGTCTCGAGGTAGCGTGCTGCCTTGTCACGCAGCGGGCCTGGGTTCGATTCCCGGTTAGGACAGTTTTTTTATGAGTGAGGTTTTTATCGGGTTTTTTCCACACTTGTAAGACAAATGTCAGGAAAACTTTAAGGCCCAAACGGTCCCCGAAATCATATGACCATCGCAATCATCATTATTTTTATATTCATCTTAGATTAAGCTTAGGATTAGGGACTCTCCTGGCGCACCACTATCATAATCATCACCCATCATATCATCGGGGCAACGTAACCCCGCTTTCCAGGCGCCTCAACCTCAGAAGTGGGTTACAAGTACGCCATGCCAGGAGAGAACACCAGGAATGTCGAAAGACAACCTGAGGAATTTGCAAAAAAAAATGTGTTTGTTGGAGAAAAATAATGCTCTGACTTGTTAAGAATATTAAAACGGAGGAGCTTTCTTAATCACAAAAGCAGGAGCTGATAAAGAGCAATCAATAAAGAGCGAGGAGAAACACGACTGTCATTGGTTGTAAAACAAAATTCATTGAAACGTAATTGGTCATTGACTACCACTTGGGACATGAGTTAATGGTCCAAGAAAGTGAATTGAACCATTCAAGTATACCGGTAGAAAATATGTTATCCTTTGGATTACCTGTTTGTGCGCAAAATCTGAACTGTGAAACTTGAGCACAAAGTTGTAAGCTTGATTTGATAATTAATGGGAAGACAGCGCTTTACGGCACTCATAATGATCTGCAAGTGAATTATTAATTGCAACACCGGGTGTTAAACATGCAGTTTAGATCCTACCTTTCCCGTTTATTGTCGTTATGTAATTTCATTTAATGCAAGGTGCATAAATTTTCTCATAACCTGAGAAATATAAACACTCATCCAAAATAATAATAGTACAGACAGTTTACAACAAAAAGGGACTATTTGAAGTCTATCTTGGACTAGCTGGATCTACTACATTTTAGTCCATCGTATTCAATTATTAACTTTTTACTTACATTTCATTATGATATGCTTCCAAATATATATATATATATATATATATATATATAAATTTTGTGTCACGTTGTTTGTCCGCGATGGAATCTTAAACTACTGAACCGATTTTAATAAAATTTTGCACACTGTGTGCAGTTTGATCCAACTTGAGACTTAGGGTAGTTTATAACTAAATGTATACTCGCATTATTTTTTTATTGCAAATTATTTGTTTATTATTTAACAAAGAGTTATAATTATCTGTGAGTTCCATACGATTCTAACAGATGGCGGTGTAAGGTATCTGTGAGTTACATACGTACCTAACAGATGGCGGTGTAAGGTAATTTGGTAAAGTAATTGGTTTATTATTTAACAAAGAGAGATCCAGATGGCTGTGCTTTTTGTTGCAAACGCGAATTTCAATTGAATTACAAATATTGATTATTTCATAATTTAAGTGTGTCAGTGTTTATTTTATTTTCAATATTATTAATTTCGTGTGTATCAGTTTTAAGTAATCTGGCTGAAAGACAGCAACTTAATTTAAATTTTTAACGTATACCTTAGCCACAGCAACGCGTGGCCGGGACTTCTAGTATATATATATATATATATATATATATATATATATAAAATAAATGTTTGTTCGTACTTTATGCGCTGCCATACAGTTGAACCGATTGTGATGGAGCTTCTTGCAAAATGTTCAGGAGATTCCGAAGATGAACATAGGCTATAAGAGAGTTGTGATACTCAATCAACAACCTTTAAAAATCGCCCTTTGTAGTGGAAAACATGAAAAAAGTAGCTCTTTGGACGCTTAAATGGCTTACGTTGCCTAAACCATAACAAATACACAACATTAATGCACACAGAATTGAATATATAAAAAAGCTCTACAAAAATGTCCGCGACAGAATATGTTTATCTCTTACGGATAAACTCACAATAACCATTTTTCTCTTTCATTGATGACGAGAAGATCAAGACAAGTACTTAGATTCCTGTGCAAGCATAGCAGCACGTGGCAGGTTTTCTTTTACGGATAACTCGCAATAACGAATTTTGTCTTTTAGCTCATTTATTTATGCCAAGAAGTTCGAAATAAGTAGATTCCCGGGCAACGCCGGGTAAACAGCACGGAGTATCTACAAATAATTACGATATACATTTTTCGTTTTACTTATTTAAATAAACATAAAACACATTAATTTTCGTATTTCAACTCATTTATGTCAAGAAGATCGGGATAAGTAGATTCCCGGACAACGCCGGGTAATCAGCATGGGTCATGGGTTATCTAAAAAATATAAATTTACAATTATTTTTCCTTTTACTTATTCAACAAAACATAAAATCATATTAATTTCCATTTATTTAGGCGTAGCAGCGCACTCCGGATATTACCTAGTGTATATATATATATATATATATATATATATATAGTAGGGTAGGTTTAACAAGTAATACTAAGAAATTGGAACTGGAAGTAAATATCAATAAAACTACATATATGTTCACACGTAGAAATACATTACACACCGTGTCCACAAATATAATATCATACTTTAAACTACTACCACGTCGCTTTGAATAATCGTATCTAAATGAAATTGGTTACAATCAAAAGAGAAAACTCAAAACGTTTTTTGCTATACCTCATAGACATTGCATGTGGTCCCCACGAGTGACGCTGCAGACATTCACATTTAAGCTCTCTGCTAAATTTCCAACAATGAACCCATATCGACCACAAAAAACATTATTAAATTTTGTTTAGTTTCTGTATTGTTGTCTATTATTCTCTATTGTTAACATGCACAAAACGTTTTGAGTTTCTCTTTTGATTGTCACAAATTTCATTTAGATACGATTATCCAAAGCGACACAGTAGTAGTTTAAAGTATGATACTATATTTGTGGACACGGCCTATAATGGAAATGGTCAAATGAGGGAAATTTTTGAGGAACTGGCTGAATTCAAACAACTACGAACAATCATTATAAATAGGAATGAAATACTTACTTAATTACTCACTGGCACTATCGAAGCTCTCCAATAGGAATGAAATGCACAAATAAATTAAACATAGGCTCAACTGTGGAAACGCGTGCTATTATGCATTATAGAGACTCTTGACGTCCCAACTCCTTTCAAAAAACTTAAACTGAAGATATATAAAACTATTATTCTACCAGTTATATTATATGGAAGCGAAACATGGACTCTTACTTTAACGGAGGAAAGAAGATTACGAGTATTTGAGAATAAAGTTCTTAGGAAAATTTTTGGACCAAAGATAGATGAACAGACAGGTGAATGGAGAAGACTTACATAATAGTGAGCTACATGGTGTTTATAGAAAGTTAGATATAATTAGAAAAGTTAAGTCTCGTAGACTGCGATGGGCAGGACATGTGGAATGAAATACGTGATTGGAAGCTTCTTGAAGGAAAACCAGAGGAAATACGCCCAGTTGGTAGACGAAGAATGAGGTGATAAAATAACATTAACCATGATTTTAGGGAAGTAGATTATACAGGGAATGATTGGAAAACATTAGGGGTGTATGGAGAACTTACGTCCGCGCGGCCATGAACCTACGGGTTTGATAATTCCAGTGAGTTAGTTTAGTTAGTAGGTTTCACAATTTTTCACATCTACTGTCATTCTCCATCGTTCAATCCTTTTTTTCTCATGCTGCTCAAAACATCATGAATCCACGTTATTTCTGGCCATCGCCTTCCTCTTCTACCAAGTGACACAAACAAGATGGCCATGGAAATATAAAAGCATGTGATGAATATGTATATTTGAGGACAAACATTAGTACAGATAGAAGTCATGATGTTGAAATTAATGAAAGGATAAAGAAGGGAAAATCTGCAATATCAATATTAAACATTTTCTCCCTACAGCTCTTAAAAGAATTTTAATCCAAACCTTAGTGATGCCGCATTTTGACTACTGTGACGTTCTACTAACTGACATAAGTGACGGATTGCCGGACAAACTGCAGCGTGTCCATAATATGTGTATCAGATTCATATGTAATGTTCGAAAATACGATCACATTTCTCCATTATTCCACGAATTGTCATGGCTACATCTAAAAGAGAGAAGAAAATCGCACTGTCTAATTCTCTTATTTAAGATCCTACATACCTCGATTCCCAATTATTTATCATCCCGTTTCCAGTATCTACCCTCAAACCATAACTTAAACACAAGATCACAACATAGTATCTTGCTTAATATACCGCAACATAGGACATCATATCACTCCATGTCATATACCATCTTCACTTCTCGCAACTGGAATTCCCTACCACAAGAAATAAGGGGCTGCCGGACATTGACATCTTTTAAAAGAAATCTAAATTTATATTTGCTCTAACCTCGACTTCATTATTACCCAGTGTAAGGTATATATATATATATATATATATATATATATATTAATTGGTGTTTCTCGTATAATTTATTATATTTTTTTATATTATTGTTATTGTTATTATTATCGTATCATTATTGTTGTTACCCTATAAAATGTTGTTTGTACATGAAATTTACATTGCTACATTTATTGTATATTTAACTGTTTATAATTAGTATAGTGTATATCTATATTTGTCAAATATTTGTTTGTATTTGAGCTGGTTGAGTGGAAGAGAGAGCCTTATGGCCTTAACTCTGCCAGAATAAATAAAGTATTATTATTATTATTATTATTATTATTATTATTATTATTATTATTATTATTAATATTATTATTAAATGGTGTTTTATGGGATCAGAGATTTGCATATATTTCTCTATTCATTTAACAAAAATGGTACGAAAGGCCACCCGGCCCGTGCGTACTGTCATTATAAATGTATATACTTTATTTTTTAGAAAAAATGCAATAACGTCCACTAATATAATGCACTTAGGATCATAGAATGTTGCCTATACCAGTAGACCATGTATTCATATAATTGTTGTTTGTGCCAGGTCTAGAATGGTGTAGTGGGCTGCACACCAGTCTGGGGAACTAGAGGTCCACGGTTCGATTCCTGGTTCAGATATTAATTTTGCTTTTCACAATATCATTATAATGCTATAATATGATCCATTATTGGAACTGTGTTAAAATAACAGTATTGGCAAATGTTAAATAACATTGTTTACTGCTTATAAAAGTGGTGGTGTAAAAATCTCAAATATAGATACTTCTAAACGAAGCCGGCCGTTGGCGATAGTAGTGACACCTACCTGACAGCGGACGAAACGAGAATTATAGATTTGTATATGTAGAAAGAATTGTTAATGTTTGTGCCAAGTCTAGAATGGTGTAGTGGGCTGCACACTAGTCTGGAGAACTAGAGGTCCACGGTTCGATTCCTGGTTCAGACGTTAATTTTTCTTTTCACAATATCATTATAATATTATAATTGTATTTTATTTTTGGATGTTATGATATCATACAATTTTCATTATAGTTATATTTGGGAGAGGGTCAGTATCCATTCGTTCTCTTTATCTTCCCTTCTTCGAGAAAGAATATTCAGTTCTCTCTATTACGTTTCTTTTTGGATTCCACCGCTGTGGTCTCGGGATAGTGTCGCCGTCCCGTAGAAGTGGCCCAGGTTCGATACCTGGTCTGATAAATTTCCTGGGTGTTTGTTTCGGGGTTTTTCCTCACATGTAAGATAAACGCCAGGAAATGTTAAGGCACAAACGGTCCCTGATCATCATGTGTCCACCACATGCTCGGTGACGTTTGGCATGTAAAAGTACCTGTAAGGTGAGAGATTAAAATGAGATAAAAAAAGTTTCGTTTTTGACGGATCCTTTACCGCCGCTATTTTCTTTCTATAACTTTCCTATTCTGTATGTCTTTTTGAACATTTCATTATGTTATATGTTTGTAACTTGTTCTTTGCACGATAGTGCGTTCTGTCGTACTTACAGCAATGGCGACCATGTTTTAACGTTCAATTTCCTAAATTTCGGGGTTGCCAATCTATAAATAACTAAATAACTGTAATGTAATATTACAAATTACCTACCTAGTAATCGGCCGCGGTGGACTAGTGGTTATGCTCCTTGCCTCTGGTCCCGAGGGTCGCGGGTTCAAACGCGGCCGGGGTCAATGGATTTTTAGGACGCAAAAATCCAAAGGGGCAAGTCCTCCGGGAGGGACTTTAAGCCGTGGGTCCCGAGTCTGAAGATTTTCAGGCTCGTAAAAAATCCTTAAGCCTGAATGAAAAGGCCTCTAAGCAAAATTTACCGAATTTTCCCGTCCTAGTACTACCTTGGTTTCCTAGATGTCAGTATGAGACGGAACGCTGACCATGGACCACTCAAAAATGGCATCTATACGAAAACAAGTGTAACTAAATTAGTATGGTTCAAATTCTTCCCTGTAGGGGGAGAGCGCCTAAATCTCTGTAAAGGGAAAACATGGGCTTACAATACAATACCTACCTAGTGTGGGAAGTAAAAACCACTGCCCTTTATGTACACTACGTACAATGCATATACAAAAATATGTCCAAAAGGTAGTGTTAATATACATTATACGAAAAGAAATGACTGCATTGTAAACGAACTGAACTTTATTTGAAACAATATCTAACAATAAATTCGTACTTGCCTCCAATTTATCCCTGATTGGTGTCACGGCCTGCTGTAGTCTCGACTTCTGAATACGAGTCTTAAATTCTAAATCAACTGAAACACATCATTCGGCAGTGTCTTCTCTGTTTGTCAGTGGTCAGAATATTAATACACTGAGTACTGACTTCTGTTACACTCCAAGCGCGCGACAGGCCTAGAAAGGCCTTGACCTACCAGTCGGCTGCTGGCCTTACATCCACATATGTTAATCGCGGAAATAGACGACTATCGGGCTAGTGTAGTGGTGACATGTGGTCAGCATGTCGGGGCCCCAGCCGTTATAGCTGGTCTTCTCAACCTGGAGTCGCTACTTATTGTAGCTACCCAAATACATCACGATCCTGGGTGGGCACCGGTCCCATACTGGCCGAAATACCATAAGAAAATATCTTCCCCGTGGAGACTCGAACCAGCACAAGTCCCATAGCTCTACGCCAAGGCTTCCTGCCTTAACCACTCTATTACACAGTAGAGTATTTATTAAAGTACTTTTAAAAATCCGTTTTTAGCTTTTGAGAGCACTCCATAATGACAATACCCCCAAGGTAATCTTACACTTCCTGCACTATCCTGAACTGATGATGTGTGACATATTATATTTTATTACAGAGTTTCAAATACTGGCCAGTAAGGTAAAAACAGAAGAGTCATGCCGAGGTAGAAGGACAAGTAATCGATTTAGGAAATGGAGGGATATCAATCCTGGTGAACTTTTACTATCAGGAAAGTAAAGCCACTAGCAATTTAAAGCCTGTAATATTCTCTCCGTCACAAAACTCACCAACTTCCATTTATTTTGTCAATCCTCCATCCCACATCTCTCAACTGTCCAGCTCGACTTCTTTCATAGCACATGTTACTAGTCCTTACTTCTGTTATCAGCATCTTCTTAAACTCCTTGTCAATCCACGTATATAAACCTAAGAAAATTTTACCAGTCAGTTAATTCGGAATGTGGATATAATATAAATTATTGGTTAACTGTATATGTAGGGTCTATCATCATCGTCATCATCATCATCACTCCAGGGATTAGGCAATTGCCCGTTCCGACTTCATAATACATCAGCCCAACGTCTTCTAGGTCTTCCAACATCACGTCTTCCTCTTGCTTGATAATTTCTTGCTAACAATTGATATCTCTCCTTACTCATTCCATCCATATGATCAATCCTTTTCTGTCTGTAATTCGTGACTTTGTCCAATAAAGGCTGTACTTTCAATTCTTCTCTTATATCCTCATTTCTTATTCTATCAAGTCTTGTACATCCTTTTACTTGTCTTAGGAACCTCATCTCCGCCGTCTGTATTCTATCCTTCTGTCTTTTCACTGGAGCCCAAGTTTCACATCCGTACAATATTGTGGGAACCGCCATAACATTATACATTTTTATCTTGATTTCTTTTCTAATTTTATTTTTGAATGTTCTCTGTATTGTTCCACACACCGTCTGAAATTTATTTATTTTGGAGTCAATATCTCTTTCCACATTGTAGGGGTCTATTAATGATGCTAATAACACTGAGCAACAAAAAATAAACTTATTTTTGTCTCAGAAAGGAAAATAAATGATTCTGATAGTATTTTTTCTCCTGAATTCAAATATGATATCGGTTTTTCTCCATCACGCAAGGTTTCCGAGAGACAAGAATTTATAATTTCAAACACTTTAATATTTTCTAAATTCTTAACTACACAATATTCGAACATTCGGACTCACCTATAAAGTAAGAAATGACGATTTTCTGCTATATTTTGTTTGTGGAGCATACCTCTTGATGGTCCAATAATAATCGGCCAACATATTAGGATTCCATTTGCCTTGATATCTCATTTCCATAGCTGAAATCATTTGAGTTAGCTCATTTGGTTTTATTTTACAATGGAAAAATGGGCGAAAAAACGTTTATTAAAGAAATAATTATTTAAATCCATTAATTGAAATTGAAATAAAAGAACTGTGGGTGATGGAGAAATTCCGAATACATATTTGGAAACACGATAAAAAACTGCATTAGGTACAACTATTGGTACTCATGAGACAAAAATCATGTTAACCAGTTTAATTATTATTTCATAAATGATGGTGAAATCCATGGTAACTGACGTAACAATTGATATAAAATAAACTATTTGTTTTTACCCTTCAGATAGTAGGCCACTAATTTATTTTATTCAAAACATTTATATAAATGTCCACAGTTGTGGTCTCAAGGAAGCATGCTGCCTTGTCACGCAGCGGGCCCGGATTCGATTCCCGGTCGGGACAGGCTCCTGGGTGAGGTTTTGTTTTCGGTTTTTTTCCTCACGTGTAAAACAAATGTCAGGAATCTTAGGACCCAAAGGTCCCCGAAAATCATCCGGCCATCATCACCATCCTTATCATCATCATCATCATCCTTCACCGGTGTGGAAAGCAACGGGAAGCTACCGCACCTATAATTCACTAATAAAGCTGCAAGCATAGCATTAAAATACTATGATTACAGTGAAATACCTGCCTTCGGGAAGAATTACTATGGATGGATATGTAAATGTTTAAATCTCTAACAGAATATATGGAGTTCCTGTCTTAAATAATTGTACTTAAAATATACGGTTTTATATCGGTAACTGACGTAACTGTATAATGGCGTAATATTTTACAGAGTGAGAGTACAAATAATCCCTGTGAAGTGTTATATTTCAACGAACAATTGTGAAAGTAATATATGTATATATATATATATATATATATATATATATATATATACTATAGGAAGAGATACAAAATTCATATTTTGAGTTTTATGTTCTACTAAAGTTTAGTTAACAATTAAACAAAATGAAGGTAACTGACACAACAACTAATGATTATAAGTTATGTGGTGCAAGAGTTTTAATTAAAATAATAACAATATAAACTCGCTTTTTCACAAAATGATTGTACAATTCAATAAGATATGAATCAATAATATTCACATTTAATGAAATAACCTTCCTTTCTATCAGCTTTGTACGTCTAACAGTGGTCGCCGTATTCGAGGACTTGCGATTCTAACCTAGGTCACTTGGAATTTTCAGAGGAAAAAGTTTAAAGAAATTATCTACTTTATAGTAGTAAAGTAAAAGTAAAGTAAAGTGATCCCACAACAGGCCCGGAAGCCCTTGGGGTAGTAGGAGGTTTAGGCTCCCACTTTTCCTAGACAATCGGCACTTTATGTCAGCCGGGTTGTCAGCCCTGCGTGACGGCCGCCTTTACCCCCAGAACAAGCGTCTGGTACTCATTTCCGTTAGAAGCTGAGTCGACCCCAGGGCCATAGTGCCGCCAGAGGGTTTGGGTCAGTTTAAAAATCCTGACCCCAACGGGACTCATGTATATGTAGAACACGTTTCTGTACGAAAATTCCAGGTGTAGGAAATCATTCGTTCCCGTCGCGGTTAACAGAAATATATAACGTCTGTGGATATTAGTACTTATATCTATTCATATACAATACTTTTTGGTGCTATATAGGAATTGGCTTGTTAATTCTAAAGAAAATTAAAATCATTTATTGCTAGAAAACTATTAAAATACAATGAATGTAACATATTCAATTTAATCCAGCCATCCATGAATGAGACCAGAGTCTTGTGTTCAGGGGTGGATTTATACATATTAATTTTACAATACAAAAATAAAAACAGGACCATTAACAAAAAACTACACAAAACAGAAAATAAGGCACTCTTAGATACAAATATAAAAATATATATTAGATAATACTTCTTAAAACCCATTTACTTACTGATTAGAATAAATATTAATCATATGATCCTATTCATTCATAGTGTTCTGTTCAAGAGCAGGTCTTTCACTGCAAACTCAGCATTCTCCACTCTTTCCTTAACTCAGCTTTCCTATTTGTATCTGCATACAAACCATTTATTTTAATATTGTCTATCATCTTATGTCTTTTTCTGCCTAACTTTCTTTCCTTTGACCATTCCTTCTAGGGAAACCTTCAGCAAGCAGTTTCTTCTTAGCCACTGGCCAATCCAATTTCTTCTCGTCTTCTTTATGAGTTCCAGCATCGTTCTTCTTTCACCCACTCTGTCTAGCATGAACCTAATACTTACATAATTTATATTTGAATAAATCAACAATATTGACTTCAATTAAAAATATTTTATAACAACTACAACTTAAGTTATATCCATCCATATTAATTCTGCCCGAAGGCAGGTCCTTCACTGCAATCATAGCATTTTCATGCTATGCTTGCATCTTTACTAGGGAATTGTAGGTGTGGTGGCTTCATGTTGCTTTCCACACCGGTGAAGGATGATGATGGTGATGATGATGATGGCCATATGATTTCAGGGACCGTTTGGGCCTTAAAGTTTTCCTGACATTTGTCTTACAGGTGAGGAAAAATCCCGATAAAAACCTCACCCAGAAAAACTGCCCCGACCGGGGATCGAACCCGGGCCTGCTGCGTGACACCTCGAGACCACAGCGGTGGACTTAAGTTTTATATTTACAAGTTATGTAATTATCTATTTGAACAATAAAACTATATTGACTTCACTTCTTAACTATTTTATTATTACTGATGGTATATTTCTTATATGTTTTGTTAATATTTTACATATTTTGTTAATTTTTATATCAATTTTTTAGATTTTCGGACGTTAACAGTATATTACAATGCGAGATGGGAAGTGGTTTTAACAAAACCGAGGATATTATTAAAAACCGTGCGAAAGCGAGATTCTGTAAAACACTTCACAAATGTGCGTTGTATATTATTTTTTACGCGATGGTGTATTCAAAATAATAAATAATAGTAAAATAATATCTTTGTTGGAAATATTTGCGTTCATTATAAACAATTGACTAACGTTAACAGTGTGGGCAATGTTTATTAGTTGAAACTACAGGAGACCGTGAGACCAATTTAGTGATAAAATGGCGGCAGGTATTTATTGTTTTATATTGTTTCAAATAAAGTTCAGTTCATTTAAATTGCAGTGATGTATTTCGTATAATATATATTATCACTATATTTTGGATATTTTTTGTATATACATTGTATATAGTATACATAGAGGGTAGTGGTTTTACTCCCCACACGTGGTTTTTAATATGTAATATGACGGTGTAGTTATTTTATTACAGTATAGTTATTTAGGTTGGGAACCCCGAAATGGAGGAAGTTGAACTTTCGACCATGGTCGCCATTGCTATAAGTACGATAAAATGCACTATCGCGAAAAAAGTAGTTTATTATATTTTCTAGTGCATGTAAGCTGCTGATGTTTTACATTTTAGCTCAATTAAAGTTGTAACAATTTTCATCTTATAATGTTGTTTGATTTTGTTAAAGTGTTCTGAATTTTTATGAATAAATTTTATTACAGTGTGTAAAAATAGTTATTCTATATTATTGACCGTGAATATCCATCCATAGTAATTCTGCCCAAGGACAGGTCTTTCACTGCAATCATAGCATTTTCATGCTATGCTTTGCAGATTTACTAGGGAATTGTAGGTGTGGTAGCTTCCCGTTGCTTTCCACACCGGTGAAGGATGATGATGATAATGATGGCCATATGATTTCGCGGACCGTTTGGGCCTTAAAGTTTTCCTAACATTTGTCTTACAGGTGCGGAAAAACCCCGAGAAAAACCTCACCCAGAAAAATTGCCCCGACCGGGGATCGAACCCGGACCCGCTGCGTGACAAGGCAGTACGCTACCTCGAGACCTCAGCGGTGGACGACCATAAACATATCAAACAATAATTTTGTCGGAAAATCTGATCGTTTATTCGTTACAATTTTCATTTTTTACACGTTTTATATTAGCTTGACACGTATGTATGTAACGGAATCTTTCAGATCAACTTGAAACTTTGTATACTTGTAAAGGACCAATGACAATACAATAATTTCATAAGTTTTTTTTTTCCACAATCCTGGCCAGAATCATCAGAAAATAAAAAAAAAGTGTTTGAGTAATTATGTAACGGAATCTTTCAACACGATTTTCACCCACTTAAATCATTGGATCGACTTGAAGATTTGTATACTTGTAAAGGACCGTTGACAATACAATAATTTCATAAATGTTTTCTAAAATTATGGCCAAAATCATCAGAAAATGAAAAAAATTAAAACTGGTATAATAGGTTGCGGATTTATCAACTTTTTTAGTCAATCGTTATAAGAGTTCAGTTGGTAGAGCGGTGGACTGTAGTGGTATATAATTTCAGTAATCCATAGGTCGGTGGTTCAAAATCGGCCCGCAGGATTTTTTTTACAAGAGTATTACTTTTAGCTCATACTACAGTAGTATCGAATTTAAAGATAT
This sequence comes from Diploptera punctata, assembly GCA_030220185.1. Lineage (NCBI taxonomy): Eukaryota > Metazoa > Arthropoda > Insecta > Blattodea > Blaberidae > Diploptera > Diploptera punctata. Next base: position 775,243 of record JASPKZ010010672.1, read on the forward strand.
TTACATTTTTATCTTAATCTGTAAAATATTAAAACTAAAAAATAAAAAAATAAATAATAGTTTAAAAAAACTAAAACAACACGCTTTATTAGAAAACCGAACTAAAAAATGAAAAATAATTTTAATTTCCAACACGTTTTGGATAAAATTAAAGTGGTCAACAAAAAAATCATCTCCAACACATTTAGAATAAAACTGTAGTTATCTACAAAAACAAATAATTTTACCATCAAAAGCGTGGGATGCTTTTTATGGTGTTTACATTTTCTTCTTAGAGACTTTACTTTTACCAATATCTGTTTATTATCAAATATATTAATTGATATAGAGCACCCCACATGGTTGGAAATTAAAATTATTTTTCATTTTTTAGTTCGGTTTTCTAATAAAGAGTTTTGTTTTAGTTTTTTAAAACTGTTATTGACTTTGTATCTAATGATCATATATAATAGGTGTTTTTCCATTCCCTTTCCTTAATACATGGGTATTCTTTTTCAAGCCGCCTGAAGATGCGAGGTAAAACAGAGAAAAATGAAATTACAAGAAAAGTAAAGGAAATAGTAATGAGAAGATTCCCGCGACAATATTAAATAATTCTACACAAGGAAATAGGAAGTTACTTACAGCATCTTGCTTAGCGGCTCTGTCACGCTGCTTTACTAGGTTGTAATTATTGTTACTGTTAGAGCGTCCCCCGGGGCAAGTTTTAAAGGGACAACACTTACTAATTAACGTTCCATCAACAAATTATAACAGGGATATAAAACTAATTCATTTCGCCATTACCTGATCCCTCGGGATAGATTTTCACGAGAAAATAATTATATTAACATTGTAATAAAAAGCAAATGTAACTTTTATTTTTGTGTTTACTAAAGTTCCTGGATTAATTAATTATTTTAATTAAATTGACTATTTAACTCATGCCCTAAATGGGAGTCAATGACCAGTCACATTTCAATTATTTTTTATTTACAACCAATCACAGTCGTGTTTCGATTAAAATTTACCACTAAAGTTTATCATAATAAAGAAAGCTCCTCCTTTTTAACATTCTGAATAGATCATAGCGTTATTTTGCAGTGACTGACCATCCAAGAAATACGACTACCAGATTGTATATATAGTGCATGAATGTCAGCAGAAAGCGCATGCGATAGATAATATAAAAACATTTGTAACGATTTATTATGCCTCAAAGAAAAGAAAACACTCTTTGCGCTTTCTTAAACGAATTATTTTACAGGAAATGACGTTGCAGAAAAATATAATTGACATATTTTCATCTTAGGACTTCAAATTAATTAATACCTATAACGTTGGTTATAAATTTACCCACTAGGGTGCATTCTTACAATATTGCGATCCTTTGGCAATAAATAATATTATGATCTGGTTGCAGTGATGAACAAAGGAAGGAAACGAAGCGTACCAATCGTTTCTCATTTGTTTTCAAACATCGTCGTTTACATTAAATATATAAATATTTTAAAATAACTATATTTAAATAATGATTTGTGAGTAAACAGCTTAATTTTATTCGTTAAATAGTCCTAACAAATGCCACTCTTGATTTCGAAATTCTGTACATAAATTCACTCCTAACTTCATGAGTCGTGAATTTATCGATAATTTGGAAATCACTCGTGGCATTACTTATGACAATTATTTCTGTGTTTTTAAAGTCTACAAGCATATAAATCTAGACATTCTATCCGAGATTTTAGCATTTACATTCTTAAAGTAGTTTTGTATCCATTGTTAGTTTTGCGAAAAATCGTATCAATATTGAAGTGCATAATAAGAAGATCCAGATGACTAACAGAATGGAAGTTATATAGGTTCGTAGAATTTAAGTATGAATTCTTGTCTAAATATAATAAAAAGCCTTACACACTCCTGCATCAAAAGTATAGTGGCTTCTAAAAAAATACATTTATTTTTTAATGCATTACTTTACGATTGTAATGATTAATAACACCGAGCAACAAAACGTAAACCTTTTTTTCTGATAGTATTTTTTCTCAAGTATGTGTGTGATCAAGACTAAAGAATCTTTTCTCCACAAATCGTGTCTCTGTAAAGACCAGATGGTGATGTGGAGAATGTAAAGGACATTAAGGGTAAGTTTCACCAACAGAGGTAACTGTATTACGCCAGTTTAAGCTATGCATTATAAACGGGGAAAACTGGCGTAGTACCTCTGTTGGTGAAATTGGCCCTAAAAGAGAAAGTTTAATCCAAGATAGATAGATAGAGAGAGAGAGAGAGAGAGAAGAGAGAGAGAGAGAGAGAGAGAGAGAGAGAGAGAGAGATACATTTGCAGAGAAATGTAAGAAATATCATCATCATCCATGCAAGTAATAGGCCGTGTGGCCTGTTACAGTCTCAAAGAGGAATTTTCCATCCAGCACTTTTTTGGACGTCCCGGCGATCTTTTGCCTTGGGGACAGTAACGAAGTATGGCTTTTGGAATTCTATGAGACGGCATTCGTTGAAGATGGGCTTTCCAGTTGTTCTGGTAGTTTTGTACATGGTGAAGTATGGGTTCTACATCCAACTCTTCCATAATTTCCTCATTTCTGTTATGGTCCCACTTTGTGTAGCCTGCTATACGGCGCATAAATCGCATCTCATTTCCTGTTAATAGGCTTTCATCTCTTCTTCATATTGTCCATGCTTCACTACCATATCTTAATACTGGTCTTGCGAGAACCTTATAAAGCCGTAATCTTGTGTTCTGTACTAAAGATGGTTTCATTATACTGTTAATTACCCCCCCGTTGTTTTTATAAAATTTGTAAATGGTGTAACTTGTCTTAAATGTTCGTATTGTCTTGTAGTTGCCTTGGCGTTGAGCTAGTCACTCTTTCAAAACAGGCTCTCCATGTCTAACAAGTACGTGTGTGATCTAGACTAAAAATCTTTTCTCCACAAATTGTGTCTCTGTAAAGACCAGATATTCAGATTGTATTTGGCTGGGCGTCATCCAAAATATGAGATAAATTTATGATACGTAAATGTAACGGCATTTAATGTGCTTAATTAATGAATTAAAACTGTTAAGAACTAGACGAGCTAAATGAGGGGGTTGAAATGTAACATTGATTACCAACGTCACGCAATGAGTGTAAAAATATCGCTTCAAGGTTGTTCCAGAAATACAAACGGTGATAAGACTTGAGGGAGGTCGCTCAGAAACAGATCATTAACTCTTCACGCCTCCTAAACTTTTTAGTGTTGGGCTATCTACAAGTTAGCCAGCAGCAAACACTTTCACTAAATTAAAGGCGAACAATTTAAATTATTTGGGATGCAATGTATCATACAGCCAAAAGGAAGATATTCATGTTAAATTAAATATTTGGATAATGACCAAAAAATTACAAAGTAGAATACGAAGCGCAGAAATGAACTTCCTTAGAAGAACATAAGGCTGCACAAGATTGGATCGGATTAGGAATGAAGATATAAGAACAGAGTTAAATATATATCCATTGGATGAGCAGATCAGAAAATATAGAGAGAAATGGTTTACACATGTGGAAAGAATGAATGTTTTAAGATTACCAAGAGCAGCATTCAACTATAAGCCAAGATGTTCAAGGAGTGTAGGAAGGCCAGTGAAAAGATGGACAGAACAACTGTGAGGCAGGGGGCACGCCGTAGCTTAGTGGTTAAGGCGCTGCGCTACAAGAAGGTCGAGGGTTCAAGTCCCGGTGGGGTCAGGATTTTTAAACTGACCCAAACCTTCTGGTGGCACTATGGCCCTGGGGTCGACTCAGCCTCTAACGGAAATGAGTACCAGATGCTTGTTCTGGGGGTAAAAGCGGCCGTCACGCAGGGCTGACAACCCGGCTGACATCAAGTGCCAATTGTCTAGAAAAAGTGGGAGCCTTAACCTCCTACTAACCCAAGGGCCTCCTGATGCCTATAGTGGGATTACATTACTTTTTTTTAATGTGTGGCGGAACAGGCAATTTGCCTAGCCCGTGAAGTGAAGAAGAAGAAAAAAGAAGAAGAAATACATTTTATAAAACGGACACTAAAAAATAAAACATGGAGTGTAAAGGTAAAGTGATCCCACTACTGGCCTCAGGAGGCCCTTAGGGTAGTAGGAGGTTAAGGCTCCCACTTTTTCTGGACAATCAGCACTTCATGTCAGCAGGATTGTGAGCCCTGCGTGACGGTCGTCTTTATCCCCATAACAAGCGTCTGGTACTCATTTCCGCCAGAGGCTGAGTCGACCCCAGGGCCATAGTTCCGCCAGAAGGTTTGGGTCAGTTTAAAAATATTGGCCCCACCGGGACTCGAACCCTTGACCTTCCGGCTTGTACCGTAGTGCCTTAACCACTACGCTACTAAAATTTTACAACATTATAGCGGTGCCTGTCTTAACATGTGCAAGTGAGAATTGGACTCTTAACCGTTCAGACAAGAAAAATAGAAACTGCAGAAATGAAGTTCGTCCTTTCAGTAGCAGGCGTGTTTATTTCGGACAGAAAAAATAAATTATATTAGAAAAGCCTTAAATATTTTTAATTTAACAAGTACAATTGACAACATGAGAAACAACTGGTATGAACATGTTAAAAGAATGCCTACAGATAGAATCCCACAGCTGTTTTAAAGTACAAACCAATAGGACATAGAAGTGTTGGACCACCATTTACTAGATGGGAAGATTCATTAAATCCCTCTTGATGCGAAAACAGGTCAAAAGGCCTAATATCATGAAGAAGAAGAAGAAGAAGACTAAATTAAAGTGAAACAGCTGTGGACACTACGAAGTTCCGATCACGTCCCCATCATCAGATTGTACTGTCATTGCCTATGATTCTAGACACTTCTCCCAGATATTTAGAGGTTTTGTTCTAATAGATACATTATTTTGTTATAAATATTAAATTCTACTTCCAAAATTGGCATTCCAATATATCCCAACTGGACATAGGGACCAAGGAAGACCAAAACATCTGTGGAAAGATCAAGACCATCTTCGCTAGGTTTACCGTACAGGCCACATGACCTAAAACGAATTTGTTCATGATGATGATGATATTAAATTCTAATAATATTTCAGTTTATTTTTTTTTTTTACTTGCGGGTAAGTAATTTTTTCTTCAATTGAGTTGGTGTTTACTCGATGAAAATCCATATTTATTAATTAAATAAAAATAAAACGTAGTTTTATTTGATTTTCATATTTATTATATAATTCAGTGACAGCTGTTTCGGTACACTGTACCTTCTTCAGACATGTTAACAAATTATGAATTGTGTTCCAACTGATCTAAGCAACAATACAACAATATTTATTTAAATTTTTTAATTTAACAAAGGGGATTCATTCAAATCAAGTTGAGAATTTAACAGTTTTTTACTACTTTTAAACTTATTAATTTCTACAGCCTCCAAAAGATCTAACTTCTTACCCTTATCACAAATATGTTTCGATCCAAATTTTGAAATTTTACATATTTGTGATAAGGGTAAGAAGTTAGATCTTTCGGAGGCTGTAGAAAATAATAAGTTTAAAAGTAGTAAAAAACTGTTAAATTCTCAACTTGATTTGAATGAATCCCCTTTGTTAAATTTAAAAATTTAAATAAATATTGTTGTATTGTTGCTTAGATCAGTTGGAACACAATTCATAATTTGTTAACATGTCTGAAGAAGGTACAGTGTACCGAAACAGCTGTCACTGAATTATATAATAAATATGAAAATCAAATAAAACTACGTTTTATTTTTATTTAATTAATACATTTTTTCTTCCTTTAAATCTGTGATTGTTCTTTGATATTATTAAGGGCAGCGAATGGTGAACATAAAAAAGCAAAAAAAATTGCATTTTTTGTTTATTTGCTTTTTAATAGCTATGATTCTTTAGGATCGTTTTTATGTAAAAGTTTTTATATTAGGAGCAAAATTGAGTCTGTGACGTAAGAGTTTAAATACCCTTCGACGTGTGGCCAGCATTACTACTTAAACTTTAATATGTTTTTTCTGTTTTCATTTTTTAACATTTTCCGAAACTTCAAATGTTCCTTAAGATGCAATTTTTATTCTATCAAAATTATTTTTTGTGTTTAGACTCTCCAATATATCCGATTGAGGGTCTTTCCACTTTTCAGCGGTTGCCCTTTTACCAGCCGGCTGCTGGCCCTTCACATCTACATGTGTCAATCACAGAAGTAGATGATCAACAGCCAGTGTAGGGGTGACATGTGGTTAGCATGTCGAGTCCCCCAGCCGTTATAGCTGGTTCCTCAACCTGGAGCCGCCACTTATTGTAGCTACCCAATTGCCTCACGATGCTGGGTGGGCACCGGTCCCATACTGGCCGAAATACCATGAGAAAATTTCTTCCCCCATGGAGACTCGAACCAGCGCAAGTCCCGTAGCTCTGCGCCAAGGCTTCCTACCTTAACCGTTCGGCTACGGCGCGGGACCTCTCCAATATATGCTAATTGAAATTTGTTATGCAGTTACTACTCTGTGATACACGTGTTATTTTAAATTGAGATGGAAATGCATGAGAGTGGATAAAAAAATAAATATTTTTTTAAAATGAAAAGTAAACAGTATCCTCCCTTCATGATTTTTTTTGCACAAAAGTATTTAGTGGATTCATAAAGACTCTGAATCTCAAATTTCATGAGAGAATATTTAAAAATGCATCGTGAGTAGCATTTTAGAAAATACTTAAATAATAGTTATAAAAATCATAATTCTGAAACTATTCTACTTATAATAATAAAAAATATGGAATTAGAACAAAAATTGCACTAGATAACAAAATAATAGAACAAGTATCACATTTCCAATATTTAGGATGTGATATAACTTATAGAGAAAATAAAGATATAGAAAATAAAGTAAATAAATTTCAGGCTATTTGTGGAACCATAAAAAGAACCTTAGGTCGGAAAACAAGGAAAGATACGAAACTTAAATTATATAAAACAATGGCTGTTCCTTTGTTGTTGTATGGAAGTGAAAATTGGATAATGAAATCAAGGGATAAAAGCAGGATACAGACTGCGGAAATGCTGTTTTTACGTAATGTGAAAGGATGCACAAGAGCGGATAGAATAAGGAATGAAACTATACGAGAAGAATTAAATACTGTATATATAAAATTGAAGATAAAATCAGTGAAAATAATAAGAAATGGACAGAACACTTAATGAGAATGAACAACGAAAGAATACCAAAAATAACCTTCCTGTATAATCCCAGAGGAACAAGAGATGTAGGCCGACCACGTAGAAGATGGACTCCACTTTTAACTTCGCCGGAACAGGCTGCATAGCCTAAACCTTGTAGTAGTAGAAGAAGAAGATTCTACTTATAAACACCAAACTTCACAGAAATACTTCTATAAGCACTTAATGTATGTGATAAATTTTCAAAACAATGAGATGAAAACAAAAAGAATTGAAATTCACCAGTCGGTCCCCTTAATCTCCGATTAAATAAATTGAATGCTGAAACACAAAAATCATGAGATTTTTTCATACATTTCAGTGATTATTTTGCATGTTTCACATTGCACCTCCAAGTTACATTTCAATAGTAGTTGGTCTGTGTGCTTTGTGTCGGGTCTCTTTTGTTGTGTAACTCTTCTCCTATTTTTATTGTTTCCTTGTATTCTATTTTATCTTTTAGTTAATTTAAATTCAACCAGTTTTTGTATTGATAAAACTGAGCAACGAAAAAGATACTTTTTTTGTCTCAGAAAGAAAAATATGTGATTCTGATAGTATGTGTTCTCCTGAATTCAAATATGATATCGGTTTTTCTCTATCACGCGAGGTTTCCGAGAAACAAGAATTTATAATTTAAAACACTTTAATATTTGCTACATTCGTAACTACACAATATTCGAACTTTCGGACTCACCTAGAAAGTAAGAAATGACGATTTTCTGCTATATTTCGCCTGTGGAGCATCCCTCTTGATAGTTCCAACAATAATCGGCCAGCATATTAGGATTCAATTTGCCTTCATATCTCTTTTCCACAGCTGAAACCATTTGAGTTAGCTCATTTGGTTTTATTTTATAATGGACAAATGGACGAAAAAAACGTTTATTAAAAAAATAATTATTTAAATCTATTAATTGAAATTGAAATAAAAAAAAACTGTGGGTGATGGAGTAGCCTAATTCGAATACGTATTTGAAAACACGATAAATCTGCATTAAGTACAACTATTGGTACTCATGAGGCAAAAATCATATTGACCAGTGTAATTTTTAATTTGTATTTCTTGTTTTATTTCTGGAATACAGTAATATAATTTATTTCTAATATCAACATTTGATTTCCATAGTACTTGTTTAGCTAGCTCATGAATACTTCTATTAATGTGTTGATATAAATCCATTGTAATATCAAACACTTGCTTCCTGTTTTTTTATCTAATCCTCTTTTATAAATATTGTAATGATATTCTCCAAACGAGTACGAATATATGTTTGTTTCAGCGTTTATATTAATTGTACATTATCCTTCCTCCACATTTTTTTTATTTACAGTTTTCTGCCCTAGGACAGGTCTTTCAGTTCAATCATAGCATTTTCATGCTATGCTTTACAGTTTTACTAGTGTATTCTAGGTGTGGTAGCTTTCCCTTTTAGGCCATCGGCCTAAAAGCTACCTGATATTTGTCTTACAGATCAGGAAAAATCTCAACCAGGAAGCTTGTCCCGACTGGGAACCGAACCCGGACCCGCTGCGTTACAAGGCAGCACATTACCTCGAGAGCACAGAGATCATTTGTAAATAGAAACAATTTTTTTTTAAATATATATATACAGTCAATATGCCCATTTCACCAATTAATGTTTTAAAATGGTCAACAAGTTTCCACAGCCAAGCTGTCATTCTCAAGACCAGATATTGACTGAAGACAAAATTGATAATAAATAAATAAACAAATTCAGTTAATTTTTTTTGTTTTTAACTGAATTTGTTTATTTATTTATTATCAATTTTGTCTTCAGTCAATATCTGGTCTTGAGAATGTTTTTAACTGAATTTGTTTATTTATTTATTATCAATTTTGTCTTCAGTCAATATCTGGTCTTGAGAATGACAGCTTGGCTGTGGAAACTTGTTGACCATTTTAAAACATTGATTGATGAAATGGGCATATTGACTGTATATATATTTCAAGATTTTATCACCGAAGATCACTTGTGTATTAATTTTTTTTGAATTTACTATATAATGGACACATACACAATTTGTACCTCTGTAAGTATAAGATAAAAACTTAAAATATGTACCTTCTTTGCAGGTGCCGTCATCCTCTACTATGTTAAAATATTATATTTAAAATATCAGGAGGCCTTTCGGAAGTTAACTTCCATCATCAACAGGAGGAGCTTCTGCTACTAGTTGTTGTCGTTGTTGTTTATGACGATGTAGACTCCTACTAGTTGCTGCTACAGACACTTAGAGTGTATATCGTCATAAACAACAACTAATAGTAGAAGCTCATCCTGCTGATGATGGAAGTAACTTCCGAAAGGCCTCCAGATATTTTAATATAATATTTTAACATAGTTGAGGACGACAGCACCTGCCAAAAAGGTACATATTTTAAGTTTTTATCTTATGACTATTCACTTCAACAGAATGTGATATGAATTTTATTAGTATTGACCTCTGTAAGTATTTACGTATTGGAATTTTAATTGAGAATTCCGTTGCTGATTATATAATCTATAACGGATCAGCTTGTATTTTGCGTACTTGAGTTTTCTTATGTTGAAAGTTACCACTTAAAATTTTCAAGGAGTTTTGCTCACAAAAACTAATTAATCTTTCTCCATTATCAGTTATATGTTCTTCACCAAATGGCCCCACAACTTGACTCCATGCACATTCTTCCAATCCTACCATTGAAATCTCTTGCTTTAATTTGTTATTTAGTATATAAATTCTCAACTATTACATTATATAAGTCCACCGCTGTGGTCCCGAGGTAGCGTGCTGCCTTGTCATGAAGCGGGCCCGGGTTCGATCTCCGGTCGGGACAAGCTCCTCGGTGAGGTTTTATTTCGGGTTTTTTCCTCACCTGTAAGACAAATGTCAGGAAACGTAGGGCCCAACGATCCCCGAACATCATCCGGCCATCATCATCATCATCATCATCCTTCACCGGTGTGTAAAGCAACGGGAAGCTACCACACCTATAATTTCCTAGTAAAGCTGCAAAAATAGCATAAAAGTGCTATGATTGCAGTGAAAGACCTCCCAAGGGCAGAATTGCTATGGATGGACTTTTTTTGTATATTTTTTTATTTCTTTCATCGCGAGCGAAGACATATACTCCCAAAATGGACAATCTTCTGTTGAATAAATTTATATTCCGTCAAAGCCAGTTCAAAGATAAAGAGAGAATATACACTTTATTAAATAACAACCCTGCCTAACTCTCCCGCGCTGTCAGTACCAGGAGATAGGACCCTTAACTGAATAATTGTGGATGAGCGAGAGATAAGAGAGAGAGAGAGAGAGAGAGAGAGGAGAGAGAGAGATGAGAGAGAGAGAGGAGAGAGACAGCGAATAGAGATTTTTGAGAGCGAGAGAGAGATTTTGAGAGCAGAGCAAGATTTTTGAGAGAGCGAGAGAGATAGAGGAGAGAGAGAGAGAGATGAGGAGAGAGAGAGAGAGTTTGAGGAGAGAAGGAGAACGAGATTTGAGAGAGAGAGAGAGAGGATTTTGAGAGAGAGAGGAGAGATTGGAGAAGAGAGAGAGTTTTGAGAAGAGAGAGAGAGAGAGATGTTTGAGAGACGAGAGAGTTTGAGAAGAGAGAGGAGAGAGAGAAGATTTGAGGGAGAGGAGAGAGATTTTGAGAGAGAGAGGAGAGGAGAGATTTTTAAGAGAGAAGAGAGAGATTTTGACGAGAGAGAGATTTGGAAGAGAGAGAGGAAGAGAGAGAGGAGGAGAGAGAGAAGATAGAGAGAGAGTATGGAGAGAGAGAGAGAGATTTTGAGAGAGAGAGAGAGAGATTTTGAGAGAGAGAGAGAGATTTTGAGAGAGAGAGAGAGAGATTTTGAGAGAGAGAGAGAGATTTTGAGAGAGAGAGAGAGAGAGAGAGAGAGAGAGAGAGAGAGATTTTGAGAGAGAGAGAGAGAGAAATTTTGAGAGAGAGAGAGAGAGAGATTTTGAGAGAGAGAGAGAGATTTTGAGAGGACCCCTGGTCCTCCAGGTTGTGGGTTGATGCATCAGGCTAACTTTCTGTTCGTTGCAAAAATAACTATCCTAAAAGCCGAAAAATCAATTACTGGAAGGATTTTATACGCGACAAAAAAGCTAAGGAAAATAATAACTTTTAGGAACAGGGAATGTATAAGAGTTTAGAAGAAAAACTGGACAATTGATAAATAACTTAACAGAGATAAAAGAGTAATATTAACAGAAACGAAGAAAACGATAATGAGTTATAAATTCAAGGACCGCTCTTGCATCTGTACAGTGGAATTTATAAATAAAATCATCCACAGATATTATAAATAAGAAGACATTTCGAAGATGTTACAAATTGGGAAGCAATTCATGAAAATATAAATATTTATTATTATTATTATTATTATTATCATCATTATTATTATTATTATTATTATTATTATTATTATTTATTTATTATTATTAATAGTAATTCCTAAAAAAATAGTTAGACTTATACGAATGTATCTAAATGGCACAAAGAGTAAGGTGCGTGTAGGAAAACACAGTGTTCGGATACTTTTGAAATTCACAATGGGTTAAAGCAAGGAGATGCACTATCTCCTCTACTATTCAATTTTGTACTAGAGCTTGGTATTAAATCTTTGGAGGATGGAGAAGGCCTACAACTCAATGGTATTAATAAGCTGTTAGTTTATGCTGATGATGTAGTACTATTGAAATATAGGGAGGAGATAGTAAGAGACAACACGCACACACTATTGAGTAACACTACGAAATTGAGGCTGGAAGTAAACATCAATTAAAGTAAATATATGTTCACACATATAAATGCATTATGTAATGTAAATGGACAGCTAATAACAAATGAGGGAAACTTTAAAGAAGTGGCTGAATTCAAATACCTAGGAACAATAATCACAAATGCGAATGAGATGCATAGAGAAATTAAATTGTATTTATATTGTATTGTATTTATAACTTGTAATCGTTTACGTTTTATTGTAATTTAGATGTAAGATTTTTTAACCTGGTTGAGTTTCAGACAAGGCCTTAAGGCCTTAGCACTGCCAGGTAAAATAAAGCTTTTATTATTATTATTATTATTATTATTATTATTATTATTATTATTATTATTATTATAGAAAGAGATGGGCTGAAGTCGGAACGGGTCAGCAGACCTAATCCATGAATGCAGATGATGATGATGATGATGATGATTATATTTATTACTATTATTATTATGCACCTCTTTCATCCCCCATACGTGTTAAATGTCCTGCCCATCGCAGTCTACGACACTCAACTGTTCTTATTATATCTGGCTTCCTATACATATGTAACAGAGCCAAACTGTTCTAAATTCACGATTGCTCTTAGTGTAAACACAGTAAGAAAGTAAAATAACTAACACGATAGAGTAATTTAGCAATAGACATAAAAAAGTTGTAGTTTGACCTTTCAAGCTAGTGGACGTGAAATCGATCCTTAGTCGAGACCAAGTGCAAGTTACGCCCTTGTTCCATCTGCGACGCCATTAAACTGCATTCTACGTGCTTCCTGAGGTTCCATGTTCTTACTGCAGAAAACAGAATATTTGTGCATTCACACGGTCACGAAGGTACAGGTTTGTTTAATTCAATGACCAAGTAGACTTAAAGTTGTGTGTCTATAGTCTGTCCATGGAATGTGTAGACTAATTCGCCAGCTTCCCGATTAGACGTCTTTCTCGCTTGAAGCTCAATAGTGAAATGAGTAATTTCACGTGATCTGTTCTCCCTTCTGCATTTCCTTCCGCGGCTTTATTCGCCGTGCATTTTTGCCCGCCTCCTGACTAGATAGCTTCTCTACACATTCTACGAACGGACCACGGACCATAGTAGTAGATTCAATAGATATCTGATTCAAAGTATTAAAAAAAACAGTAATTTTTATTGAACTTTTTTAAACATATTCATTCCCGAGATAAAAATGTATATCATATAATTAATTATTTTATAGTAGAACGTGTTAATGAAACTAAATACATGGTCACCACGTAAAAATACATTATATAAGGGAAATGGACAGCTAATGAAAAAGGGAAATTTTGAGGAAATAGCTGAATTCAAATACCTAGGAACAATAATCACAAATAGGAATGAGATGCAAAAAGAAATCAAACACAGGCTCAATTCTGGAAATGCGTGCTATTATGCATTACATAGACTCTTGACTTCCCAACTCCTTTCGAAAAACGTTAAACTGAAAATATATAAAACTATTAGTCTACCAGTTGTATTGTATGGGTGCGAAACATGGACTTTTACTTTAAGAGAGGAGTGGAGATTGCGGGTATTTGAGAAGAAAGTACTTAGGAAAATTTTTGAACCAAAGAGAGATGAACAGACAGGTGAATGGAAAAGACTACATAACAGTGAAGTACATGGTCTTTATAGGAAGCCAGATATAATAAGAATAGTTAAGTCTCGTAGACTGCGATGGGCAGGACATGTGGAACGATTTGGGAATGAAAGACTGCATGGAAGCTTCTTGTAGGAAAATCAGAGGGAAAACGCCCAGTTGGTAGACCAAGAATGAGGTGGGAGAATAACATTAACTATGAATTGAGGGAAGTAGATTATACAGGGAATGATTGGAAAACATTAGCTCAGGATAGTGATGTACGAAGAGCTTATGTCCGCGCGGCCATGAACCTACGGGTTCGATAGTGCCAGTGAGTTAGTTTTAGTTAGTTATAGTAGAACGTGTTAACAACAAAAAGTCATTCTTAACTCACAAATTTTAATCCTGATATAATTCGGTAACATTTGAATTAGCAATAGGTTCTACATAGCATGTAGCCTAAGGGCCGCATGCAAATACATTAGTCTCTGGTGAGTTGAGTTTTCCGTGAGCATGTACAAAGTTCCAATTAGCGAGTCGCCGACTGGTCATGCATGAAAGTAGTTTTTTTCATAATATTGGCAAGAAATTACCCAGAATTCTCAGCGATAAAACCACTTCCGTTATTTTCGTCTGCTAGAGGAACGCATTTACGCTTGCGTCCCGCAAATAATACCGTATACGACGACGTCTGCGTCGCGCGATATTACCGCCGATTCTCCTGTTCTTCCAGTTGAATTCTTTGGTAGACTCTATCAAATTCCTCTTCTCCGCGTATATCGAAATCATGGTCGAAGTCTTCAAGGTCCGACATCTTGGATAAAGCAGCAAGGTACGAAGCAAGGTTTTAAAGTACATCGGTTACCATTGGTTCCCATTGGGTTGCTCACGATTCGTTCTCTGCAAAGTCACCTCGCCAAGTGGCTTAGGAATTTCGACAATTATTATCTCATGAACAGATTTTTGAGTACGCAAAAAGTCTTTGGATGCAACTTTCTCAGCAGAGAACGACTTTTACGGTCTAATGCGTTCGTAGATACGACCCTAAATGTAGTTTATACACGGAGTGAGAAAAGTCACCTTCAGTAAACTAAAAGGCAGATGGTATAATCCATATTTTGTGTGTACTTCGGGTTTCCCGCTACGCGGGTAAATGACATTAATATGGCATATGTTCTATTAATGCATTACTTCAATAGACCACTGAATATATGATGAATGAGTGTTTAAGTGTACTATAAGTGTATTGTATGAGGGATAATGAAGAGATGGGAAAAGGCGAAACCCGGTGCCGATATCTGGAACGCAATATAGTGATGAAAATTTGTACATCATAGCGAATATTAGAATTTTCTCATTAATAACTAATCAGAAACGAAATGTTTACGATTTGTAGCAGGATATATTTTAATGGATAAAAACGGAGTGAAGATATCCGTAAAGAACTACAAATATTCAGTTTGACAGATAAAATATAAGAGTGTAGGAGAAAATGGTATGAAAATGTCTGCAGAATGGATACCAACAGATTGCCTTGAAAAATTCAGAACTATCAACCGAGGAGAGGAAAAAGAGTACGCGGACGCCCACGAAAGTTGTGGACACATCAACTGTGATACTTGGAGCCGGAACAAACCAAGGTTTAATCCTTTTAACAATAATAATAATAATAATAATAATAATAATAATAATAATAATAATAATAAAAATAAGTCCACCGCTGCGGACTCGAGGTAGCGTGTTGCCGGGTTCGATCCCCGCTCGGGAGAAGTTTCCTAGCTGAGGTTTCTTCGGGGTTTTTACTCACCTGTAAGACAGATGTCAGGATACTTTCAGGCCCAAACGGTCCCCGAATATCATCTGGCAATCATTATCATCAATAGAATATTCACCTCATTAGATTAAGATTAGGTTTAAGGCCACTCCTGGCCCATCATTACCCATCGTCATCACCCATCACATCATCGGGGCAGCGTAACCCCGCCTTCCAGGCGCCCCAACCTCAGAAGTGGGTTACAATACGCCAATGCCAGGAGAGAATTCCTGAAATGTCGAATGGCGAACAGGTGGCATTGAACAAAAAAATAATGAATATATTCAAACTATTAGATAGAATTACACAGTACAGAGGTGAATGGATGGACCACATCAATAGAATGGATAACAGTAGAATTCCGAAACAAATTCTTCATTACAAACCACTAGGACGAAGAAATGTTGGAAGACCCAGTAAAAGATGGACAGACCAATTATAACATGAGATCGGAACAGACCAGCAAGTCTAATCAATGATGCTGAAGATGAATAATAGTAATAATAATAATAATAATAATAATAATAATAATAATAATAATAATAATAATAATAATAATAATAATAACTAATGATTCTGAAAAATCGGGTTTGTGCCCATACAAGGTATATGTGTGAACAGTTTTAAATATCTAGGTATCAATTTATCATGTTAAAATTGAAGATAATAATGACAAAATAAATAAATTTAATCTAATGTGGTGCACTATTAAAAGAACCTTTAAAAACACAAGAAAAGAAACAAAAATTAAGTTTTATAAAGTAATGGCTGTTCCTGTATTGATGTATGGATCAGAATGTTGGACGATCACTAAAAGACAAGAACAAAGATTGGAAGCAGCTGAGATGAGATTTTTAAGAAATATAGCAGGATATAGTCTGCTGGATAAGAAAAGGAATGAAGATATAAGAAAGGAACTAAATATTTTCAAATTTACAGACCGAATAATTAAATATAGGAACGACTGAAAGAACATGTTGATAGAATGCCAGAAGAAAGATTTCCAAAATGATTGCTAAATTATAAACCGTACGGAAGGAGAAATGTTGGACGCCCATACAGAAGATGGTCTGAACAATTTTAACAATTCTAGCTTTCATGAAACCGGAAGGAACCAACAGGCTTAATCCGTGGATGATGATGATGATGATAAGGTACATTCCTCCTTTTTCTGGAAACACAGCAATCAACAATCACTGGATGATTGGTTTTAAGAAGAAATTTTTAAAAATAAAAGTATATAACATAATATCGACTATCATTGTTGTTCTGAGAATCTAAAATGAAAATATATAAAACATTAATAAGACTTACAGAGTGTGCTGGTGAAACTTGGACATTCAACTGAACAGACTACATTACTCTCGAGAGTATCGGAAAGAAAAAAATTGAAAAAAATCTGTGGAGCAATTTATGAACGTGGCTATGGAGAATAAAAACAAACTTGGAATTATATCAAATGTGTAAAGGGGAAATGTATTTTAAATTTATAAAATCATTAGCACTGCGCTGGGTGGACATGTAAAAATCCATCCATAGTAATTCTGCCCGAAGGCAGGTCCTTCACTGCAATCATAGCATTTTCATACTATTCTTGCAGCTTTACTAGGGAATTGTAGGTGTGGTAGCTTCCCGTTGCTTTCCACACCGGTGAAGGATGATGATGATGACAATGATAAAGGTGATGATGATGATGATGATGATGATGATGATGACCATATGATTTCGGGGACCGTTTGGGCCTTAAAGTTTTCCTGGCATTTGTCTTACAGGTGAGGAAAAACCCCGATAAAAACCTCACCCAGAAAAACTGCCCCGACCGGGGATCGAACCCGGGCCCGCTGCGTGACAAGGCAGCACGCTACCTCGAGACCACAGCGGTGGGCCATGTTAAAATAATGAATAAAAATGTAATTGGTAAGAAAATCATAATCATCAATTACGTCATGGATTAAGCCATTGGCCTGTTCTGCTTGAGGATAGAAATTTATCCCTCCATCGGTTCTTAGGTCGTCCTGGGTATCTTCGCCCTGTGGGTCTGTAGTTCAGTAGCTGCAGAGGTAGTCTACTGTTTGGCATTCTAAGGAGGTGTTCGTACCAATTATTTTGGTATATTAGGATGATTTCAGTTATTGCTGGTGTGTTGAGAGCTTTGCGGATATCTTCATTACGCATGTGGTCATAAAGCGTATAGCCCGCTAAAGGTCTTAATAACTTAATTTCTGTAGCTATTATTCTATTTCATTTATCTGTAGTAGGAGTCCAGGTTTCAGAGCCATAAAGTAGAGTGGAAGAGTCATTGTATATAAAATTTTAGAATTTTATCTGGGCGTACTTTTCGGAGAAAAGTGTTTTTTTATTGTTCCTATAAGTTTTTTGGAATTTGATTAATCATATTAGGTAAATGCTTGGAACAATAAAGAAGGGGGAACATAGAAAGTGTGGCTATATGATGTTCAAGATAACTTACAGAAAATGCAAACTAAACATTGAAAAGAGTAAGTTAAGGAGGTATAATAGGAGAAAAATTCGGAAAGAAGAGGAACTTCACACAGGATTGTAGTGTTGAAGAAGACGAAGAAGAAGAAGAGAATATTCACTATCACGAAATTATATTCGGAGGATGCAGGATACACACTACTAAATCACAAAAAAATGAAGACATCTTAGAAGAATTACACATGGAATCTTTAGAAAACAAAATTTCTGATTATAACTCAAGATGGATGCAACATGTTCATCGAATGGAAGATCACAAGATACCCAAACAAATGTTAAGCTATCAACCTGCAGGAAGAAAAAGACCAGGACGTCCACTCAAAAGACTTCTGGATGGTGTTTCTCTTGAGGTCGAAACAGGTCAACAAATGGTCTAAATTAGTGAATGTACTATGATGATGATTATGACGAAATTACCCTAAATGAAGTCGTACTACGTAGAAAATTGATATTTCGTGTTCGGAGGTCGAATAAAATAAAATACAATTAGAACCGTAACTATAAATTGAATTATTTGCAAGTTTAATGCTGGAAACAGGTGTAACTCTTGGCAAAACCACCATTTGTCATTGATCTCTTGATTGAGAATATTTGAAATATCAGGATTATGTCACTGGCACCTGAACGCTGGTAATGACATGTGTAATCTATAACGTTAGATCACACTAACATCGACGTGTGCATGACTAAAGTTCATTGACCAATATTTGCACGCCACTGATGGATTGTGTATCCGCCACTGAACACGGCGATCCAATAAAATCAATGCTGAGCCGTGCCTTATCTGTGTGTACTTCCGCATCGCCTTGCTGAAACCTGCACTCAGTTAGCGCCCAAATCACAACACCCCCCCCCCTTTACTCCCACATCCCAATAATAAAATACAGTTCCCAGTATTGTTTCATAACCGGTATCTGTGGGTCCTTCCGGGATTTTCAATGAAACCTGATACAAATTCCAAGAACTTGAACTATATATATAATCCTTTATAGGGTGTGGCAATTCATTCATCCAGCCTCCTGTGTAAATCTAAATAAATCCCTATCGGCAATAATAACCAGATGATATTATAACATCATTAAATGAAGCAGTTACTGGACTTAGGTCATATTTATATTCAAATTGATCAGGGAAGAGAGTGGAACCTGATTATGTAAGAGCAAAGGCCGTATAAAATGATCCAAAGAAGTCAGCATCAATGTAATCAAATTATTAGTTATTAAAGAATACTGACAACTCAGGTAATGTAAACCTTTCTTTTGTGAAGACGGAAGTGGCTGACACATGATAATAACTTACTAATGACAATGATCCTTTGCTCGACAGATTGAGTAGAGATATCTTCTAAGCCTCCAGTTAACTGATTTAGCGTGATAACCATAACCCATTAGCTAATGTACAAGCGGGGGTTTTACCCTGACACAAACATCGTTAGCAAAAAGTGTGGGAACATGGCAAGTTTCTAGCGTCGGAAGCCTAGGAAAAAACCCAAGCCTAAGAAGAAAAAACCCAAGCCTAGCTAATGTTTGTGACTAGACTGTACGTGAAGCCAGCACGGGGAAAAAAAGGTCCAACCTCTGAAGGCGTAAATCGCCAATAATAAATTTGTAACACCCCCGGGATCAAAATAGGAGGGCGCATTAACCAATTATATGTTTCGTTATATGTGCCTAAGCACAGACCTTAGGTCCACGTGATCGAGGTAGTGGGAGTAACTAATTTACCTATAGGCGAGAGAGGCTTCTCCTCGTCACTTACTTCTCGTGTACAATTTCATCAAGTCACTTCAAAACACTACGTTCTAAAAAGTTGGATAAATTCACTTCATATATATACAATTACTTGCAGTTTATAAAAGTCAAGAATAAACTACTTTTACCAGATATTCTTTGTACATTAATTCTGCCCGACGAAGTCCTCGTGGAATCCCGAGATAAGAACCTCAACTCTACCGAATACCAACCGAGCAACCTAAGTTCTCACACATGGAGAACTCCTTCAGTATTCCTAGTGTCACTAGATCCAATCTTTACCTCTTGGCCCAACAATAAACCCCTCTCCATATTGGCTCCCTAACGTGCGGGCAGAATAGGTCGTAAAGTAACACACGAATAGAAATCAACGGCAGAACGACTAAGTCCCACGACCACGAGGCAACCAGGACAGAGAAGATGATGGCAACAAGCAGACAGACAGCAACTGAAGGAAGGAAGCAGTAAGTGACACAACAACAGAATAAGCATTTTTTTTACTTTTTACCTATATAAGAAATCAAAATATTACAGTGATTTAACGGAGAATATATCTGTGTGTATTTATGTTGTTAAGAAGTAGGAATAGAAAGAGGCAGGCAAATAAAGATAAAAAAATGGATAGGAAACACGAAGAGATTAGGGAGAAGGCTTGTGGGCAACTGATTGAAGGAGAGAACGAAATCGTAAGGATGGGAGAGGACAACGAAGATGGCAGAGAGAACTTAGAGCAGAGCACAGGGGAAAGTAATGAAAACAACGCAAGAGTAGAAGCTAGAGGGGAAGTAGAGGACAAGGGAAATCCAAGCACCGACACCATGAAATACATGGAAATGCTAATGTCGAGAATAGAGGAGATGGATAGAAGTAGGAAAATGGATTTAGAGACGATAGATAGAAGTAGGAAAATGGATTTAGAGACGATAGATAGAAATAGGAAAATGGATTTAGAGGCAATGCAGAGGAATATGAAACGGGAACTTGAAACTTGGAGAGGACAGATGGAGATAAGCAGGGAAAAGGATGTATTTACGTTGAAAGAAACATTAAGGGATGAGATGGGAAAAAATAGAGAGATGCTAGAGGCGAAAATAAATGAATCGTCAGCGTGTGTAGAACTAAAGATAAATAAAATGGAACAAAAACTTATTAAAGACCTAGAGAAAACAGAAAACAGGGTAATAAGTCAAATGAGAACAGAGATGAACAACAGTATAATAACGTTACAAACTAACTTAGGGGAGAAACAGGAGGAATTACAAGGGGAAATAAAACGAGTCGACAAGAATGTGCTCTGTAGGTTGGAGAACGCGGACAAAAGGGTGAATGATATGTGTGTATCTGTACAAAAGCTAGCCGACGAACAAGAAACACTAAAACTCCAAGTAGCTCAGAAAATTGTTGAGCAGGATAAACGCTCAGAAATGATAGAAACAATAGTTGATTCTAGATTTAATGAGTTAGGCACTAATATAGAACAGAAAGTGACTAATGAAATCAGCAAACTAAATGAGGAAATAAGCGTCCTCACAGAGAAAATTAATAGCGGATGTCAAAAAGAGAGGACTCCCGAAAATGAATCACACGCGTCGGATAATGTTTCTTGGACGACGGCTAACCACAAAGCACGTGCGCATACAGAAGTACTAGGGAACCAGGAGATCGCTAGTAGTTCTGTGGTGCATACTAATGTAAGCGAACCAGATAGTATACACGGGTCAGCACCGTACTACAATTCCTCTTTCATTGATATCCCATTGCCGGAATATAACGAAAGTGAAACAAACCCCATCCAGTTCATTGAAGAACTGGAAAACTATTTCAAAATTAAATGTATCCCGAAACACTTGTATATGTATATTGTTAAAAAGTGCCTGAAAGGCAACAGTCTTATGTGGTTCGAGGTCACTTTATCTACTGATGCTCCATACGAGACATTTAAGCAAACATTCCGTAACAAATTTTTTAGTTACGAGAAACAAATGGATATAAAATACGAGATACGCAATGGGACATATGATAAGAGGAAAAACTTGACGTACAGCGAGCATTTTCTGGCCTTGGCTAAAAAAGCCAAACTTATCTCACCGAGTTACCCTGAACCGGAATTTGTACGAACGCTAATCAACCATTATCCGCAGGCAATTAGGCACAGCTTGCTAATCGCGCGCGTTAGCACATACGACCAAATGATAGAAATGCTAACTATCCTGGAAGCGGGCGACAATAGGGGTAATAATCAAAGTGGAAATAGGGAAGGAGGAAATAGCAGGGAAAATACGAGTAGGAACAACTCGAACTCCGGACCTAACCGTTCAGACGAGAGGGGGGCAGCCGCGCCCGACATACGGAAGAACAATGACCACTATCGAGGAGAGGACAGGAGATTTAGTAATATGCAGAGTAACAATAGACAATACAGGAACGAGAATAGGGACAACAATGGTTATGGTAGAGGGTACAAGGATCTCAGGAGGGACCAGAGGGGTAAAGAACCTAGGGTCAACATGATAAACATAGAGAGGAGTGCAGAGGGCCCACGGAACCAGATTTATGGAAATGTAAGGGACCATAGATACATTCCAGCGCAGAGGGGATACGATTATGACCGTACATGCACAAGGCCAGGAAATGAACAACGTACTAATCAGGTATATGTAAGCGAGGACCTGGATAGAAACCCAGCGCGGACACGAGAATGCGAAAACCAAATTGAAAGAGAGGGTCATGGATTGAACCCAAGAGCGGGTATCTATGAACCATATGCGCAGAATGGAGGGGAGGCCAGCTCGAGTACAAACAGCGGCCGACCTTTAAACTAATACCGGATTGCGTTAAAGCAGGGCATACCGCGATCCTTGGCAAACACCACCAACTGTGGACCATAGCGCCCGATGTTACGATCAAAAGTATAAATGTCGAAACAAAACCTATTGAGAATTTGCCTTACGTCTATGTGACAATAAATAAAAAACCACACCTAGCCCTAATAGACACCGGCTGCACGACAAACGTAATAAGTGAATCCTTCTATCACAGCCTGAGTAGGGAAAATTGCAAGATGGCTGCGATACCATTGTCGAATATATCTGCGTCGACAGCCATAGGCAAAAGTAAACAAAGGATTAAGATACAAACGATGATAAGGATAACTATAGAAGGGGTGGATTTTGACATACTATTCATGGTTGTACCAAGGCTTTCCGCCAATATAATATTCTCTACAGAAATGTTTGAAGCGTTTAAATCTGAAATTGATTTCCTTGGCCGAACTTTAACACTTAATTACGATGGGAGTAAGATAATAGCCCCTATAATTGACAATAGGCTTTCAAATGACGCAATGGAGATAGACGAGTTAAATGAGGACGCCTTTTTTATCGAGAAAATAGTAATAAGTAGTGAGCTAGACGAATATGACAGGGCCCCGCAGTATATTAATAGGATGAAAACATTGAGCGCAGTTAATGATGATATAAACGAAGTGGGGGAGATTGGAATAAATGAATTGTACGTCAATTCGGTTAGCAAGTTCGATAAGGAAGCGACGAGGGATAATTTAGGGTATAACGAGGAAAATATCGAGGCCAAGGTACTCGAGAGTGAGGGGCTGAGTGACAGCCAGAGGGAATCTTTGAGGCAACTGCTATTACGCAACATACAAACATTCGATAGGAAAGCTGGAAAGTGCAACTCCTTTATGTACAAGTTCGATATTATTGAACATGAGCCGGTCAGATTGAAGTCTAGAGCCATACCTATAAATATCAAGGAAAGAGCAGATGCCGTAATAGCACAAATGCTCGATCACGGTATCATTGAGGACTCCCGGTCACCATACCTGTCCCACATTAATTGGGTAGCTAAGAAGAACGGAACCCTAAGGATGACCATAGACGCAAGGCAAATCAACACCTATATCGTGCCGGACAACTATCGCATAGAATCGGTTGATATTTCATTGGCAAGAATCAAACGCGGGAAATTCATATCTACCATTGACTTGTGTGAGAGTTTCCTCCAAGTGCCTTTGGACCCATCGGTTAGAAAGTACACGGCATTCATACACGCGGGCCGTAGTTACCAGTTTTCCCGCTGCCCGTATGGCGTCCGCACATCGTCGAGTGCACTCATAAGGGCACTAAGGTCCATATTCGGTGGCGATATAAGTAAGTCTGTGGTCCAGTTCTGCGATGATCTACTGATCATAACAGAAACTTTCGAGGAGCATCTAGCCGAGATCGACCATATCCTATCTACGCTACGGGAACACGGGATGACAGTGAACCTCGATAAATCAAAATTCATTAGGAAACAAGTGGAATTTTTAGGTTACCTCATTTCTGAAAATGGGATAGGACCCAGCCCTGATAGGGTAAAGTCGATCCTGGCTATTCCTCCCCCGAGAAATGTAAAACAAGTGAGAAGGTTCCTGGGAATTCTTATGTATTACACTAAATTTGTAATAAACTACTCGCGCGAGGTAAGCCCGTTGCGAGAGTTACTAAAGAAGGGAACACGATGGACTTGGAACGAACAGTTACAAGCCACGTTCGACAAGGTCAAGGAGCTATTCGCAAACTGCATTCTACTACAAAAACCCGACATGTCGCTGCCCTTTCATATTTACACGGATGCGTCACAGAGTGGACTGGGTGCAGTATTAACCCAGGTAGATCCAGATGGTAATATCAATACGATAGCTACCGCGTCCCGGGCGACTACCAACGTAGAGAAACAGGAAATGGACCCGGATTTAACAGACCTGAGGAAAAAGGCCGAGGATATCGCCGACGCAAGTGATGCGGACACTTATGGGATGCTCGATGGAATACTTTATAAGAAATGTGGAAGGGCCGAAATTGCCTGGAAAACAGTAGTCCCTAGGCACCTCGAGGAGCCACTCATAAAAGAGTTCCACGCCGCGTTAATTCACGCTGGATGTGAACGCGTTGCATTAAACCTATCGCAATATTTCTACTTTAAGAGACTGCATAAAAAAGTAAGACAGGTTACCGCAACATGTGACCTATGTCAGAAGTGTAAAGGTCTCAATATACGTTTCGACGTTTCTCCACAAAATATAATTAGAAATAAACCTAACAGTCTGGTAACAATCGATACCCACGGACCCATGCCTACTGGAGAACTAGGGTATAGGCATATCTTGGTCGTGGTGGACACGTTTTCCAAATTTACGAAAATATATCCGATGAAAACAGTAACAACACAAGGCTGTTTAAGAAAACTCTTTTATGATTACGAACGCAAATATGGGAAAATCGAGGCAATTTTGGCCGATAACGCATCTGTTTATCGGAGCGCGAAATTCCGAGAAGGATTGAGCAAGAGGGGTACAAAGCTATATCATTGTTCTCTATACATGCCCTCGGGGAACCCTACGGAGAGGATGAATAAGGAGATCACTACGTGCTTAAGGATTTTGTGCCATAAAAGACACTCAAATTGGGTCAGATATATCCCCCACATAGAGCACATGTTGAATCACGCTGTCAATAATGTGACGGGATACGCACCCATTACTTTGATGAAGGGGCTGCAACCGGACAAACTAGTCGCTAACGTACCTGACGCGATCAATATCGATGATGAATCACTTACCGATGAACAAAGATGCGAAAGAGCATTCCATAGGACGCGGACACTTGCGGACAAAAGAAGGAAGCGGACCAAACGCTCTAAGCACGTTTGGCACCCGTCTATCGGCGACAAAGTGCTGGTAAGGAACCACACGCTATCTGACAAATTACGCAAGGCTAACGCAAAAATGGATTTATTATGGAAAGGGCCAGGGCTCATATCCAAACAATTCGGCACACACACGTACGAGGTAAAGTGGGCCGACGCCAGGGACAAGGTTATGGGACGTTACCACTTACAGAAACTCAGGCCATACAAGGAGAAGGCGTGAGCGAACAAAGCCTATCTGGTTCGTAGCAAACTTATGTAATGGTATGGAGAGTGACAGGTGGCGAAGTTTCAAGATCGAGAAAATAAAAATGTGAATAAATTACCATTGCGAGTGTTCAGAGTTTGTTTGCGTGTGGGCGTAGTATCGCAAAACATGTATATAATAATAGTACAGGAGGCCTTTGCGAGTTAACAGACTGTGAAATTAGACACTAATAGTATTAAGGGTAGATAGACGGACAGTGAAAATGACACTCGAAAAATAGGAGGGAGAGATTTTTACACGTAAGAATGACAACGGAATGGATATATTACGTATGTGTGTATGTCTTGCATTGTACTATATTGTATTGTGTGCACAGGTAGACACTACTGTGATTTTAGGTATGAGATAAAGGTCAATGTAAACGCTGAAATTATGCAGTACCCAGGTAAGGAAGTGGTTATATACCGACAAAATTTTGATATAACATACAAAAGGTACAAACATATAAGCTCTACATAATCCCCAAACGAAAAAAAAAAAAAAAAAACAAGACCTGATAAATTATACTTAAATGCATGAACCAGTTTTCACGGGATTCGAACTCAATACTAGCTGAGATTAGGACATAAATGAAAAGTATTAGTGAAAAAAAAATAAATAAGTGTTGTATGGTAAAGTACCAAATATAATCAGTAATTAAAATAAATAACACTAATAAAGTGATTAAATAGGCCTAGATGAAAACGCTAATCGCGAGAGGAAAGGGCAAAATGACTGCGAAAAAAATAAAGTGAAATGTCAATTTAGATATTAATCATGATAATACCCCCATATTGATGAATATGATATAATTAATTGAATTAGGGTGAATACATAACACATGCATGTCCACTTTCAGCTAAGATTGAGGGTGATTAATAAATTGTTGATTTGAACTTATCGATAGAGAATGGATCTATATTTTTAAATGTTTTAACCCAATCGCTCGAGCAGGAAGCTGCAGTATCTACTTAATCCAGTAAATGTTAAAATGAGCCCAGATAGGCCATTGTCATTGTTTAATACATATAGGTAATTGAAGAAACTTGTACAACAATCTGAATACGAATAATATCATGATGATTATGATTCTTTTGTCTAAAATAACAATCAGACAGCGTAAACATAGGAGCTAATGAGACAGGGTGAAGCTCAATGCACCTTAATTGAAAGGCCGAGTGACGGTGTGAACCTATAAAGCGTGAGGAATTTATTTGTTGATTATATTTACAGAATTTAATTTGTAGACGTGGGCCGAAGCGGCACGTCACTGTGTTTGTATAACACGTGCTATTTTGTTGAAAATATTTGAGGGCAAGGGATCCCGTATTATCTAATAATGAGATGAGATGAAGTCATGGTCGCTGGTGAAAGCGAATGTGACAATTTGTGCGAATTTGTATTCGATGTTAATAATGAGATGAGATGAGGTCATGATCGCTGATGGAAGCGAATGTGACAATTTGTGCGAATTTGTATTCGATGTTAATAATGAGATGAGATGAAGTCATGGTCGCTGGTGGAAGCGAATGTGACATACTATACGATTCTGCATTCGAAGGAAATGATTTTGCACGCTTAAGAAAATAACGTCGTTTGGCTGAGCAATGATATAGCCAGCTATGCTTTGGCAAAGTAAATGGGCCGAAATATGTTGAGAATAAAATATTAAGAATCATGAATATTTCATGGATTAATAATCATGATGAATTCGTATGTGTGCAATACCTATGGGGAAAATATGATATCAGGATGTAATACTATCAATAATAATTGTTTATAACGATAGCACAGCTGCTTAAACGCGATATTTAGTATTTTGGTCGCAAAGATATAGATCCATGTAAATAAGTCTTATTGACTCAATTTAAATTAAATTTAGCAAAACTGAAGTATTATTCGACATATGGTTTGAAGTAGACAAAACTGGTTCATCGCAAATGAATTCCCAAGCTGTAGACGCACATTATAATGTAGGTAGATATTAAGGTGTAGACGAAATTGTAAATAAACAGTTACACATGAACAAACAATCTATGCTATACTGGTATTCAACTAAATAGTTTTGAATGGTAATTGTATAAGCATGAATGGTTTGAGTAGACCACCAAATATATTAAGGGTGTATCTTTTTTTTTTTCTTAATGAATATTTATGTATGTCTATATTGCAGAAAGTGAGTCTATTTAACCTCAAAGAACGATCCCAGGTAAAAGGGATACATATCAGTGTTTACAATCTGAACATAATTGACGTGCTGGCAACACTCTCAGGGTTAACGTGCTCTAACCAAAATATTATAGCCATTTTTTCTTTAAAGGCCACTATAGCTATGATACTAGCATTATATTACGCGAGAGGATTATAAACAAATAAAAAAATCCCTTGATTTTTCCATTTGTTTATAGGGCATTTGTGGCAATTCATTCATCCAGCCTCCTGTGTAAATCTAAATAAATCCCTATCGGCAATAATAACCAGATGATATTATAACATCATTAAATGAAGCAGTTACTGGACTTAGGTCATATTTATATTCAAATTGATCAGGGAAGAGAGTGGAACCTGATTATGTAAGAGCAAAGGCCGTATAAAATGATCCAAAGAAGTCAGCATCAATGTAATCAAATTATTAGTTATTAAAGAATACTGACAACTCAGGTAATGTAAACCTTTCTTTTGTGAAGACGGAAGTGGCTGACACATGATAATAACTTACTAATGACAATGATCCTTTGCTCGACAGATTGAGTAGAGATATCTTCTAAGCCTCCAGTTAACTGATTTAGCGTGATAACCATAACCCATTAGCTAATGTACAAGCGGGGGTTTTACCCTGACACAAACATCGTTAGCAAAAAGTGTGGGAACATGGCAAGTTTCTAGCGTCGGAAGCCTAGGAAAAAACCCAAGCCTAAGAAGAAAAAACCCAAGCCTAGCTAATGTTTGTGACTAGACTGTACGTGAAGCCAGCACGGGGAAAAAAAGGTCCAACCTCTGAAGGCGTAAATCGCCAATAATAAATTTGTAACACCCCCGGGATCAAAATAGGAGGGCGCATTAACCAATTATATGTTTCGTTATATGTGCCTAAGCACAGACCTTAGGTCCACGTGATCGAGGTAGTGGGAGTAACTAATTTACCTATAGGCGAGAGAGGCTTCTCCTCGTCACTTACTTCTCGTGTATAATTTCATCAAGTCACTTCAAAACACTACGTTCTAAAAAGTTGGATAAATTCACTTCATATATATACAATTACTTGCAGTTTATAAAAGTCAAGAATAAACTACTTTTACCAGATATTCTTTGTACATTAATTCTGCCCGACGAAGTCCTCGTGGAATCCCGAGATAAGAACCTCAACTCTACCGAATACCAACCGAGCAACCTAAGTTCTCACACATGGAGAACTCCTTCAGTATTCCTAGTGTCACTAGATCCAATCTTTACCTCTTGGCCCAACAATAAACCCCTCTCCAAGGGTCCAT
The DNA here is from genome assembly GCA_030220185.1 of Diploptera punctata. Taxonomy (NCBI): domain Eukaryota; kingdom Metazoa; phylum Arthropoda; class Insecta; order Blattodea; family Blaberidae; genus Diploptera; species Diploptera punctata. The sequence goes on from JASPKZ010010672.1 coordinate 804,345, forward strand.
TCACGAATGATTGTCCAATAGTTAATTGTCTATATCAATTAGGACCTGCCAGTTACGTAATCTTCCTCTTCCTAAACCACATTCCGCTACAGACTGAACGAGTAACGGATATGTATTAACAATTATCATACTCAACCTAGGATTTAAAGAGAGATCAGGGCTTGCTTGGTTTAGGCTAGGGGCATGGAAATTTCAAAAAATTAGCGACGATCACGATATGCGCATATGTCCAAGTGCGGGAAATTTGAAGATGAGATACATATATTAGGACAATGTAATGATTTAGAATATTGGAGACGTCAGTTATTACCGGAAAGATTTCTAAATTCAAATCGGGAAAGATTGGCATGCTACGAGTTATTGGTAAATCCAGAAAATTGGATAAACTTGGGTAAATTTCTGGACAAAACGCGGAAAATAAGAACAACACTCATTCATGAATAAATATATGTTATCAAAATGCAATAACATTAATTCTTAATAACTATATATAAATAAATTAATTATAATGCTATTGTGTTACTATTTAATTGTAATATTACTGTGTTTTCTTTATGTAATTGTAATGTTATTGTTTTTTAGTGTATAATGCTATTGTGTTATTATTTAATTGTAATATTATTGCATTTTCTTTATGTAATTGTAATGTTATTGTTTTTTTGTTGTGGTTTATTTTTCTTCACACTAGTAGCAATTATTGCTTTATTGTAACGGACTGTCAACAGCACGTACGGCTTACTGCCCGTGCGACCCATATTTGTAAATAATATTGTAAATATCTTACTTTTTGTCTAATAAAGTCCTACTACTACTACTAACTAGCTAACTCACTGGCACTATCGAACCCGTAGATTCATGGCCGCTCGGACATAATCTCTCCATTCATCGCTATCCTGAGCTAATGTTTTCCAATCATCCCCTGTATAATCTACTTCCCTCAAATCATAGTTAATGTTATTCTCCCACCTCATTCTTGGTCTACCAACTGGGCGTTTTCCCTCTGGTTTTCCTACAAGAATCTTCCATGCATGTCTTTCATACCCCATTCGTGCCAGATGTCCTGCCCATCGCAGTCTACGAGACTTAACTGTTCTCATTATATCTGGCTTCCTATAAAGACCATGTAATTCACTTTTATGCAGTCTTCTCCATTCACCTGTCTGTTCATCTCTCTTTGGTCCAAAAATTTTCCTAAGAACTTTATTCTCAAATACTCGTAATCTCCTTTCCTCCCTTAAAGTAAGAGTCCATGTTTCGCAACCATATAATATAACTGGCAGAATAATAGTTTTATTTATTTTCAGTATAACGTTTTTTGAAAGGAGTTGGGACGGTTAAGAGTCTCTGTAATGCATAATAGCAAGCATTTCTCGAATTGAGCCTATGTTTAATTTTCTTGTGCATCTCATTCCTGTTTGTGATTATTGTTCATAGGTATTTGAATTCAGTCACGTCCCCAAAATTTCCCTCATTTGTCATTAGTTGTCCATTTCCTTTATATAATGTATTTACATGTGTGACCATATATTTAGTTTTATTGATATTTATTTCCAGTCACAATTTCTTAGTGTTACTCAGTAGTGTGTGCGTGTTGGCCTTTAATATCTCCTCGCTATCGACCAGTAGTACTACATCATCAGCATAAACTAACAGATTATTAATACCATTGAGTTGTAAGCCTTCTTCATCCTCTAAAGATTTTATGGCATGCTCTAGTAAAAATTAAATAGTAGAGGAGATAGTGCATCTCCTTGATTCAACCCTCTATGTTTGAGCCTTTGGCATGGGTTCCCTGAAGTAGTCCCCGCCCGGAGAACCGAATGAGGGACTATTTGACCTCCGAAAAATTTTACCCCAGTTGAACCCATGTCCGCATTTCTTTATGGTTGTGTTTTGACTGTGAAAGATCGTCACTCTTTCGTCCAAGGTACTTTTTTGTCTGGCTTATCAACTTCGACCAGTCCGGCATGGGTAACCCTATCGGCAGCAATACTACCGCCGGCATAGCTCTCGGGATCATTTAAGCATTCAAGCCACTCCATCACACAAGGTAAATGTGTCATAGAGGGGACGCTACGTTGCTAAAAATGTTAAAACGACTCACCATTCACGAATTTAAGTAATTTGTTAACTGTTTCGGCCTCAATAAAAACACCATCCAAAAGTCTTTTGAGTGGACGTCCTGGTCTTCTTCTTCCTGCAGGTTGATAGCTTAACATTTGTTTGGGTATCCTGTTATCTTCCATTCGGTGAATATGTTGCATGCATCTTGACTTGTAATCAGAGATTTTGTTTTCTAAAGTTTCCATGTGTAATTCTTCTAAGATATTTTCATGTTTTATGATAAAATTACTCATTGTCTGGAAATGAAATAGACAATAAATTATCAAAATTTTTAATGGAATGTGGCACCGTTCATAGAACACTAAAACATAAAACAAGTAAGGATACAAGATTGAAGTTCTACAAAACAATGGCAGTACCGGCACTTTTATACGGTAGTGAGTCCTGGGTAACAAATAACAGGAGTTCGAGTAGAATACAAAGTGCAGAAATGACTTTTCTAAGAAGGACCAAAGGATGCACAAAATTGGACCACATAAGGAATGAAGAAATAAGAAGTGAATTAGAAATATATTCAATAAATGATAGAATTCAACAACACCGCGTCAGCTGGGAAGAGAATGTTCGGAGAATTGAAGAAACAAGAATGTCCAAGATAGCATATAATTATAAACCAAAGGGATTAAGGGATATAGGAAGACCTAGGAAGAGATGGAAGGCATCATTGTGAATTCAGAACAGGCGAATCGCCTAATCCTTGAAGTGAAGAAGAAGAAGAAGAAAATGATGATGATAAAATGGCTCATAATTAAAAATAAAGTTGATTTTAAAATGGCGTTAAACTTAATTTAATATGTGCAGATGTATATTGATAGGTGGAGAATGGCAACCTACATATTATCTTGTGTCACTCATGTTCTTAGCAGGCTATGCAGTCTGCAGCAAATTTATTGGCTTTGTCAAGTGTTCGTTGTACCGTAGTTCGCAAAACATGGTGTAATTGTTCATGGGCACAAGAAACTTCCCTCCCACTGCTATGAATTCTGATTCCACTTCACTACACTTTTTAGACTCCTTTAAAAAACAACTTGTAAATGCTATTTGTTATTGCGTAGTTTATTTTTTTATTTACTTTTTATTCTGTTTTCTACCATCATTGTCATGTTCGCCATGTTTAGTATGAATGGTGTGTTATGTTGTCTCGGAGGAGGCCTTGATATTGAGCTGATCACTCGTTCGGGGAGGCCCTCCATGTCCTTATTAGTCAAAAAATGTGTGTGATCCCCTCCCGACAGGTCCGGATGGCGTTTGACATGTTAAAGTACGTACGATGGTAGAGGTCAAACTGAGTTAATGAAATGGAAAGGAATGTAATCCTGTTTTCTGATAATTATCATTTATTTAATTATTTATCATTTAATTATGTGAATAATGTTTTAATATTTAATCTCATTTTATTAATATTTATTCATTTTTATTAGGAATATTCCACAATACAGTGTTTCTCCTTCAACCCAAAGTGATTTGTCGCCAGAGGTTCCTGTCTACAGCATCTTCGTCTCTCAAATCTTAGCTTCCCTACTTCTCCTCACTCCATCTATCCAACGTTCTTTAGTTCTGCCTCTTCCACTTCTTCCATTAGCTTTTCAATCAAGGTATTCTATCTTATTCAATTCTTATGATATGTCCACATGATTTTAAACATTTTTCTTCTATTTTTCTAATAAGTTTTTTTTTAATTTGGATAATTTCCCTTATTGTGCTGTTTCTGACTTTATCCCTTCTTGACATTCTTGTGATCGCCTCCAAAAATCCATTTCTATTGCTATTGTCTGTCCAACGAATCTGTGCCCCTGTAAGATATGCGAACTTAAGCATGCTTGCATTTCTGCTTCGGTAAATCATTTCCCTCTCTGTATTCCTATCTCTCTCTTTTTTCTATCTCTGTCTCTTGCACTTGCACTCTAGTATTGTCAACTCGACTGTATTGCATTATTCTACTGTATTCAAGAGCCACGATATTGGGGAAAGTTTGGCAACATCCCTACTCGATAACTTCTGCTAGACGTAGTGTGAAGGGAGTGCGGTGAAATGGTGTGAGTGTTGACGTGTACTTTTCTAAGAACGATACCAGCGCTGAAGGGGCACAGATCCGTTGGTCAGAACATAACAACTTGTTAAGCTTGTTTTCTACTTATTGTCCAGGTTTCGGACCCATATAATACAATTCTTTGTAACATATCTTGAAATATAGTTTTCTTTGTTCTGTATATTATATTTCTATTCGAAAAAAAATACTTAATAAATTCTTATATATTAATATATAATTAATTATCATTAATTTTAATTAATGCATTATTATAAGCTTAAAATAATATGTAATAGGAAACATTTATATTTTATAAACTTACACTTGGGTTGTACGTAATATAATACGATTTGTAATAAAAAGTGATTGTTAAGAACTATTGATTCGATTTTAGAAACGTTTACGAACATATAAATTTCCTACACAATTTGTTTTACGTATCTTGATTTTTTATTACTTTATGAAACATTTCCTGTAATAAAATATTATTGTCTTATGGAATATCTAACAATTTATTCTTATTGGTATTAGTAGCAAGTTCATAGGGAAAATTTTTGGCTCAAAGAGAGACGAACAACAGGTGAATGGAGGAGGCTACTTAACAATGAGATACATGATTTTGAGGTGGGAGAATGATATTAGCCATGATTTGAGGGAGGTAAATTGGAAAACGTTCTCAGGATAAGGATGTATGGAGACCTTATGTCCATGCTCCCATGAAGCTACGTGTTCGATAGTGTCTCTGAGCTAGTTACTTAATATTAGGAGTTTGTGCGGAATTTCTATTTTTAATAAGAATTTCCTTCTGTTAAAATGTATTATTTATTCTTAACTAGCTAATACCCGGCGTGCGCTGCTGCACCTAAATAAATGATAATTGTTTTTGCATTTAGTTGAATAAGTAAAAGGATAAATAAATACAGGTTTATATCGTTACTATTTTTAGATACCCCGTGCTGATTACCCGGTGTTGCCCGGGAATCTATGCATCCCGATGTACTTGGCATAAATTAGCTGAAAGGCAAAATTCGTTATTTTGAGTTATCCATGAAAGAATACCCGCCTTGTGCTGCTATGCTTGCCCGGGAATCTAATTATCCCTATCTTCTTGGCATCAATGAAAGACAAACATGGTTATTGTGAGTTATCCTTAAAAGATAAACATATGCTGTCGAGGACTTTTCTGTAGAGGTTTTTTGAGATATTCAATTCTGTGTACAATAATGTTGTGTATTTGTTATGGTTTAGGCAGCGTAAGCCATTTAAGGATAAAAAAAGGGATTTTTTCACGTTTTTCACTACAAAGAGTGTGTTTTAAGGGTGTAGGATTTGAGTATCTCAACTCTCTTATAGCCTATGTTCATCCCGGGAATCTCCTGAACATTTTGCAAAAAAACCCATCACAACCGGATCAACTGTATGCCCGCGCATAAATTAAGAACAATCGAACAAACAAACAACATTAATTATAATATATTAGATTTATCAAGTGTTAAACAACACCAAACTCACAGTACAAGATGAATATGGTGTCATGCATATTAACATTTTTAGTAAAATTTTATTTTTTTGGTGATATCAAACATTTTCGAGATTTATTCTTAAAACTTCTAATTAAATCATGTTATTTATAAAAACACAACAATTGAATAGTTTCCCCGAAAATAGATCTAACCCATACACTAAAATTTGCAGAAAAAACGAAAAAAGTAAAAAAAGAATAATTTTCATTTTGAGGCTATTACCTTTATTATACCATGTACATTTTAATCTCTCATCCTATTGGAAACATATACAACCAATTTGAATGCAAAACAACATGCTAATAAGTGCATATTAACATTGTAATACAGAATTGAGTGGAAAAGTGATCTGTTTCTATAGAGTGGAAAAATGATCTAACCCATGTTTAATTAATAATGCTACAATAAGATATAGAAAATACATATTGAACACTGATTCAGTTTGAAAAAATTCTAATTGAATCAGTTTTCAATATTTATTTTCCATTTAATGTTATTTCGTTACATTCTTTGTGTCTTTCTTATTTTCACTCAATTTCTCTAAGATTCTGATTAGAATTCACGGAACTGTGGTGGAATGAATTAGCACATATGCAATAATTGTTTTTCTGCACTGCTATTCATGACTTGACTAACTGCTTTCGCCATTTTGTTACAGATAGATCACTATTCGCTTGAAAGCCAACTTTTAAAAATAAATAAAACAGGTCTGGAAGAGAGTATGGATAATTTTACATCCACCATGCCGTGATATTCTCCGGATAGATTATTTTTTTAATGCCCCAGTTTGTCCTTGTGGACATTTCTGGTGTTCTCTGCTGACATTGGGGTAATTGTAACCCACGTCTGAGGTTGGGGCGACTGGAAGGCGGGGTTACGTTGCTCTCATGATATGATGGGTGATGATGATGGCCATATGATTTCGGGGACCGTTTGGGCCTTAAAGTTTACCTGACATTTGTCTTACAGATGAGGAAAAACCCCGATAAAACCGCACCCAGAAAACTGTCCCGAACGGGGATCGAACCCGGGCCCGCTGCGTGACAAGGCAGCACGCTACCTCGAGACCACAGCGGTGGACCCGGATAGATTATTAATCCACTAGAAACTCAACTTCCATTTTTTTTGTTGGTTATATCTCTTTTCGGGGCAACTAATACATCTAAAATATTATTATACCTTGTAAATTACTGATTCCAAAGATGTCTTATAATTTTAATGTTTAATATTCTAAAAATAAAAAAATGAAAAATGTTCTTTTGATTTGTTTCAGGTAAGAAAAGCAATAAGAATATTTTAGTCGCTTCGTAGTTTCCATCTTTAAATAGTAAGTAAAACACATACGTATTAAGTAATGTTATAGTGTATTGCGATACAAGTGAGGTGAGCACTTGTTACTGATCGAGAAAAAGTTTGAAAAAAACGAGGCTCTTGCGTCAAGTTTTTTTTTTTTTTTTTTTTTTCAATTTTCGAGATCTGTTACGTGCTTACCTCATGTGTATTGCATATGATTTTTGGTCGATATGACTAATTTTTATTAAATATAGTAATAAATGAATTTAAATATTGGTTGGATGTAAATTACTTCTATGAGAAAGAACATTTGGTGATCGTTGCTATGTAGCTTTTCATTTGTTTTATTATAAGCAAGGATTGATGGCTGTGGAGACATTTTTATATGTAGTACCGTGATTAGAATCTGTTTGATAATTTTATTATGGAAGGAATGATGGTAGATGATAGAGAAATTGAAGAAGCCTGGAGAGTGGGATGTTCTGCATTAATTCCGGAAAATTCTAAAGAAAGGTACGAGTTAGTGTACAAAACATTCAAGAAATGGTCAAATGAAAAAGGCGTGCAGATTAACGAGAAGAATTTGTTGGCGTATTTTGTTCTGAGGAATGAGAAATAAAAGTATGCAGGACGTTTATGGTCAGAGTACTCAATGCTCTACTACGCCTATATCATAATAAATATTGCTACTATTATTTTACTTACAGCACGTGTGCTTTTTGAGTCCATACTACTAGCATTGCGATTTCTTTTGTTTGCATAGCAACCAGGTTAGATGTGGGAACGTTGACTTACTTCCAATAACAACAATATTAGTAAGTATAAGAAATTAGTCACATCGACCAAAAACTGTTTTTCATACATGTCTACTCTGTTGATTATAATACGTTTTCATTCTAACGTTAGAAACTATTTTATTTCAATAAATCGTCTTCATTAAAAATATATTTTTTTTCTTTACGAACGTTATTTATAAGGGTATATAAATAATAATATTTAATTCTTTTATCTGAAGTTATTTTACATATACAATATGGTATGAATTCATCTTTTCACTGCTTCTCTTTCTCTGTCATCATTCGTAATGGGCATTTTATGGCACTTGTTAATGTTCATGAGAACATAAACAATGTTTAAATATTAATTTAAGTGTTTTTAATCAATAAAGAGTAAACATTTTGTATATTGTGATCAGCAGGGAGTAAAATAGCAGAAAACAATAACCTTCATTCAATAATAATGTAAAGAATACAAATAATAAGTTATATAGTTAGATCTAGTACGGTATCATATGTTAAAATTGAAGATATTATTGACAAACTAAATAAATTTAATCAAATGTGTGGTACTGTTAAAGGAACCTTAAAAACACAAGAAAAGAAACAAGAGTGTAATTTTATAAAGTAATGGCTGCTCCAGTACTGATGTATGGATTAGAATGTTGGATGATCACTAAAAGACAAGAACAAAGATTGGAAGCAGCTGAGATGAGATTTTTAAGAAATATAGCAGGGTATACTCTGCTGGATAAGAAAACAAATGAAGATATAAGAAAGGAACTAAATATTTTCAAACTTACAGACCGAATAATTAAATATAGGAACGCCTGGAAAGAACATGTTGATAGAATTCCAGGAGAAAGATTTCCAAAAGTATTGATAAATTATAAACCGCACGGAAGGAGAAATGTTGGACGCCCACACAGAAGATGGTCTGAACAATTTTAACAGTTCTAGCTTTCAGGAAATCGGAACGAGCCAACAGGATTAATCCCTGGATGACGATGATGATGATGATAGTTAGATCTAGTACGGTACTGCACACATTACAACTTATTTTATGTGAATTAATCCCAAATAGGCCTATGCTACTTATTAATTTCATGCTGTGTTTTAAACCATTCTGCAAAAATGTATTAAGAGTTTAAATTGATAATACTTTCGGTTTTCAATTTTCTTTTTGGATTATTGCAGTTTTGAAGAGAATAAATTTTAAATGAATTCTATGTTTATTTACAGAGTAAGACAAACCTTTGCTGACATATTTTCACAGGTTGTTCAGTGATATTGTCCAAGTTCTTTGATGGAAAGAACCCGTCCGTTAGACATGATTTCAAAGACTAATTAAAAATTAATAAACTCAATCTGTAAAACTCAAAGTATCAAAGGCCACCTTAATACCGTATTGAACAAAAATAATATCAAAGCCCATCTTAATACCGTATTGAAAAAAAGAACATCTGACACATCAACAAACTATACTCTGTAAAGATCCATATTGGATACCATTGTTTCTTGATAAGAGAACACTCGGAAAACATCTCTGAACAACTTGTGTAAGACTGAAGGTACAGTTCTGTTTCTTCTGTAGGTTTAATTTGTTCCTATATAATGATATACTATGGCAATAATTATAAGCGTCTAGTGTAGCCATTGTTAGAGATAAAAGTAGTGCAATTTCCATGTTACAAATAATGGAAAATAACAATCAGAGAAACATAAAATTCGAGCAGATATTTTAGATAAAATCCACACTCCAATTATTATAGTGCAACAGTGAAAAAAACTTGTTTTTCGGAAATGTAGGCGTTCTTTATGTATTTCGACCTCCTGAATTTGTAAATGATATTCAAAGCATTGTATCACCCACAGTTTTTGCACAAATCAATATGAGGATCACAATAATTGGATGGTGTGGGGTGATTTGAAAGTTTGGGTATGATTCTTGGAAAACAATCAGGATATACAAAATGTTCGTGTTTCATTTGTGAATGGGACAGTCGGGATCGTGACAAACATTGGGAGAAAAAACAGTGGTCCTGTAGGTTTAAATTGGTTCCAGGGACAAAAATATCAAGTGTGGCCCTCTAGTGGAAAGAGACAGAATATTCTTGCCCCCTCTGCACATGTAACTTGGCATGACGAAGCAGTTTCTCAAGGCATTGCCTAAGTATGGCAACTGTTTCAAATATGTATGTAACAAGTTCCCCAAACTGTCAGATGCTAAGTTGAAAGATATTCGATATTCGGAAAATAATGCCAGATGAAGATTTCCTTCATTCAATGAATGCTATGGAGCAAGAAGCCTGGACTCCATTAAGCGTGTGGTTCAAAACTTCCTGCAAACAATTGTATCCCAGAGTGTATCGACATAGTTGAGAACATTCTGACGACATTCAAAATGAGTTTAAAGCTACATTTTTAAACAAATACTTTGACATTGTTCCTCCAAACCTGGGTGCTATAAGTGAGGAATAGGGTGAAAGATTCCATCAGGATACCAAGGACATGGAATGACAATACCAGGGAACTTGGGATGTTCGGATGATGGGCGACTACTGCTGGATGCGTCACCGTGAACACATGGATATTCCTCATAAGAGGAAAAGCAGGAGCCACGCCAGGCAACTAATAATGCACGGAATGAATTATTTTAGTTTTTCTTTTGTGCCACAGTCTCTGTATGCATCTGTTAACTGTGTGTATATTTCAATATGTTGTTTTAAAGTTGTACTCTACTTCTGCATGATTCATGTGCCCTACATATGTGCAACTTCCTTACGTGATATCATTATTGTGAATATGCGATTTGTGCAAACAACTGTGGGTGATACGATGTTTTGAGTTTCATTTTCGATTTCAGGAGGTCGCAATACATAAGGAATACTTACATTTTCGAAAAAAAATTTTTGTGATCTTGCGATTTGTTGCACAGTGATTATTGTTTAATAAGGGATATAAATGTTATTTTCACGCAATAATTATAATTCGGTGGTCATAGGTTGAGTGGTCGTCATTTTTTTAATATTTAACTTTTTCGAGGCTTTTTTCTATAAAGTAGATTCTTTAAAAGTAATCTTCAGCCAGTTAAGCATATTACTTGACCTGTTAAATAGTATTGGATCAAACTAATCATAAACAATACCGTAACGTATCAATTTAAAATCATTGAATATCTAGAGATAGGAGTGCAATATTCTCCGGTTTATTTTTTCCATGTACAGATCATATATATTACACTGGTCAACAGTGGTTTTGTTGCAGTTGATATAAGATTAATTTCGGATATATTTATGCTCACAATTCATGAAACTATCAATGATTTTGGAAGATTTGCTCTGTTTTTTTAAATCTTTATTTTCATTTTACACTACAAAAGTCGGACAATATAAAAAAACGGATATATTTATAATGTCAATTGTTTTTTTAAAAATTAGTATACACCGACGTAAATAGAAAGTAAATTGTCGAAAACCCATGTTATACTTCAGTGAAATGCCTTTTATAAGATTTTCTTCTATAATTTTCAGAGCACATTCAGCACTTTCATGAATATATTCGTAAACTGTGCACTTGAAAACAGAAATTCGCAGACATATCCAGAGCAACAAAAATATGTTTTTGTAGAGTCAGTTAATGAAACAGAAATTTGGAATCTAACAAAAAAAAATGTTCACGTAGTAAAGTAGATAGATAGATAGAAATAATGACTATAGTTTTGGGGAAGAAAATTATGACCGTGAAAGTTTATAGAAGTGGAATCTGAGATGAAGATCAGAGTTTTCTCGAATGAGGGACGATCAAGAGAATATCAGGGAATTGAAGATAACTGAACGAAAATAAAAAAAACATGAAACTTCTTATGTTAACTGTACCGGTGGATGGTTGAATGAACATTTAAAAATCGCAATTTTCCTAGTTCGTTAGTAATACATTACATTTAGCAATAAAAACGTTCACATAATGATAATAATGTGTCTGTAGCATATTGGTGATACTAATATAAAATTGTGTATATACCAATGAGAAAAAACGGATTGGAGATTAGGACGTTCATTTGAATTTCCTGCGTCAGCGTCCGATGATTTAGTAGCTGGCCTCAACTATTTTTATCGGAACGTGGAATTCCATTCAGAGTTATATAACGGGAATGAGTTATGTAGACGTACATACAATTAACCCAGATATATTTATACACTGTGTAGACATAGTACTTAAATGAATATTAATTCAGCGACTGATAATGTGCTATATGGAAAATATATGTGATTTGTGAAATAATAAATTTGTAGAGACAATCTGGTGCATCATATTTCAGCATTTCCATTTTAAAAAGAAAAGCAAACGAAAAATACGTTTTGTATGAGTTTTTTTATTTTGAAATAAGCTATTTAATTGGGTTAGTCCCATCGACTAAGGCTACAATATTCAACTTCTTCTTCTTCTTCTTCTTCTTCTTCTTCTTCGGCTTTCCCCCACTTATAGGTTTGCCTTCATCAGTTTCGATTTATCTCTATCATTCTAATCTCCCTCTTCCAAATTCCTATCATCCATTATGGTTCTGACGTAGGTTTTCCATTTCCATCTTGGTCTGCCACGTTTATTTCCTCCAGGGGGTGACCATTGGTATATATATTTTTGGTCATCTTTCATTTTCCATTCTTTGTACATGGTCATACCATTTAAGCGTTTGATTTTCAATCCTCTTAACAACAGATGTGGTGACATTCATTTCTCTCCAAAGGAATTCATTTCTTATTTTATCCTGTCTTGTTTTTTGGAGGCTTCTTCTAAAATAATCAAATTCAACTGTTCTAATTGTATTCTTTTGTAATTCCATCAAAGACCAAGATATTCAACTTACGAGGTAAAAAATGAACCATGATGCTCGAGATGTCATCCGAAAATACGTAAAGAGGATATTTAATTACTATGGATGGGAAATAAAAATGCAAAAATAAAAAATTGAAAGTTATACATGCAAATTTTACCTGTTTAGGCAAATATTCTGATCTGTAAGTGAAGAATAATCCAAACAGAAGTATTTCTTAAAACGAAGGAACTAGAAAGGAGACACTTTTAAAATTTTATAAAACAATGGCGGTTCCAACACTACTTCATGAATCGGAACACTAGGTCTTAACCAAAAGCCAGGAACTAAGAATAGAAACGTCAGAAATGAGGTTTCTGAGGAGTGTGGCTGGATATACAATAACATATCAAAAACTAAATGAAAATATATGAAGGGAACTAAATGTATTCAAACTATTAGATAAAGATTTGATGGCATTATCTAAGACAAAATTGAATAGTAGAGCAAGTAATGCATCTCCTTATTTTAACCAATTGTGAATTTCAAAGGTATCTGTAAACTGTTTGTCTATCTGCGCTCTACTTTTTGTGGAATTTAGACACATTGTAATATATTATTATTATTATTATTATTATTATTATTATTATTATTATTGGTTTAAGGGCTTAACATTCAGTCAATATGTGAAGTAAGGCATACAAAATTATCAATAAATGTACATACTTTAATTATCTCTCAATATAAAGTTAATTAAACTAATATTAAAATGCATAAAATAAAATTTACAGTATATTTATAAAATACTGTAGTAATTACAATAGCACAAAACGAAATTCGTAATCCATCAAGTAATAACATTGCGCCGCGATCCTACCTTTTTTTATCATTGAGTTAGAAAGTTTTGAGTAACTATATCAACATTCTTTTGCCCGGCCCATAGAAGGTAAAGATTAATCCACCTTCCCTTTGTAAGTTACTTAACATATAGTACTAAATGCTAAACAGTATTATAATCGTGGAAGCTAGAAGGAAAAAGGGGATTAATTTGGCTTGAGAAAGCTTTAGAATATATATCAATACGAAATAGCCAATGTGTCATGACTAGCTACACAACCGGTATACATACGTTAATTAAAAGGTAAATTTTAATGAAAATCATGTGTCAGATAATACAAATAATTTAACAAAAAATTATCTTCTTGGCCATTGAAAGAAAATATATGGTTGAAATAATATAATTTAACAAACTCACTCATCAATAATTCGAAAAAACAATAATAGTAATAATAATATTCAAGTTTACATACAATCACTCTCCAGTCCAGCCGAGGGCTAGGGTTCACAGTCCTGGTTTGCCCTACCCTAGCTTACGGGACTGATGAAACAAAACAGCTCACTCGAGCTATAGTAAACCTGACCACGACGACACTTAAGATGATGATGACCTTGATATTTGCTTGCAAAGCTTATTTGAGGCTTTCGATAACGAGGGGAAGTTGCGCAGTCACACGCAGCGCATAAGGAAGGTAGCGGGACGTACGTAGGAAATAGGACAACGAAGACAGGAATTTGGCACTGTTCTATAACATCACTGTAGAGGGAAGACACGATGATGTAGTTGTTATGTACCGAAAAAGTGATTTCGGTACAACATATGACAGTAAACATAATTATGTTTAGGAATGTTAATACATTTTGGTTGGAAGCTGCTAATACTCAAGTGATCTCATACCATTGCATTAACTAAAAAGCTCATTATCCTATTAGAATATATACACTATATCGTATAGACGTTTATTCGGCAAGGTGAAACGCTGTATCCATGCAATATTTGCATTAATTAAATAATCATTTAGTAGTTTATGTTGTAATGAAGTTTAGATCATGTCTGGCAGACAATTGAATAATTTCGTGCATTTAATACAGACTCATCCATATTGGGATCACGTGATTTTGCAGGCATCTAAACTGTCAATCATAGTTCCGGGGAAACTCATCCATCATACATCAGCTTCGTCCGGTTCTTGACTTCAAGGAAATTCAGATATGGTGTATGGAGTTTTAGCGTCAACTGAAAGCAAGAAAGAATCTTATGTTCTGAACAGAAATTCTAAAAAAAAAAAATAGTGCTGCGTTCATGAATTAATTTACTTTAAAATGAATCAGCACACATCGGAGGACACATTATTTTTAGTTTCAGGTCCTTACTTCTAAGTCTTCTTCTTTTTTCTTCTTCTTCTTCTTCAATTCACGGGCAAGGCAAATTCCCCGTTCCGCCTCACAGTTGTCGTGTCCATCTTTTCACTGGCCTTCCTACATTCCTTGAATCTTTTGGCTTGTAGTTAAATGCTGTTTTTAGTAATATGGTTACATTAATTCTTTCTACGTGTCTAAACCATTTATCTGTATATTCCTTGATTTTATCATTCAGTGGATATACATTTAACTCATATATTTATTATTTATCCGATTCAATCTTATGCAATCTTCTTCTTCTAAGGAAATGTATTCTGCTTTGTAATTTTTTGGTCATTACCCAAGTTTCATTACCACGAAGTAATGCGGGATCTGCCAATGTTTTGTAAAACTTCAATCTAGTATCTCTTCTTGTTTTGTTCCTTAATGTTTTATGTATAGTTCTTCATATCGTTTGAAATTTCGACAGTTCCATATTTATGTCTCTTTCAGTTTTTGTGTCGATAGTAAAATTACAACCCAAATAATTAAAATTTGTTATTTGTTCCAGATGTTTGTTGTCTATTATGATTTTTGATCTTACTCGTATATGTTCATTTCCCCAAAATGCCATTATTTTTGTTCTTTTCTTTTGATATTTTAAAATTATATTCTTAGTATAACTGATTTAATTGATGTAAAGAGTACTGCAAATTATTTTCAATTTCTTGAATAATAACCACATCATCAGCATACATTAAACGTTTAACTTCTACATATCGAATATTTTGTCCTCTTTGAGCACTACTGGTTGATGAAACTCATAATATATGAATAGATGAATGGATAGGGATTACCCGCTTTCCCGAATTAAATCCGTTATCGCTTTTTGGCAATGCTCTATAGCAGGTAGCCTATTTTAAATTCGTGTCAGGTCGTCACATGTGACCCTTTGTATCTTATTGTTAGGCGCTCTTATCTTTACTTGTTGTGTAGGAAAACTAGAGGGAAAGCGGGCGGTAGGTAAACAAAGAATGAGGTGGGAGATTAACATTAACCAACTCATGAGAGGGAAATATGGAGAGCTTATATCCGCGCTGCCATGAACCACGACAATGCCAGTGAGTTAGTTAATGTACAGCCTTTGAAATAATTGTTGGCGCACAGGTGATTTTCAAGTCCCAGAACGAAGCCACTGCGCATGACCAGAGGTCAGTTATTTGGTTCACAAGTATACAACTATTTGAGAAACTTCTATTTCGTTGTGTGTCGTGCAATGTAAAATAATTATATATATAATCGCGTATATAAGTAGTGCGGTAAATGCTGTAAATAACACAAAACAAAAAAAAACAAAGAAAATTAATTGAGACAAGGACGAGAGAGAAAAAAAGGCATGACAGTGGAATCGAACACGCGACCTCCTGCGTGGAAAATAGAACTCCCTCCACTAGACTACAACCGTTCCCTACTAGGAACTGTCTGTATGAAACGATGCAATACTCCAGGACTTACCTGTATAATGAAATTATGTATTAACTTGTCTTAATTTAAATTAATCAGACGCATTTTAGATTAGTAATGGAAATAATCTTGTTATGCCTTGTGTTTTTTTAAACAAAGAGACAAGATTTTAAAATCGTTATTCATTATATATATATATATATATATATATATATATATATATGAGCTGTTTCCTTTAATTGATTGATTTACCTACATATACAAATTTATTTATATAACGTAGCCTGGTTACGTGTAGGCATTATAAAAATAACGACCTTATTAAAAAAAATACCTGACCAGGATCGAACCTGGGCCTGCGTCGTCGCAAGAAAGCATCTTACCGACTGCTCTACTGAAGCGAACGATACAAATACTGTATCAGAAGTAAGCGCTAATTTACTATTGATTGGTTTAAGAGACCATTACTTGCTTTCAGTCATCTGATAACTCACTTAACTTAGACATTCGATTAATAAATTTATTTGTTGAAATTCTTTCAATAATTATTGATATAAATCTGTGATTGGCCTCTAATGCCGCCGGATTTGACCTCGAATGAGACAGCACATGTAACAACTTACTAGTGTGAATCGCTCTTCAAAACTTTTAACTTTACACCATCAAGAGTTGCGCCATCATTTTTTTGAAAGGCTGTACATTGTGTACCAAAATGATGGACGGGGTTTTAAGTAGTTGGTATAACTTTACAAACGAAATTGGATGCGTGATTATTTGCTATAATGAAAGAAAAACTGCGAAAGTTTCATATCCTGTATGCAGTAATTTGTTTCTTGACATTATTACGTCGCCAGCCTTAAATTTGTGAAAATGGCGACTCCTGCACAGAAGTCATTCTTTGTGTTGCAATCTGCGAGGTATTGTTCCATTGTTGCAGTGCAGCAATTATCCGACGGCAATTTGGAATTGATCCTCCGACAGATAAGAGTATCCGTCGATGGTATAGACGGATGTCTAATTAATGATTAATGATGTGCGACAGTGGTTGAACGATAATGTTCCCCGACGATGGGTAGGATGCTCCGGTCCGGATGACATGGTTTATTCCCGATGGCTTCCGCTGTCTCCCGATCTCACACCTTGTGATTTCTTCCTGTGGGGGTATATTAAAGACCATGTGTACGTACCACCACTTCCCATCGACCTTCCAGACTTGAGAAGAAATATTATTGCTGCTATTGAATCCATTACTCCATATGTACTGACCAAGGTTTTGGAGGAATTCGACTATCGGTTAGATGTGTGCCGTGTAACGAAAGGTGCTCACATCGAACAATTATAAAGTAGGTTATGAAAACTCGAAGAGTTTCTCATTAATCCCATGTAAGTTTTGTTCTTATGTATATCACGTAAGGGAAATTAAACAACTTTGAAACCCCGTCCGTCATTTTGGAACACGGTGTATTGCTTAAAAGATGTTGGCTTTGTAATAATTTAAAGTATAAAATTTAATTTTATGTTCAGGTATCATCAAAAATAAAGCTATTGGTTTATTTTAAAATGTATTATTTATTATTATTATTATTATTATTATTATTATTATTATTATTATTATTATTATTATTATTATTATTATTATTATTATTATTATTATTATTATTATTAGAGTCTCCAATAATGCCAACCCTATTTCACCTTCCGGTATGCTAGGGTTTTAGTTAACAATACATTGAATTATTTACATTAATTTAAATTATGCTTAATTTCTAGCGTTATCAATAATAATGTAATGTAATATGAATAAATAAATAAATAAATTAACAATCCTAAAACTAACTCAAAGTCTCTTAAAAATGTAATAGATGAAGTAACACAGCTTCCTATAGCATAATTTCTCATATAAAGTATTTAACAAAGGCAGTTGAAATCTATTTTGCCAATAATCTAATTTAGTAATAAATTCATGTATTTCGGAATCAAATACGGGACACTCAAATAACAGATGTGATACAGTCTGACTGGAGTTTTTGCAAATGCAAACACCCGTACCGACTACAAATCGTTCCAAATAATGTCCAGATTTACCGTGTCCAGTCATAATTTGTATTAATACAATATATGTATTACTATTTTTTCATATAAATTCCTAAAAGGTTAAAAAAGTATTGTAATAAATAATTCAATACAGGAAACAATTACTATTTTAAGTTTATAGTTTAATACGTGGCATGTATTTTTAGAAATATTGACATATATTATCTCTATTAAGAGAGTAAAGGAAGTCGCTTCTCACGTCCTCTGCTGGAAACACAAGCAAACCAAACAACGATCCTGTTACCATAGTAACTAAACACTAGGGTTAACAATCTGCCCGCGAGATGGCAATGCTTCATGAAGTCAAACAAGTAAAATAGGTTTCTCTTACCTTCTTTCCGATTATTTTGTTAATAATGAAACTTTTATATGGTAAATAAGAAAATGCAGATCTGGTTCATTATTACATATTAATTCAATTAATCAATACAATTAATAGGAGCATGTGACAACCGAAGTGGAACCTATATTTAAATAAAGAATGGAAGACTATTAAGGTATTAAATTCCCAGCATCAGAAGGTCTTTCTATCTCTGAGAAGGGGGTACAAGTAATGTTTTGATAAGGAATATGCCGACATTGTAAAGAAAAGAAGGATATAAAATATGAATTGATTACGCGAACCAAATGAAGAAAATTTAGAACAATTGGGTAACAACACACGGGAAACCACTAGGTTATTAAAGAATAAAAGGAGGGAATATTTTATAGAAAAGATTAACGATATTGAAATAGACGCAATAAATGGAACATCAGAGAATTTTATCAAGGAATTGGGATAGAGAGGAAAGGGTTTCAGACTAGAACAAATATGATTAAACATCAAAATGGGCTTATTATTGCAGATTCCAGGAGTTCGTTAAATTCATGGAAAAAATCAGCTATTTAGGAGAAGGAGGATGGTTTACAGACAGCATATATATTAGTCACAGACCCAAGAACATTGGAGGTTGAAATTGCGATAATAAAATTAAAGATGTATAAAATATCATGTTCAGATGGGATCCCACCAGAACTGATAAAATCAGAATTGATAGACAGGATACGTCGGTTGTTTAATATGATTTGAGGGAAAAAATGCTCTTCCAAATGAATGGCAAGAATCGATTATCGTACCAATCTATAAGAAAGGGGAAAACTGGTTGCAACAACTAAAGGGGCATGTCATTACTTTCAACTTCGTATAAAATTCTAACAGATATATTAGTGCGCAGACTTATTCCCTATATACTTACTTACTCACTGGCACTATCGAACCGTAGGTTCATGGCCGCGCGGACATAAGCTCTCCATACATCCCTATCCTCAGCTAATGCTTTCCAATCATTCCCTGTATAATCTACTTCCCTCAAATCATAGTTAATGTTATTCTCCCACCTCATTCTTGGTCTACCAACTGGGCGTTTTCCCTCTGGCTTTCCTACAAGAAGCTTCCATGCAAGTCTTTCATTTCCCATACGTGCAACATGTCCTGCCCATCGCAGTCTACGAGACTTGACTGTTCTTATTATATCTGACTTCCTATAAAGACCATGTAGTTCATTGTTATGTAGTCTTCTCCATTCACCTGTCTGTTCATCTCTCTTTGGTCCAAAAAATTTTCCTAAGTACTTTATTCTCAAATACCTGTAATCTCCTTTCCTCCCTTAAAGTAAGAGTCCATATTTCGCACCCATATAATATAACTGGTAGAATAATAGTTTTATATGTTTTCAGTTTAACGTTTTTTGAAAGGAGTTGGGACATCAAGAGTCTCTGCAATGCATAATAGCACGCATTTCTAGAATTGAGCCTATGTTTAATTTCTTTGTGCGTCTCATTCCTATTTGTGATTATTGTTCCTAGGTATTTGAATTCAGCCACTTCCTCAAAATTTACCTCATTTGTCATTAGCTGTCCATTTCCATTATATAATGCATTTCTACGTGTGACTTATTCCCTATATTGACGATATAATAGGTGATTGATTATCAATGTGGATTTTGAAGACATAAGTCTACAATAGACCATATGTTTAGTATAAGACAGATTTTAGGAAAATAAATGGGAATATAAATGCAATGTGCATCAACTATATGTAGACTTGAAACAGGCATACGATTCCATTAAGAAGGAAAAGTTATATAGTATTCTGCTGGAGTTAAGAATTTCTAAATAGACTTAATTGAATGTGTCTAAGTGGCACAAAGATTAGGTTGCGTGTAGGCAAACACATTTCATTCAAGTCTGTCATGGGTAACTAGATAAATGGCTAATGTGGGAATTTTTCTCTAAACTGTTTGAAAACTTTCAAAATAATTTATTTCTCTCCTCTGTTCAAATGCTTTTTTCTCCAACGTTTTAATTAATTTTACAGAAACGGTCATTTTGAAACAACTGAAATTCTAACGTAAGCATTGCACATGCGTACGAATAAAACAATGCTTATTTAATCTGTTAAAATTGTAATTATATATTTTTAAATTCTCCCATATAAGTTATATAGATATGTGCTAGATAATATATGTTTTATTACTTTTATTTTCTTTATTTCGAGAGAGAGCAAACTACATTTTCCTTCACGCTTAAAGGTAAAACTGTTATTCAACCAAGGAAAATGCAGTCATACATCTAGTTTTTATACATTACAACTGGAACTTATATCAGAATAGGTATAACTTATGCATATAAACAGGCGTAACATACCTTGGGTCTCTCTAACTATCTCTACACACACACACACATATATATATATATATATATATATATATATCTTTCTCCCTCTCTCTCATGCATTCATCTATCTGTATATTTCTTATTAATATACTGTGTTCTTTCTACAGTTAGAATTCATTCTACAAAATAAAACTATAAATAATGCACATAAAAATACAATAATGGCATTTGTACTAATGAAATGTAACAACAGTATATTACGATACGAGGTTAGGAAGTGGTTTTTAAGTCTGTAAAACACTTCACAAACGGGCGTTGTACATTATATTTTACGCGATGGTGTTTTCAAAATAATAAATAATAGTAAAATAATATATTTGTTGGTAATATTTGCGCTCATTTTAAACAACTGACTAACGTTAACAGGGGGCAATGTTTGTTAGTTGAAACTACAGAAGACTGTGACACCAATCTAGTCATAAAATGGCGGCAAGTACGTTTATATTGTTTTATATTGTTTCAAATAAAGTTCAGTTCATTTAAAATACAGGATTTGTTTCGTATAATGTATATAAACACTACCTTTTGGATATATTTTGTATATACATAGTACACATAAAGGTTAGTGGTTTGTAATATGTAATATTACAGTATAGTTATTTAATAATAATAATAATAATAATAATAATAATAATAATAATAATAATAATAATAGCTTTATTTTACCTGGCAGAGATAAGGCCTTAAGGCCTTGTCTACCACTCAACCAGGTTAAAAAAAAATACAAAAGAAAAGTCTTAAATCTAAATTACAATATATATAGGTTGGCAACTCCGAAATATAGGAAGTTGAACTTTCTGTCATGGTCTCCATTGCTGTAAGTACGACAAAATGCACTATCGCGCAAAAAAATAAAATTACATTAAATTCCGAAATTAAATAACGGTGTCAAGGCTTCTAGGTTCTAAGGTTATTTTAATAGGTAGTTTTTAATGAAATGAGTGGATTTCCAGTGAGTTAGATAGATGAGATATAATATAATTGCATGCAGTTAAACAATCTGAACGTTACGGGCGAACACCTACACACATTATCGTTTATAGCTCCCATGGACCTGACATTCAAATATCGCGTGTCCATTTATCTCGCATATTGTGTTAATGAGATCACTTAATTGCTCTCGGCTAAATAAAACTACAACATTTCACTGACTATTTAACTCATGCCACAAATGCTAGTCAATGACCAATCACGTTTCAATGAATGTTGTTTTACAACCAATGACAGTCGTGTTTCACCTCGCTCTTTATCGATTTCTCTTTATCAGCTCCTGCTTTTCTGATAAAGAAAGCTCCTCCTTTTAATGTTCTGAACAGGTCAAAGCATTATTTTTCTCCAACAAATACATTGAATATAGCAAATAATGAAAATATTCATTGATTTTACTGAGTTGTTTACTAAAAAAATATATGAATAACCCGTAATGTTGATTATGATATTTAGTTTGATGTGTTTCATTATTTCTCCACTTGAGTGCACTCTTACAATATTGCGATCTTATTTGGCAATAAATGATATGATCAAGCTGCAGTGAATGAACATAACCTCACATTTCTGATTTTTCAAACATCGCCGTTTACATTAAATATTTTAAAATAACTATAGTTAAACAATGATTTGTGAGTAAACAGCTTAATTTTATTCGTTAAATAGTCCTAACACATGCCACTCTTGATTTCCAAATTCTCTAGATAAATTCACTCCTCACTTCGTGAGTCGTGAATTTATGGATAATTTGGAAACCACTCGTGGCATTACTTATGAAAAATTTCATCAATACTCTATAAACAAATTTTAGTGGTTATCAGAAAAAAATATATAATGTTTATTAATTAATTATTTCATTTAGATACACAATTTGTGTTTTAAAATAGAACCAGACACGTTCAATAAAATAAATAATCAGTCTATGATGATCTTGACGAAGATTTCTCTCAAGACAACCCTTGAGGATGCCAGACGCAGTCTCTGGCGAAACGTCGGGGAGCTACAAGCCTCGAGACCACGGCCTACAGCCCGGAAATCTTCTTCAAGATCATCATAGCAACTCCGGCCGTGAAAGCTTAAGTCAATACAAATAATGAGTCTATTTTAAGTGAGTATTATTACAACAAGGAGAACGTAGATTTAGCGCAAACACAAAAATTCACATTTAATGCAGTCTTAGTTTCAATGACTTTTTATAGTTCACTCACTGAGTTCATGATCATATGGACATAAGCTCTCCACACATCCCTATCCTGAACAAATGTTTTCCAATCATCCTCTGTAAAATGTACTTCCCTCAAATCATGGTGTATGTTATTCTCCCACCTCATTTTTACCCTACTGACTGGGCCAAGAATGAGGGGGGAGAATTGCATTGTATTAAAAACAAAATTTTGCGAACATATGGTTACCACCGCGATGGATATGAAATTAGTGTGAACAGAAGTGGGGGAAAACGAAATGGTAGGACAGAAAATGAAAGAACGCGAGAAGAAACTACAGGGTCAGTTTTAATTACACCGACAAACTGCAGAGACTGATTCCTGACTGTAAATGGAGGAAAAATGTCCTGTGAATAAGTGTCCATAAATGCATCGTTGGCACGATAGATGGCACTGACGAATTACATTATTCTGTCGGCCCTGTTGCATGGCCTGCTAGATCACCGGACTTAAAACCTCCCGCATTTTTACCTCTGGGGGCATCTGAAAAGCGTTGTGTTTGTTGAACCAGTTTCTGATGTGCATACCCTTCAAAAGCGTGCCCACGTCGCCTGGACGCTATTCGGAGAGAGACCGGAACATGCGAAAGAGTGAGGCAATCCATGATACGACGTGTGAACACGTGCATTACATCCCATGGTGGCCACTTTGAACATCTGCTGTGACGTGGATGCGATTATGCTGTGAATTGTGTACCGGGACGACTTGTTGTCGTTGCACGCATAACGTCAATTTCTGGACACATGTTTGTAGGACTTTTTTTCCCTTCATTTCCAGTCAGGAATCAGTCCCTGAAGTTTGTCGGTGTAATTACCGTTCACCCTGTATAAGAGAAAAACACCGAGTGGGATAATAGAGGAACTTCGACTGAATTGAAGAGTCCAGGGGAAAAACCTGATAAGTCACAATTATTATGCTTTTCAGGAAACAAAATTTAAAGTTTCATTTAATTTTCTGAAGTTGTTTTTTTTTTATTCTTGTTTAGGGTGATAATACTCGTATATCTTCTTCTTCCTTCCAAGTATTAGGCCAAGGCCTGTTACGATCCTATAGAAAATTTTCCCTCCAGCGTTTCATAGGACGGCCCAGTGATCTTCGTCCTCTTGGTATATAATTATAAACAGCTTTGGGGATCCGATTTGAACTCATTCTTTCAAGATGGTGTTTCCAATTTAGTTGGTACTGTTTAATATATTCCAAAATTGGCGTAGTCTTCAATTCTTTTAAGATATCGGTGTTCCTTTTCCGATCCCATGTGGTGTAACCCGCTGTTCTGCGCATGAATCTCATTTCACAAGCCGTTATTCTGCTTTCATGTTGTTTTCTTAGTGTCCATGCTTCACTACCATAGGTCAACACTGGTCTAGCCAAAGTGTTATATAAACGTAATCTGGTGTTTTTTGTACAAGGGATGGTTTTATAACTTGATTAATAATTCCTAAACTTTTATTATAACTAGTAACTTTTTCAGGGATAACCTTTTCATCCCAGATAGAGAGATAATATCCAAGATATTTAAATTGATTAGATCTCTCTAAAATTTTATTCTGGAGTACTCGTATATATACCAGAGATATATTAGTACTGAAATGGTATACATCTGATTAAGGTATATAACAATATGCTGATTTTTTTTCTCGTGAATGCAATTTGCACAGAGGAAAAATATGACAAGTCCATAACATATTTCAAGTTGCTACTAGGTTTCAAACACTTATCTCTTATTTAATTTATTGGTTCAGGTTGATCGGACTGTACATGTGATATGACATTATAACACTATCGAACCCTTAGGTTCATGGCCGCGCGGATATAAGCTCTCCAAAAATACCTGTCCTGAGCTTGTGTTTCCCAATCATCCCCTGTATAATTTACCACCCTCAAATCATGGTTAATGTTATTCTCTCATCTCATTATATGCCTACACACTGTGCACTTTCCCTCTGGTCTTCGTACAAGGAGTTTCCAAAGCCTACTTTTATTCCCCATTCGTGCCATATATCGTGCCCATAGCAATCTACGAGATTTAACAGTTCTTATTATATCTGGTTTCCCCATTTTTTTGTCTAATGTTACCAGGTTGTTTTTAGGACACGTCTGACTTTCTTTCCTGGCATTGGCAGAATTGTAATCCATTTCTTATGTTGTGGAACCTGGAAGACGGAATTACGTTACCCCGATGACATATGATCGGTGTTAAATGATAATGAAACGCCAAGAGAGTTCTTAAACTAAACTTAACGTAAATTCCAGACCTTGGGCAACTATGGGAAGTAAACATTATGAGGTTATATCATTAATAGTGAGTGGAGAACATATTTTAATCGACTCACCTCATACATTTTCAAACTTCTTTGATACCGACGGTTTCAGACAATATCATGTCCTTCATCAGTCATGACGTCCACTGATGAAAAATTAGATTCCCTGGACTTGTTAGAATATTCCCCTGTTTTGCATGGACTTGTAAGATTTTTCCCCTATACACGTTTTAAAAATACTGAAATATCTCTGAACTTGACAGATTGTTGCCCAGTTCTGTGAAACCATCTAAAACTACACTGGCTGAGCTATTAAATCATTAAAAAATCAGAAAATCTGTAATTTTGGAATGATCAGGTTTTTCCCCTGGGCTCTTCAATTGTTATGGTCATGTTAGGAGAATGAGAGAGGGAAGGAAAGAAAAAATATATGTGAAATGCGAGTGGAAGGAAAATGTGCTTAAATAAGACCCCATATAAGATGGGAAGATAAGATTGAAAGAATTGGATTGAAGTCAGCAACTGAAATGGAGAGACTACGAGAACATGTTTCAGTATCTGGGATGGACAGAGCAAGGGTATTCAAATCAATGCTTTTAAAATGTATTACGAACCCTCAATTGCATTGACCATTAAAAAAAAAAAGAATAAAATTATTGTGTCCCTTCGTTGTGGTCCAGGGGTAAGCCTTTGCCTCAGAAGCAGTTGCCACGAATTCGATATCCAGTCAGTACAAATTTATTCATCTGTAAGACAAATTCTGATATTCACCTTATTTGATGGCACATTAGAAATATATATATACGTACTACTACGCGAAGGAAAAACTTTGTACAGATTGGGCGCATGAAGGAGTGTGATATATGGCATAATTAAAGTTCATATAGAGGAGCGCAGATAAATAAAATGTATGTGTCATATGTGTTACAAATAAATTAAATTAAACAAAATAAAATCAATTATCTCTATGGAATTTACGTGTATTACTCATCCGTGTGTGTATTCATTCATTTGTTTACGTTCATACTGAAAGTGCATTGTTGTAAAAAAGAAAATTATACAGCAGCAATGTGAACTGACTTCCTCTCACGTATTTTTATTAGTGATTTGAATAAAGTGAATAAATGTTATTATTAACAATTTAAATTAAACCCTATCTAATCTTTGTTTCAGTAATTCCATTACATTATTTTACATATTTGCACTTACTTCCATTATGTCTCGATATAGAACATTGATGGGTTTGAGTGAGAGACAAATAAGAAGGGATATATATTCCTGTACACATAATAATAGGCCAAATGCAAATTTAAATATTATAAATAGTATACAAATGTCAAATGACGCGTTATTGTTTTTTAAATA
The DNA here is from genome assembly GCA_030220185.1 of Diploptera punctata. Classification (NCBI taxonomy): domain Eukaryota; kingdom Metazoa; phylum Arthropoda; class Insecta; order Blattodea; family Blaberidae; genus Diploptera; species Diploptera punctata. The sequence continues at coordinate 831,190 of JASPKZ010010672.1, forward strand.
TGGCTTAGCCAAGCTATACCACATATTTCCTATCGTTCATATTTATAAAATAAATCGAAAATTAATGAATAATGACGTATTTGTGAGATACTTAAAAATGTCATGAATTGTGGTCGAATTTCGACCGCTGGGCGACCACTAGTACTTTATAAAACGCAGACTAACGATTAGGTCTGAAGATACTAAGAACCGATAATACCTTGATGTAAAGAGTTTTTTATTTTAGAAAATGTAATGCAAAATAATGATTAAGCTATTCTGAATTTTGTTCATATATTGGACATATATTCGTCTCTGTGTATTTCGAACTATACTTTGATAACAAAATGGATTGCATCTTAGTTCACACTTTTTTTTTTAAATATGATACAATCTTCACTCAAAATCCTACAACTGTGAAATACTGTATATTCTCTCGCGACCGGCCAGCATCATCTCAAAACAATACTGAAATGACACAAAAATCTGATATAGAGGTTGATGAACCATAGAAACAGTATACGGATATCTGTTTATTTAATGGACTTTCCCCAATACGTTTTGTCAAAAGTGCAAAGTACACTTGATAATAAAGATAGAAAACATTATAAAAATGGATAATAGAAAGAAAGAAAATAAAATTTGGAGTTTATACAATAAGTATAGAATAAGACAAATCTACTGTTAATACTGATAATTCTGAATGAAGGTAAAAATCAAGAATCAGAATATATATATCATCATTATCATCATAGTACATTCACGAATTTAGGCCATTTGTTGACCTGTTTCGGCCTCAAGAGAAACACCATCCAGAAGTCTTTTGAGTGGACGTCCTGGTCTTCTTCTTCCTGCAGGTTGATATCTTAACATTTGTTTGGGTATTCTGTGATCTTCCATTCGATGAACATGTTGCATCCATCTTGACTTATAATCAGAAATTTTGTTTTCTAAAGATTCCATGTGTAATTCTTCTAAGATGTCTTCATTTTTTTGTGATCTAATAGTGTGTATCCTGCAGTCCTCCGAAGATATCTCATTTCAGCAGATCTAAGTCTCTGTATATCCTTCTGTTTCAACGTCCATACTTCGCTACCATACAAAAGAGTTGGAAGAACCAGTGTTTTATACACTTTCAGTCTTGAATGCTTTTGAACTAACTGTGGCTTGAAGATAGAATTTATTAACCCTAAAATTCTTAAAAATTTAGATATTTTTGCATTTACATCCTTTTCTTCTTCATATGAGATATTGCATCCTAGATATGTAAAATTATTCACCTGTTCCAAAATTTTATTGTCCAGTACAATATATATATATATATATATGATTTTTGAAAATCGAAATAGAGCCCTTCAAATGACAGTTATATTTTCTTCCATCGGATCTTTGCCAGAACTTAATATCTTCAGGATTTGCTAACAAAGAAAAATTTAAATATAAAATAATGTATATTATTAAATTCAATAAAAGCTAAGCATTTCTAATTTATGAATAAATTAATTATATTTATGGATCGACGTATATAGATTTTTGAGTCACGAATTTTGCAGTAGGTTTCGATTCGAGCCTTAAATCAAGTTATATTGAATTGCACAATAAAACTTTGAATATAAATGAAAACTCTTTAACTCATAGAAAACTTGGTGAGTGAGTTTCATAAAACACCTTTTCTACGATACAATGTTTCAATACATTGGATTCTCTTTTCTTATTGAGAGTATGAAATTATGATTATGATTTTATATAGTGGGTATCATCACACAGACGTGTGAAACTGAATATTTCAGTTCAGGACTAGAAACATATTATATTAAAAATGAAACTTTATTTGGCCATTTCTTGATAGTTGCATAAAACTTTAAACGATTTCATTTATCTTACAATATTAACGTTTTCTAGTATGTTCCATAATTTATTTCTACTTACACTCTCAAATGTTTTAACAAAAGCTATATACGTGGGTAAATTAAATTATTTTCTTTTTTCTATCAATTGGGCCACTGTAAAAACGCAATCTATAGTTGACCTACCCTTTCTAAATCCCTCAACACCTTATAAAAGTCATTCAGAGTTTATATATAGAAACAAATTTTAAAATAGACTGCGGAGATAAAATTAGTAAACAAAACAGAAATAAACCAGGGAGTAAGACAAGGGTGTCCATTGTCACCATTATTATTTAATTTATGCCTGGACTATATGATAAATGAATGGCAAGAACAAATTAATATTAATAGTGTATTGACAACTCTGCTTTTGCAGATGATCAAGTAATAATGACAGCATCAGAAAGTGCTTTACAACAAGTCCTTTATACTTTAAATAATATCTCTCTAAAATACAATTTAAGAATATCTACATCTAAAACAAAAATATTAGCTCTGAAAGGAAAATGTGCAATAAGAACAAAAATAATGATAAACAATGTAATTATAGACCAAGTTCGGAATTTTAATTATTTGGGATGTCATTTAGGCAATGACAGAAATTTAGTTACACACACTTAAATACAACGATTCAATTGTCTATGTGGCACAATTAAACGCACTATTGAATAAGACTAGAAAAGAAACTATTTTGAAGTTTTATAAAGTATTGGCAGTTCCATCTCTTATCTATAGATATGAAACCTGGACATTAACAAAGGCAGATAGTAAACAAACAGAGGCTGCTGAAATGAAGTTGTTGAGAGCAATAGCAGGATACCAAAGGACCCATAAAAAGAAAAACGAAGATATGAGAACAGAACTTAATATATCTAATCTCTGTGAAGGAACAAAATATTACCAAAATGCTTATCTTCAGCACGTATTACGAATGAATGAACAGCGCATACCAACAAGAATGTATAATTATAAACCAAAAGGAAGAGGAATGTTGGGAAGACCATTGAAGAGATGGAAGGACCAATTCGACCTATAATGAGATCGGACCAGGCCATTGGGCTTAATCCTTGTTGTTGATGATGATGATAATGATGATGTTGAAGTTTAAAAATGTGTACCTGATGTCCTCAACTAAAACCAACGTCTATTTAGGAAACTTGATCAAATATTAAACAATGTAGGCCTTCAGAAGGCAATACTTCATTATCAGCATATACAATGATACTTCATTTATGTTGTTTTGTAAATATAAGTTTTGATGAGAGCGCTGAAGTGGACTTTCTTTGATAGGGGAGTATATATATATGTATGTTTTGACCTTACTCTGTGTTATGCTTGACTGTTATTTCGTTACACGTACCGGTACTTAATGCTAACATAAAGTTTCTTGACAAAGGTTCTTGCTAACGAGATGAGGTTACTCCATTTTCTGTTGTCTAACAAGAGCGAATCTTCATTTGTTTGCCTGGACTTCATTGCATTATGTTCAAAAGACACGCTACCTCTCCCAAGAGTTCTGATTCTGTACCCGAGAAGGATAAATCGAACGTAAACTAGTGTACTGTAAAATATGTCATAGCCTTCTTCGGAAACTTGGTTGATGTTAGAATAACTGTATAATCAAATTATTACGTTTAAAGTTAATTATTTTTAATTATTTATATTTGTTAATGCTATAAACAATACAGCAGCATTTAACTACAAGCCAAGAGGTTCAAGGAATGTAGGAAGGCCAGTGAAAAGGTGGACAGAACTGTGAGGCAGAACAGGCAATTTGCCCAGCCCGTGAAGTGAAGAAGAAGTAGAAGTAGAATATAATAGTATATTACGATGCAAGGTTGGGAAGTGGTATTTACAGAATCGAGGAAAATGTTTAAAAACTGGGCGATAGCGAGGTTATTAATTTCCGAGATTCTGTAAAACACTTCACAAACGTGCGTTGTACATTATTTTTTGCGCGATGGTGTTTTCAAAATAATAAATAGTAGTAAATTATAACATTATGAAAGAATCCTGATAGCCAGATTTAAAATTGAAAGAGGATATATGATGATAATTGCTGTGTATGCCCCAGAGGAAGGCAAGAAAGAAGAAACAAAAACATTTTATAAAACATTACAAACATTAGTTGATAAATATACAAAAGATCATCATTTAATAATAAGTGGAGACTTAAATGCCAGAGTAGGCAATGTCCCTATACCTAATGTAATAGGAAATAATGGAGAAATAACAATAAATGAAAATGGACAGGATTTGAGACAGTTTTCAGCCTATAATCAATTAAAAATAATGAATACCTATTTCCGAAAAAAGGACATACATAAATATACAAGAAGTGGATATAACTCAAGATCAATAATTGACTATTTAATCGTAAACAACAAGCTAGGAGCCTTGGTAAAAGATGTGAGAGTACATAGAGGCAGCGATATATACTCTGATCACTATCTCGTGATAAGCAAAATAAACATAATAGCTAAATGGCGGAAAAATAACATAAAGAACAAAGAAACCAAGAAGAAGTATATAAAATATATTTATTACAAGATCAAAGTATTAGACAACATTATGAAAGCAGAATGAATAAATATATATCAGAGATAGCGACGTCAGAAGATATAAATATTGAATGGGAAAATATATCAAATGTAATACATAAAACAGCAAATGAGATATTAGGAAAGAAAAATAGAATAAGGAATAGGAAGGGCTTGAGAACTTGGAATGCGAATATACAAAATGCAGTGAATGAAAAACAAAAAGCATATCATACATACTTACGACTGAAACAGAAGAATCTTATGAAGAATATAAAATGAAAAGGAGAATTGCTAAAAGCATTATAAGAAAATCCCATCAGGAGTCATGGGATAAATTTATAAGCTCAGTAGAACATGATATGTATGGAAGACAAGAAATAGGTTATAAATTAGTGAAACATCTAAATCAGACTGAGAAAGATTCTGCCAGATTGAATATAATCCCAGAACAAGAATGGATCCAGCATTATGAAAAACTTTGGAAAAAGGAGGAAATTGAAGGAAAAGAGAACAATGAGGAAGAAATAAAAGTGGAAAATATTGATGTAATAGACATAAATGAATTAGAAATGGCTTTGAAAACCACTAAGAATAGGAAAGCAACAGGATTAGATAATATAAATATGGAATTAATCAAATATAGTGGAATATTGTGTAAACTACGAATACTTCATCTAATTAATATATGTTGGCAGACCTATGGGATTCCAACCACTTGGAAAACAGCAATTGTCAAGAATATATTCAAAAGAGGAGACCGGAGAAATTGCGAGAATTACAGAGGGATTAGCTTAATGAATACTGGCTACAAAATATATACGAAAATAATAAATAATAGATTGAGAAACATAACAGAAGTAATAATAAGTGAAAATCAAAGTGGATTCAGAAAGGGAAGGTCATGTATAGACAATGTCTTTACACTGAAACAACTCATAGAAAAGAGAAGAGAACATAACTTAGAAACTCACATAGGATTTATAGATTTGGATAAGGCCTTCGATCGAGTAAACAGACAAAAATTATGGGAAATATTACGAATGAAAGGATACCCGCTGTGCCTTGTAGAAACAATAAAGACATTATATGAAGACACAAATATAATTATAGATACCGGATTCAAAAGAACAGATGCAATCAAAACAAATACTGGATTACGACAAGGATGTAGTTTATCACCCACTTTGTTTAATATATATATAGACGATATTTTTAATAAATGGAAAGTTTTAGTAAATCCAGGAATAAGAATGGATAATAAAATGTGCATAAATAATCTTTTATTTGCTGACGATGTAATCATAATACAGAAAAATGAAGACGACTTACAGAAATCAATGCATGCATTAAATGAAATATGTAAATTATACGATCTAAAAATTTCTGTAAGGAAAACGAAGACCATGGCTTTTAGAGGAAGAGATCCAGTGAGAACCAAAATTATTTTAGAAAATCAAAGTATAGAACAGGTGTCTAGTTTCAAATATTTGGGCTGTGATGTTGGCTACAATGTGGAAAGAGATATTGACTCCAAAATAAATAAATTTCAGACGGTGTGTGGAACAATACAGAGAACATTCAAAATAAAATTAGAAAAGAAACCAAGATAAAAATGTATAATGTTATGGCGGTTCCCACAATATTGTATGGATGTGAAACTTGGGCTCCAGTGAAAAGACAGAAGGATAGAATACAGACGGCAGAGATGCGGTTCCTAAGACAAGTAAAAGGATGTACAAGACTTGATAGAATAAGAAATGAGGATATAAGAGAAGAATTGAAAGTACAGCCTTTATTGGATAAAGTCACGAATTACAGACAGAAATGGATTGATCACATGGATGGAATGAGCAAGGAGAGATATCCATTGTTAGCCAGAAATTATCAAGCAAGAGGAAGGCGTGATGTTGGAAGACCTAGAAGACGTTGGGCTGATGCAATATGAAGTCGGAACGGGCAATTGCCTAATCCTTGGAGTGATGATGATGATGATGATTATAACATCTGTGTTGGAAATATGTGCGTTCATTATAAACGACTGACTAGCGTTAACAGTGTGGGCAATGTTTATTAGTTGAAAGTACAGGAGGCCATGAGACCATTATTATTGACAAAATGGCCGCAAGTACGTATTTATTGTTTTATATTGTTTCAAATAAAGTTCAGTTAATTTAAAGTGCAGTGATTTGTTTCGTATAATGTATATTAACACTACCTTTTGGATTTTTTGTATATACATTGTAGTAGTAGTAGTAGGACTTTATTAGACAAAAAGTAAGATATTTACAATATTATTTACAAATATGGGTCGCACGGGCAGTAAGCCGTACGTGCTGTTGACAGTCCGTTACAATAAAGTAATAATTGGTACTAGTGTAAAGAAAAATAAACAAAAAACAGCAATAACATTACAATTACATAAAGAAAACACAATAAAAATATTACCATTAAATAATAACACAATAGCATTATACACTAAAAACATTAATATTACAATACATTGTATGTAGTATACATAGAGGACAGTGGTTTTACTTCCCGCACGTGGGTGCAAATGTAATATTACAGTATAGTTATTTAGGTTGCCAATCCCGAAATATAGGAAGTTGAACTTTCAATCGTGGTCGCCATTGCTGTAAGTAGCCTACGTCAAAACGCACTATCGCGCAAAAACAATATTTTATTAGTGACATATATTTATAAATACTAGCTTAATGAAGTCGGTATTTGTTTAATTTAATTATCTATTAATTATAATATATGTATATATATATATATATATAATTTATGATGAAATTGAGTAATGTTAAATAATAGTTTTACAATGAAAACATATTTCTAAAAACGTAAGAAATATAGATAAAGTAACAGCAATATCTACATTTCTTGCGTTATTTGATTTTCAGGATTCATTTAGTCACTTTCTTACAGCTAGTTGAAATTATTGTTTGAAATATATATTTTTTACTACTCAGGCTTTATATTATTCCTATTTCAACTATATTTAGGCCAATATATTTTATGTTTGTGCCATTATTATTAAATGTCCGAAAATGGCTAGAATTTAAAAAAAATGTTCATTATTATTTAATTATTTGAATTTATTGATTTTATAAACAATATTTTATCAATGTCAAAATATTTATAAATTCATTAATTTTGAGAATTTTCCTCATCATTGAGGGTTTTCTCCAACCAATCTTAATAATTAACATGAGTTTTAAAAAATACATAAATGACTACAGACTTATAGACTATCAGTTTGTAAATTTTTTATAAATGTTTTAGCTTATTGAAAAAGATGTTTGTTTAAATAATAATATTTTTATTTTATATTATTCAACTTATGACGAAATTATAAAAAGTGTTAAATAATAGTGTTATAATGAAAATAATAAGTTATTAAAGTTGTACCCAAGGAATGGAATGATTAATCGAGACAAAGTATCGATATCCCTGCAGAAGTCTTCTAAGTAATGCAGTTGATGAGTATGATACTTTTTACAGGAATGGTTTCGACATAATTAGCTTCAACAAGATACGGTTCCAGGATTATATGGTCTAATGCTAATACTATTCATAATATAATTTATTATACTCATTAGTCTAGTTTATAAATCAAAGTGAATATCTGTAGGTGCCCATGTACACACAGGACGCTTTGATGAAAGTTTGTAAGAGCTTCTGTTCTCTTTTTGGTATAAAGATGATGAAGTGTACGGTCCATACGCGAATCCGGAGACTCATAAGACTTCATTTCGCCCTCAGAATCATCATCATCATCATCATCATCTACATTCATGGATTAGGTCTGTTGACCCGTTCCGACTTCAGCCCATCTCTTTCTAGGTCTGCCCACATCTCGGGTGCCTTTAGGTTTGTATTTTGTTATTTGTTTTGGATATCTATCTTCATTCATTCTGTCTATGTGTTGCTTCCTTTTGTCTATATGTATCAATTTTATCAGTTATTGCAAATATTTCAAGTTCCTGTCTTATTTCTGTGTTCTTGATTATGTCTTCTTTAGTGCACCCTTTAACAGATCTCAAAAATTTCATTTCTGCCGCCGTTATCCTACTTAGATCTTGTTTTTATGTATCCAGGCTTCTGAACCATAGAGCAGTACCGGTACTGCCAACGTTTTGTAAAATTTCAATTGGGTCTCTCTTGTTCTTTTGTTATTTAGTGATCGTTTTAGCGCCCCTGCCCTTTTGTGAGCTCCAGGTCCCACAGTGCGTAGTACCTGGGTAGGGCCCCGTCCACAGGTTTATGTGGGGAGAAGAGAAGTCCCCAAAGCCATAGTGAAGGCAACTTCTCTAGGAGACGAACACTCCGAAATTGCAGTTCCCTGCCCTCCAGGTAGAGGGGTTCGGCTAGAGGCTGGTAACCTCTACTAGTAAAAAATAACTTACTCATAAACTTCAGCAGAAGAAACGTCGCCCTCAGAATTTAAAGAGGTATTACATAACATGGTAAGCGGGTCAGGCTTCGATACCATGTCGTCTGATAACGTTATTTCTATCCTCACGGGCGAGTTCATAATTACTGGAATAGTGATACACTTAATTTTTAATAAAATAATTTTATATTTATAAAGAAAAATGGAAGTTATTCCGAAATCTGTGTGGCAAACCATAGTTTTATAGAAATGTTATTGAGAAAACCTCAACAAATAAATTTAATTGAATTTCAATGTTACGAGAATCGTCAGTTTGTATTTAGCGTGTACAAACAATATTGTTAATGTCTGTAAGTTAAACAGTCATTTATATATTCTCTGTATCAAGTCAACTGACTAGACATGGAGCTCTACCTTTTGCCTACTGAAAGATATTCTCTCTGGATTCCAATGAATTATGTTGAACAAACCTGACATAGATATCCTGCAAGTAACCAAAGTCTAAATGTTAGTTGAAATAATTTCTTATACTGTACTGTACTGTAATGTTCGACCTACCCTATGGAGTTGACATATGACACAGCTGAAGGTTGGTTGTTGACATACGTTACGTGAAGTCTAACAAGTAAACTTTCTCTCCTTTGATACCGGTTGATCATACAAGAAATAGAGACGTCGTTACCGGAAACTGTCCATCTATACACACTTTACTGACGCTTTGTGGGTCCTATAGATTCTAAAAGCTTGTCCCTCTGCCCCTAAGATATCACAGGTTGTCTACTTGTGACATAAGCTTTCAGAAAATATATGGGTTTCCGGAAAACGGGTATCAAAGGAGAGAAGGTTTACTTGTGACGGTAAACTACTACACTTGTAAATGTTTCCAGGTATGTAATTCATTATTCATATCTGATGGTTCTCCAATGTTCCCCACATGTCTGCAACAACATACAGGTGGTGTTTAATTTCCTCTTGGTATGATTCAACATCCGTGAATTTGTTCTGTTGAAAAATGCAATTGACTTATTTGGTTCAAACTGAGTACCTCTGACTCAATACTGATTTAGCTCAATTTAAATTAATCATTCATTCATTTTGAGAATTTTGCTCATCATTTAGGGTTTTCTCCAACCAATCTTAATAATTAACAGGAGTTTTAAAAAAATACATAAATAAATATATATATATATATATATATATAAATGGATTGCGCACAAATGTGCAAAGAAGATAACACAACAGTCACTAACACTTTAACTTTGTCTTGTGTAATCCCAAATTGTTTTTGGTCTTTGTGTACATGTTTCGATGTGATATATTTCGCATTTCTGTTCACATACTTCGCATATGCATGACATCTTCGAGTCATGGAATGTTTTATCTCTACACATTAGGTGGTGGAATCCATGTACGCTTAGTCTTGTGATGACGTGTCGTATCTGGAAATTTGCTTCTGTCCAGTTCCTGTCTATCATCGCTCCGGTGCTGAAGAATTCCGTCCATACTTCCTCTTTTTTCCTGCGTAGACTTTGTAGCGCATGTTCATAGGGTTCCGTGGTTGGTAGTAGGTATGCTGTTTTCAAGTCTTCGGTAAGGAAAGTCTCCCTTGCCAGTAGGTACACTAGACGGCTTCTTGTCGTTTTTGATACTCCTATTGCTCTTTTTATGTATGTACCTTTCACTTTTTCCATTGTGTTCAGATTAGCTTCTGTAAGATGTGGCCATACGATTTCTATCCCGTAAGTTATTATTGGGAGAATCTTTGCATTGAATAATTTCATCGCTGATTCAGGCTTAGAGCTTGTATATTGCGTATATCATTTATTGCCATTATCAGTTTTTGTAGTCGCAGAACGGGCATCATCACCCAATACTGCATTCGGAAGAAGAAGAAGAAGAAGAAGATCTTTGCATTGAATAATTTCATCGCTGATTCAGGCTTAGAGCTTGTATATTGCGTATATCATTTATTGCCATTATTGCTTGCGTTGATTTTTCTGCTAAGTGTTTAAAAATACATAAATGACTACAGACTTATAGACTATCAGTTGGTAACAAACATTCACAAGTTTCCCTTAATTAAAGTTCTCCATAGTTCTCTGTCCTCTGTGTCTTCTTCTGTTACACCAACTTTCCTCATTGAATTCTGAATGTTATTCTTCCAGATTGTTCTTGGTCTTCCTTTTCTTCTCCTTCTTTCAATTTTTCATTATAGATGGCCTTTGGTAGTCTTCCATCCTGCATTCTTCTTATGTGCCCATACCATTTTAGCCTTCTGTGTTCAATCTTATCCATTGTACTTATTTCTGCATTCGTCCATTTTTATAATTTCTGTATTTTTAATTCTTTCAGGTCGAGATTTTCTGGCAGCTCTTCTGCAAAAATCAATTTTAACTGCAGTTATTCTGTTGGCATGTTGGGTCATTGTCCAAACTTCCCATCCCTATAACATTATACTTTCTAGAATGCACTTATAAATTAGATGGTTTCGTTCTGTTGTGTTTTTACTCCATAGTATAGAGTTTAACATTCCTATGGTTTTTCTTCCATTACTGATCCTATTTACTATCCTTTATTTGATGTTCCATCTTTCTCTATAATTGATCCAAAATAAGAGAAACTATGGCTCTGCTTTATCTTTACCCCATCAATATATAATTCATCTGTGTCGTTTGTTAATTTTTTGTTGTTTTTTTTTCAAACCCCAATTCTGATAGGTTGTTGACAACTGATTACACATATAATTTGCATCTTCTCCATCTCGGGTTATAATTAAATCATACTAATTAATTGATATAATGCATACATATAAGTACAAACAGTGAATGTATTTCATATGTTTGTATGTATGCGCGTATGTTGGTATGCATATGAATGTATGAACATAAAAAATCTATTTATTGTAAAAAATAATATTTTCAGCTTTCTCACTTTATCAAGGTAAAGTATAAAGATTCCACTACAGGTCTTCGGAGGCTCTAATTATAATAAAATGTTAAGACATTTCCAGACAATCAATACGAGAAGTTAGCCGGGTTATTAACCAACTATACTGGTTAAGATAATACGCTACAAACTGGAATGTAGAGGGTTCGAGTCCCAGTGGGGTCAGGATTTTTAATCTGACTCAAACCATTTTGGTGGCACAATAGTCCTGGGTCAACTCAGCCTCTAACGGAAATAAGTGCCAACGCTTGATCTGGGAATAGTTGCGGCCGTTACGCAAGGTTGAAAATCCGACTAACATCAAGTGCCGATCGTCAAGAAAAAAGTGTAGGAAGGGGGGAAGGCCCCCAAGGGAGAGAGGGGATAAAAATAACAGAATTATCACTATTCTCTTTCAGGAGCCTCAACCTCCTATTACCTCAAGGGCCTCTTATGGCCTGTAGTGGGTTCACTTTACTTACCTGTCCTAAACGTGCCTACCACTAAATAATAAAGGTATAAACCGACATTTTTGTGTTATCGTCTTTCCCATTATGTCAAGATAAGCTAAAATCCCATAAGTACTACACATGTGTAGGAACAGTAGTTGTGCAAGAAGATGGGAGAGGAGAGATAAATAAAAAGTATTATGAATAGATGACCAAATCTGGATGGAATTCTACTCCACGGACGCTATGAAGACAATGGAATGGAGACAGGCAGAATACGATCTCAGACATCTGGTGACGAGAATGGCAACACACGGGTTCCATCATAAAATCTGCAAGAACAAGAAACAACACGAACCGGACTCCCAGAGCACCTGCGCACTAAACACTGCGACGGTTACCATGTTGTGTCGTGACAGAAGCGAAACATATCCATAGAGGTTTACTGTGAAAGAGACTGAACAATGGACACAAGCGAATGACTCAGTGACATCAATGTAGAAACTTAACATTATGCACATTGTGCGCTTTCCATTATCATTTTTTTCTGCAAATCCATTGTTTCTGAGACTTAAGCTTCGGTTTTTTTAGCACTTTATATATTTTTTTACGATGAGTGAGGAGCTGGTCCACACATCAACCTCTAACCTGATCAAGGTTGTCTTCCTCTAGCCTTTGATGAACCAACATGGAACTACAAGACAGCAGTACCTGTGACCCTAGGCAGGGGCTCTCACAGGGTACTATCAGCCGAGCGTACTGGACCCTGGTTTTTAAGGGAGGTGAAGGAGATTGCAAGTATTTGAGAATAAAGTACTTAGGAAAATTTTTGGATCAAAGAGAGATGTACAAACAGGTGAATGGAGAAGACTACTTAACAATGAACTACACGGTCTTTATAGGAAGTCAGATATAATAAGAACAGTTAAGTCTCGTAGACTGCGATGGGCAGGTCATGTTGCATATATGGGGAATGAAAGAATTGCATGGAAACGTCTTGTAGGAAAGCCAGAGGGAAAACGCCCAGTTGGTAGAACAAGAATGAGGTGAGAGAATAACATTAACTATGATTTGAGGGAAGTAGATTATACAGGGGATGATTGGAAAGCATTAGCTCAGGATAGGGATGTATGGAGAGCTTATGTCCGCGCGGCCATGAAGCTACGGGTTCGATAGTGCCAGTGAGTAAGTAAGATTGGTGAAAAGGTGACTATTTGAGATCAAAATTGGCAATTTTTGTGTTTTCTACTAAAAAATAGCCTATACGCAAATGTAGGCCTATATGTTGGCAAAGTTTCTGAGGCCTATGACGCTTCTAAGTGCCCTAAAGTGATGATTAGGCCTGTATGTTACATATTGTATTTAAACTGCAAGCAATTCTTTAAACTTTTATTTTCACTGCATTTTTGTACATTCAAAATTGAATGGAATTCACAAATTTTGTTCTAGGAGGTTCAAATGTTTACTGAATGTCCTAAACACAATGAGTAACAAAGTAGTGCATGTGTTTCATGATTGAAGTAGTATTTTATGAAATAAAACATAAAATGCATACAATTATTAATTTTTTTTTTGTAATTCCACGCATGAGGTACAACTTTTTTCTCCCTTTCTATTCGCATTATCATAATGCTAATGCATGATGTTTTCTAAATATTTTAGGGGTAAAAAAAATTATACATTACTAAAACATTGTGGAACCCATTTAATTATAATATATGCAAATTGTTTTGAATATAATATTTAATAACTCATAAAATAAATATCTCACAAGAGTGAAACTTAAACACATCAGTATGTATCATGCAGTGAATGTTTGTACAAAACATTAATTCTCTAGCTCAAAAAATGTAGAAAATAGAAATTTCACCATCGCCGCCCTTAACGAGAATAGTATTCCTCCCCTTACCCTTTTTCAACCTGACTTAGGACAGGCTTTGGCGGGTTTAAAGAAGGGGCAGAAAAGGAAGACCAAGATCAACTAGGAAGAATAACATTCGAAACTCAATGAGAAAATTTTTTTTAACAGATGAAGACACAGAGGAGAGAAAACGATGAAGATCTTTAATTAAGGGAAATTTGTGAATGTTTGTTCCAAACTGATAGTCTATAAGTCCGTAGTCAATTATGTATTTTTTAATTCATGTTAATTACTCATACTATGATTGGTTGGAAAAAACCCCTCAGTGATGAGGAAAATTCTCAAATATGAATGAATTAATACTTACTTACTCACTAGCACTATTGAACCCGTAGGTTCATGGCCGCGCGGACATAAGCTCTCCATACATCCCTATCCTGAGCTAATGCTTTCCAATCATTCCCTGTATAATCTACTTCCTTCAAATCATAGTTAATGTTATTCTCCCACTGAATGAATGAATTATTATTATTATTATTATTATTATTATTATTATTGTTATTATTATTATTATTATTATTATTATTATTATTATTATTAATAGATGATGAAGCTGGTGGTGGCGAATTTCAATATTAGACCCAATGAAGAGAAAACCTGGCGAGAAATTAAAACATGTTGAAAAGTTGCGCGGGTTGCAGCAGCAGGGGGGTGCAGGTCGTGCACGTGAAGGGGTGGGAGTGGCACTTGGTGTAGGCGAGGTGCGCCGATTTGTGCGCGGGGACGCTACCACAGTGATAGTTTAGTTCTCCACTGAGAAGGTTGTATTCCAGCTGCCCCGTCGGGCGGCCCCATCGTCACGGCGCGGTACGGTTTGGCAAGGCTCGTCGCGGGCCGGCACGCGTTCTGGAGGCTGCGTCGTCAACACCAGCAGCAGCAGACGCCGCCAGACCCGACGCAGTCCACAGAGATGGGCCTGTACGTATCCATGTTTGTAGGTTATGTAACAGTGTCATGGTCCTCCATCTTTTGTTCCTATTTCTCTTGTAAAATTTCAACTAAATTTTTGTTTTCTTCTTCGTTTCAACAAATCTCCAATAGATCTGAAGAATATTTAATTTTCTGCACAATGAATATGCTTGAAACATACGATATTGTCGAAGATTCTACAAATTTGAGGTTAAGCGCGACGCTTATAGCTTGGTCCGCCATGTTTTTTAGGTTATGTAACATTCGAATTCCATCATAACTTTAGTTACCAGTCTCACCGCTAGTATTAATGATGCAGACTACTATGCTATTTAATGCCTTAACATATTTTTTTATTATAGCATATCGTGTTTTATTAGCTTATTTGAAGCCATGATTTTGGTTAAATATTATGTTTGCTCGTCAGTTGTAATTGATTCATTTACTTTTCTTTAAAATTTGATTATGTTATTATTATATTATATAAAACTTTCCTCATTAGAGGATTGCATCAAGGACAAAGTGATGCAGACAATTACGTTTCGAAATTAATTAAATACATTTTGTAAATACACTAAAAATGTCATATTTTAATTAAAGTATACATACTATAAAGTAGAAATTTTGTAAACATGGTTTCTCAAAATTGAAATTGTTCCTCTAATGGCAGCGATGGCAATTTTAGAAAGATGTTCTCTGTCCAAATCTAAGAAATTCCAAAATTTGGCTAAGAATCCTGGTATAGTACATCTTGCACCGATCATCAATCCTGTGACAGTTATACTATCTAATTGATATTTATCTTTTTATAGTCAATTGTTGGCTCAAGTCAACTTCCTCAGGTTGGCCAATATGAGTCTCAAAACGGAATGTGGGATCTACTGCCATACCAGTTTTAGAAGATGGTCTAAATGCAATAATATATATTCGTCTGTTACTCCCATTAGTGGCCACACCATGAACTTCCTCATAAAATGTGTATCCAAAATCTCGCAACGCTTCTGCCATCATGTTTCGAATAAGATTAAAATAGTGTTGTCTCAAAAGTAATTTGTCCACAGATTTTAAAGCAATGTTCTATTCTTTAAATAAATTAACCATTTTATTAACTGCATTTGAATGAGTAGCTTTATTATACTAATATTACATTAATTAAATTTTCTCAAAATATACATATAATTCTTAAATAAGTATATTTATAAAATTATTTATTTTAATATAATGAATTCAATTATCCTTTGTGTTAAACAATTGCTTATCTTTTTATACATTGCTACAGAAAAATAAAAAACTTGACCTAGATTTTATATATTTTAATATAATAGAAACTGTTTCTTACAGAAAGCTAAAAATGTATTGGAGCTGTCCGTCGTTTTCTATGTGCTTTTACTTATATTTTATATATTTTAATGCAACATAAATCTTTTCTTACAGACAGCTAAAAATATATTGGAGCTGTCCTTTCTTTTTATATGCTTGAAGAAAAATTTAATCACCAATTCAAAAACAATAGTTTTCCTTGGTCGCTTCAGTTTTGGATATGATTGTATATAATAAAATAATTCCAAAAAAGTTTAAATTAATTCAAAGTATTTACATATTTCCAAACATTCGTTTAATTCAGACACCATAATGTGTATGGTAGAGCGGGGCTATTTGAATAGAGGGGTTATTTGAATAATATGAAGCTTTTGCGGATGTGCAGCGAAGTAACCAAGACGAAGACACATTTTTTCAGTGGATGTTGTTAGTGAAAGTCTTTTCTAGTCAGTGAAGTAATTTATTTCGATTTGTGTGTACAGACGTTTAGTCTAGATTATTTTGAAGTATCAAAGGTAAGTGGCTCTGGTGTCCTGATTGTTGAGTATGTAAAATGTTCTTGATGATTGTTAAGTTTTATCTGTGTACATTGAAAAACGCGGTAAATGAAAGGCATACAGATGTGAGTGTTGATCTTTCTTCCAATAACCCCCCAGCTCGTTTTGTAATCTATGCTCTTATTTGGAAACTACGTGGTCATGAAGGGAACAAGTCACGAGAGAATATTTTAATACCTGAGAGCGGGGCTTCTTGAATAGTCAAAATTGTGTTTTTGTATTCGCTTTTCTCTTTCTTCTAAATACATTTTCACTTTTATTGTAGATACAGTAGAATATCAGTAATGGTTGTAAGAGATTTAGCACATAGGCATTATTTTATTATTTTATTTTTTGAAAATTTCAAATAAAAAAGTACTGAACATACATTACTTAAATAATCCGATATTACGCAGTTAGATTAAATTGATTTGGAATTCTGTCTGGAAAATAATATGAAATTGTTTTGTTTACCAGCACAAACTACTCATGCTTTACAACCATTAGACAGATGTGTGTTCAAGACCCTCAAGACGCAATATTTTGCGAGGGCAATCAAATGGCAGCAAAGAACACCTCATGAAAAACTGGCAAAAGTTCATTTCACTGGAATTTTCGCTGAAGCATGGATGGCCACTGCATCTGTCTGTTGGAAAAGGAGAAGAGCAAAACAAGCCAGGCAGATGATGGGAATGTAAAGAAGAGGCTCATTATTTCCAAAAGGACAACATAACGAAAGTAGATGGACATCGACCTAGATTTGGATTCCAGTCTAGATAGCCCTGTACCTCAGACTGACTCTGAACATGAAGATGCTGAATAGAAATTTGGACTATGTCTGGGGAAATGGTCCCACATAGAATCTGAGGGAGAATAGAAAGACTAGATACAGTGCCAAAATTGTAAGACATGGTATCACGAATATTGCGTGGGTACGAAAGGTCGCAAATAATTTCATTGTAGACGCTTCAAGTAACATGCCTGGAATGTGGTTCTGATGTTTATTTTTGTTTTACTTATGTGTTGCTTTTATTTTTTATATTTATCTTATTTTATAATAACAGTTTCATGAAAATTGCAGATATCTTGTGTTTTTTCAGTTATCCAAATAGCCCCACCCATTATTCAAATAGTCCCGCTGAATGTTAGATACTTATCATGTGGAGGGTAAATCGAATAATTGCATAACTTGAATAATTTAAAAGTAATTGCAACCAATTTACACAGCGAGGAAGGAGACATGTCGGGCAATGTTACTGTACATTTCAGTTTTAAGGATTGCGCATATTTTTCCGATAAATTGTCAACAAAGTTGAAATTCACATATCCCCACCTTACCCTACTATATTGAATGTAGTACAATATATATTTCTATCTATCTATCTTCGGGTTTTTACAGCTGCTGCTGTCTTTCCGTGCCAAACCTCCAAAGCCTATGTTCTTGGGCATCTTCAATGTTTAGCCTTCTTGCTTGCATTACTATCTTTATGTTTTCCTTCCATGTTAACTTTGATTTCCTTCTATTCTTCTTTCTGGTCGGATGCCATTGATATAGTTGCTTCAGCCATCGCTCATATTCCTTTCTTAAAACATATCCTAACCACTTTAATTCCTTTTCCTCAATTCTTTCAATTATACTTTCTTCTGCTTCCATTATGTTTCTACGTTCCATATTTGTGACATGTTCTAATTTTGATTTTCTGGCACGTCTACGTAAATAATACATTTGTAGAGCTATTAGTCTATTCTTGTAGTACTTATTGATTGTCCATATCTCACTTCCATACATTGCAACAGATTATACCAATCTTTTACCAATATATTTTTTTGTGTCTTTCCAAATATGCTTATCCCACCATATGGAATTTAACGATTAAATTATTTTGCTACTCAATTCAATTCTATGTTTTATGTTCACTTTGCCCTATATCTTCAATGTTATCCATAATTATTCCCAAATATTTAGTTTATTTCACTTGCTTTATTTGGATTCCTTCTTCCAATATTAAATTATCTCTTTCGTTGCTATTTATTGCCATATATTCTGTTTTTTTGTAAATTTACTGCAAGACCCCATGATTCATGTGTGCTTTCCAACCTTTTTATCATGAATTCCATATCAAATTTTTCTTTCTAGTATTAATATATTCATAATCTATTATGTTTTTACTGTATTTATATTTTACAAACATTGATACTCCTGCTTTAGCTCTTTTGGATGTATTTAAACCTGACCAAAAATGTATGAAATTTGCTAAATATGAATTTCCTGATCCTTTCGTTTTTGTTTCTGTCACTGCTGCAATGTCTACACTGTTCTGAAATAATTCTCCTGCTACTTCATTAACTACGTTATTTATTTTTCGTACATTCCACATGCCAATATTCAATGTCCTTTTTCATTGCCTTTATATATTTATTTTCTTTATTTATTTTCTTTATTTATTTTCTTTATTTATTTTCTTTATTTATTTTCTTCATTTATTTTCTTTATTTATTTTCTTTATTTATTTTCTTTATTTATTTTCTTTATTTATTTTCTTTATTTATTTGTCTCTCTCTCTTCTCTCTCTTGCTCTCTCTCTCTCTCTTCATCTCTCTCTTGCTCTCTCTCTTGCTCTCTCTCTCTCTCTCTCTCCTCTTGCCTCTCTCTCTCTTGCTCTCTCTCTCTTGCTCCTCGTCCTCTTGCTCTCTCTCTCTCTTCCTCTCCTCTTCTCTCTCTCCTCTCTCTCTCTCGTGCTCTCTCTCTCTCTCTCCTCTCTCTTTGCTCTCTCTTCTCTTCTCTTCTCTCTCTCTCTCTCTCTTGCTCTCTCTCTCCTTGCTCTCTCTCTTGCTCTCTCTCTTGCTCCCTCTCTCTTTCTCGCTCTCTCTCGTCCTCTTCTCTCCTCTCTCTCTTCTCTCTCTCCTCGCTCTCTCTCTCTCTTGCTCTCCTCTCTTGCTCTCTCTCTTGCTCTCTCTCTTGCCCTCTCCCTTGCTCTCTCTCTTGCTCTCTCTCTTGCTCTCTCTCTTTCTCTCTCTCTTTCTCTCTCTCTCTCTCTCTTTCTCTCCCTTTCTCTCTCTCTCTCTCTCTCTCTCTTCTCTCTCTCTCTCTCTTCTCTCTCTCTCTCTTTCTCTCTCTTTCTCTTTCTCTCTCTCTCTCTCTCTCTCTGTCTCTCTGCATATGCTGTATATACATTTTAATGTATATTTTATCACTTGTCAAAAGTGATGTTTTCTATCCTCAGAAACCGACACTCAAATATATTAAATCAATAAAACCATTGTTCCCACACAGAAGACGGTCTGAACAATTCTAGCTTTCATGAAATCGGAACGAGCGAACAGGCTTAATCCCTGGATGATGATGATGATGATAAGACCATCGAAGTTTTACACGATTTTCATAAATACATATTTTATTTAACATTGATTACAGCTCTTTCAATACACCGTATCTTCATCAGATGAATGTCATAAATACTTTTTTTCTGTATTCACGTAGACTTTCACGGCCGGAGTTGCTATGATGATCTTGAAGAAGATTTTCGGGCTGTAAGCCGTGGTCGTGAGGCTTGTAGTTTCCCGACGTTTCGCCAGAGACTGCGTCTGGCATCCTCAAGACAACCCTTGAGGATGCAAGACGCAGTCTCTAGCGAAATGTCGGGGAATTACAAGCCTCACGACCACGGCCTACAGCCCAAAAATCTTTTTCAAGATCATCATACTTTTTTCTATTTATGAGTACAGTTACCTACGTAAATAAATAGAAGAAATATATTAAAGACGTTCCTCAACATGAGGATACTGTGTATTGAAACAGCTGTTACATTATTAAATTAAATAAATTTGTTTGAAAATCGTCGAAAACTTTGATTGTTTCATATATTAAATACATCGGTACAAATGTTAAAACAGTGGAATATTTTAAGTCTTTGGGATCAATAATTCAAAAAGATGGTTCATCTGAATTATACATTGAAGAAAGAATAATAGAGATAAAGAAAGTAATTGGCACATTAAATTCTATTTTATGGAGTAGGAATATAATCAAGAAGACTAAATTATTAATATATAGCACAATTGTGAAGAGTATTTTATTATATGGTGCGGAAACATGGACGCTCAAGCAAAACACCGAAATAAATTATTAGTCACAGAAATGGACTTTTTAAGAAGATCGGCAAGAATATCAAAATTATATACAATAAAAATAATACAATAAGATAAATAATGAATGTAGAATAGGATATTGTACAAGAGATTGAAGAAATCCAACTAAGATGACATGGACATATAATGAGAAGAAGGGACACAGAAACAAACAAAGAAGTATTGAAATGGATACCTCCTGTAAAAGGGGAATGTGGTAGACCAAAGCCAAGGTGAATAAAGGGAATTCAAGACAACATGAAGACGAGAAATATGACAGAAGCAGACACGCAATACCGAGAAGTGTGAAAGAAAAAAATTGTATATTTTGTTTGAGGATACCTGTGTACATGTTACGGTAAATGTGATTAATCCGGTGTTTATATATATTTGCTGGTTATTATACATAATCACCACTAAATTTGGTAAATATAATACATTTGTCCACCGCTGTGGTCTCGAGGTAGCGTCCTGCCTTGTCACGCAGCGGGCCCGGGTTCGATCCCCGGTCGGGGCAGTTTTTCTGGGTGAGGTTTTTATCGGGGTTCTTCCTCGCCTGTAAGGCAAATGTCAGGAAAACTTTAAGGCCCAAACGGCCCCCGAAATCATATGGTCATCATTATCATCATCACCATCATCATCCTTCACCGGTGTGGAAAGCAACGGGAAGCTACCACACCTACAATTCCCTAGTAAAGCTGCAAGCATAGTATGAAAATGCTATGATTGCAGTGAAGGACCTGCCTTCGGGCAGAATTACTATGGATGGATAAACATTTTGAAAATTTATCAAATTAACCGGTTTGTTTGCATAATTCCCAACTGGTAATGGTAAATGTGATAAAAGTCCCTAACTTTACGAAAATTCGTTCAGTTCGCGGATTCACCTAGGTTAGAGTAATTGAATTAGGTTAGGTTAGCTTTTAGGTTCCTTGCATTTTAAATGTGTTGTACAAGTTCAATAAAATTGTATTATAACCATATTTTGACTTTTTAATTGCAAAATATAAAATATTGTAATTCGTGGTCTCTTACGTCACAGTGTCCATTGAAAAAATATATTCCTGAGTAGTAACTACTCAATTCTACTGGCCCAATCAGTCATCATATTTATCACATTTACCATTATGAGTTGGTAATTATGCAAACAAACCGGTTAATTTGACAAATTTTCAAAAATGTATTTACCGGCATCATTGGTGATTACGCATAATTACCGGTTATTATATATAATCACCAGTTTATTACGTTTACTGTAACATATATAATAGAAACAATCCTGAAATAAAAATAAATACATAATAGATTTTCACCAAGTAAACACTAAATCAATTATTAAGTTAAAAACCTCTCCATTTACCAAAACAGTTAAAAAACAAGTTAATGCGTTTTGGCTACTACGAAGCCATTTTCAAAACTGAACCCAGAGCAAGACTGGGCTTAGTTTTGATAATGGCTAGGTAGTAGCGGAAACGTATTGACTTGTTTTCAACTGTTTGGATGAATGGAGTATTCTTCAACTTAATAATGTTTATCATCAAGAAGATCCATTATTTCAATGTTTAACCAAATCAGTTGATTATTTCTTCTTCTTCTTCCTTACAAGTATTAGGCCAAGGCCTGTTACGATCCTATAGAAAATTTTCCCTCCAGCGTCTTCCGGAAAATTCTCATATAAGACTTGAAAGCATAATAATAGTTCCTTCGATTGATTGCTGGCCAAAGGAAGGCAAGACCAATGATGGGGCTGCCATCTTATAGCCTCTGGTCAGGCTTTTCTGGAGAAGAAAAGAAAATAAAGGAAAGAAGAAATGGAAGAAAGGAAAGACTCCCTAGCCCTCGGATGCCCTAATAGCGTCGGGGTCGAAAAAACAAGAGTTAACTTTAAGACTTAAATATATTAAAATTTTGAAAAATGAATTATTACAACTAGTAATTTAAAATATCACTCTATTTATATAGGTCCCAATAAGGTCAGTGTTTTATTTTTAACATTTTTTTAAATGTTTAGCTTACATCTCGCTCATAAATTTTGGTTCTATTCCCGAAAACATTTAACATCAGGATTTTTGATTCTGCACTTAAATTGTGTCTGAAGCCACGTGGCTGTTATATACGGACAAGACAAAAACGCTCTGTTTTGTGGGTCGCAGAAATTGGGATAATGCCAAGGGTCGTAGAGTTCAAAGAAACACAAATCCTGACACCAGAAAATTCAAGCGAGGAAGTTTTTATTCATTTCTTTCAAATTGAATCCTGTTTATTTTGTTCTATTGCAATGCAATATTTTACGATTTAACCCTTAAATTGGCAAAGCACTAATTGCTCATGTCAGTAATTTGAATGATGCGGATCGCTGTGAAAACGATATCGTACATCATCATCCATGCAAGTATTAGGCCATGTGGCCTGTTACGGTCTCAAAGAGGAATTTTCCATCCAGCGCTTTTTTTAGACGTCCCAGCGATCTTTTGCCTTGGGGGCAATAACGAATCATGGCTTTTGGAATTCTTTGAGATGGAATTCGTTGAAGATGGGCTTTCCAGGTGTTCTGGTACCGTACATAACTATCATTATTGGGTATGTTTTGTAATTCTGCACACATTTAAGTAATTTCTACTCGTTGGTTTTCGTCTGTTTTATTAAAAATATTAAATTAAATTAACTAACTGATGTATCCTATAGGTTACATTGTGAATTTAAGGGTTAACGATTTTTTCTTCAAAGATTTGGCTTTATAAGTCTAGAACATTGTTACGGTCTTGAGGCAACTATCAGTTTAAATCTGCGGCAGTCATTGAAATATCCATACTTTTTAAAAATATACCAGTATTTTAGTTCAATATTAATATTTTATAAATCAAAGACTTCAATAGTTTCTTATTATCTGTGAGTTAAATTATGTAATACTAGCTAATACCCGACGTGTGCTGCTACGCTTAAATAGATTAAAATTAATGTGCTTTTATGTTTAGTAGAATATGTAGAACGAAAAATTTATATCGTATTATTTTTAGATACCCCGTGCTGTTTACCCGGCGTTGTCCGGGAATCTACTCATCCGATCATCTTGGCATGAATGAGCTGAAAGACAAAACTTAATGTACTTCTTACGATTAGTTGAATAAGTGAAATGAAAAATAATTATAAATATATCGTAATTATTTTAAGATTCCCCGTGCTGAATACCCGGTGTTGCCCGGGAATATACTTATCTCGATCTTTTTGGCATAAATCAGCTAAAAGGCAAAATTCGTTATTGTGAGTTATCCGTAAAAGAATACCCGCCATGTACTGCTATGCTTGCACAGGAATCTACGTACTTGTCTCGATCTTCTTGGCATCAATGAAAGACAAAAATGGTTATTGTGAGTTATCCGTAAGACATAAACATATGATGTCGTGGACTTTTCGGTAGAGCGTTTTGAGATATACATTAATTTTGGGGTCATTCCATCTCAAGTGGTCTAATTATTAATGTCATCCACGCTGACTATCACCAATTTTTCTGAAACTTGATGTGGCTTCAGGTCCACCCTAAAAATTATCCTAGCAAAATTTCAAATCATAATATCAAGTGTTTGGGAAACTATGGCATTTCATATGGAGGCCTGTTTGATGAATCCATCAAGAAACCGAACAACATTCAATTTTTAACTTTGTTACTACAAGGCAAATGCAAGTAGGGACCTCTTATTTCTATGTCTTGCACAACGTTTTATCCTAAATCCAAAAAACGTAGTTCGACGAAAGGAAATCCACTTTAGGAGTCACCAGCGTGGGTCAAAGTGCCTAACAAAATCTGTCATATCAAATTTTAGTCCTTCTTTAGGGACAAATATCTCAAGAACAAAAAACAAACGGAGCCTAATATGTGGTCAATTTGTTAATGGTAGTTAAGACAGTGCACTGCCCAAATATCTTTATTCATAGCCACTTTATCTAGGATTATACTAGATCATAAACGTGGTGCAAATATGTAATTGTTAAAAGTGAGCTATATTCAAGCTCAAATAACCTGAGTTCCCTCATATAAAATGTTGTTTTTTTTAGTACCATTAGAAAGAGCACATATTCATCTACTAGAATCAACTTATTTAATTTTTGAGTCGATTCAATTATGGGATGAAACGTAAGGTGCCAAATATGCAATTGTTAAAAGTGAGCTATGTTCAAACTGACTTGAAATATACTGTTCAAAATTTTCTAAAGGTCTTTAGGGTTTTTTACAAGTACCTAAACCCCAGGCGTAGCGATAAAATTAAATTTGGGTCCTTCTGAACGGCTATTATTGCAACTGGAACTTATGTTTGCACTATTTAGGCCTATGCTGTTAACATAGTTATCTGATCCCCCTTCCAGCTCTACAACTTCCTCAAATTTCACTAATATTATTACTTGAGTCGTCAGTTGATCCTTCTATTGAAACATCACTGAAAAAACTTGGATCTAACTAACTAACTCACTGGCACTATCGAAACCATATATTCATAAACTCTCCACACATCCCTATCCTGAGCTAATGTTTTCCAATCATTCCCTATATAATCTATTTCCTTCAAATCGTGGTTAATGTTATTCTCCCACCTCATTCTTGGTCTAGGCGTTTTCCCCCTGGTTTTCCTACAATAAGATTCCATGCAGGTCCTTTCATTCCCCATGAAAAAACTTGCATCACTGTCATTAGTTACATAATCAGAAATGTTTTCAAATAAATCGAAATCGATAGATTCTCTTAAAACACCCTGTTTTTCCCAGCCGACATCATGAATTTCAAACACATATAATATGAAATTTAACTAGTCGAACTCCGACAATACTTAACGGTAAACTATTGAAAACTGAAAAAAAGATGTTTCACAATACCTTCCAACAGTCTGGAAAACAAATAAAGCCATTCTACCCCTCCACAAGCTACATAGTTTTGGTCTGAACTTGCGAGAAACTCCCTGACATAATATACCGTCATTGCCACTGTGAGTGGTAGTGTTGAAAAATTAAAGCGTCTCTTGAGTAAGTCGCATTATTTGACAGTGAACAAGTAATTTCTCATTACGTTCATGCTTACTTTTCATCCCATAATTGAATCGACTCAACAACGAAATACGAGTAAGTTGATTCTGGTAGATGACGATGTGCTCTTTCTAATGGTACCAAAGAAAACAACATTTGAGATGACGTGATTCACGTTATTTGAGCTTGAACATAGCTCAATTTTAACAATTACATATTTGCACCATGTTTATGATCTGGTATAATCCTAGATAAGTGGCTATGAATAAAGATATTTGGGCCGTTTACTGTCTCAACCACCATTAACAAATTTACCAAATATTAGTCTCCGTTTGTTTTTCGTTCTTGAGATTGGCCGTAAAGAAGCACTAAAATTTGATATGACAGATTTTTTTAGGTACTTTGATCCACCCTGGTGACTCCTAAAGTCGACCCCCTTTCATCGGACTACGGTTTTGGATTTAGGATAAAACGTTGTGCAAGACATAGAAATAAGAGGTCCTTACTTGCATTTGCCTTGTAGTAACAAAGAGTTAAAAATTGAATGTTGTTCGGTTTCTTGATGGATTCATCAAACATGCCTCCATATGATAGGTCATAGTTTCTCAAACACTTGATATTATGATTCGAAATTTTGCATAGGTTCATTTCTAAAGAGGTTCCATTTCTACACCAAGTTTCAGCGAAAGTGAACGTGTTGAGGGTGGGGCACTAGACCACTTGAGATGGAATGACCCTAAGTGTATTTGTTATGGTTTAGGCAGCGTAAGCAATTTCTTCTTCTTCTTCTTCACTTCCTGGTTTAGGCAAGAATTGCCTGTTCCGTCTTCACTAATAGATCTAAGACCATCTCTTCCGAGGACGTCCGACATCTCTTCTTCCTCTTGGAAAATAATGGAAGATTTTATTTGGTAATCTACTTTCTTCCATTCTTTCTACATGCTATTTCCACTGTATCTTGTTGTTAAACATCTTTTGTTTTATGGAGTAGATCTGCAGTTCTTCACAGATATCCTCGTTTCTTATCTGGTGCATTCGAGTGCAGCCTTTTACTCTTCTTAAAAATTTCATCTCGGCTGCTTGGATTTTACTTTCTTGTTTGGTAGTGATAATCCAAGATTCACTCCCATGCAAAAGGACAGAGACAGCCATTGTTTTATAAAATTTTAATTTTGTTTGTTTATGGGCTTTATTATTCAATGTTCTATTTATTGTACCACAAATAGCTTGAAACTGATGTGTTTTGTGTTCAATATTTTTATCACACCCATAGCTGATGTCACATCCTAAATATTTAAAGTCTCTAATTACTATTTTTGCACGCAGAGTATTTCTTCCACAAAATGCCATTACTTTTGTTTTACTTATTGAAATTTTAAAATTATAATCGCTACATATTGCATTTAGTTAGTAAGCAGCCAATTGTAACAGCTCTTCATCATGGTGTAGTAAGACTAAATCATCGGCGAGAATTAAGTTATTAATACTTGAGTTATTGTTCAATCTAAGGCCTTTGTCCATTATAATTTTCCATTGTTTCATAATATCGTCGATATATATATATATATTAAAATGAGTGGGCGATAAACTACACCCTTGTCTAACTCCTTGATTTATTAAAATTTCTTCTGACCTTTTTCCATCATTGAATATTTGTTGTTCATTGATTTTGAAAAGGCCTTTGACAGAGTAAATAGATCTATACTACGGGAAATAATGAAGGAACGAAGATATCCATCCAATAAAATCAGTCTTAGGCTTATATGGAGAAACTAAAGTAGTGATAAAAACTGATGGAAAAAAAAGCGTAAGCAATTTAAGCGTCCAAATAGCTATTTTTCACGATACAACCACACACATTTTCGTAACTATTCTACAAATTATCGTATTTACCAATTTTATTGACGCAGGTGCTAGAATAGGGTCGCCCGGTTGAAGAGCACGTGCCTTGTTTATTTTATATGGATGCAAGTTTAACAATTCAGTATTGTTTGCACATAGCCTTAATAATTCCTACTTGTTGCCTAAGTGATTTTCTAGGAGACTGTTCCAATCGATAACAAATGTTGTATGTTGATTATTTTGTGTGAACACTACGCGGCTTGAGTGGCTTCTTAGTCTTGACAATTCCCATGGCATGAAATTTGTTGTACGGATTATGGACTGTTGAACGTGATGGAAATGTTACACCCGGGAATCGTATTTCAAAGAGTCTTCGTACTTGGCTGGCAGGTCTATATTCATTTGAGTTAGGATTTTTATTTTTTCTGAGTTGCACTAGATTATATGTTTACACTGTAATAATTGCTGGGTGGGCCTCTAATTCTAATTACTTTTTATTGGGACTTAGTTAACAGATATTGATCATAAATAAATACACGTGTTTCAGTAAAAAAAATATTAGTCATTACATAGTTTACAGTCATCAGTTCATACTTATGCACACGTCATTCAGTTCACAAGGAAAAGCGAGCGAGCACCTTATCCATTCGAAGCATACACTCTGATTGCGATGTGAATGCATGGGATGTACTCGTAAACGGCGGAGTCACCGCACATTTCAAGTCCCGTGTCTGCACGTGTAAGCCTTCGTCATCGCACAGCACAAACCCCACATCTGCTGTTCAATGCTATACTGATCGCACTGTGTGTATATCATCATCATCATCATCATCACTCCAGGGATTAGGCAATTGCCCGTTCCGACTTCATAATGCATCAGCACAACGTCTTCTAGGTCTTTCAACATCACGTCTTCCTCTTGCTTGATAATTTCTTGCTAATAATGGATATCTCTCCTTACTCATTCCATCCATGTGATCAATCCATTTCTGTCTGTAATTCGTGACTTTATCCAATAAAGGCTGTACTTTCAATTCTTCTCTTATATCCTCATTTCTTATTCTATCAAGTCTTGTACATCCTTTTACTTGTCTTAGGAACCTCATCTCCGCCGTCTGTATTCTATCCTTCTGTTTTTTCACTGGAGCCCAAGTTTCACACCCATACAATATTGTGGGAACCGCCATAACATTGTACATTTTTATCTTGGTTTCTTTTCTAATTTTTTTTTTGAATGTTCTCTGTATTGTTCCACACACCGTCTGAAATTTATTTATTTTGGAGTCAATATCTCCTTCCACATTGTAGCCAACATCACAGCCCAAATATTTGAAACTAGACACCTGTTCTATACTTTGATTTTCTAAAATAATTTTGGATCTCACTGGATCTCTTCCTCTAAAATATGTGTGTATATATATATATATATACATACATAGGCCCTACAGCTTCTTGCTATACTCTGTATGCAAAGTACCCGACGCGATATGACCTAAAATGCTCGGTCTTCGTATGTCATAGTTTTGCTTAAAAGTAACTGAAATATCTGCTACTTTATATTTGTTATAATCGAATATTTTGATGTGAGAGGAATATTATGGAAATTTATTTATGTTGTGT
Source organism: Diploptera punctata (assembly GCA_030220185.1). Taxonomy (NCBI): domain Eukaryota; kingdom Metazoa; phylum Arthropoda; class Insecta; order Blattodea; family Blaberidae; genus Diploptera; species Diploptera punctata. Next base: position 860,663 of record JASPKZ010010672.1, read on the forward strand.
CATTTAATACTTTAATATGAAACAAAATTCTTGTATCAACTATTTGTCCTTGTGTAGTTAACTGTACATATAATAATATCGCGATTTTAAAGGTGTTCAATTATACTTTAATTAATTATGACAAAAACAAAACTCATGTTAAATGAAATAATAAAATCTCCAGTTTACATTATAAGTTCATAGGTGTTCAATGTGAGCCACGCTTTTTACATGACACGCATTAAGTTTTGGGGTGTCTCTTTCGGATTATACGAATTAACAGGGATTTTCAGATACGCAGATTCTGATATTCTGTATGTTAACCTTTACATTTAGATTAAACGTTGATTCATCACTGAACACAGCAGAATTAACAAAGCCATCATTTTCCTGCTGCTGCAACATTTCAAGCGCACAGCGTAATCAATAGGCTTTTTAGAGCCTGTAACAATTGTAAACGGTAGAATGCCAGAATAAATAAAGTATTATTATTATTAGTATTATTATATTATTATTTTTTTTAAACGGTACGACGCATATGTAAGAGTTTTCGTAAGACCTTCCACACTGTCATTACTGGCATTCCAAGTTCACGACCCGCCTTCCTGACTGACTTATTAGGACTTCGGAAGAAAGAGTCCCGAACGCGCTGCACATCCCTCTCAGACACTCTTGGTCGTTCCACACGTTTGCCTTTACACAGGTAACCGGTCGTTGTGAACTGATTAAGCCATCGACGGATGTTGTTGGCATTGGGGGGGATCACGATTAAACTGCCTACGAAACACATGTTGAATTGTTACAACTGATTTACAACTCTCAAACTGCAAAAACAATAAACGCTTTCTGTTGAGGAATTGCCTTCTTTGTTATTATCGTTGCCATAGAAACAAAACAAAAGAAAGATATCCGCTCACTCACACAACTAAAACTATCTTCTTTCCTGTTTCATTTCAGTCTACACACAAGTTTTTACGCCTGATCTGAGCGATATTATTATTACTTGAAACTGCTATATTATTTTATGTACACACTGTACTTTATATGGACGTTTTTAAAATAATTGTAGTGCTAGAATTAATCACTAACCTTAATTTTTTATTGCTATGAAATATAGTTGGGAATTAATTAAGGAAAGCTTGTAGCATTGTACCAATATTGAATATCACATGAACATTTCATCAGTGGACCATGTAACACGCAGTAGTTTGAGGCAATCCCCTATGCAATTTACTTTATAGCGTAGCCTATCGGTATTTGTGCTTCACTATAACCACAATATGCTTCCCTTAAAATTAGAATCCTTCTCATAAATTTTATTATAATTGTACTATTCGAGTATGCACAATTTGTTCTTTTTTTTTAAGAAATAATACAGACCAGAAAACATCTTATTCTCATTATTATTATTATTATTATTATTATTATTATTATTATTATTATTATTATTATTGTTGTTGTTGTAATTATTGTAATTATCATTATTATTATTATTATTATTATTATTATTATTATTATTATTATTATTATTATTATTATTATTATTATTATTCCGTATGCAGTATTGTGTGATGATGCCCGTTCTGCGACTACAAAAACTCATCTTTCCATCGGTTGAAGGGTCTTCCGAGGTATCTTTTGCCATTAGGGTTGAGGTGGTAAATCATCTTTGGTAAACGGGAATTTGACATTCTCTGGACGTGTTGGAACCATTTAATCTGATAATTTTGTATATGTTCAGCCATTTCCCTACTATTCCACTGCATCCTTATCTCATCACTCTTCATTCTATCCCTTAATGTTACTCCCTCCAGTTAGTGATCGGAGGAATCTCATTTGTGAACTATTAATGCGGGATTTATCTTTTGCTCGAAGTGTCCAGCATTCACTTCCGTATAGTAGAGCAGGTTTGGCTATGGCATTATGAAATCTCAATTGGATTTCTTTCCTCATTTGTTTTCCAAAATTTCTCCTAATTACACCATTTAATCTGTTATATTTTTCTAAATTTGTTTCCACATCTTTTTGATTATGAAACTGTGATATATTATTACCTAAATAATTAAAGTGTGTTACTTGTTCTATTGGTTTATTATTCATTATTATTTTTACTCTCGAAAGTCCCTTTCCAATGATTGCCATGTATTTGGTTTTATTTTCAGATATTTTCATGTTGTATTTTTTCAGGGTATTCTGAAATTTAAACACTGATCTCTGCAAATCATCTTCATTCTCTGCTAGAAGTACTTGATCATCTACGAAGATTATTGTTTGTATTTGGTTTCCTCTACTTATTTTTACTCCTGGGGGGGTTTAGTTTTTTCCACTCCTGGACAATTTCATTCAGATATAGAATAAACAGTAATGGAGATAGTCCACATCCCTGTCTTAAACCTTGGTTAATTTCTAATGTATTTGTTATCATTATTATTATTATTATTATTATTATTATTATTATTATTATTATTATTATTATTAGGGTAGGGCGCAAAAAGTAGACATCCGTATTTCAAGATAATTTTGGTTTAAAATGAAGCTTACGAAAATCGAAGATGAAAACATGAAAACATTTGCGGACCATCTAGAAACAATGCTGTAAAATAGCAATTTATAAAGCAGTATTCCCTATATTACCTGAAGGAAATGGCTGCCATTATGGTCGTGACGTTAGATTCGATATTCAGATGTTAGTCCAGGGTAAAAACATGTTTTCTTCAATAGAGATGCGAAAATAGAATAAATATTTTATTGTAATAAAAGTGCACTGCTATATTTCCAAATGCTATATTTCGAAAACTACATAGCAAAGAGTTTGAAATTTAATAAAAATCACATCCTCGCATAGAGTTTCTTAAGAATAAATGGTTTAACTGAATCGATTGTCAACAATAATCGATACGTCATTGTACGTATTTCTCGAAAATGAATAACGGAAAATTAGCCCTTACAAAATATTCAATAAATAGATGCCACTTGTTTATATCAATGAATATGTTTACTTACCCGTATCATTCAGCAAACAAACTAAATGAAATAGAAAGGAGAATCACACAAGCATGGAAAAAATTCTGGGCTCTAAAGTTTATATTGTTAGAAAAAGTCATCAGCCTAAAAATTAAAAAAAGCAATCATGGACATGTGTGTACTACCCGTATTAACTTACGGCTCGCAGACATGGTCATTAAAAAGGAAAGGCGCATTCATGCTAGGGATTTGCAAACAAAAATGGAGCGGAAGCTATTAAATATCACAAGAAGGGACCGCTTCAGGAACGAGGACATCCGCAAGATAACGAGGCTAAAAGACGTATCAACATCAGCAATGGGGTTGAAATGGAATGGGGGGGGGTCATGTGCTCCGAATGGATCCAAAAAGATGGACTTATACAGTGACTACTGTATGTGGGAACCCAGACTAGGGAAAAGGAAAGTGGGAAGACAAAAAAAGACGTTGGAGTGAAGTGTTCAAGTGTTATCTAGGAACATTGTGGACTAGAATAGCACAAAACAGACAAAGATGGAAGCAATCCATAAAATAGTGATAGTCCCAAGGGATTGGTTAACCCGGGGATATAACGTAAGCCACCCTGCAATCGCAGGAGGCCTTTCCCAAAATGGGATGATTATGGGCTAATTCTAATTCTAACTTATTTATAACATAATCTTCGAAGTTTGTAATATAATTTATTAGAATACATCTATAATGTCCACCGCTGTGGTCTCGAGGTAGCGTGCTGCCTTGTCACGCAGCGGGCCCGGGTTCGATCCCCGGTCGGGGCAGTTTTTCTGGGTGAGGTTTTTATCGGGGTTTTTCCTCACTTGTAAGACAAATGTCAGGAAAACTTTAAGGCCCAAACGGTCCCCGAAATCATATGGCCATCATCCTTATCATTATCATCCTTACCATTATCATCATCATCCTTCACCGGTGTGGAAAGCAACGGGAAGCTAGATTAGATTAGATTAGATTAGATTTATTTAGCCTGGTGGAGTTAAGGCCATGTGGCCTTCTCTTCCATTCACCAGGACAAACATATATTACATCAGAATATAACAATCTTAATTAACTCTAATATTAAACACTAAGTAAAAATTTGATCAAAGCTACCACACCTACACAATTCCCTAGTAAAGCTGCAAGCATAGCATGAAAATGCTATGATTGCAGTGAAGGACGTGCCTTCGGGCAGAATTACTATGGATGGACATCTATAATAACCTAAAAGCTAAGGTAACTTATTTAAATTATTCTAACCTGTGAAAGTAGTAAATAGAATGGCATTTAAACAATATTAAATTACAGGTATGTAAATAAATTATACTATGTGTGAAAGAAACTAAAAGCTAACCTAACCTAATTAAGTACAAGAAACTAACCTAGTTTGTTTAGTGATGGTCTGCAGATTTTCTTGTGTTTACATCTTTGGCGATCCTAAGTTTCATTTTAATACCACATTTATATCGAAAAGGGGATGTCTCGTACAGTAAACTAGTGACATGTGCATTTTCTAGTGCTTATAAAATGTTATTTTAGTGCTTTGTTTCTGGATGGTGTTTTCATGTTTAGTGGTCCTAAGCTTCATTTTAAAACCAAAATTATCTCGAAATTCGGATGTCCACTTTTTGCGCCGTAACTATATTATTATTTTTTTTGATTGCGTAGGAGCCCATGTTGGACTACGCAAAGTACTTAGAGGCGTTTCCTTTGAGCCCAAATTTCTTTCATTCTTTTGCTATGAGCTTGTTTTCTATCATCTGTCGAAGTTGTTCCAGTTTCTTTCTTCGGTTTGTCCTCTTGGTCAACTTGCCACTTATTCACCTTAATTCTAAATATATCTCTGTTTGGGATATCTTCATTAGTAATTCCTGCCAATTTTAAGTCCTTTTTGACTTCATCAATCCACTTCATAGTATCCACTGGAGCTTTACTTCTGTTTTCGTAGAATTCCATTATCTGTTTTGTAACCCTATTTGAGTCATTCGTTTAATATGGCCATAAAATTTTAATCTTCGTTTTCTAATATCACTATGAATGTCTGTATATATTTTTATTTCCTTTTTTACTTCTGAGTCTAAATGCTTCACCTATGACTTGTGGACCTAAAACTTTTCTTATAATTTTGCATTCTTTTTTCACTATATTTTCGATATATTTTTTTCTGTTCAAAATTAATGTTTCTGCTCCATATTATTATTATTATTATTATTATTATTATTATTATTATTATTATTATTATTATTTTTATTATTTTTATTATTATTATTTTATTATTTTATTACTACTACTACTACTACTACTCCTACTGTTATTGATGTTATTATTTAATAGCCATAAAATACTAATTTAAATACTCCGTACCTAAGGTAAATTTATATTACTATTTATACTGTTTGTTTATATATAAGATGAAACACATTTATTGTACATCTCGAGAAGGAGAAAAAAAAATGTAAATGATGGACGGAACCTGTTAGAGAAATGTCAACAGGAGAACTGAAATTGTCAGTAACTTAAAAGACTGGTGTAATGGATGCGATCTTCTAAGAGATACACATTTCTCGTTGAATTTAATAAATTCATATAAATAATTCCTCAATTTATTCGTGCCCTTCGTCATTTATTCTTAATACGAAAACTATGTTAGGTATCAAATTAAAAACTTCACCAAAATCTATCACGTTTAAAAATATGCAACTGTAAATATCATCGAAAAAATAAAATCATAAAGAAGACTAAAGCGCAGTTTATTAATCGCTATTATTTATTGAGATAATTAAAAATAATTCATATATTGATGATTTTAATTAGATTTAGCGTTTTTTTAATCGATCGACACCAATTCAAAAACACAGCTGCAACAATGGTGTTTGCTTACCAGACCACGGGTAAAAGAAAATTAAGTATTTAAAAAAATCGGCATTTCGCAGAATGAAATTAAAATGATAGTGAAAGTGTTTTTTATTTAACTTAACTGCACAGTTTAACCTCATAGCTTGTTCTTCTTCTTCACGGTTTAGGCTTATTTACTAGCCTGTTCCGGCTCCATATTGCTGCTCTTTCCATCTTTTCTGTGGTCTTCCCAAACTTCTTCTTCCTCGTGGTGAATAGCTGTATGCTGCTTTTGGTATTCTATTCTCAGTCATCATTGCCAAGTGTTCTTTCCAGTTTGTTCTGTATTTATCTATTCTTGTGTTTAATTCCTCTACTTTTAGTTGTTGTCTTATTTCTGTTTTATGTTTTTTTGTCTGTTCTTTGATATCCTGCTATTGGTCTGAGGAATCTCATTTCAGTAGCTTGTATTCTGGCAGATTCTTGTGTTGTCACTGTCCATGTTTCAGATCCATAAGTAATAATAGGCACTGCCATTGTCTTGTATAATATTATTATAGAGTCTTTCCTGGCTTTATTTTTCAAAGTACATTTTACTGTTCCTGTTATATAATTAAACTTATTTAGTTTGTTGTTGAATTTATAGTTCAAATCTGAGTGTGAAAGAGCCAATAAAATTTTGCACAAAGGCCTCTTCTTTAATATGTTGTTTCACGTGTCGTAAATACCGGAATCATGGTTATACTTCCCTTCCGAAGGTAACCCACTCCGGATTTTGATTTCGTGTAAGAATCGATCTGTTCCAGCCGATTTTGAACTCTCGAAACTTGAAACAAGATGAGATCCAGTTACGGAGTACCTACTAATCAAATAGATAAATATTTGTAATGCATTATGCAAAATAACTAAATTGAAATAAATTCAGCAGGCATTTAACCAACAGATACAATATCGATCAAACTAACAATGGATTATCTTCCTTTCGATTCCTGAAAAAACTGTGGAAAATAAAGATATAAAATTAGGCTTTAAATTATGTCTTCTATTTCAAAGAACTAACTAACTAACTCCACGGTACAACAGGACTAGAAGGCCCTTGACCTATCACAGGACCACATGTGTTAATCACAGAGGTGCACGATCATACAGCCAGTGTAGGGGAGACGTGTGATCAGCATGTCGGGTTCTCCAGCCGTTATAGCTAGTTTTCTGAACTTGGAGCCGCTATTTAGTGTAGCTACCATAATTCCCCACGATTCTGGGTGGTGATCGGTTCCACACTGGCCGAAATTTCGTGACAACATTTTATTCGATCATTGGAACTCGACCCAGAGTAAGTCCCGTAGCCCTGCACCAAGATATTATGCCTTAACCACCCGTCTACTTCGCAAGATTTCTATTACAATGAATATAGACTTTTTATCGGCGTGACTAGAATTAATTAATTAGTTTTTTAATAGGTTGATTGAGGGACTTCTTTAACAAGTGCATTGCATTACAGAAGATTCCTGATGAATGGAAAATAAGCTACATTGTACCAATATAGAAGAAGGGTGATAGAAGTGACATAAAAATTATAGAGGATTAAGTATAAATAACACATTATATAGAATATTTACGAAGTTATTAAAAACAAAGTTACAAACATATATTAGGGACACAATAGGAGAAGATCAAAATGGATTCAGACCGGGAAGGCTATATGTTGACAATATATTTGTAATCCAACAGTTAATTGAAAAACGGACTGCAGTTGGAGAAGAAACCCATTTGACAATGATAGATTTAGAGAAAGCTTATGACTCAATTCCAAGGAACAAATTATGGGAAGTATTAGAGCAATACAATATATAATACCTAATATAAATTATTAAACAAATTTATAAAGATAACTTGGCTTATGTTAAAATTGGAAATATAATGTCTAATCCTATAAAAACCACAAAGGCATTGAAACAAGGGTGCAGTCTATCACAAATTTTATTTAATATTTATGTATAATTTATATTAATGAAATGGAAACAAAGCTGCAAATGTGTGGGTATCCCGATAGGCAACAGAGTTTTGCTGACATTACAATTTGTTCTGATTATCAACTGGTTTTAGCGCAAGACAAATTTGATATGGAATTCATGATAAAAAGGTTGAAAACCACATATGAATCATGGGGTCTCACAGTAAATTTACAAAAAACAGAATATCTGGCAGTAAAAAGCAATGAAAGAGAAAATTTAATGTTGGAAGAAAGAATCCAGATAAAGCAAGTGAAACAAACTAAATATTTGGGAATAATTATGGATAACATTGAAGGTATAGGCAAAGAGAACATAAAACATAGAATTGAATTGAGTAGCAAAAAATATCATCGTTAAATTCCATATAGTGGGATAAGCATATTTGGAAAAACACAAAAAATATATTGGCAAAACATTGGTGGAATTTGTTGCAATGTATGGGAGTGAGGTATGAACAATCAATAAGTACTACAAGAATAGACTAATAGCTCTAGAAATGGATTATTTACGCAGAAGTGCCAGAAAGTCAAAATTAGAACATGTCACAAATAAGGAAATTAGAAACATAATGAAAGCAGAATAAAACATAATTGAAAGAATTGAGGAGAAGGAATTAAAGTGGTTAGGACATGTTTTAAGAATGGAAGATGAGCGATGGCCGAAACAACTATATCAATAGCATCCGACAAGAAAGAAGTAAGGAGGGAGACCAAAGTTAACATGGAAGGAAAACATGAAGACAGTAATGCCAGCAAGAGGACTCAGCATTGAAGATGCCCAAGATCGTAGGCTTTGGAGGTTTGGCACGGGAAGACGACAGCAGCTGTAAAAACCCGACGATAGAAGATAGAATAGATCAATTTAGTAATATTTTTTTCTGAAAAGTTGTTATGGAAATTAGTTGCCAAGCTGTCGCTGGGTTTAGAAGTGAAAGTTGCATGAAGTTGTTACCCTAATTGCACGTTCTAAAGTCTCGAGGGATCGAACCAATCGATCAATGTCTCAGTATCATATTGCAATCCAATCATCGCTTCCTTATAATCCATAAACACAACTTCTTATACTATCGGACGTCATTCTAAACATATAGAGTAAATTGTTTATTTTACATTTAATTCCTGAACTCCCATTTGACAGACAAAATGAAATAATAATAAGATGTGCTAGACAGAGTGTGTGACGGAAGAACAATGCTGGAACTCATAAAGAATAGGAAAATAAATTGGATTGGCCACTGGCTAAGTAGAAACTGCCTGCTGACGGATGCCCTAGAAGGAATGGCCAACGGAAAGAAAGTAAGAGGCAGAAAAAAGATATCAGATGATAGACAAAATTAAAACAAATGGTTTATATGCGGGTACAAAAAGGAAAACTGAGTTAAGGAAAGAGTGGAGAATGTTAAGTTTGCAGTGAAAGACCTGCTCTTAGGCAGAACACTATTTATGTAACTCCCATTTTCCACATCCCCAGTATACGTGTATCTATTTTTTAAATCTTTTAACCTATTAAACACTTTTTTAAAATAATTGTGAATCTTGAAAAAAGTATTGAATGATTAAAGTTTCAGGATTTCATGAACGGATCCATAACTAGAGATGGATTATTTAGGTATAGGTCTACAGATTGTTGTATGTGTGGTTTAAATTGCCAGACATTTTGCCGAAAACTGTATCTGGAGTCCTCATATGTAGAGACCGGATGTTAGGGAAAATGCCTACAATTATTTATTATAAATATTGTAAAAGTGCCTTCATATAAGTTCATACCGACGACCCTAGAGTTGTTTTCTACAAAGTTCATTTTGCCTATAATTGCCTATTTCAACTTACAATGCCTATAAATGCCTATTTGCCATTTTTTCTCGAAATGAAGTTAGTATTTCAATGAAATTAATTGAAATGGACAATCTTCATGACACATATCATTGCATAGAAATTTTCAAGTAATATTTTTATGAATTCTCTTAGAATATTTTAAAATAAGAGTGGCAATAGCCAATAACCGCAGGTAGATGGTTTCCATCTTATGCACTTCCGTTAAGCGAAATAGCCCTAAGCTGTGTCCCATTGTTTTACGATTCCTTAAGATCGGACAACAGTAAAAAGACAAACTGACCAATTTCGTGAAAGAATGTGGTGCGGAAATATTCCCAAGTGACGGTTCAATATTGTTTTGCAAAGTGTGTAAAATTTCAGTGAATTGCACGAAGAAGTGTCATGTTTCGCAGCACGTATGTACTGCAAAACATAAATATGCTCTTTATAAAAAGGCAAAACTAGTTCCAAAATTATCTCTGATATCTTCGTAAGCTATTGATAGCATATGTTTATATTCTTTACGTAAGACTGTAAAAATTATGTTGTAGTCCATTTTTCGTAAGAGCCTATTTTGAATTTTTAGTGCCTATATTAATGCTATTTAGTGTCTTTTTGCCTGCCTATTTTGAATTTTTTTAAGTGCCTAACACACGGATCTACTCATAAGTGGATAGTACGGTGACATTCTGGAATGTCGTGTTCTGCAGAATGTTGGAAAACTTGGTATCTCAAAAACGGAGATGACGTGTGTAGCTGTCAATCAGCATCCTTCAAAGTCTGTCTCAAGTAACTGTGGATTTTTTTAAATTTACATTCTCTACTCTAATTCACTGTTAGCGTTTCCATTATATTCTCTACCTCCTGTGTGTGTGTGTGTGTGTGTGTGTGTGTGTAGGCCTATATCTTCTTCTTCTTCTTCTTCTTCACTTCCTGGTTTAGGCAAGAGTTGCCTGTTCCGTCTTCACTAATAGATCTAAGACAATCTCTTCCGAGGACGTCCGACATCTCTCCTTCCTCTTGGAAAATAATGGAAGATTTTATATGGTAATCTACTTTCTTCCATTCTTTCTACATGTTATTTCCACTGTATCTTGTTGTTAAATATCTTTTTTTTATATGGAGTAGATCTGCAGTTCTTCACGAATAACCTCGTTTCTTATCTGGTCCATTCTAGTGCAGCCTTTTACTCTTCTTAAAAATTTCATCTCGGATGCTTGGATTTTACTTTCTTGTTTGGTAGTGGTAATCCAAGATTCACTCCCATACAAAAGGACAGGGACAGCCATTGTTTTATAATTTTTTTTTGTTTATGGGCTTTATTATTCAATGTTCTATTTATTGTACCACAAATAGCTTGAAACTGATGTGTTTTGTGTTCAATATCTTGTGTAGGCCTATATATAACATATATAATTCGAGCCTTTGGCGTGGATCCCTATAGTAGTCCCTGTCCGGAAAACCGAATGGGGGACTATTTTACCGCCGGAAACTTTTACTCCAGTGGAACCCACGTCCGCCTTTCTTCACAGTTACTGTGAAAGATCGTTATTCTTTCGATCAAGGTAGATTTTTCGTCCCGCTTATTGCCTTCTACCTGTCCAGCATGGGTAACCCTTCAGGACGCGTAGCACGATTGGGAATGATAGAAGGGCATGGAAACTTACTGAAGAAAACATCTAGTTGATAGACCAATAACGAGGCGGGAGAATAACATTAACCACGATTTGAGGGAAGTAGATTATACAGGGGATGATTGGAAAATATTAGTTAAGGATAGGGATATATGGAGAGCTTATGTCCGCGCGGCCATGAACTTACGGGTTCGATAGTGCCAGTGAGTTATTTAATTTTTATATATAAAATTTAACATTCTGCTTTTGACTTGAGCTACACACATTTAGGATTTATAAAGCTACTATTACTAGTATTAGAGAGACACTTCCGAAAGTCTTCTTTGTCATATTATAACCATAACACGCAACCGACATATTTAACCCTTAAATTGGCAATGCATCCTATAGGATACATCAGTTACTTTATTTCATTTTATATTTTTTAATCAATCAGAAGATAACGACCGAGTAGAAATTACTTAAAAGTGTGTAGAATTACACAATAAACACATTAATAATATTTTTATTATTGATTTTGTACATCTCAATGATGGATAAATCATATTTGAAGAGAAAAATTATACGCTCAGACCGGGACTTGAACCCGGGTTCAAAATCAATAATAAAAACATGGAAAAAGCCGTACTGGCTGTAATGTATAATTCCCAAATATGTCTTTTTAATAAAGGAGCCGCCATTTGCAAGATAGAAGCATGGCTTCATAGCATTTGGTGGATGGGAATTACAATGTATATAGAGAAGGATTTGCGTTTAGATCGGTACTTGCTCAGGTAGCTCAGTTGGTAGAGCACTTGGTCTAGAGAACCAAGGGTCCCGGGTTCAAGTCCCGGTCTGAGCGTATAATTTTTCTCTTCAAATATAAAACATTAATAATAGTTATGTATTATATGTGTGGCACCATAAAACGAAGTCTCAAAGGAACTAAAAACGAGACACTTTTAAAATTGTATAAAAACAATGGCGGTTCCAACTCTACTATATGGATCAGAACACTGGGTCTTAACCAAAAACCAGGAACGAAGAATAGAAACGTCAGAAATGAGGTTTCTGAGGAGTGTGGCTGGCTATACAATAACAGATCGAAAACGAACTGAAAATATACGAAATGAACTGAATATATTCAAACTATTAGATAGTATTTCACAATACGGAGATGAATGGATGGACCACATCAATATAATCTATAACAATAGAATTCCAAAACAGATTCTTCACTACAAACCACTAGGACGAAGAAATGTTGGAAGACCCAGTAAAAGATGGACAGACTAATTGTAACATGAGATCGGAACAGACCAGCAAGTCTAATCCTTGATGCTGATGATGATGTATTATATCGTTTTCAGTGCGGTCCGCAACATTCATGTATCTGACAAGAGAAATTAGTGCTTTGCCAATTTTAGGGATAACTTCCTCCAAGGTTGAATACACTGTATTATGAGATTATCTGCCAGTTGTGCCCCTGCGATGTTCCGGGACTGCTCCAGTGTGACTTGCGCGTGCTCTATCGATCCTGCAAGGCGCTTGAAATCGGCCACGTGGCCTCTTAAATTAATTATTACGTCCTCAGAAACTAGATACTTAATTCACCTCCTGGAATAAAATTCCAAGAACTCCACCTCGAATATATTTCAGTTCGTCTAGCTGTAGCTCCCAAAGAGTAGTATCAAAGTATTCCCAGCGTTAATTTTCTACTTATGTTTTCTAATTTCAGAGCTAACTAACTCGCTGGCACTATCGAACCCGTAGGTTCATGGCCGCACGGACGCAAGCTCTCAAAACATACCTATCCTGAGCCAATGTTTTCCAATCATTTCTATATAATTTGCTTCTCTCAAATTATGGTATATATTATTCTCCCACCTCATTCTTGGTCTACCAACTGGGCCTTTTCCCTCTGGTTTTCATACAAGAAGCTTCTATGCACGTCGTTCATTCCCATTTCGTGTCGCATGTCTTGCCTATCGCTATCTACGAGACAACTATTCTTATTATATCTGGCTTCCTATAAAGACCATATGTTCACTGTTAAGTAGCCTTCTCCATTCACCTGACTGCTCATCTTTCTGTAGTCCAAAAACTTTTCATAAGAACTTTATTCTCAAACACTCGTAATTTCACTTTCCTCCCTTAAAGTGAGAGTCCATGTTTCGCATCCATATGATATAACTGGTAGAAAAACAGTTTTATATATTTTCAGTTTAACATTATACAGAAATATAATTTCAAAATACCAATAAATAAATCGAAAATCCTAGCTTTTAAGGGATTAGATACCGTAAGAGCTAAAATAATTCTGGAGGGGAAACCCATTGAACAAGTGAACCATTTTAAATACCTGGGTTATGAAATCTCCTATTTTAAAAATGAAGATATATTTAACAAACTTAATAAATTTAATTATATATGTGGAACAATCAAAAGGATATTTAAAAGCACAAGAAAAGAAACAAAAATAAAATTTTATAAAGTAGTGGCAGTCTCCTTACTATTGTATGGTAGTGAATTTTGGGTTTTAACTAAAAGAGAAGAGAAGATCATAGAAGCAGCTGAAATGAGATTTCTGAGAAGTGTGGCTGGTTGCAAACTTCTAGATAAAAGAAGAAGTGAAGATATTAGAATTGAGCTAAATATCTTTAAACTCTTAGATAGAATAAAAGAATCTAGAAAAGAATGGAAAGAACATGTTCAAAGAATGGAAGATGATCGCATTCCCAAAATTATACTTAAATACAAACCTAAAGGCCGTATGAAAGTTGGTAGACCGAAGAAGAGATGGATCCAACTTTGAATCTATGAGACCGGAACAAGCTACATGGGCTTAATCCGTGATTGTTGATGATGATGATGATGATGACGTATTTTGAATGGAGTTGGGACCCTTGTTTGTATTAAAGGAACCACATTTTCTTTTATAAAGTATGGATCTTCCGTATATATGTACTAGCTAAATTAGTTAATTGGTCAATTTTTCTGGTGTAAAATGCTATAGTTCATGTTAACTTACAGACGAATCATAGAAGTAAGTCTGTTCATGCTAACTATAGAATTTCACATCAGAAAATTTGACCAATGGACTAATTTACCCAGTACATGTATACGGAATATTCATACGTTATAAATGAAAATGCAGTCCCTTTAATACAAACAAGGGTCCTATAATTTAGATCGCAGAAAATATTAACTGCATTACAGGGATTCTTATAGGAGAAGTAAGTCTAAATATTTGTAATTGAAAATATTTTTTTTCTTTTTGGAATTTATAATATATGAGATAGAGAAAATCCAGAAATGAAACCTTCCAAAGTAGGAAATATATTTAGAAACGATTTTGCATTTGACAGTCGTTCCATAAAGAGCTAGTAACAAAGGACACGGGTATTGGCTCTTAAGCATGGATCGTATACTAGGATCTTCATAATGTAAAATTCAGTCATCAATCAAAAGTATTTTTACCATTTTACAAGAACGTTTGGATGTAAGTATAGTTTTTTCTATAAAAATGTACGTAGAATTGTTTATTTTTAACTGAACTGAATATATATATATATATATACGTATATATATATATATATATATATATATATATATATATAACCCAATTTCTTTTAATGTCGTGTTCAGTTAAAAATAAACAATTCTACGTACATTTTTATAGAAAAAACTATACTTACATCCAAACGTTCTTGTATATATATATATATATATATATATATAGAGAGAGAGAGGAGAGAGAGAGAGAGAGAGAGAGGAGAGAGAGGAGAGAGAGAGCTAAGACGTTTAAAAGGTAGAGTATGCGTTAAACTCGGAAAGAAAGGCATAATGATGGGTCGCGAAGTTAATGAATTCAGGTATTTGAACATTTTTCCATCTGTATGACTATCTATTTTGTCATTACAAATCGGGATATACCATAGGTATCTAAAGAAATGGAAAATGTTGATCCTTAATGGTTATGAATTTATTTATCTTATGTATTTTTTGTACCATATTTAATATTTTTCATTGGTTGAATGGAAGAGATGATCTTAATGACTTAATTCTTCCATTTTAAATTTATTTTTATTACAGTTTATTGTAATTATTATTTTTAACATGCGATAAAACGAATTTTTCTTGCTAACAATTTACTGTATTATATAGCGATACAATTTATCATAACTAATGCCACGAGTGATTCCCAATTTATCTAGATGATTTGAAAATCAAGAGTGACTTTTTTAGGAGTATTTAACGAATAAAATTAAGCTGTTTACTCACAAATCATTATTTAAATATAGTTATTTTAAAATATTTATATATTTCATGTAACCGGCGATATTTGGAAACAAATGGGGAATGTTTGGTTAGTTTCATTTGTTCATCCACTGCAACTGGATCATATTATTTGTCAAATAGAATCGCAATATTGTAAGAATGCACTCTAGTGGAGAAAAAAATGTAACACTTCAAACTGTATATTATAACCAACTTTGTAGGTTGATTTATTTTTTAGGAAACAACTCAGTAAAATCAGTATTTAAAAACACAATTATTGAACACAGAAATATCAAATGTGTAGGTCGAAGTAATCTGTTCATCATTTGCTTTATTCAACGTATTTGTTAGAGAGTCAGTCAAAGAATATTAAAAAGGAGGAGCTTTCTTTCTTTTGGTAATCAAAATTCGACAGTTATCGAGGTGAACCACGACTGTGATTGGTTGTAAAACAAAATTCATTGAAACGTATTTGATCATTGACTCCCATTTGGGGCATGAGTTAAATAGTCATCTTAATCTGGCATATATTCAAAGTCATACGTTTTCCATTAATTTATATCTGTACATTTCGTGTATCTTTGGGACGTGACTATATCAATTTAAAAACAATAATAATAATAATGATAATAATGAAAAAAATAATAATAACAATAATAGCAATAATAATAATAATAATAATAATAATAATAATAATAGTAAAAACAATAATAGTAATGCTAACAATAATAATAATAACAATAATAATAATAGTAACAATAATAATAACAATAATAATAATAGTAACAATAATAGTAATAGTAACAATAATAATGATAATAATAGTAATAATAATATAAAAACAATAATAATAGTAACATTAATAGTAGTAGTAGTAACAATAATAAATACATTAACAATAATAATAATAGTAATAATAATAATAATAATAATTGTAGTAACAATAATAATAATAGTAATAGTAAAAACAATAATAATAATAGTAACAATAGCAATAATAATAGTAACAATAATAATAATAGCTGTAGTGTGGAAACTAAGTGATAAAACAGTGCCACGATTCTAAGCATCCACCATGAAGAAGAAAAAGATGATGATGAATATGATGATAATAATAATAATAATAGTTATTATTATTATTATTATTATTATTATTATTATTATTATTATTTATGTGATGATGATTATCCTAACTGACGTTAGAAGCTTGGTTTGTTACTAACAAGTAGTGTATTTGGTTAAAAGTTTGCTGTGGAATTACTTGAGAGCACAACATTCTATCTACTGGTTACATGTTTAAGTGTCCCCTGCTGGGTATTTTAGATACGGCAATGCTTTGTAGTAAAACGTTAACTTCATTGATTGGAATGTGCTCTTGAGTAAATAGAAGGCTGTGATAAAAATAAGCTGGTTATAGGTCACAACGCCGAGGATCAATAAGACAAACACCGTACCATACTGTTCCCCTGTCAGTTCACAACTAATCAAACCTACGCAATACACTAATCCGCCTGGAAGCAGGCAGACATGTTAATGAATCTTGTAGTTTAATTAACTAGATTATCAATACAGAATACTGGGAAAATATGGTTGAAGATTTGCGGCTTGTATTCAGGAGGTCTGAGTTTAAACCCCAGTACTAATCAACCCCTGTACCTCACTCATATTGATGATCAAGTTTTTTTTTTCAGTTTTTATCAGTTGATGTTCAAAATTACAAAAATATAAATACTGTGATACGAGAATATTAGATACTCAATAGTAGATTATATAAGATACAAGCAATTAAATTGGTATGGGCATGTACGACGAATGCAAGAAGAAAGGTTACCCAGAAGAACATTGGAATGATGTCCACCTGGAAGAAGAAGGAAAGGAAGACCTCGAAACTCGTGGATGCAAGAAATAAGAACTGGAATGAGAACTAGAGGACTAGAGGACATGTAGTGGATGGATAGAGACGAGTGGAGAAGGAAAATAAAACTTTAGGCACAGAAATATGTGTAAACATTGAAAGTCTGTGTATAAATAAAATCTGTGGAAAATAAAATATTGTTTTAAGAAATTATAATAGGTCATATATCCTCGCAATCACCATTTGGTAACATGATGATATTTATTTGCCTACTTATGTACTTTCGTCCCACTACGGGGACGATGCAAGAAATAAACACTAGAATGAGAACACGACGATTGAAGAACATGGTGTGGATGGGTAGAGATGAGTGGAGAAGAAAAATTAAACTTTAAGCACATTGGAAATATATTATTATTATTATTATTATTATTATTATTATTATTATCATTATTAATTAGGTAGATTAGACATTCTAAATTGGAAACAAAATCAGAAATACAATCATCAAACAACAAATGAAAGTCCAAAAGTCAATATTAGATTTTGTGAGATACAGACAACTAGAATGTTATGGATACGTAGGATATCAGAGAAGAGATTACCCAGACAAGCCTTGGAATGATCCCACCTGGGAAAGGAAAGAGAGGTCGACCTAGATTTAAATGGATGGATGATGTAAGAAGTGGTATTAGGGAGCTAGGTCTGGAAGAATTGGAATGGGAAGATAGAGAATAATTGGGAAAGAAGATAACAATTCTAAAAACTTTGGGCACAGGAAGATGTTTTATTACATTGTAAACCTGTTTATAAATACATTAATTAGATAGTTCTCAAAAAATGTTGAACAATGAACAGAATTAATTAAGAATGGTCTGATATTCCATTGCAATCCCCACCTTAAAGAAAATAGATTAATGTAAATATTTCATATTATATGTCAATGTAGACCTGATTTATAAACACCTTATGAAGTAAAGCATGACTGAATACAGTACAGGACGTATATCGTATACCATTTGTATGGAAATGGAGACAGTAGTGGGTGGTTTCTGGGAACACACAGTAAGCTGTATTGACTGAATCTTTCTACCAAATATTTTATATCGCGGCTCCTGCGTGCTTACATTCTGGAATTCTTAATATAACAGAATGTCGTAGAAGAAGCATGCAACTTGTCTCCAATAAATTCTCTTAGAAATAACTTATCGTGCGGGGTCAATTAATATATTTTATTTATTTATATACAGATTTCCATTGATCACACATCTTTCTGTGCCTAAAGTTTCATTTTCCCTCTCCACTTCTCTATCCATCCACTCCATTTCTTCCAGTCCTCTTGTTCTCATTTCAGTTCTTATTTCTTGCATACATGATTTTCGAGGTATTACTTTCCTACTTCTTCCAGGTGGACACCATTCCAATGTTTTTCTGGGTAGCCTTTCTTCTTGCATTCGTCGTACATGCCCATAACAATATAATTGTTTGTATCTTATATAATCTACTATTGAATATCTAATATTCATTTTTTCTCATATGACAATATTTCTTGTTTTTTTTCTAATTTTGAACATCTTGATGCTGTCCTCAAGAAATCCATTTCCATCGACATAAGTTTTTGTTGAATTTGCAAACATCAGCTCCATATGTGACAGTACTTCTCACTATTGAATTATATATTTGTAACTGTTTTTTTCTGGATATATGTCTGTTCCATAAGACTCCATTCATCATTGCTGTTATTGCTCTACCTTTATTTATTCTGTTCTTAATATCACTTTCTTGTTTATCCTCTTTATCTACTTTTACTCCCAATACTCAAATTCTTTACATCCTCTAATATACCCCTTTTGACCTTCTAATGTTAAATCTTCGGTTTCTGCTCTGTTATTTTTTCTAAATTTATTTTTTAATCCCCAGTTATCGTGTTCGTCTAATAATTTTCTGAACATAAACTCCACGTCTTTATATTCTCGAGCAATTATTACCTGGTCATCCGCAAATTACAGTGTATATATTGTATCTGTCAATTAATGTAATTATTCTCAAAATTATTTCCAAAATAGCTAATGATTTTGTATATAGGTGTACATGCATTGAAGTTGTACTGTGCCAGCATTTTTAAAATATAAATTTATAATATCTTAATTATATATATAATTTCGTTTCTGTATTCAAATGTATTCCTAATATACTTATGAATAATTAAATACAATATTACGTTCTATATGGGATAATTTCATTGGCTACAAGAGTACTGTATTCTCTGATGCTGCCTTTATTGAAAGTGACAGGAACTCCGAATACCGACTGGTATAGATTTTAATATGGACGGAAATATAGTTTCAAATATCAGATATTTAAAATCGAACATGGCTAAAAAGGTAATTAATTATATATAATTAATCTAATATCTATAAACAATATATTACTTTTAAGTGCTTCTTAATATTAGTGTTCACCGCTGTGGTCTCGAGGTAGCGTGCTGCCTTGTCACGCAGCGGGCCCAGGTTCGATCCCTGCTCGGGACAGTTCTTCTGGGTGAGGTTTTTATCGGGGTTTTTCCTCACCTGTAAGACAGATGTCAGGAAAACTTTAAGGCCCAAACGTTCCCCGAAATCATATGGCCATCATCATCATCGTTATCATCATCCTTCACCGGTGTGGAAAGCAACGGGAAGCTACTACACCTACAATTCCCTAGTAAAGCTGCAAAGCATAGCATGAAAATGCTATGATTGCATTGAAGAACCTGCCTTCGGGCAGAATTACTATGGATGGATAATATTAGTTGAATTTGGTTTCAGTTTTATATATAAAACTTATTTCTTCATATCTTATTTCGTTGGTTCAGTGAAAAATTATGTATTGTTCAAATAAAAAAAGCAATTATTTTTATTGCTATTAATCAAATTTATAAACATAGAATATACTTCCCTATGAATGATATATATATATATATATATACATATATACATATATATATACATATATATATACATATATACACACACACAATTTAAAACTATCTTCTTCTTCTTCTTATTCTGCTTCCTTTCCAGGATTAGGTCAATGCGACCTGTTCCGGTCTCAAGTCCATCGTTTCCTTGACCGTCCCAAAGATCATTTTCCATGTGGTTTGTAGGTGTTGATCCTGGGTAATCTTGTAATGTCCATTCTGTCTAAATGTTCTTTCCATTGGTATTTGTGCTCTTCAAGTTTATCAACTATTGAAAATATATCCAGTTAATTTCTTATTGATTCATTGTATAATCTATCCATACGTGTACATCCTTTTACGGATCTTAAAAATTACATTTCAGTGGCTTGAATGTGTGAATTATCTATTTCTGTAAGTACCCAAGATTCAGATCCACATAAAAGAACAGGAACAGCCATACTTTTATAAAACCTGAGCTGAGTTTCTCTTCGAGTCTTTCGGGGGTTTCTTCTTATGGTGCCACACGTCATTTGATATCGGTTTAAAACTATAATATAAAAATATATTCCTTTTTGGTCCGTCTTCTCAACTGTTCAAACATAAACTTACTGTAGGTCTTTCCGGACTAGTCCCATCATCATCAGAAAGTACGTCTGCAACCACTGGCTTCGAATGTAAGACTGGCTGGTCCGTTATAACTTTAAAGTGTTCTCGTTTAATAGCAGGTCATCGTTGGTCTGTTTAAATATTTCCAATTCCTGCAGTACTGTATATTTGTATTATTATATTTTGTGCATAGTCAGCAGCGGTGGACTAGTGGTTATGTTCCTTGCCTCTGGTCCCGAGGGTCGCGTGTTCAAACCCGGCCGTGGTTGATGGATTTTTTAGGACGGAAAAATCCAAGGGGCAAGTCCTCCGGGAGGGACTTTAAGCCGTGGGTCCCGAGTCTGAAGATTTTCAGGCTCGTAAAAGATCCTTAAGCCTGAATGAAAAGGCCTCTAAGCAAAATTTACCGAATTTTCCCGTCCTAGTACTACCTTGGTTTCCTAGATGTCAGTATGAGGCGGAACGCTGATCACGGACCACTCAAAATGACATCTATACGAAAACAAGTGTAACTAAATTAGTATGGTTCAAATTCTTCCTTGTAGGGGGAGAGCGCCTAAATCTCTGTAAAGGGAAAACATAGGCTTATAATACAAAAAAAAATGTATGTGCATAATAGTCAGTGTGTTATTAATGTCCAGCGGTGTCCTGCCTGCATTACATGTTTTGCAAAGCTTGATTTATCTCTTGCATACATAAAATCCTTGAAATGTTTTTTTTTATCTGATTTAAAACTTCTCCTGATTCTTCCGATGTAAAATTTGTTAGAGTCTTTGCACGTTAGTTTATATACAACTTTGTTATTCAATTTGTTATATTTATAATTGTAAATAGTGAAGAACGCCTCAACGGAGTTTATAATTAATCTTAATGATTATATATATATATATATATATATATATATATATATATAGGTTGCAGGGTGAATCTAAACTCTACCGAAAACTTTCGCAAGTTATTCATGGATCATTGTTTGAGTGTTTTGATATAATGAACCCATGATCTCCGTTGGTTCATTACCCAGACATTTCTTTGCTTACAGAACGTTATTTCAACATTTTGTACCATATTTTCTGGATGATACGCCACTGATAATTCACTGGCGTATGCGTTTTCAATATGATGACACATTTTGCCTTGATTAACAGTTCATGAAAAGATGAATTGGTCCTGTTCTATGGCCACCTCGGTCACCTGATCTGACACCCATGGATTTTTTCTGGGGTCAATAGAGATAATACCGTATTGGCCCGAATATAAGCCGCCTGTTCATTCGGCAACCCGCTAAATAAAAGTGTTGAAGAAGTTGCTTCCCTTGCAAGGCGTTTATGTAAAGTTCCTGTACACAAGAGTTGAGTGAAAATACGGTGCAAGACTGCGCTGTTAATGATGTTCAAAATGTCCTGTTCCCTTCTGCAAGTTAAAAAACGTATACTTTTGATTTTTAGTCCATATCTTGATGGCCCATTCTACTACAAACGTAAGAAATATTATTTTATCAGTATTTATCTTCGAAATTGAAAGGTTATTTCTCTCCATAGAATATATAATTTTAAAGAAAGCAGAGGACATAAAACTTTGGGATCGTTGAACGGGAAATAAAATACGATATTCCGTGATGAAAACAACATTGGATTGCATGCTACCTCGGATATTCTCTACAATCAAACGAAACAACCTGTTAGCCACTAATTTTCATGTTAACAATTTTAACAGTACACGAAACTAATTTATTTCAGAATCAGTTAATTTAAGTTACGCTTCCTAAACAAAAAATATTATCCTCCACAATTAAGACAGGTCTCCTGTTTTCTCTATATCTATCATTATAAATATTACTTGCGTAACTAATATTCTGTATTACGTTTCGCCTGATTCTCTTATGAAACTGGACAGTGATACAGAATCATGCTGCTTTACGTGGATGAATGAAAAAATGGACTAATTTAAATATCCGTTTGATGTTTGATTCAAATTGCTTTATGTTAGAATATACAGGCTGATTCTAAAGGTTGCGCACAAATTTCAGGAGATTGTAGAGGGGTCGAAAATACAACAATTTTTTATTAGTAACTTATGGTCTGGAAAGTAATCCTGTATCAGTAGAAGCCTGAGATAGTCGGGAACTTCAATACTCATTTACTTACTTACTCACTGGCACTATCGAACCCGTAGGTTCATGGCCGCGCGGACATAAGTTCTCCATACATCCCTATCCTGAGCTAATGCTTTCCAATCATTTCCTGTATAATCTACTTCCCTCAAATCATAGTTAATGTTATTATCCCACCTCATTCTTGGTCTAGCAACTGGACATTTTCCCTCTGGCTTTCCTACAAGAAGCTTCCATGCAAGTCTTTCATTCCCCATACGTGCAACATGTCCTGCCCATAGCAGTCTATGAGACTTAACTGTTCTTATTATATCTGGCTTTCTATAAAGATCATGTAGTTCATTGTTAAGTAGTCTTCTCCATTCACCTGTCTGTTCATCTCTCTTTGGTCCAAAAAAATGTCCTAAGTACTTTATTCTCAAAAACTCGTAATCTCCTTTCCTCCCTTAAAGTAAGAGTCCATGTTTAACACCCATACAATATAACTGGTAGAATAATAGTTTTATATATTTTCAGTTTAACGTTTTTTGAAAGGAGTTGGGACATCAAGAGTCTCTGCAATGCATAATAGCACGCATTTCCAGAATTGAGTCTACGTTTAATTTCTTTGTGCATCTCATTCCTATTTGTGATTATTGTTCCTAGGTATTTGAATTCAGCCACTTCCTCAAAATTTCCCTCATTTGTCATTAGCTGTCCATTTCCATTATATAATGAATTTCTACGGGCGGCCATATATTTAGTTTTATTGATATTTACTTCCAGTCCTAATTTCTTAGTGTTACTCAATAGTGTGTGCGTATTGTCCTTTAGTATCTCCTCGCTAACAGCCAACAATATTACATCATCAGCATAAACTAACAGCTTATTAATACCATTCAGTTGTAACTTCAATGCGGATCTAAACTTACTTTTCAGAGAGGCACTGTGTTCGATACACTACTTTATGAATTTATGAAGATCCCCCGTCTGTTGCATACCGTTTAGTGCAGTACAGTACTTGTGTACTCTTCTGTTCACATCTGATAGTCATTTGTGCGCTCTGTAGGTTGTTTTCATTACAGTACGGTATCTGCAGTGTATTGTAGAGGTCCACTACAGCATTACTTTGAAGATTTGTGATTTTTGTGAAATGGTATACACGTTGTCAGAACTTCGAGGCGTGCATTTCATGTATGGTAAAGCACGCTACGCTCAAGGCCTGTATAGCGCACACATCCTCGAACGTTTCAAAACGTTCACCACCGCCTCGGGGAGACAGGTTCCTTGCGTTCATGGCATCTTGTAGGCCGGCCACGTACGATTCGAACAGTCGGTATGGAAGAGGAAGTTCTTGCTTACGTGGAAGAATATGGTTGTATTCAATGTGGTGGTAGGCACTTTGAACACCTAGTGTTGTAAACCAAATTGGTGAATAGATTTACATTTTCTTATGTGTGTGTGCACAAAATAATTCCAGGTCCATCCAGACATCCCAAGGCTTATACTGAATCAGGATTACTTTCCAGACCATAAGATACTAATCAAAAGTTGTCCTGAAATTTGTGCGCAACCTTTTCAATCACTTTTATCATCAACATCATCATCATCATCTTCAAGGTATGGGCCTGTTGGCCCGTTCCTCTCACCGGTGCACTATATGCTGCAGGTGCAGGTCGTCCTTCCAACGACGTTTTGATCTCCCTATATTTTTTCGGCCTAGAGGTTTATAATGAGGCAGCTGTTTTGATAAACGATTATTTGGCATTCTTTGTATATGTTCAAACCGATTACATTTATTTCTGTATATTCTCTCGTTTATATTATATATTTGTAATTCATCTCTGGTATCTTGACTTCTCTTTTGATCTCTTAAAGATACACATGCGACGGATCTCAGAAATCTCATTTCTATTGTCTCAATTTTATGTTTATCAGAGATCGTTAAAGGCCAAGTCTCAGACCCGTATGTTAACGTTGAAACGGCTACTGTTTTGTAACATTTTAATTGAGTTTCCCTTGTGGTCTTATTTCTCAAATACACCACCTTGTATACAAACTCATAATGATAGCAAACGCTTTTATTTTTCTCAGAGTATATTAATTGTAGGTCGAATATTTTAGGACAGCTTTTATTTTTATAATGCATACTTTTCCTCTTTAAATAACAGAAAATTTCATAACGCCTACTTTTCCTCTTTAAACAACAGAACATTTCAGAACACATTTTCTTTTGCTGCATAAAAATATTATACCCGATTGCGTGGGAAATTTGCTTAAATTAACTTTAAATAACTAACGATTGATAGAATTGTTTTTAAGCAGAAATAACTTTTTTTTGGAATATATTAGTTAATTTACGAAAACTTTTCCACATAAACGGGTTTAGACCAGAAAGTAATTCGGGTATGTTGTAGTTTATGATTTTCATCTAATTTCAATTGTATTATTTACCAGAAGTCCCGGCCACGCGTTGCTGTGGCTAAGGTATACTCTAAAAATTTAAATTAAGTTGCTGTCTTTCAGCCAGATTACTTAAAACTAGTACTTACACACGAAATTAATATTATTATCAATATATTGAAAATAAAATAAACACTGAACACACTTAAATTATGAAATAATCAATATTTGTAATTCAATTGAAATTCGCGGTTGCAACAAAAAGCACAGCCATCTGGATCTCTCTTTTTTAAATAATAAACCAATTACCTTACACCGCCATCTATTAGAATCGTATGAAACTCACAGATAATTATAACTCTTTGTTAAATAATAAACAAATAATTTGCAATAAAAAAATAATGCGACTTCAATTTAGTATTATAAACTACCCTAAGTCTCAAGTTGGATCAAACTGCACACAGTGTGCAAAATTGTATTAAAATCGGTTCAGTAGTTTAGGATTCCATCGCGGACAAACAACGTGACACGAAATTTTTATATATTAAGATTATAATTCTCTAAAAAATACAGGAAGAGACTGAAATGTAGAGGCTATTCTTTACAACCTGTGACGCGACTTTTTTAATGTCCTTATAAACTCCTGTAAAATGATTCTTATGGTTCCATTTTCTAAATTATTTCCCATTCAAATAGTATTGTGATGACTTTTTGATTTGATTGAATATTATTAATGTTTATAGGATTTGTATTTTTTATTTCTTCTCTAGTTATTCTCCACCTACAATGATTTTTACATTTTTTCTAACGATTATATCATTACATATTTATATGATACTTAAAAACATAAGTATAAAGAGGTGGCATCCATATTGATTTTAAGCAAAAACAAAATCTTTTCCATTGCAGCCAACATAGAGTATTTACTAATTAACTGTACACATATACTTCAAAATTTCAGAATTTACTATTTAGTTTTCGGCGTTGCATTCTTTCACAGGTTACAGTACTTAAATTGCATTATGTTAGCTTTTATATTGGTCTCTCACAGGTTAGAATACTTAAATTGTTTTAGGTTAGCTTTTACGTTGGTTAAGTATCGTGTATATGTTGGCTGCTTCTCGTGATTCCATAGTGTAAACCGCTTCGCGTTTGTTGGCGCATGCGCATGTTTTATAGTTGGAATTTGGAAAAAAAAAAATCGCGTGACATATTGTAAATGTCCACCGCTGTGATCTCGAGGTAGCGTGCTGTCTTGTCACGCAGCGGGTCTGGGTTCGATTCCCGCCTCGGGGCAGGCTCCTGGGTGAGGTTTCTTTTTCGGGGTTTTTCTTCACCTGTAAGAAAAATGTCAGGAAGCGTAGGGGCCAACGGTCCCCGAAAATCATCCGGCCATCATCTTCATTATCCTTATCATTATCACCATCCCTCACCGGTATGGAAAGCAACGGGAAGCTACCACACCTATAATTCATTAGTAAAGCTGCAAAGCATAGCATGAAAATGCTATGATTGTAGTGAAAGATCTGCCCTCGGGCAGTATTACTATAGAACAGAATGTTGTAAATAATCCCAAATATTAATGAATACCAGACATTATTAAACCTGACAGGAACAAGGTACAGAAAAGACCCCTCTCAGACTATGCAGTCGTATTTCCTGCCACAGTTTTAATTGAATAGGAGCAAGTGAACAAAGTTTGCATGTAATGATATGAGGAGGGCACTAGAGGAGCTTCTTGTTATCGATTCTTTGTCTTAACAATCTTCCGCTTGTCTTTTCTTCCCACAGCAAATTATTTCGGAAACAGCAAATAAAATATTCACATTACAGCGCCTAACTGATGATTTGAAAACAGGCCTAGTACATTGTTCAGTATAGCATTACAAAATATGCAACTGTTTCTTAAATTCTTTTATTTAATACACAAGTGATCTTCTTGGTGATGTAATATTAAAATATATATGTAGTCAATATGCCCATTTCACCAATTAATGTTTTAAAATGGTCAACAAGTTTCTACAGCCAAGCTGTCATTCTCAAGACCAGATATTGACTCAGTCAATATCTGGTCTTGAGAATGACAGCTTGGCTGTAGAAACTTGTTGACCATTTTAAAACATTAATTGGTGAAATGGGCATATTGACTACATATATATTTTAATTCTTAAATTCTATTTTAAATATTTACCTTTTGTTATCGTACCCACAAAAATTTACACGCAATCTAATGTATAAAAATGAATGTTTGTTTGTTTGTTCGTACTTTATGCGCGGCCATACCGTTGATCCAATTGTGATGGAGCTTTTGCAAAATGTTCAGGAGATTCCTGGTATGAACATAGGCTATAAGACAGTTCTGATACTCAACTCCTACACCCTTAAAAATCGCCCTTTGTAGTAGAAAACGTAAAAAAAGTAGCTTTTTGCACGCTTAAATGGCTTACGCTGCCTAAACCATAACAAATACACAAAATTAATGTACACAGAATTGAATATCTCAAAAAGCTCTACAAAAAAACTCCGCGACAGCATATGTTTATCTCTTACAGATAACTCACAATAACCATTTTTGTCTTTCATTGATGCCAAGAAGATCGAGACAAGTACGTTGATTCCTGTGCAAGTATAGCAGCACATGGCGGGTATTATTTTACGGATAATTCACAATAACGAATTTTGTCTTTTAGTTCATTTATGGCAAGAAGTTCGTGATAAGTAGATTCCTGAGCAACACCGGGTAATCAGCACGGGGAATAAAAAAATATAAATTTATAATTATTTTCCCTTTTACTTATTCAACTAAACATAAAAGAATATTAATTTTCATTTATTTAGGCGTAGCAGCGCACGCCAGGTGTTAGCTAGTATTCTATACATTTTATATAAGAGTACGTTGGTAATAACAGTATGAATTCGTTATAAATTACGAAAAAAACTATATATCAGAGCCATAAAAATGTTTAATTCGTACAGTAGCCCAAATATATGAAAACCCGTCATATCTTGTCATCTAATGAATTCAATACTCTTTAATTTTAATCAATACAATTTTAGGTAAACATATGTGCAATATATATAACTAGCTACCTAGCTCACTGGCACTGTCGAACCCGTAGGTTCATGGCCGCGCAGACATAAATTCTTTATACATTCCTCTCCTGAGCTAATGCCTTCCAATCATTTCCTGTATAATGTACTTCCCTTAAATCATGGTTAATGTTATTCTCCCACCTCATTCTTGGTCTACCAACTTGGTGTTTTCCCTCTGGTTTTCCTACAAGAAGCTCTATGCACATCTTCCATTCCCCATTCATGCCATATGTCCTGCCCATCACAGTGTACGAGACTTGACTTCATATTAACAATTATATACTTCGATGTGGCAAAGGTGACAAATCTAACTCCATTGTCGTTATTATCTTCATGAAGACTGAATTTGCCTATTGTTGGTGTGAATATATCTCATCATCATCATCATCACTCCAGGGATTAGGCAATTGCCCGTTCCGACTTCACTTTGGAATAAAGTGAATATATCTTCCCTGCCAATTTTTATTCTTAAGGTTTCATTTTCCAAATTATTTCCCACCATTTACATGATTTTAATTTTGTAACAATTGTTTCAATATATTTTCCTGTGATATTTAACTACATACGTAGCATGAAGACGTGTCAACCATATTGATTTTATCGAATATTATATGCAACAACAAAGACGTTCCAATGCAGCCAACATAAGAGCATGTACTAATTAACTGTACAATATACTTCAAAATTTCAGAAGTACTATTTATTTTTGGGCGATGCATTGTTTCACAAGTTAGAGTGCTTAAATTGCGTTAGGTTAGCTTTTAGATTAGTCTTTCACAGGTTAGAGTACTTAAATTGCATTAGGTTGGCATTCAGGTTCGTTAAATATCGTGTATATGTTAGCTGCATCCTGTGATTCCATAGTGTAAACCGCTTCGCGTTTGTTGGCGCATGCGCATGATGTATGATTGAAAACTTAATACTAATAAAATTAATTATTAAAACCGTTGAGGTGGAGAGTCATAAAATAAAATAAATTAAAATATACCTTCTTAGGTAAGATCCGTCGTCCTCAACTTATAACATTTGAATTCTTTATGCCTGTAAGCCTTTCAGAACATCCGTTCCATCATCAGCAGGTCTTTGTTCGCTACAATATTTAGTATGATAATAGGTTAGATATTGTAGCGATCAAAGACCTGCTGATGATGGAATGGATGTTCTGAAAGGCTTACAGGCATAAAGAATACAAATTTTATAAGTTGAGGAAGACGGATCTTACCTAAGAAGGTAGATTTTAACTTGTTTTATTTTATGATTGGAACTTGTAAAGTACTTCCACATTAAATAAATTAAAACCTCTAAAAATATCAATTAACAACATTATAAAATAAAAATTTATTGGCATAATTAATCTGAAAATGTATTCTCTGTCCAGAATCGTCAAATGTACGAATTCAGAGTGTTAACAAAATTAATCCATAGAAATTACAATGTACGGCCATATCGTGTTTAGAGTATTTTGGTATATTCAGTACAAGTACATGTGTTTGTTTTCTGAAGTAAAACGCTGATTTTAATACTACGAAATGGTATCGTACTGATGTCGAACCAGATAATAAAATTCCAACACATCAGTTGCCTTGATTACTTAGAAAATCTAGGAATACAATAGAAGAACGTGTTAGAAGTGAGAATATTAGAGAGGAATTAAAAGTACAACCACTTCTTCAACAAATAGAATAACAGAGGGACAATTGGATAGAACAGCTGCAAAGGACAGAGGATAGGATACCAAAGATGGCACTGATGTATAATCCTGGAGGACGAAGATCGTTAGGAAGGCCAAGAAAACGATGGGCTAAACAGATGTGAGATCGGAACGGGCGAAGACCTAATCCTTGAAAGAAGATGATGAAAATGAACTTGGTATACATTTCAGTCGGCACCCTAGTTTGAATCCCGGTCTTTCCAGACGCTATTTCCTGAGCCAAATCATTCGGTATATTCAGATTATTATCTTAATTGCCCTTTGATTCTTTTGAACTGAAAACAGTATATCAGAGTAATGAACTAGATTAGATTTTCTAAGAAGATATGTTATTTATTCATTTTGAGAATTTTCCTCATCATTGAGGGTTTTCTCCAACCAATCTTAAAAATTAACATGCATTAAAAAAAAGACAAATGACTACGGACTTATAGACTATCAGTTTGCAACAAACATTCACAAATTTCCCTTAATTAAAGTTCTCCATCATTCCCTGTCCTCTGTGTCTTCATCCGTTACACCAAATTTTCTCTTGAATTCTGAATTTTATTCTTCCAGTTTGTTCTTGGTCTTCCTTTTCTCCCTTTCCTTCAATTTTCAATGTATAGATGGCCTTTATTAGTCTTCCACCCTGTATTCTGCTTACGTGTCCATAGCATTTTAGTCTTCTGTGTTCAATCTCATCCATTATACTTCTTTCTGCATTCATCAATTTTGTAATTATTTCCAGTCGAGGTTTTCTGGCAGCTCTTCACCAAAAAATCAGTTTCAACTGTAGTTATTCTGTTGGCATGTTGTTGTGTCATTGTCCAAACTTTCGATCCATATAACATTATAGGACTACTTTCTAGTATGGACTTAAAAATTTGTTGTTTTGTTCTGTTAATGATGTTTTTACTCCATAGTATATAGTTTAACATTCCTATGGTGTCTCTTCCATTATAAACAAATAAATAAATAAATATCCTCAACTCGTGTCCAGTTCAGGGTCGGGTCTAGGGATTAGATTATATGAAGTCCCTATATTTATAGAGGTCTGTGAACTACAAGGGTGCCGGCCGACCATCCCTGACGCACCGTCACATGGACGGATGAACGAAATGAAACCAAATGGATGAGCATGGAGAAATGGTGGAATGAAATTTGTGGCAGGGGAAAAGGGATAAACCCCGAGAAAAACCTGTCCAAGCTCCGTTTCGTCCACCACGAAACCCATATGGAGAAACCGAGACACGATCTCGGGACCCGAGCGGAGAGAGGTGAGCGTCTAACCGCTTGCGCCACGGACCCGCTTTGCTATTTATTTATTTGATGTTGCATCTTTCTCTGTAATTGATCTCAATAACAGAAATGTTGCTCTTCTTTATCTTTACCCCATCAAGAATTTATAAAAGGCGTGGGATATGGGAAAGAGCTGTGAATGAGAGACCCAGTTATATCGACCGGTCCATTCACCGGCGAGTGACGTAACTGACCTACATGTACGCGCCATTATACTACCACATTTATAAAGATTTCATTTTATCCTTCTTTTCATATTGAGAAAGTCTTGGCATAATATTATGGCATGATAAAGCTTTGCTTTCTTAATTAAATCTAGTACCAATTTTCCAAGTTATCATTTTATTATCCAATTTTCAATAATTTATATGAAGCAATACATACAATCTCTGAGAAGCTACATCAGGTTTTATTACACGATTTATATTAGCTTGACCTGCATATATCTATGTAACGGAATCTTTAACGCGATTTTCATCCACTTAAAATCTTTGCATCGACTTGAAACTTTGTATACTTGTAAAGTACCATTGACAATACAATAATTTCATAATTTTTTTCTAAGATCCTGGCCAGAATCATCAGGACATCAAAGAAATATAGACCGATATAATAGGTTGCGGACGTATCGATTTTTTAGTCTATCGTTGTGGTACGTCAGTTGGTAGAGTGGTGGACTGTAGTGGTATATAATTTCAGTAATCCATAGGTCGCTGGTTCAAAGGTCGCTGGTTCAAATCAGGCCCGGATGATTTTTTTAGAAGAATATGACTTTTAGCTCATACTACAATAGTATCGAATTTAAAGATATTTTCATTTTTAGAAAACCAAACTAAAAAATAAATAATAGTTTAAATAACTAAAACAACACGCTTTATTAGAAAACCGAACTAAAAAATGAAAAATAATTTTAATTTCCAACACGCTTGGGATAAAATTAAAGTGGTCAACAAACAAATCATCTCCAACGCGTCTAGAATAAAACTAGAGTTATCTACAAAAAAGTAATTTTACCATCAAAAGTGTGTGGTGCTCTATATTAATTAATGTATTTGATAATAAACAGATATTGGTAAAAGTAAAGTCCCTAAGAAGCAAACGTAAAAACCATAAAAAGCACCCCATGCTATTGATGGTAAAATTATTTCTTTTGTAGATAACTCCAGTTTTATTCTAGATGTGTTAGAGATAATTTTTTTGTTGACTACTTTAATTTTATACCAAGCGTGTTGGAAATTAAAATTATTTTTCATTTTTTAGTTCGATTTTCTAATAAAGCGTGTTGTTTTAATTTTTTAAACTATTATTTATTAATGCTACTCCCTACATTTGTAACTAATATGCGTCACAGAATTAATTAGTGTCTGATAATAATGATAATAATGATAATAATAATAAAATAAATTATTTATTGTGGCTGAGTCTTCCACTAATCACCACAGATATAAGTTACAATTTCAGATTTAAAATATCATCTAATATATAAAAATGAATGTTTGCTTGTTTGTTTGTTTGTTCGTATTTTATACGCGCCCATACCGTTGATCCGATTGTGATGGGGCATTTTGCAAAATGTTCAGGAGATTCCCAGGATGAGCATAGGCTATAAGAGAGTTGTGACACTCAACTCCTACACCCTTAAAAATCACCCTTTGTAGTGGAAATCGTGAAAAAATAGCCTTTGGACGCTTAAATGGCTTACGCTACTTAAACCATAACAAATACAAAAAATTAATGTACACAGAATTGAATATCTCAAAATGCTCTACAAAACGTCCGCAACAGCATATTTTTATCTCTTACGGATAACTCACAATAACCATTTTTGTCTTTCATTAGAGACAAGTACGTAGATTCCTGTGCAAGCATAACAGTACATTACGGGTATTCTTTTACGGATAACTCACAATAACGCATTTTATCTTTTAGCTCATTTATGCCAAGAAGATCGAGATAAGTAGATTCCTGGGCATCAGGTGATTAGTACGGGGAATCTTAAAATAATTACGATATACGATATATAATTATTTTTCTTTAACTTATTCAACTAATCATAAGAAGTGCATTAATTTTCGTATTTCAGCTCATTTATGTCAAGAAGATCGGGGTGAATAGATTCCCGGGCAACGCCGGGTAAACAGCACGGGGTATCTAAAAATAATTACGATATAGACCAGATATAACGAGAACAGTTACGTCTCGTATACTGCGATGGGCAAGACATGTGGCACGAATGGGGAATGAAAGACGTGCATGGAAGCTTCTTGTAGGAAAACCAGAGGGAAAATACCCAGTCCCTACATTTATAGTTATTTTCCATTTTACTTATTCAACTAATCATAAGTACATTAATTTTCGTTTTTCAGCTCATTTGTGCCAAAAAGTTTGGAATAAGTAGATTCCCGGGCAACGCCCGGTAATCAGCAAGGGGTATCTAAAAATAATTACGATATAAATGTTTCCTTTCATTTATTTAACTAAACATAAAACACATTAATTTTCGTATTTCAGCTCATTTATCTCAAAGAGAACGGGATAAGTAGATTCCCGGGCAACGCCGGGTAATCAGCACGGGGTATCTAAAAATATATAAATTTATAATTATTTTTCCTCTTACTTATTCACTAAACATAAAAGCACATTAATTTTAATTTCTTTGGGCGTAGCAGCGCACATCGGGTGTTAGCTAGGGTTTTATACAATCTGGTTTTTGTTTCACGTGTCGAATATTTTGAATTTTAAATACTTAATTTATTGAAAACAATAAACATTTCTTAGCATTGCTTGTAGTTTTTCTATTTGGGCAATTGTAATGGATATTATTATGTTTATTTACAGTCCATTCAAAAAGGGACGTAGTTCATAAATAAAAGCAGTTATTGAAGTAATGTCCAATATTACTGTTAGGGGCTTGCTGATGGTGTCAATTCTAACAAAACAATCAGAATCTTATTCAATTACGTTAGAGAGCTGGCAATTCGATATTATCCTAACCTTAAATTGGCCAAATAATAATTTACCCTGCCATTTATTAAAATGTTCCGGACCGCAAAGAAAACAAGATCATATTAAACTCAAAGTTTTATTTACCCTGCCATTTATTAAAAAGTTCCGGACCATGAGAAGAAAGGGAAAACAAGCATCAGATTAAACTCAAAGTTATTATTGTAAATTATATTATAATTTGATGAAAGTGGAAGTAATTTCTACTCATTTTGTTCTTTTTATTGTTTTATATACAACAAACGAAGGTATGTCTGTTCTTTATAGACCTGCTAAAACCCGTTTTAAAAAGATCTTAGTGAAAATTTGTGATACAGGTTTTCACAGATGAGGCGAGGTGTTCAGATCGGTTTATCTATTAGCGTCTGAAATCATTAGGGAGGAGTTAGTTAAACGGTAAACGAAAATTTTTAAAAAAAAAATCGCTCGAGAGCAATCGCCAATTTTCGACGTTTCGAGTACAAAAAACTAGATAAAATATTCCTACTTAGAAATAAACAAGAAGTAATGTAATTAACAAAAACTCAGCGAATTCCGACCATTAGAAGTAGGGTTAACCTGAAGTTTGAAGATTTAAAAATTGTACTCTAGCAACCGCCAAGTTTGGTTCGTCGCATGTAAACTATATAATTAATTAACCCTCAATATTTAATTTATTTGGGCGTTGCAGCGCACGTCTGGTATTAGCTAGTTTGGAATACACAAGTGGCAAAGAGTAGTTAATACTCTAGATGAGAAGAACATATTAGAAGTTAGTGGGGTCAGTTTTCAGGTTTAGTACCAACATATAAAACCGAGCAAACTACTTAAATTCCACCAAATTATAGGGTGTTAATTTTGGAATAGAAATCATTTGGACTGGCCCTCCCGTACGGAGACGTAAATACCTTAGAAAAAGTGAACGCAAGATTCCTTAAAATGGGGGGATCTCGAAATTTGCTCCATTTTTTTTTTTTCTACTAGGACTTGCATAATGAATTAGCGCGGGGCACTTTCCTCGTGGAAGATCTACGAACAAAATTCCTGTTACCAAGCTACTAAAAAAAGGAAACTGTCATATGAAAGAAAACAAGACAAAAACAAGACAAAAGAATTACCAGACGATTTTTACGCAACAGATTCAATGATCAACCGAGACTGGACTGTACCAAACAACAAGATACGCAGTGCAATAATAAGACTGGCAGTGCATGGATATCACTACAAACTCTGCAAAAATTCAAACTATCATGATCCGTCAAGTGACTGCGTGTGTAAGCTCTGTGATAAACCGTGTGAAAGATATCATTTCAGTGTCTGTTTAAAGAGAACACAATCGTTGCTGGTATACAGCAAAGACATACACTAATGCACTTTTGTGTGCGCTTTTCCTATTATTATTATTATTATTATTATTATTATTATTATTATTATTATTATTATTATTATTATTATTATTATTATTTATTATTATTATTATTATTATTATTATTATCTTCTCTTCTTCTTCCTTCCAAGTATTAGGCCAAGGCCTGTTACGATCCTATAGAAAATTTCTGGGAAATTCTCGTATAAGACTTGAAAGCATAATAATAGTCCCTTCAATTGGTTGCTGGCCAAAGGAAGGCAAGACCAGTGGTGGGGCTGCTATCTTATAGCCTCTGGTCAGGCTTTTCTGGAGAAGAAAAGAGAATAAAGGAAAGAAGAAATGGAAGAAAGGAATGACTCCCTAGCCCTCGGATACCCTAATAGCGTCGGGGTCGAAAAACAAGAGTTAACCAAGAGAGGTTAGATAGTAAAGTTAAAAGAGTGCAAAACACAAGTAAGTGCAAGAAATGTTTTGCTCAGCTTGGGCACATTGTGGTCGCCATCCACATATCCCCTAGGTGAGGACCCGTGAGGTTATTATTACTATTATTATTATTATTATTATTATTATTATTATTATTATCATTATTATTATTATTATTATTATTATTATTATTATTATTATTATTATTATTATTAATTTACAAGACCTTCAAAAGTCAACTAAAAACGCGGTAGCCACTTTGTAATTGGTGCACAAATTCCTGTTAACTCGTGTAATCTAGAAACTGCGCGAAGTAAAAAGAAAAGAAAAAACATATTACTACAAAACTATAACTACAGGTTTGAATTTCACTTGATAGTTGACCGTAGTAACAATTTTGTATAATTGTAGTTTATTGCGTTTTCCTTGAAGCATCACACTGTGATTTTAAATTAACAGATTAGAGCTAAAATGAACTATGCCATTTTTACAGCTTTACCAAACATTTACATATCTTATCACATCAGTTTTCTACTTCTGTCATATTTTATGCAAATCAAATTTATATTAATTTTAGCTAATTATCAGCTAATTATAAACTTTGAAATTATTTGTGCAACGAAATTTACATACTCGCATTTACTCACCTCTAGGAATTGCATGACCTTGTAGTTGGTGGGGATGCTTGAGTGGTCAGACGATCTTCTGGGCTACACCGGCGTACCTACTAGCAGGTCTCCCATGCCGGTCAAGCCAAAAATGAAGAAGCAACTCAGAATATTAGAAGATGGTCTGCTACCACGTGAGCGGAAGAGTCCTGACTCCAAAATGAAATCAAGAGTGTAAATAATTATCTATAGCCATGGTTAGGCAAATTCAACAGAAGAATAACTTCGAAATTACATCATCTTCAAGACTGGTCTAGTAAACCACTTGAAGAGTATAATATATTATCTTACTGTTCATAGAACCATACAGGAAAGTACCGAACTGAAATCTCAGGAGATCCAAAAAACAATGCAAAGAAGGATTAATGGTATCTTCTAATGAATCATCTCTTGTATAATGATAAACAGGCCATGATCTTAGCTACATCATCATCATCAATAATAATAATAATAATAATAATAATAATAATAATAATAATAATAATAATAATAATAATTTAATTATTTATAAACGGCTATATACCCATCAGTAGGAACCTCAAACTCGATGTTATTCTTTTTGCAGACGATTTAGCTCTTCTGGCACTTTCCGAAAATTATTTGCAACGATCAATTTGTAATTTACAAAAAATAGGTGCCAAATTTAATATGGAAATATCAATTAACAAAACTAAAATTATGGCATTTCATGGGAAGGACCCCATACAAAGTAAAATCTGTCTCCAGAATAAAATTTTAGAGAGATCTAATCAATTTAAATATCTTGGATATTATCTCTCTATCTGGGATGAAAAGGATATCCCTGAAAAAATTACTAGTTATAAAAAAGTTTAGGAATTATTAATCAAGTTATGAAATCATCCCTTGTACACTAGAGTCTCTTTTTGTTTTATTTACTGGTATCGACGACTATTTCTAGCGTCATGGCCCTTATCAGAAAGTAGTTATCTTTTGGTTTGATGGCAATTTTGTGTCCCTGGGAGAGAGGTCCTCTCTTCGGGTTAGAGTTTGGATTTAATGAATTTATTTATTTGTTTATTTTTCTTGAATTAATCTTCTCAGTCTTAAAATGTGTTACTTAATGTAAGAGGTGTCTAATTGTACAAAAAAACACCAGATTACGTATATATAACACTTTGGCTAGACCAGTGTTGACCTATGGTAGTGAAGCATGGACACTAAAAAAACAACATGAAAGCAGAATAACGGCTTGTGAAATGAGATTCATGCGCAGAACAGCGGGTTACACCAGATGGGATCGGAAAAGGAACACCGATATCTTAAAAGAATTGAAGACTACGCCAATTTTGGAATATATTAAACAGTACCAACTAAATTGGAAACACCATCTTGAAAGAATGAGTTCAAATCGGATCCCCAAAGCTGTTTATAATTATATACCAAGAGGACGAAGATCACTGGGCCGTCCTATGAAACGCTGGAGGGAAAATTTTCTATAGGATCGTAACAGGCCTTGGCCTAATACTTGGAAGGAATAAGAAGAAGATAAACGGCTTTGCAGTGTTAAAAATAGTTTCTCCTGTGTCCAAAATGTTTTAATTTTGAAGGGCATAGGGCAATAATATTATAAGCGTCATTCTGTTATCTCTATATAAGAGCAAATAACTGAATTGAAATATCCATAAAACCATTTGCAATTAAGTGCTCCAGTTGTGAGTATAGCGTGGATTTCTCAACCGAACAATAAAAAATTGGAAAACCGTGGTCGTGGTTTAGACTTCGGTTGAGAAATCCACCCATAGACACACAATGTATTAACAACAATACTGCACAATTAGTATTTATAATTTTTTAAAACATTAAAATCCTTATACCTCAGAAAGACCACTACGTGGCGTATCGTGCTATTGTCCTAAGCTCTTCATTTTTAACTTCTTTCTCCGTTCTTCTCTATCTTCCCATTACAATCCTTCCAGACTTTTTCCCCTCATACCTCTTCTCATATCATCCATCCATTTAAATCTAGGTCGAACTCTCTTTCCTTTCCCAGGTGGAATCCATTCCAAAGCTTTATAATAATAATCCAATATATAAAAATGAATCTTTGCTTCTTTGTTCGTACTTTATGCGCGGCCATACCGTTGATCCGATTGTGATGGGGCTTTTTGCAAAATGTTCACGAGATTCCCGGAATGCACATAGACTATAAGAGAGCTGTGATACTCAACTCCTACACCCTTAAAAATCGCCCTTTGTAGTGGAAAACGTGAAGAAAAGTAGCTTTTTGGACGCTTAAATGGCTAACCATGATTTGATGGAAGTAGATTATACAGGGAATGATTGGAAGGCATTAGCTCAGGATAGGGATGTATGGAGAGCTTATTTCCGTGTGGCCATGAACCTACGGGTTTGATAATGCCAGTGAGTTAGTTAATGTAGGAGCAGCATGTTGTTTCAGTTCCTGTTCGCAGAAACAGAATGAATATCTCAAGTCAGTGTAAAATGCAACAGAGAAGAGAGTTCGTCATCAAGAAGGATTGGACAGGTAAACAGAAGATCCCAGGGCGGCCGTAAAGCAGGGATCAAATCCCAGGCAAAATAAAGAGGAGAAAGCGTTTCTTTACGAGTGTCATTCTGATCGATTACTTCCCTTGCCTCTACCTTATGTAGCGCTTTAAAAAAAAACTAACAAGACCAAATGGAAAATACGAGACTGAGGTAGTACAAAGAAAAGGGACAATTTTGAGCAAACAAAATCCATGTTCACTCTAGTAATTTCAGTTGAACCTTCAGGGTGGTCGGCTAGTTTCGCTTCTTCAACGTCGGCTCTAAAATTTGAGGAAATGACAGATAAACATTATAAAACTCTGTAACGTTCATCGGATGGATTCATATTTCAATACTTCTTCTTCTTCTTCTTCTTCCAAATGCAGTATTGGGTGATGATGCCCGTTCTGCGACTACAGAAACTGATCTTTCCATCGGTTGAAGGGTCTTCCGAGGTCTCTTTTGCCTTTAGGGTTGAGGTGGTAAATCATCTTTGGTAAACGGGAATTTGACATTCTCTGGACGTGTTGGAACCATTTAATTTGATAATTTTGTATGTGTTCAACCATTTCCCTACTATTTCACTGCATCCTTATCTCATCACTTTTCATTCTATCCCTTAATGTTACTCCAGTTAGTGATCGGAGGAATCTCATTTGCGAACTATTAATGCGGGAATTCTTGTAGTCTTTTGAGTATTTAAAGTTTTCCCCATTATAGGTTACCAGCCTATAGTTGGGTAAGTCCAGTGGTGGGGTTGCCACCTCAATGCCTCTTGGACAGGCATGCTTTTCTGTAGGGGATGCTCCCTTAGCCTTTGAAGTTTCTCCTTCTCCGCAAGGCAGCGGTTCCTCTCTCTTCCCCTGAGTGAGGGTAGGGTGCCTCTTCAGCCAAATCTGCCGTATTAAGGGTATCCCTCTCCGCCTTCATTGCCGTTGAGGTCTTCACTGTTCCCTGGCAAGGGGCCCTCACATGGTACTATCAGCCGGGCCAGCAGAACCAAGGTTTTTTTTTTTACGAGGTGTTACTCCTCCCCCTCCTCCTTTTCATCCGGGCTTGGGACCGGCAATGGCGGAGTTATATTCAATGTTATAATGTAAATCAACCGGTATTATATAGGGTAAAGGGAGGTAATTTCATGGTATGTGTAATTCCATGATAGTTAATTTTGAAATATTATCCCGAACTTAAAATTCGATATAAATATATATTCAGCTTTCAGACTAAATGTTCCTATCTTTAGTTAATACACATTTTTTTTTAATTTCAGTATTTTACTTAGAATGATAATACTCTATCGAGATTTCAAAATTAACTACACGATTTTACTAATATCAGGAAATTACCTCCCTTTACCCTAAATTACCACAAACAGCAGTATTGTATATTGCCAATGTCCTCTGTAATAAATTTAAGAAGATGAATATAATATGCAACGATTATAATTTTATAATTTCAGTAAGTAAAACAAAAGTAATGGCTTTTGTGGATGAAACACTCTGCGCGCAAAAATAATAATTAGAGACGAAATTATTGAACAAGTATCCCACTTTAAATATTTAGGATGTGATATCAGGTATGGGTATGATAAATATATTGAACTCCCTCAGGGGTCCTCATCTAGGGGATATGTGGATGGCGACCACAAGGTGCCCAAGCTGAGCAAAACATTTCTTCCACTTACTTGTGTTTTGCACTCTTTTAACTTTACTATCTAACCTCTCTTGGTTAACTCTTGTTTTTTTTTCGATTCTGATGCTATTAGGGCATCCGAGGGCTAGGGAATCTTTCCTTTCTTCCATTTCTTCTTTCCTTTATTTTCTTTTCTTCTCCAGAAAAGCCTGACCAGAGGCTATAAGATGGCAGCCCCATCACTGGTCGTGCCTTCCTTTGGCCAGCAACCAATCGAAGGGACTATTATTATGCTTTCAAGTCTTATACGAGAATTTCCCGGAAGGATCAAAACGCTGGAGGGAAAATTTTCTATAGGATCGTAACAGGCCTTGGCCTAATACTTGGAAGGAAGAAGAAGAGAAGAAATATATTGAACATAAAACTCAACAGTTACAAGCTATTTGTGGCACAATAAATAGAACACTGCCCAGAACAAACAAAATTAAAATTTTATAAAACAATGGCAGTCCCTGTCATTTTATATAGGAGCGAATCTTAGATTATCACTACCAAACAAGAAAGTAATATCCAAGCAGCCCAGATGAAATTTTTAAGAAGAGTAAAAGGGTGTACTAGAATGGATCAGATAAGAAACGACGATATTCGTGAAGAACTGCAGATCTACTCTATAAAAGAAAATACCTATATTTTATTTCAGGATAGTTTCTGTTATATACAAAGGTACACTTCACCAAAATATACATTTTTTTTTCTTCCACGCCTCCCGATTTTGCGTGTCTGCTTCTGTCATATTTCTCTTCTTCATGTTGTCTTGAATTCTCTTTATCCTCGTTGGCTTTGGTCTACCATGTATTCCTTTTTCCAGGAGGTATCCATTTCAATACTTAATACTTAATACAGGCTTCCCACTTTACAGCAGTTCGCCCTTAATTCCTACAATCCAGAGATTCCTATCTTCCCATTGTCCTTCTTCCATACCCCTCTTCATCATGGCATCATATATTCCCTCATAACATGTTCTTCTACTTCTCCCCCTCTTCCTTCTGCCTGGTACTATCCATTTCAATACATTAGAAAATGTAAATAATAACAAGAAATAATGAAAAGAACGTATAGAAAGAATCGAAGAGAGAACATTACCAAAGAAAATCTTATATTATTTTCCGAGAGGAAGAAGAGATGTTGGACAACCTCGGAAGAGATGGTGTTAGATCTTACCTACTTACTTACTTACTTACTTACTTACTTACTCACTGACACTATCGAACCCGCAGTTTCATGGCCACGCGGACATAAGCTGTCCATACATCCCTATCCTGAGCTAATGCTTTCCAATCATTCCATGTATAATCTACTTCCATCAATTCATAGTTAATGTTAATCTCCCACCTCATTCTTGGTCTACCAACTGGGCGTTTTCCCTCTGGCTTTTCTACAAGAAGCTTCCATGCATGTATTTCATTCCCCATACGCGCAACATGTCCTGCCCATCGCACTCTACGAGACTTAACTGTTCTTATTATATCTGGCTTCCTATAGAGACCATGTAGTCATTGTTGTGTATAATAGTCTTCTCCATTCACCTTTCTGTTCATCTCTCTTTGGTCCAAAAATTTTCCTAAGTACTTTATTCTCAAATACTCGTAATCTCCTTTTCTCCCTTAAAGTAAGAGTCCATGTTTCGCACCCATATAATATAACTGGTAGAATAATAGTTTTATATATTTTCAGTTTAACGTTTTTTTAAAGGAGTTGGGACTTCAAAAATCTCGGCAATGCATAATAGCACGCATTTCCAGAATTGAGCCTATGTTTAATTATTAGA
The DNA here is from genome assembly GCA_030220185.1 of Diploptera punctata. Taxonomy (NCBI): domain Eukaryota; kingdom Metazoa; phylum Arthropoda; class Insecta; order Blattodea; family Blaberidae; genus Diploptera; species Diploptera punctata. Next base: position 903,586 of record JASPKZ010010672.1, read on the forward strand.
GCATTATCATTTAGGCAATCAATGCCTAAACCAGGAAGTGAAGAAGAAGAAGAATTTATAAAGTTTGTAACCTTGAAAATCTTCACGCAATTCGAGAATTAACTAAATTTTCATGATTGGTTGGTGCATGAAGATTGCCCTTGTTTTGTGTTTTGCCATGGGATGTGTTTACTCTATGTTTCATAAATAGTTAATTGCAATAAGACATAAATGACAAAACCTCACGAGTTTGTAGAAAGAACTCTGATAATCAGAGCTTAATTAAAAGTTAATTATCGGTATTTTCACAAGGGATTCTCGCTGGTTTATCATCTCTGCAACTTTGTTATTACGATCGCTATCACTAGAACGCGTTGATGGATTAAATCTTGTCTCCTGAGAATACTTCACTCGTACAATGTAAATGCTAGCACGAAAGTATTGTGAAATCAAACTTTGTTCTCTAAACATGTAAGTAACACGCTCAGAATACTGATTTAAATAAACATACATATGGGTTTATTTCAGTTTAAGTTTAAGCTATTCTATTCCACTAGTGAATATTCGATCGGAGAACAAGTGACTTTTTCCGTCGGGTTGGAGAATGTGATAACACACGTTCCCGCTAGTGCCAATTACTAACATGTTTGCTCACATATAAAGGAATCTATCCCAAGAGTCTAGCGACATCAGTGAGCAAGTTAGGTTGGGAAAATGTTAGTATTAGTTTGGAAAATCAGGGTGAGAAAAGGGCAAATTAGTACACCAGATTTAGTTTAGCGTTCATTTGTTTATTTGTGATAAGTTGGCTACACTGTCTGCAACATTGACTAGTATACATTTTACATTGCTAATATCCTGATTTTAGGTTTCTTTTAGCTCAAGATCTCACCATATTTTAAGGCATTTCTCACTCCTTTGGTAAAAATAATATATATATGAAAAATGAGTATAGAGATAATGAAATATGTGTATGTGAGAATAAATAGAAAATATAAACTTAAATTGTGAAGAACTAAAACCTAGTATTGAATGCACTTATTTAGGAACAAAATTAGACCATTCAGGCGATAATACAGTGGAAATTAAAAATATAATCGCACAAACAAAACAAGCAATAAAAGCTTTAAACTCTGTTATGTGGAGCAACAAAATTACAAAAAATAGAAAATTAAAACTGTATAAAACTATAGTTCAGAGCGTTTTAACATATGGTGCTAAAGTTTGGCAAATTCCTACCAGGGAAATGAATAGAATTTTAAGTACAAAAATGGATGTTTTAACAAGATCAACTGGAAAATCTAGAAAGAATATATTACGAAATAAATGAATAAGAGAAATTATGGGTATACAAGAGGAGCCGGACATCATAGACATTGTACAAAAGAACATATTACAGTGATACGGCCATATCAAAAGAATTCCAGAGCAAAGATTGCCTAAACTTATTATGGAATGGATCCCAATGGAAAGGAGGAAGAAAGGAAGACTAAAGAAAAGCTGGATAGAAGGTGTACAAGTGGCTATGATTATAAGAGAATTGGAGGAAGATCAATGGATGGACAAAGGGGAATGGCGTATGGTTTCCGAAAAATGACGAAAACTGCCATGATACCGGATGATTATGATAATATATAACTCTCTCAGATAATTTTTCACATTCTGGAACAATACATTTTGTGTTTTTTTTATTTTTATTTGAATTTATGTTGGTGGCATGGTGGTATATATTTCCCTCAATTTTTATTGGGAGACCGTAAGGGAAAAGACATTTAAAAAGGCTATGCAAAGATGAGTGATAATATACGGATGCATAATAAGGAACTACAGTACTTATAGGAGGTATTGCCTAAATTCTATCCCCATTTAAAGTGATCCTCATCAAAACGAAACTATGTGACCTGCTCGCTTTTCATTGGTTATGGACACCGACGTACGATGTAGAAGCAATAACTACGCGAAAAAATATTTATCTTCATTAAATTTAAAATATGTCCTCTGAATATATTTGTTATTCTTCGTGAATAAAAATAACGATATTCAAAACATAGAAAATATTCTTAAATGCACCAAATCAGTAATAACAACTTAAAATAGTTCATTATATATTTATGATGGATTTGAGGCATGCTTCAGTCGATTCTGATCAAACAAAATGGCTGAAAGTGTTGAGTCTTCCGTTGCTGTGTCGCCATCTAATTTTTTTAAAACATAAGTCTGGCAAACATTTGACTAGTGGTAAAAAAAACCTTTTTAAAAGTATTTCACAAGTTCAGTGAAAAATTTCACCAGCTTTCTCGTAATCTATCCCATTCAACGATAACATGTCTTACATGCTTCACACGTGATACTTGTCAATGTGACAGTAATTGTGGCGCGAATGGCGGAAGGATACAATTGGCGTTTGTTTATGGTAGGAAGATTCTAAGAGCGGATAAGGTATAAATTCAGTTGGCTGAGAAGAGAAACCAGTGAAAGCTCTTAGTGAATTTTGCATTCAAACTGGCTTTTCCTTTTATCAGCTTGAAAGCAATAGAATGGGAATCATTAATAGAGTTTTAAAACCTTCATTAATGCAAAAATCAACTCGTACTCGTTTTTATCAAATAATGGCTCGACCTGTCCTGTGTTATGGGAGTGAAGCGTGGACTATAAGGACGAGAGATGAAAGCAGACTAACAGCTTGTGAGATGAAATTTATGCGCCGAATACCTGGCTACACCAAATGGGATCGAAAGAAAAATGTAGAAATCCTTCAAGAACTTAATGTGTCACCAATACTGGACTACATCTCCAGATATCAGCTAAATTGGAAGGACCATGTCTCAAGAATGGCTAGATCCAGGATCCCCAAGACAATAATGAACTACTGTCCAAATGGGAAATGGTCACTTTGTCGACTTATGAAAAGATGGCACGAAAACCGCTTTCTCAGGCCGTAATAGTTCTTCTAGGACTAATATCTGGCAGGATGATGATGATGATGATGATGCATTCAAATTGTGGGTTTTGTAAACCATAGATTGAGTTAGTTAGATACATTTGTTTTCCATCTATAGGTATATCCTTGTGCTTTGCACTGTAATTTAATTGAACTTACGTATACATCAAGAATTCGATAAAAAAATAAGGACAGGGCAATAGTAGATATAAGACTCAGCCCTTCAACAAACCGTGTTGGATTACGTGAAATTGGATGAAGGATCCATATTTTGTGAGCTATATTCCGTTGTAATATGTTACATGGATATTATTTCTCGTCTTTGTAAGAACATTAAGATCGGGCTGTTGTATGGCAGATCAATTTTCCTTTACACAAAATTTATCTTGAAAATAAGTAATGCTTTTTACTTCCGAGTAATCCATCACGACTTCATATAAAATTCTCCCTATACTTCACAAATATAGTGTGTTTCAGAATAATGGACAATATAGTTGCTTTTAAGTTATGCAGTATTTCATATACACTTAAACTAAATTATTTTTCTATACACTACACTTTTATCTGTACAATAAAAATTAAGTGTGGTTGTACCAACAATACGTCATCATCATCATCATAGTACATTCACGAATTTAGGCCGTTTGTTGACCTGTTTCCGCCTCAAGAGAAACACCATCCAAAAGTCTTTTAAGTGGACGTCCTGGTCTTCTTCTTCCTGCAGATTGATAGCTTAACATGTGTTTGGGTATTCTGTGATCTTACATTCGATAAACATGTTCCATCCATCTTGACTTACAATCAGAATTTTTTTTACTAAAGGTTCCATGTATAATTCTTCTAAGATTTTTTTTTATCTAGTAAGTGTGTATCCTGCAGTCCTCCGAAGGTATCTCATTTCAGCAGATCTAAATCTCTGTATATCCATATTTCGCTACCATACAAAAAGAGTTGGAAGTGCTAGTGTTTTATACACTTTTAGTCTTGAATGTTTTGGACTAACTGTGGCTCGTAGACTGCGATGGGAAGGACATGTGGCACATATGGAGGATGGAATAGGTGCATGGAAGTTTCTTGGAGGAAAACCAGAGGGAAAACGTTCAGTTGATAGACCAAGAATGATGTGGGAGAATAACATATCCATAATTTCAGGATGTTGGATTATACAGGGGGTGATTGGAGGGCATTGTCATGGATAGGGATGTATGGTGAGCTTATGTCCGGCGGCCATGAACGTACCAGACCAAAACCAAACTAAACTAACCCGAACTCTGAACCGAATCAAGAACAGTTTAAGAACCCTTACCCGAATTTGGAACCCTGACCCGAATTTGGAACCCTAACCTAAATTAACTTAGCCGAACCGAACCTTACCTATCCTAACCGAATTAGTGACCTTGAACCGAATTAGGACCCTAACCTAACGCGATCATAACCGAACCTAACCTAACCCATCCATCCATAGTAATTCTGCCCGAAGGCAGGTCCTTCACTGCAATCATAGCATTTTCATGCTATGCTTGCAGCTTTACTAGGGAATTGTAGGTGTGGTAGCTTCCCATTGCTTTCCACACCCAGAAAACTGCCCCGACCGGAGATCGAACCCGGGCCCGCTGCGTGACAAGGCAGCACGCTACCTCGAGACCACAGCGGTGGACTAACCTAACTCAACCCAACCTAAACCCAAACCGAATTAGGAACCCTGAATCGGATTAGCAACCCTGCAACAAATCGGGAACCATTTAGAATTAAGACCCGAATTAGAAACCCTGAACCGAATTAGGAACGCTGAAAATAATTAGTACCCGTTTAGAATTCTGACCCGAATTAGAACCCTTACCCGAGTTAAGAACCCTGAAAATTGTTGTTTTAAAATATCTTCATTCCTTTTTCGATCTAAAAGAGTGTATGTATCCTGCTGTACTTCTGAGAAATTTAATTTCCGTTGCTTTGATTCCGCTCCTCTCTCTGTTTCTAAATGCCCAAATCTCACTTCGGTATAAAAGGGAAGGTAATGCTAAAGTATTATATATTTTATCCTTATGGATTTTCGTACTAATTTAGCTTTTAATGTATTATTTATTATTCCTATTTGTGAAAATTTAGTGATTTTCTAGTTCACATCTTTTTCATTTTGATAAGATATTTCACAAACTGAATAATTGAAATTTTGTACTTGTTTTAGGCATTGGTTATTGTGTATTATCTCACTTCTGATTGGATATTCTCCTAGGAATGTCAGTATTTTTGACTTTTGTGCTGAAATTTCCATCCCAAAATCTTTTAATATTTTATTTAGTGTACTGGCTAATGCCCAGCGTGCGCTACTCCGCCTAAATAAATGAAAAATAATGTGTTTTTATGTTTAGTTAAATAAGTATAAGGAAAAATAATTATAAATTTATATTTTTAGTTACCCAGTGCTGATTACCCGGCGTTGCCCGGGAATCTACTTATCCCGATATTCTTGACATAAATGAGCTGAAATTCGAAAATTAATGTGTTTTATGTTTAGTTAAATAAGTAAAGGGAAAAATGTACATCTTAATTAGTTTTAGATACCCCGTGCTGTTTACCCGGCGTTTTCCGGGAATCTATTCATCTCGATCTTCTTGGCATAAATGAGCTAAAAGACAAAAATGAATGTACTTCTTATGATTAGTTGAATAAGTAAAATGAAAAACAATTATATATGTATATCGTAATTATTTTAAGATTCCCCGTGCTGATTACTTGGTGTTGCCCGGGAAGCTACTTATCTCAATCTTCTTGGCATAAATGAGCTAAAAGAAAAAAATCGTTATTGTGAGTTATCCGTAAAAGAATACCCCCATGTGGTGCTATGCATGCACAGGAATCTATGTAGGCCTACTTGTCTCGATCTTCTTGGCATCAATGAAAGACAAAAATGGTAATTGTGAGTTATCCGTAAGAGATAAACATATGCTGTCGCGGACTTTTTTGTAGAGCTTTTTGAGGTATTCAATTCTGTATACATTAATTGTGTGTATTTGTAATCATTTAGGCAGCCAAAGCCATTTAAGCGTCCGAAGAGCTACTTTTTTCACATTTTATCCTACAAAGGACGATATTTAAGGGTGTAGGAGTTGAGTATCACAACTCTCTTATAGCATGTGTTCATCCCGGGAATCTCGTGAACATTTTGCAAAAAGCCCCATCACAATCGGTTCAACGGTATGGCCGCGCATAAAGTACGAACAAACAAACAAACATTAATTTTTATATATTAGATATAGTCCTATTTGTAGGTTATTCTCTGAATTGGAAATTATGACTTAATCATCTGCGAAGAGTAGGGTATTTAATGTTAAGGTACTGGTTATTATGATTCCTGATTAATATATTATATTCCATTTAGAAATGATTTCATTAATGTAGATATACTGTTATTAATTATAAAAAAACAAATGTCTGAATCATGACCATGGTTTCATTACAATTTCTGTAGATTTTCAGTTTTTTTAGTTATTATGGAAATAATAAAAAATTGGAAAACTGAGGTCATGGTTTAAATTTCGGTTGTGTAATCCACTCATTGCTGAAAGATCTAGGAACTGCCAAATTTCTCATTGCTGAAAGATCTAGGAAATGCCAAATATCTCATTGCTGAAAGATCTAGGAACTCGCAAATATCTCATAACACAAACTGTACAACATCGCTGAATGGCTCTATCTCCATCTTAAGAGAATACTTATGTGGCTAGTTCCCAAACGCTGGTTCTTGATTTTCCCTTCTTTCAGAATTACCAATTCGCCTACACCCTAGTTCTATCCCCTTGTGTACCTTTCGCTAAAGTTTAAAAAGTTGATGTTTCTCCTTATTTTTTATTGTTTTTCTTCTATATTGTAAAGTATAATTTGTCACTTTTGGCAAAACCTATTTGGGTATTAATAAAATAGTAGGATCTTCTTGATATTAATTTGTATTATTCACAGCTAATAAAAACCCAAATCACCAAATTTAAATTTAAAACAGCCAACTATTTTTAATAACAATATTTCAAGACTAACCATTGATTAAAGAAAAACAAATTAAAATAGGTAAACAAAATAATTAAAATTGACGAGATTAATAATTTTAAATTACTTCGTGACATCATAAATCCAATCCTCTTCTCTTTTAATTAAAGGACAGAGGACGCTGACTGGAATAGGATCCTTGTCATTATTCATAATTTTATCTTTATTTTTATACATTTCTAAACTATTTTAATTTGTTTTTCTTTAGTCAATAATAATTAGTCTTGAAAATGATAGCTTCGCTATTGAAACTAGTTGGCTCTTTTTAATTTTAATTTGGTGGTGTGAGTTTTTTTATTGACGGTATAATACCTATTTGGGTAGGTTTATTAACCCTTAAATTAGCGAAACAGTCATTTCTCGTGACTGTTATTTAAAGGTTTCGAACCGCAATCAATAGTATTACGATGCGAGGTTGGGAAGTGATTTTTACAGAATCGAGGAAAATTTTTAGAAACCGAGCGATTGCGAGGTTTTCAATTTCAGAGATTCTGTAAAACACTTCACAAACGTGCATTGTACATTATTTTTTGCGAGATGGTGTTTTCAAAATAATAAATAATAGTAAAACATCTTTGTTGGAAATATTTGCGTTCATTATAAACAACTGACTAACGTTAGCAGTGTGGGCAATGTTTATTAGTTGAAACAACAGGAGGCCTTGAGAACAATATTATTGATAACATGGCCGCAAGTACGTATTTATTGTTTTATATTGTTTCAAATAAAGTTCAGTTCATTTAAAATGCAGTGATTGTTTCGTATAATGTATATTAACACTACCTTTTGGATATTTTCTGTATATGGATTGTACGTAGTATACATAGAGGGCAGTGTTTTACTTCCCGCACGTGGGTGTAAATGTAATATTACAGTATAGGTATTTAGGTTGGCGACCCCGAAATGTAGGAAGTTCAACTTTCAATAATGGTCGCCATTTCTGGAAAGTACGAAAAAACACACTATCGCGCAAAAAATAAAATTATGTAAAAAACTAACTTATTTTTGTACATTATTGCGTAACTTGGCACAAATGTAACTACTGCTCATTTGGTTTTCTGTTGTTTTGTATACAATATTTTGAAACAAAATGTAATCAATGCATCTTATATGATACATTGCCAACATAAGGGTTAAAATAAATAATAAAAGAGTCTGTATTGAAACATTGCAAGTTATATTTCCTAGAATGTTTATTTATAGTATTATGACGTAGTCATATCAAGCAATAGGCAACTTCCCACGGTAAAAATTTATTAAATGTTATGTAAAATAAAGAATACTTGTAATTTCAGTATGCAAATGAGTACCAGGCACACTCCTTTATGTAACACAAATTGTCTCTTTTTCAAGAGTCACGCCACTTTCTTGGTGAAGTGTAAACTTAAAAAAATAAACCGTGGTGTGAATTATATACGGGGTGTTTCTAAATTAGACCGACAAACTTTGGGAGCAAATAGTTAACCTACATTGAAGCATATTTTGTTAAGGAATCTATAGGCTGTGACGCATCGTTTCAGTTCAAGAGGGGTCTTAGAGGAAGTGATGGAAGGAAATAGATACGTGCAAATAGCAAGACATTTGTTTCACACAATTTTGTGTGTTATCCAAATACTTTACAGACAAGCAGAAACAAAATGTAGGCCTACTTAATTATAAAAAAAAAATAAAAACTTACTCCAGTGTTGCATTGTCAGGATGGATCCAGTTTATTGTCCTGTCACAATTAAGTGCTGGAATACACGTCCATTGACATCCAGACAAACAGTTTACCGACGTGCCATATTTTGTCGTATCCTTCCATAGTTGCCAGGGGTTTCCCTTATTTCAGCTGCTGCGCTGATAATGCGTGCTACAAGATCTTCAGAGTCAACATGGGTTTCATAAACCGTTGCCTACATGTAGCCGCACAAAAAAGAAATCTAGGTAGATCAGGTCAGGCTAGCGTGGCGGCCAGGCAGTGGGTCCACCAATATCTATCCAACGAGAGCCAAATGTAGCTGTCAGATGGCCAACAGATCGTACCTATGGATTTAAACAAATTTGCTGTAATTGATACCGAATGCTTCTGAGCTCCGGAAATAAAAACATCAAGCGATAGTAGTAATGACAACCCCTTTTGTACTGAAAGGGATGTTTAACCGTTTCCTTCAATCTCTTCCTGTAAGATTCCTCTAGCACTGAAACGAAGCGTTGCAGACCATAGGTTCCTTAACAAAATATGCTTCAACGAAGATTATCTATCTGGTTCCAAACAATTTAGAAACATCCTCTATATACTAGCTAATACACTGCTACTCCTAGATAAATGAAAATCAATGTGCTTTTAGGTTTAGTTGAATAAGTAAAAGGAAAAATAATTATAAATTTATATTTTTAGATATCCGTGCTGATTACCCGGCATTGCCCTGGAATCTACTTAAATTTTCCCGATCTTCTTGACATAAATGAACTCAAATACAAATGAATGTGTTTTATGTTTAGTTAAATAAGTAAAAGGGAAAACTTATATCGTAATTATTTTTAGATACCCCGTGCTGTTTACCCGGCGTTGTCCGGGAATCTACTCATCCCGATCTTGTGGGCATAAATGAGCTTAAAGACAAAAATTAATGTACTTGTTATGATTAGTTGAATAAGTATATTGAAAAATAATTATAAATGTATATCATAATTATTTTAAGATTCCCCCGTGCTGATTACCCGGTGTTGCCCGGAAACCTACTTATCTCGATCTTTTTGGCATGAATGAGCTAAAAGACTAAATTCGTTATTGTCACTTATCCGTAAAAGAATACCCGCCATGTGCTGCAAATGCTTGCATAACAATCTACGTACTTGTCTCGATCTTCTTGGCATCAATGAAAAACAAAAATAGTTATTGTGAGTTATCCGTAAGAGATAAAGATATGCTCTCGCGGACTTTTTTGTAGAGCGTTTTGAGATGTTAAATTTTGTGAACATTATTTTTGTGTATTTATTATGGTTTAGGCAGCGTAAGCCATTTAAGCGTTCAAAGAGCTACTTTTTTCACTTTTCCACTACAAAGGGCGATTTTTAAGGGTGTAGGAGTTGAGTATCACAACTCTCTTATAGCCTATGTTCATCCAGGGAATCTCGTGAACATTTTGCAAAAAGCCCCATCACAATCGGATTAACGGTATGGTCACGCATAAAGTACAAACTAACAAACAAACAAAGATTCATTTATATATATATATACCATTGAGAAAACAAAACCAAATAATTTTAGTTAATTCCAGCTTCCGTTTAACTAGGTACGTGAAGATTAAAACTGCAACATCCGATTGATTTTTATATCTTAGACAAGCGGACCCGGCTGTCATTGTTCTGCCCGAACGTTCAATTCTCGTGTCGTGGCCGGGCGATAAAAATATGTTACTTATATCGTTGGAGGATAGACGACATTAGAACATTGGTTACATTCATAAACGTTCCCATTTTAAACAATGGGTTATTGACCATTATATCAGTCTATATTTCAAGTTGATAGGAACGTAGGAAATGAAGCAGATAACATGACGCACTCAATGAAAAATGTCATGAATATAGCAATGTAAAACAGTAATTATTTATATGTTTAAACTAAAATCAATAGGACAGGGATACTGTTACGTCACTGTAATCGATCTCTCGCATCGCTTTGTTTGAATTGATTGTGCGCCATCACGTCGCCCAGCTCCAAATATTTCAACTTTGTTGATATAACACGACAAATCAATAATGCAACCGCAGCTAATTCATAATTTAATACACATTATACCAATATTAACTCTTAAATTAGCAATGTAGCCTATAGGATACAACAATTAGTTTAATTCATCTAATGTTTACGATCAGGATAAGGATTTATGGAGAGCTTATGTCCGCGCGGCCATGAACCTACGGGTTCGATAGTGCCCGTGAGTAAGTAAGTAAGTAATGTTAACGATAAAAATTACTAAACAGTATGTGGATTTACACAATGTACCTAATAATAACAGTTATGCACGATTTCGTTTTCACTGCGGTCCGCCCATTTAAATAACTGACACGAGAAATTACTGTTTTCTAACTTAGTAGAGTGCACTGCTAAGGTTTTTTGGTGGTTTTCCTTAGCGCTAAGACAAATGTCGGAGTGGTCCCCTAGTGTCCGCCAGTAATAAATATAACTCTCCAACTTTTCAAAAGTTCTAAATTCCACTTCAGATCAGCAAAACCTGTAGGGGACCGGTTCTGATTGGATGGTCAATTTGCCCTCCCGTTCTTGTCCCTCTGGGGCTTGGCGGCTGTTGCGGCCTTCCTCTTGGCGGCTTGGCGTATCAACAAGAACATCTACTAAGATCATCAACTCCCACCAGCGTCTCCAAGACTTGTTAATATCCGACCATCGGATCTTTGTCTCCCGATCTGCAGCTAGTTATGACCTGCGGAGGATAATCGCTCACTCAACGACATATTTAATACCAAAGAGCTGAAGAGGGCATTTAAGACCCTGAAGCAGCCGGAAGTTGCTAGGAACCACTGGCGAACCATTGGCTGCTGAGCAATGCGCGCGGGATACCGGGTGCTTGCTTGGCTGGCTGAGAGGGGAGCATTTAACGGTAGGTCCTGCACTTCCATTACAGAGAGAGAGAGAGAGAGAGAGAGAGAGAGAGAGAGAGAGAGAGAGAGAGAGAGAGAGAGAGAGAGAGAGAGAGAGAGTAGAGTGCATAAACGATGTATAAAAGACTGGAAGTGAATAAATACACTCACAAATGGTGATTCCGCCGGTTATTTCGCTACAGAGCCCAAAGAAGTTGACCATTTCGATAAATATTTCTTAATAACTTTTTCCAAATTTATATTATTTTTATTTTTATTATATTTTATTAACTTCAAACCACTCTGCCAAGGTTTTGGTGATTTCCCTTGGCTTATTGACAAATGTCGGAGTAGTTCCATAGAGTCCACCAGTAAATTTCATCCCCAATAAATCTTCTAAATTCCTAATTTCGCAACAGATCAACTTAACGTGAAAGGAGCTGTTTGTGATTGACTTGCGATTCTCCCTCCCTTTCTTGCCCCTTTGGGGCCTGGCGGCGGCTGTGATGGTTCCGGTCTTCCTGTTGGTGGCTTAGTGAGATGGCGTCTAGAAGATCATAAGCGAAGACCAGCTTAAAGGCTTTTTAATGTCTGACCACTGGATCTTTGTCTCCTGATCTGCGGCTGGTTGTATTCGGCGTTAGGTTAATCGCTCATTATTCACAATGACAATATACAAAAGGGCTAAAGAGGGTAATTAAATCCCTAAAGTAGCCGGAAGTTTGGTTCATGGATCAGTGGTTCCTTTTTCGGCTGCCAGGGGGACAACCAGGAAACTGGATGAACTCTTGGCTGGCTAGGAGAAGGGCCACACATTGGAAAAGTGAACCTGCTTCCAACACATAGTCGAGTCGAGAGTTTTGCTAATTTAAGGGTTAATTTGATATTAATATATCGACAGAAATGAAATTTTTAAGAGCAGATAATGGATGTACAAGATGAGATCACATAAGGAACGAAACTACGAGAAGAGTTACCAATTACGCATCAAATCTACAATTACAAGAAGCGATGAACTGAACACCTGCAACGAATGGATAACAACAGACTTCCGAAGCAGGCTTGCATGTACAAACCACAAAGGAGAAAAGATCCAGGTAGACCAAAATAGCGATGGAGTATTGAGCCGTAACAGGTCATGGAGCCTGTACCGTGAAGATGATGATATATTACTAACATGGTCGGAAATGGTAAACTAGTGATTATGTTCCTTGCCTCTGGTCCCGAGAGTTGTGGGTCAAACCCTGCCGGGCTCGATGGATCTTTTAGGATAGAAAAATCCACGGAGTTAGTCCTCCGGGAGTCTGAAGATTGTCGGTCTCTTTAACCTATTCGCTTCAGTTTTAAATGTTGAATGCATTTCCTCAGAAACCGGATTTTAGTTATTATTAATTTTATTGTCTATTTTCATACATTGAAAACAAACAAAATATAACGGTACTTGAGACCACAATAAGGGTGAAGGCCGAAACATATTCATTCACTATTCATAAATGTTAACAAAAGATTACCCTGCCAAGTGTTGTGCAAAATATTGAAAAATGTATAACAGCAGAGTTAAGCGAGTGTACCTCGTGTTCTGAGTTGAAGGCCATTTAACTGCCAGCGAGTCTACCTCGTCTTTTGAGGCGAATGGGTTAAAGATCCTACAGCCTGAATAGAGGCCTCTAAGCAAAATTTATCGACCTCCTTCATCCTAGTAATATCTTAATTGCTTACTAGATCTCTCATTGGGTTGGTATGTTGACCGCATACCATTCATGACATATTTAGGGAAATAAGCGTAACTAAATTAACTTGCTCTAGTTAATTCATAACAAAGGATTTTACGTTGTTGTAGATATAGCCAGGAGCTCAGAAGAAGGCGAGCGGGAATGAGGGAGGGAGCGAGGGAGGATGTAACCGCTATGTATCCCAGTTGCACGTGATGACTCTAGTATGACGTCACGCATAGCTACAGCTCTTCAACTCCTGAGCTCTGTATTACAGATATTACTAACATGAAAATATTGCATATATCTCCCCTATCAGGTGAATCATGTTTTCTTTGACATATATACTCGTAATGTAACTGGAAGAATAACAGTTATACATGTTTTCATTTAACGTTTTTTGACAGAAGTTGGGAAGACAAGAGTCCTGTAATGTATTGTTGCGTGCATTTCCAGAATTGAACTTATTTTTAATTTCTTTCTGAGCCTCGTTGTTGTTTTAATCATTGTTCTTAGGTATTTGCATTCAACTACGTCTTCAAACTTTCGCTCATTTTTCATTAAATGTCCATTTCCATTATATATTTCTAGTTTTCGCGCATTTGGCATTAACTGTCCATTTCCTTTCTATGTTTCTAGCTGTGACTATAACCTTATCCGCTCTTAGATCCTAACATAAATTCCAATTGTATCCTTCCGCCATTCGCGTCACAGTTACTGTCACGTTGACAGGCAGTACGCGTGAAGTGTATAAGATATGTGATCGTTGAATTGGATAGACTATAAGAAAGCTGGTGAGATTTTTCACAGAACTTGTGAAATACATTTAAAATAAGTGTTTTTATCATTAACCAAAGGTTTGACAGACTTTTGTTTTAAAAATTTAGATGACGACATAGCAACAGAATACTCGACATGTTCAGCCATTTTGTTGCATCATATCGACTAAATCATGACTCAAATGCATCATCCGTATGAAATAAACTATTTTAAGTTGTAATTATTGATTAGGTGTAACATTCTCTATGTTTTGAATATTATTATTTTCATTCAATAAGAATAATAAATATATTCAGAGGAAATATTTTTAATTTAATGAAGGGTACTATTTTTTTCGCTTCTACATCGTACGTTGGTGTCCATAACCAATGGAAATGAAGCAGGTCACGTGATTTTGATTTGATGAGGATCACTTTAAGAGCGGATAGTCTTTATTTGGTTTTATTTATATTTACTTCCAGCCACAATTTCTTAACGTTACACAAAATAATTTGCGTCTTGGCCCTTAGAATATCCTTATTGTCTCTTGATAATACTACATCATCAGCATACACCAGAACCTTATTAATATCACTGAGTCATGTTCTAATATTTCATGGCGTACTATAGTAAAAAATTGATTAATAGATTACATGTAACTCATGCCTGTTTCTTATTAAGAGCAGATCATTAGTTGGTCTGTTTCTAGAGCATTACTTCTCCGGAAACTTTTGTTTCGTCTGCTAATCTTTCAACTTCAGCTGTTGGTCCATTAACTTCGGCTCCTGGTATGGACCAACGTTAGCTACGGATCAATTGCAGTTAGTTTCCATCCACTGTTTCACCTTATGACATCTCTCCGGTTCTTATTATTGAGAAGAAATGAATTAACAAGCCGCAAGACTGTTTCCTTATGATGGAATACGAGATTATTTCATATGGCATGAAGCCTGACTTTTCATATTGTAGCTCCCACACTCCTACGATATACAGGGTGTACCTAAAATAATGTAGCGATTTTAAATTTGGACATGGAGAAGAAATTAGGGGAATTTCAACAGATATGTGGTTCAATAAGAAGATATTTGAGAAATAAGACCACAAGGGAAACTCAATTAAAATTGTACAAAACAGTAACCGTTCCAACATTAACATACGGGTCTGAGACTTGGCCTTTAATCGATCTCTGATAAAAATAAAATTGAGACAATAGAAATTAGATTTCTCAGATCAGTTGCAGGTGTATCTCTAAGAGATCAAAAGAGAAGTCAAGATATCAGAGATGAACTACAAATCTATAATATAAACGAGAAAATGCACACAAATAAACGTAATTGGTTTTAACATATACAAAGAATGCCAAATAATCGTTTATCAAAACAGCTGCTTCATTATAGGCCTCTAGGCCGAAGAAATGTAGGAAGACCAAAACGTCGTTGGAAGGACGAACTGCGCCTGCGGCATGTAGTGCGCCCGGGAGCGGAACGGGCCAACAGGCCCATATCTTGAAGATGATGATGATGATGATTTTAAAGGTGTTGAATTAAATTTTAACTAACTATGACAAAAATAGAAACTCATGTTAAATGAAAGAGTAACATCTCCAGTTTACATTATAAGTTCATAGGTGTTCAATGTGAGCCCCGTTTGTTACATGACATACATCCAACATGTAGGCTAATTCTTCCCATACATTAATAAGCATATCTGGATTGATGGCAGCAGTAGCTTCTCGAATCCTGCGTCTAAACTTGGCCAGGTTAGCAGGCAATGGAGGGACGTATATTTATTGGAAGGGATTTAAAACGCATTTTTCGTATCTCCGTACATGTTCGTACACCGTAGCCTCCTTTTTCCACACTATTTTAGTAAAATATTATTTCAGTTCTCACTTTTTTTCATTGGATATGATTTTCTTCTCAACTTTTAAGAAGATTTGCTTTATATTTTTTAATTAACTTTTATAAGATT
Source organism: Diploptera punctata (assembly GCA_030220185.1). Lineage (NCBI taxonomy): Eukaryota > Metazoa > Arthropoda > Insecta > Blattodea > Blaberidae > Diploptera > Diploptera punctata. Next base: position 919,573 of record JASPKZ010010672.1, read on the forward strand.
CATGATGTGTTCTGTTGAGGTATTATTCAAAATTAAAATATAAAATTATGGAATATTCACCTGAAAGTTCCGTCTCCTCAACTTAATTAATTATTTAACTATAGCGCTTTCGGGACCTTTCCCATCATCATTATTGAATCCTGACGATGATGGGACAAGTCCCGAAAGCACTACAGTTAAATAACCAATTAAGTTGAGGAGACGGACCTTTCAGGTAAATATTCCATAATTTTATATTTTAATTTTTTAATTATGCTAAAAATCGTAGTAATTATCTGTGGCGATCAAATGATTATGTGGCGGTAAATTGAATCGCTCTATGTATCTCTGATAAAAAATAAAATATCTTCAACTCGTGTCCAACTTAGGGTCGGGTCCAAGGATGAGATGAAGCCCCTTATATAGAGGTCTGTGAATGACAAGGATGCCGGTCGATCACTCATGACGCACCATCACGGGGGCAGATGAAGGAAATGCAACGAAATGGATGAGATGAGTATGGAGAAATGTTGGGATGAAATTTGTGGCAGGGGAAAACGGGAGAAACCTCTAGAAAAGTCTGCCCAAGCTCCGTTTCGTCCACCACAAAACCCACCGAGACCGAGACTCGGTCTCGGGACCCTAGCAGTGAGAGGCGAGACTCTAACCTCTTGCGCCACGGCGCCGCATCTAGTATATCTCTGATACATACTAGAGAATATATTACAATACGCATTCCATATTTTGATCAGAACTTTGTTGTGAGATAAAACATATTAGGTTAAAAAGTCCAAACCAAGACTTATTTAAGGTGAAATTGTTAATCGAAATATAATTTACTTTAAAGTGACTATTTAACTCAAACCCCAAATGGGAGTCGATGACCAATCACGTTTCAATGAATTTTGTTTTACAACCAATCACAGTCGTATTTCACCTGGATATTTATCTACTTATGTTTACCAATATAAAGATAGTTCCTCCTTTTTAATATTCTGAACAGGTCAGAGCATTATTTTGCAGTGACAGACTCTCAAACAAATACCTTGAATATAGCAAATAATGAATATATTCATTCGATTTACACATATTTTGTGTTCAATAATTGTATTGTTAAATAATGACTTTACTGAGTTGTTTCCTAAAAAAATAATTAATAACCTATAAAGTTGGTTATAATATACAGTTTCATGTGTTTAATTTTCCCCCACTAAGGTGAATTCTTACAATAAAGCGATCATATTTGGTAATAAATAATATGATCAAGTTGCAGTGATGAACAAATGAAACATAACCAAACATTTCTCATTTGTTTTCAAACATCGCCGTTTACATTAAATATATAATTTTTTAAAATAGCTATATTTAAATAATGATTTGTGAGTAAACAGCTTAATTTTATTCGTTAAATAGTCCTAACAAATGCCACTCTTGATTTCCAAACCCATTCGTGGCATTACTTATGATAAATTTAGGTTTCTTTTTTTTATTATTTATTTATTTTGGATCCTAGTGTTCATCTCCATTTAAACTCAGAAGATTTAATAAATCAATGTATGCAAAGAATTGACATAAAGGGATTACTAATGTGGATCAGGGAATAATGGAATCTGCTCATTTCGTTTCAGGATGCGGTTGATGACTGGCATAAGGATATTGCTAGGCGCGCAGGCGCAGGAGAGACGACACAGAGCTAGTCCGTTAGTTGTTCCCTTTCAATATTATTATTATTCTCTACATTTTTTATTTTTATTTTGTTTTACCTCGAATTTAACAATACAAACGCTTGCATGTGTTGTGTTGCGCTTTATCTTTTTAAAAGCACCTCACAAAATATTCGCACAATACACTACAAAAATTAATATTGAAAACAGCATGTGCTGAAAGTTTGTTCACAATATCAATTGTTTGATTCTTGGAAAACAAAGGGAAATGTTAGTCACAGGACATTGTGAAAACAATCAACTGGAAGCATTCAAAATGTTGTCTTTTGTTTGTAACTATTTTCTATGCTTATAAAGGACTCTGTGTGAATGTCCTATGCACTGCAACTCTTCTATTTTTTTTTATTACAGCACTTCGAAAAATTGTGCAACTATTTCAGGAACCGAATTCAAGAGGAAGGAGAGGAAATAATTTGGCATTCTATCCACAAAAATTGTTTTATCTTTTAACTAATCGATTTTCCAATAGTTTTTTGTTCTTTAGTTTATAAGAGGTATAATTATTTTCTTTGAAATTAAATTGTTGATGCTATATTATTTTACAATAAAACGAATAATTCGGAAGATGGAGTTTGAACTCGGGTTAAAATCTCAGGACCAATCATCTTTGACTGCACTTTTTATAAGGCCCCCGAGTTACCAAAGAAAAACGTGAGATAAATAAATACCCGAGTAACACAGAGTAATAAGTTAGTGTTAAATGAAATATAATCATTATAGAAACACTCCTTAGGAATAATCGATAAACTAGAATAGTAATAATAACAAACCCAAATGGAAACGAAGAACTGTTAGAACACTTTTAACAGGAGAAATACAACGCTAAGGGGTTACCTAGACCCTTATATATACGTCCACTGCTGTGGTCTCGAGGTAGAGTGCTGCCTTCTCACGCAGCGGGGCCGGGTTCAGTTCCCGGTCGGGACTGAGTGAGATTTTCTCGGGTTTTTTCTCACCTGTAAGGCAAATTTCAGATAGCTTTGAGGCCCAAAAGGTCCCCGAACATCGTCTGGCCATTATCATCCCCGGTCTGGAAAGCAATGGGAAGCTACACACCTATAATTTTCTAGTAAATCTCTAAGCATAGCATGAATATGCTTGATGGCAGAACACTACAAAATATATATGGAGAGAGAGAGAGAGAGAGAGAGAGAGAGAGAGAGAGAGAGAGAGAGAGAGAGAAAGAGAGAGAGAGAGATGAATATTTGCGCTAGGAGTCTGAGTGGAGCAATTGGTATCTCACTAACGTATACATTTAGCTATTTTCACTGCTGATATGAGTTATATATTGTTTATTGGTAAACAATAAGTCAACTTACAAATAATTATTTCATAGAACTTTTAATTGTTCAATATATCATGAATCTTGCAACTTCTGGTCGTAATAATTTGACTTATATGGATTAACGAGATTCCTTCTGACCATATCTGTGACGTCGAAGTAAGTTGATTCGTCATATATATATATATATATATATATACAAAGATTGGAAGCAGCTGAGCTGAGATTTTTAAGAAATATAGCAGGATATACTCTGCTCGATAAGAAAGAAACTAAATATTTTCAAACTTACAGACCGAATAATTAAATATAGGAACGCCTGGAAGAACATGCTGAAGAAAGATTTCCAAAATTATTGCTAAATTATAAACCGCACGGAAGGAGAAATATTGGACGCCCACACAGAAGATGGTCTGAACAATTTTAACAATTCTAGCTTTCATGAAACCGAAACAAGCCAACAGGCTTAATCCCTGGATGATAATATATATATATATATATATATATATATATATATATATATATATATATATATACATATATTTATATTCTCTATTATATGAAAAGTAGCGGAAACTCGGTCTCTACTGCCATGTAGTAGCTCCTATACCAAGTAAACAAATTAAAAAGAATATTTTTACTTTATAGCAGTGACGCTTTTCCATGGTATAATAAAAAATTTTTGACATTGAGCAACGCAAGCTTACACACACATATACACGACGGTATTCCCTGTTAAATACCGTATCCTGCCCGGACACTTACTTCTAGACATTAGAGTATTCGCAGTATATCAGCGGTTCCCAACCTTTTTCGACTCACGAACCCCTTCCTCAACGATCTGAGTTGGGTGAACCACTGGCTTTTAAATATACATACAGTAGACATGCCTGACATTTAATTCCAAGCAAAAGGTTTAATAACCTTAAATTAACTTAACCCTTAACGGTTAAAACCTGAAGTTACTCTAGTTACGGCTTAAAAGTTACACAACGTGTAAGCCTAGTTGTAGCGAAATCAAATGCATATTAATTTAATGTGGAAATAATGTGATAAATTCCTGTTGTTACACATATGTAACAAGGAGCACTATAGGGTTAATTTAGTTTAATTTTAAAATAGTATTAATACTTATTATTATTATTATTATTATTATTATTATTATTATTATTATTATTATTATTATTATTATTAAGTCCACAACTGTGGTCTCGAGGTAGCGTGCTGCCTTGTCACGCAGCGGGCCCGGGTTCGATCCCCGGTCGGGGCAGTTTTTCTGGGTGAGGTTTTTTCGGGGTTTTTTCCTCACCTGTACGACAAATGCCAGGAAAACTGTAAGGCCCAAACGGTCCCCGAAATCATATGGCCATCATCTTCACCCTTATCATTATCATCATCATCATCATCCTTCACCGGTGTGGAAAGCAACGGGAAGCTACCACACCTACAATTCCCTAGTAAAGCTGCAAGCATAGCATGAAAATGCTATGATTGCAGTGAAGGACCTGCCTTCGGGCAGAATTACTATGGATGGATTATTATTATTATTATTATTATTATTATTATTATTATTATTATTATTATTATAACTTCGAAACCCGCCATCACGGAAAAGTTTTGTCGAACCACTTGAAATATTTTGCGAACCCCGTGGCGGTTCGCGAACCACAAGTTGGAAAACGATGCAGTATAACATTAGACGTAGGCATCTCGATATCGAGGAAACATCAACAACGAAGAAGTGTGCATGTTTATCTTAAAAAATAAAAATCTATATAACAAATAAATAGCACAGCGAATTCAATTAATTCAAGTATTTTCATAACATTTACAGCTGACAAATTAATATTTGATTGGAAACATAATTATCAATATCAAATTAAACTACTCTCTAATAAGATGCTGGAGATTCGAATTTCTTGAATCAAAACACTCCACAATATCGTTCAATACTCTGAACATTTATCTATAGATTTTGTTTCTTTCCTAAAAAATCGAAATTATTTTTAAACACAAAAAATATCGGTCATGTTTTGAGTATAGAACAACTCTCAAGATATGTCTTTTTCACGTATATAATCTGTGCAGCATATTATTCTAAAAAACATATCATATGAAGACTGGACAGCCATTATGTTAATTATAAAGTACACAATGATCTTATGCATTAAATTGGCAATGTATCCTATAGGATGATGATGATAATAAAAATAATAATAATAATAATAATAATAATAATCATCATCACCATCATCATCCGGTATGATGGCAACTGCCGCCGTCTTCCGGAAACCAAACGCCATTCCTCTCTATCCATCCATTGATCTTCCTCCATTCCTCTGATATTCATAACTGCTTGTACCCCTTCTATCCAAGTTTTCTTCGGTCTTCCTCTCTTTCTCCTTTGAATTGGGATCCATTCCATAACAATTTTTGGCAATCTTTGCTCTGGCATTCTTTTGACATGACTGCAATATTTTCTTTTCTATAATGTCTATGATGTCCAGCTCCTCTTGTACACCCATAATTTCCCTTATTTCTTTATTTCGTATTTTATCCATTCTAGATTTTCCAGCTGTAATAATAATAATAATAATAATAATAATAATAATAATAATAATAATAATAATAATAATAATAATATTCTTCTTCTTCCATTTGCAGTATTGGGTGATGATGCCCGTTCTGCGACTACAAAAACTGATCTTTCCATCGGTTGAAGGGTCTTCCGAGGTCTCTTTTGCCTATAGGTTTGAGGTGGTAAATCATCTTTGGTAAACGGGAATTTGACATTCTCTGGACGTGTTGGAACCATTTAATCTGATAATTTTGTATATGTTCCACCATTTCCCTGCTATTCCACTGCATCCTTATCTCATCACTCTTCATTCTATCCCTTAAAGTTACTCATGTTAGTGATCGGAGGATTCTCATTTGTGAACTATTAATAATAATAATAATAATAATAATAATAATAATAATAATAATAATAATAATAATAATAATAATAATAATAATGATAATAATGATAATAATGATAATGATAATAATGATAATAATGATAATAATAATAATAATAATAATAATAATAATAATGTTTTATTTATTCTGCAGAGTTAAGGCATAAGACCTTCTCTTCCACTCAACCAGCACAAATTACAAGTATATATTTGACAACATAGATTATTGTTTTTAAAATACATTATGAAACTCCGTTGAGGTTACTGTGTTAAAGTTTTAATAATTGTATAACAGTACCTGATATCTCAGTCGTCCTCAATAATTTGCAGTGTTGTTTTATAGGAGGCCTTTCGATACTTATGTATCATCTTCTGCTTTCATTTTGGTACTGACTGTTGTTGGTAATTATTTTGTACAGAGGGTTTATGCTAGGTATGTTCTCATTCAGTAGGTGTTTATTTGTGGTTTCCTTGATGATTTCAAATTCTTCGACAACGTTGATTTTCGATACATTGTTTTCTCTATGGAAGATCGATAATACATTGTCTATTGTGTTGAATTGATGTCCTGCTTCTACTATATGTTTTGAAGAACTGGATTTTCTTCATTCTTTATGAAATCTCTGAAATGTTCATTAAATCTTGTCGTGCAGTTTCTAGTAGTTCTTCCTATGTAAAATGTGTACTCTTTTACAATTATTAAAACTTTAATATAGATTATATATACACTATACTACTTATAAAGAATTAAAATATATTAAATGTTGCAATTGAAATTTCATGTACAAACAACATTTTATCTTCTTCTTCTTGCAAGGGTTGAAACTTTTTGGTTCGTTCCGGCTCCAAGTATTATAGTTGCTGTGACATCTCTTTCGTGGGCGTCCCCGATCTCTTTTTCCTCCTCTTGGTTAATAGTTATATCTATATCTAGGCAATCTATTGGTATCCAACAACATTTTATACGATGATAATAGCAATAATAATACTTATGATAATGATAATAATACTAATTATTATTATTGTTATTATTATTATTATTATTATTATTATTACAGTATAAATATGATAAATTATACGAGAAACACCAATTAATATAGGCCTATGTACACTTAGCGACAAAAAGAACGAGCCGCTTCAAAAAGCAGTTCCTGTTACGGCTCACTGCGCATGCACGAAAAGCCATAGCTCTGGTTCACGAAGTAATGCATTGTTAAATGTTTTAAATACGCTGTATTTGGTTTTAATCGTCTTAAATAGTTAAAGAACAGTGAAGGTGACATATTTCTAGATATTTACGAGTGTACGACAAAATACAACATTTCTTAAATTGCGACATTTTAAATGAAGTTAAACTCTCGTTTATGGTGCAAAAGTAAACAAGGCAACTAGTATCCGACGTTCGAGTAGCGTAGATCGTTAAACTACTTACAAGATCAAATGTATGTGAAAGCCAGGGTTCGAATCCTCCGACATGTTTTCTATTCTTTTGTATTTTCGCAAAATACATCCTATAACATTTAATTCCTGCCACGTAATCTACGTCCACTTTACACTATCTCAAGTAATATTCCTGCCTTCGTAAACTCTGTAACACCATTTAGCTACCGGTACAAATTTAATTGTGTGTGCAGTAACACGTTTTAATAATAATGCTACAAATTTATGTAATAAAATATAATATAGCTTCATATATTTATGAGTTTATTTATTTATTACGTATTAGTGAGGAAAAAGTTTCACCTTTCAATTAAAATATTTAGTTTATATATGTCAAGTCCAGCATAATACTAGCCCATAGATAATGGACAATAATAAAATCTAATTATTATTATTATTATTATAATTATTATTATTATCCATCATCTATAATAATAGTAATAATAATAATAATAATAAAAATAATAATAATAATAATAAAAATTATAATAAAAATAAAAATAATAATAAAAATAATAATAAAAATAATAATGATAATAATAATAATTAATAATAATAATAATAATAATAATAATAATAATAATAATAATAATATAATAGGATATATCAAATAATGTGAAGAATTTAATTACCTGGGGATCAAAATTAAATCAAATCGTACCCAAGAAAATGACATAAAATATAAAATTCAAAAAGGCAGATTGGTAATATCAATGTTAAACGAACTTTTGTCGGATAAAAACATAAGAATAGATACCAAATTACAAATTTATAAATCCATAATTCGAAGCAGAAACTTGGCAGTTGAATAAAAATTTGAGTTCAAAGCTAATGTATACTGAAATGTTGTGTTTCAGACGCTCAACTAGACATTCTAAATTCGAAAAAAAATCAGAAATATAATCATCACACAACAAATCAAAGTCCAAAATTCAATATTAGATTTTGTGAGGTACAGACAACTAGAATGGTATGGTCGTATACGTAGGATGCCAGAGAAAAAGATTACCCAAACAAGTTTTGGAATGGATTCCACCCGGAAAAAGAAAGAGAGGTTGACCTAGATTTAAATGGATGGATGATGTGAAAAGAGGTATGAGGGAGCTAGGTCTGGAAGAATTGGAATGAGAAAATAGAGAAGAATGGAGAGAGAAGATCAAAATTTAAATAGCTTTGAGCATAGGATGATGTTTTATTGCACTGTAAACCTGTTTATAAATAAATAAATATATATATATATATATAAATAAATAAATAATATTATTACTAATAAAAATAGTAATATTTTAAAATAGTTTGTATGTTTTTTTTCTGTAAGAATGGAAATACAAATTAAATAGAAAGCATTTCAACAATTAAAAAAAATTGACCTCACCGGGAATCGAACCTGTGACCTCTTGCATACGAATCAAGTCACATAGCGCTGAGCTAAGCTTTCGCTTCTTAGTTGCGTTAGAAAGAATGCTGTTGAAAGGAAGAATGGAAACGTATTGTAGCTCTACTGTGCAATTAGTTTACTTGTGTGAATCGCGCGTTAGAACTTGAAATATTCGAGATCAAGAGTCGGCCCATTCTTTTTGTCGTTAACCGTACCTTACACTGGATAATGATGAAGTCGAGGTTAGAGCAAATATAAATTTAGATTTATTTTAAAAGATGTCAATGTCCAGCAGCCCCTTATTTCTTGTGGTAGGGAATTCCAGTTGCGAAAAGTGAAGATAGTATATGACATGGAGTGATGTGATGTCCTATGTTGTGGTATATTAAGCAAGAGACTATGTTGTGATCTTGTGTTTAAGTTATGGTTGGAGCATAGATACTGGAAACGAGAACATATATAATTGGGAGTCGAGGTATGTAGGATCTTAAATAAGAGAACTAGTCATTGTAATTTTCTTCTGTATTTTTAAGATGGAGCCATGACAATTCGTGGAAAAATGGGAAAATGTGATTATAATTTCGGACATTAAATGTGAATCCGATACACATACATAATTTGGTTTAATTTATTGAAAATTTTAAATAAAACAGAAAAAAAACGAACTAAAAGAAATCACTTAAATGTGTGTAGAATATGTCTAATAATCGTTTTCACTGCGGTCCGCCACATTTAAATGTCTCCAGAAATGAATTGTTTGCCGGCCACAGTCAAATTTGACTAGGTCCCGGGACCGACTATTTCGACCATTATTAATTTTATAATGATTATTTCATAATAGCTATCATTTAAATAAAATAGTCTTTTTGTTTTCTGCGGTTTCCCCTTGCTGAATGCTGAAATAGCCCAAAAAAGCCCATCGCAGCGGCATTAGCACTAAAAGTAACTTCCTCAATATTTAATCGAATAATTACATAATTCAAAGGGCGAACCAAGTCCTTTAAGGCTTTTACCTTCAGATCATTACATCTCCGCGTGTAATTCCAAGGCGCTTGCTGCGAACCGGTCACACTGGGCAACATGATTTTTGTCTAATGAGTACTAATAGTTGTACTTTGCATTTTTTATCGTGTTTTCAAATATGTGTTCGGAATTTCTCTATCACTCACAGTTTTTTATTTCAATTAATGGATGTAAATAGTTATTTTTTAATAAACGTTTTTTTCGTCCATTTGTCCATTGTAAAATGAAACCAAATGAGTTAACATGAACATTCATACATTCATTACAAGGCACATGCAATTTAAACTCTATCTAAATTAATCCGGGGCAAATGGACTCCATGTCTTGGACCGAAGAAGTGCTCACCACCTGTTCAGACAGGTCGCAGGGCAGTTCACTTTGACTCTGTTTGCCAGTTTAAGGGTTAAGCAATGAAAAACTTTCTATCTCGTGTAAAGTCTGCTGATAGTCCATTCTGGCACTGGCAACAGCTAAAACAAAGAGTTACGTTTCTCCCATAAAAACAAATGGATTAAAATGCTAACTTCAAACATTTTTAGGCAGTCGTCTGCCCACATAAAGTCAAGTTGTGGCATTGCGGGCTTGCTTAACCTGCAGATTGTAAGGCAAATGTCGTGTCAGCATCACATTTGCAGTGCACTGGAAATAGACCAAGGTCATGCAATCAATACTCGATAGAGCTTTGTTTTGTCAATTGTAGGACTTAGACATGTTTGTAGTTTTGTTAAAGTACTGATACGTTTACGGTAATTTTAATTAAAGTAACGAATGTTTTTGTATTAGAAACTGCTTACTTACTTACTCACTGGCACTATCGAACCCGTAGGTTCATGGCCGCGCGGACATAAGTTCTCCACACATCCCTATCCTGAGCTAATGCTTTCCAATCATTCCCTGTATAATCTACTTCCCTCAAATCATAGTTAATGTTATTCTCCCGCCTCATTCTTGGTCTATCAACTGGGCGTTTTCCTTCTGGTTTTCCTACAAGAAGGTTCCATGCACGTCTTTCACTCTCCATACGTGCCACATGTCCTGCCCATCGCAGTCTACGAGACTTACCTGATCTTATTATATCTGGCTTCCTATAAAGACAATGTAGTTAATTGTTATGTAGTCTTCTCCATTCACGTGTCTGTTCATCTATCTTTGGTCCAAATATTTTCCTAAGAACTTTATTCTCAAATACTCGTAATCTCCTTTCCTACCTTAAAGTAAAAGTCCATGTTTCGCATCCATATAATATAACTGGTAGAATAATAGTTTTATATATTTTCAGTTTAATGTTTTTTGAAAGGAGTTGGGACGACAAGAGTCTCTGTAATACATAATAGCACGCATTTCCAGAATTGAGCCTGTGTTTAATTTCTTTGTGCATCTCATTCCTATTTGTGATTATTGTTTCTAGGTATTTGAATTCAGCCACTTTCTCAAAATTTCCCTCGTTTGTTATTACTCCACTAATAACTACTAACTAAAACGTACTTATTATATACCGGTATACTAAATATAAACATATACTAAAACATTCTGAACGTAGATAAAATAGTGTAGAAAACACATTACAAAATTAGGTTTAGTAACTCGGTGTTCTTAATTACTAAATCTCTGCTTTTGCAGGTAGTCGTCTGAGTAACTTGAAACCACAGTTATCCCAACACAAATAAAGATTCCGAGGCAAATCAGTAGCGATTTTTACATTGGTGTGCGTCAGTTCTTTGTGTCTGTAAGCTGTAGATTATATTCTACCACGGTGAAGTTGGATATAGTCCAATAAGCGTAAAGATTGACATCGATATTTTCCCACTATTACGTGATTTTCTACTAACACATCATCTTGAACATTGCTAATCCAGTCCGTAAAAAACCTGCAATGTCTCCTATTCGTGAATCCAGTGTTGATTGAACGAGACACGAATTCTTAACGGGCGAGTGTATATTTGCGCCAAGGTGCCATCTTTCCATTTTGTGTAGGTATAATACTTTATTTTTCTTGTGGACTGCGATGGGCAGGACATGTGGCAGGAATGGGGAATGAAAGACGTGAATGGAAGCTTCTTGTAGGAAAACCAGAAGGAAAATGCCCTGTTGGTAGACCAAGAATGAGATGTAAGAATAACATTAACCATGATTTGAGAGAAGTATATTTACAGGGAATGATTGGAAAACATTAGCTCACGATAGGGATGTATGGAGAGAGAATGTCCGTGCGGCCATGAACCTACGGATTCGATAGTGAGTTAGTAAATTATAATACTTCGTTATTACGGCATTTTGTTTCTCACACTTGCTTACTCCTATTTTTAACACTTGTATAAAAATATTACTCAACAGAAGATAATGAAAATTTGTTTTCTCGGCATTGTATCAGGTAGGCCTACTCATTTTGAGTCACACGAATAGGTTTAGTCGTAATGTTTTTTTTTATTTCATACTAGCTAATACCCGGCGTGCGCTGCTACTCCTAAATGAATGTTAATGTGTTTTACCACAAGCCTTGAGCTGCAATGCTTGTCCGGGAATCAGCTTATCCGATCTTCTTGTCATCAATGAAAGACAAAAAATAGTTATTTGTGAGTTATGAGTAAAAGATAAACATATGCTGTCGCGGAATTTTTTGTAGCGTTTTTAGAGTTATTCAATTCCGTGTACAATAATTTAGTGTATTTGTTATGGTTTAGGCAGCGTTAGCCATTTAAGCGTCCAAAGAGCTACTTTTTTCACGTTTTCCATTACAAACGGCGATTTTAAGGGTGTACGAGCTGAGTATCACTACTCTCTTATAGCCTATGTTCATCCTGGGAATCTCCTGAACATTTTACAAAAAGCCCCATCACAATCGGATCAACGGTATGGCCGCGCATAAAATACGAACAAACAAACAAACATTAATTTTTATGTATTACATGATATGTTCTGCTTCAAATCTTCCAATGTGTGAACTTTTGTAAGTTTTCTCCTTGAGGATATCATTAAAGTAAAAATGTCTCCTGTGAGACCCGTGGAGTGCTGCTACTCCAGCGTAAATCTAATCCCACGCCTACACGGTCATTACAAACTAGGTTCTGCAAAATTGTACAAAATAAAACCTATTTTCTTAGGACATAACGCTAAGGATCTAATAAAATATGCAATCTAAATAATTACTAAATATTCAAATCTTAAATTACTGGTGCACCATTCTTTATTTATAAAACCATTTGCAGAAGCCTTATTTTAAACTGCTTATAGAAGTTCCGCAGCCTAGCCGAGCTGTCTCAGGCATCATAACGTGCCTTAGTATAGAGCTACGAGATCTGACTGGTTCTAGTTCCAATGACAAATATAATTTTCTACGTAATTTCGTCCAGTTTGGGATCGCACTTCGGGTATTTAGATTAGATTAGATTTATTTAGCCTGGTGGAGTTAAGGCCATGTGGCCTTCTCTTCCACTCACCAGGACAAACATATATTACATCAGAATATAACAATCTTAATTAACTCTAACATTAAACACTAAGTAAAAATTTGATCAAAAGATAATATCTAATATACGTATTACGATCTATAATACAACCAGTTAATATTAGTTAAAATTAAGACTAAAACTAATAATAAAATGTATACAAGCAAGGCATATTAAATTGTCCCTCTCTAGTGTATATAAAAAACAGGAAAATAATGAGATATAGAAAACTAATTTTACGATTATACAATATTTAAAACAAAACAAATAAAAATATTTGTTATTCTTAATATTATTTTCATAAATAATTAAATATATTAATATTGCTAAAAGAATACTACTTCAGTGAGGTGTATAAGTTAGTTTGTTATTAAATAATTCTTTAGTTTATTTTTGAAGGATGTTATAGTTTGACAGTCTCTGACATAGGGCGGAAGGGAATTCCATGTTTTGGTAAGTGACACCGTAAAAGATAATGAATAATATACAGTGTGATGAGGCGGGATATAAAGGACAATGTGCTGATGGGATCGAGTGTCAAGATTATGTGTGTCGGATAGTCTGATGAAGCGGCGTGATAAATAATTAGGCGATGATGTGTGAAGTATTTTATAGAGAAGGGATAGGGAATGGACAGTTCTACGATCTCTTAGACGAAGCCACGATAATTGTTCCAGGGACTGTGTAACATGGTCAAATTTGCGAATACCACAAATAAAACGTGCGCAAGAATTATGAACACGTTGAAGTCTTTGAGTGGAAATAATATTTAAGTCTGTAAAAAGAGTGTCACAATAATCTAGCTAGTATGAAAAAAAAAAACAATACGACTATACCTATTCGTGTGACTCAAAATGAGTCGGCCTACCTGATACAATGCCGAGAGAACAAATTGTCATTATCTTCTGTAGAGTAATATTTTTTATACAAGTGTTAAAAATCGGAGTAAGCAAGTGTGAGAAACAAACTGCCGTAATAACGAAATATTATAATTAACTAATTCACTATCGAATCCATAGGTTCACGGCCGCACTGACATAAGCTCTCCATACATCCCTTTCCTCAGCTAATGTTTTCCAATCATTCCCTGTAAATCTTACTTACTTTTTTACTTTTGAGGGCCTCTCCACTTTTCAGCGGTTACCCTGTATTCCCATTCGCCATTCTTGCCGATCACGCCATTCATCCTCCTCCAGACCTCGGTCGTTCATCAATCTATGGATTTCTCCTCTCCAAGTTGTTATTGGCCTGCCCCGTTTCCTTCTACCAGAAGGTGACCATTCCAAAAGAGCCCTGTAAATCTACTTCCCTCAAATCATGGTTAATGTTATTCTTCCACCTCATTCTTGGTCTACCAACTGGGTGTTTTCCTTCTGGTTTTCCTACAAGAAGCTTCCATTCACGTCTTTCATTTCCCATTCCTGCCACATGTCCTGCCCATCGCAGTCCACAAGAAAAAAAGTATTATACCTACACCAAATGGAAAGATGGCTCCGTGGCGCAAATAGACACTCACCCTCTACATTTGGGTCAAGAATTCGCGTCTCGTTCAATCTAGAATTGTTTGGAATTTGGTAGCTACTATAAATTGCTGCTACAGATTATAAGAAAACCAGCTTAAGGACCGACATGCTGACCACCAGCTTAGCCTCAATTCTATAAAAAAAATAGTTGAAGACCGAGAAAAATCCTCCCCATTTGAATGTGGATTTGACCCTAAAAATTCTGTCCGATTACCATTTTCCCTGCGATTTTTTAAATTGCAGTCATCTTTTTAATTTTTGATGTAGAAATCGCCCTCCGTGGACATCGTCAAACCGACTAGATGATTGTCCACCGCTATGTTTGACCCATGTGAGAGTGACGTCAGCAGCCGGTTGATAGTCCAAGGGCTTGTCGCGCCATGGAGAGCAAGAATAGAGCACTGATATTTACATAGAAACTTGTAAAATCATGGCATTGGTCCAAAAATAATACAATTTTCAATGTTCATACAAAATATTTTTAACTTTTTAACATTAGTACAGATGTAATACCAATATTTAATAAAGAATCTGATTCTACAAGTATATTTAAATTCAAATTTAATTTAAAAATTTTATTTTAATAGTTTTGGAATAAACATACGGATGATCAACTTCTCCATAAAGCTGTCTCCAATGTTATCGATTCCTAGCCCACAATACAACACATAAAGGTACGGACCTGGAGCAGCTTGGAAGGAGCTGACATCTAGCGTGTAAACCGTGTATTACAGTTGGCAGCTCACATTGTCTCGCCTCTAATTAACCAAGAAATTCAATTTAATATGATTAGTCAAGCTGTGCAATACAATTATTTTGGTGTCTCCTCAGTCAACAGCGAAATATCCTTACTGCATTCCTTCTTATAAGATATTCTGTTCATGCATGATGAAAAGTTTGCCATTGCAAAGATAAATATGAGGTTTTGTTAGTGAGGTTTTAACAATAATTAGAATGAATGAATGGAATTTATTGCCTTTTTTCAAAAGAAAGGATATACATATGTAATCACATTGCGCACGGGCCTGCTTGGCCGTACGTGCATTATTTTTCCAGTGTGAATAGCGTATTGCAAAAAAAAAATATATATATGACAATCCGGCTGATTTACATGAAGTTTCTCAGTAAGATGAAGGTCTCCTGGAAGCGTCACGAGCGCTTCGCAGGACAAGGATAGTGGAAGGGCTGTTTCCTCTGAGCCTCCAAACATGCTCCTCTGGGTATCCACCCCCCAAGAGAGGGCTGCTTCTTCCGCTCTTCAAGCCCTACAAGTTTAGCTATGGCTTTTAGAGGAAGAGATCCAGTGAGATCCAAAATTATTTTAGAAAATCAAAGTATAGAACAGGTGTCTAGTTTCAAATATTTGGGCTGTGATGTTGGCTACAATGTGGAAAGAGATATTGACTCCAGAATAAATCAATTTCAGACGGTGTGTGGAACAATACAGAGAACATTTAAAAATAAAATTAGAAAAGAAACCAAGATAAAAATGTATAATGTTATGGCGGTTCCCACAATATTGTATGGATGTGAAACTTGGGCTCCAATGAAAAAACAGAAGGATAGAATACAGACGGCGGAGATGAGGTTCCTAAGACAAGTAAAAGGATGTACAAGACTTGATAGAATAAGAAATGAGGATATAAGAGAAGAATTGAAAGTACAGCCTTTATTGGATAAGGTCACGAATTACAGACAGAAATGGATTGATCATATGGATGGAATGAGTAAGGAGATATATCCATTGTTAGCAAGAAATTATCAAACAAGAGGAAGACGTGATGTTGGAAGACCTAGAAGACGTTGGGCTGATGCAGTCGGAACGGGCAATTGCCTAATCCCTGGAGTGCTGATGATGATATATATATATATATAAATGTACATCTAAAAACACAACTTATCGTAAACATTCAATGTATATCTTTAAAAAATGAATTCGATTTGTACAACCCTTACCTTGGCAATGCATCCTATAGGATACAATAAATTGAAGAGCTCGGCTGTAAAACATGGTAACTGACAAATTCTCGAAAATTGTGTTGTAGCATGTAAACTGCAATATGTGAACGCTTGAAGCATTTGGTGCACATAGTTTTACACCCATTAATAGATAGCGGATGTACTGTGACGCTAAATAAAACTACATTCACCAAATGCTTTCAGGGAGGTCACATATCACAGTTTACATGCTACAACTCAATTTTCAAGAATTAGTCAGTTACCATGTTTTAGAGCCGAGCCCTTCAATTGGTTTAATTAATTTATCTCTTTTAATAATACAGGAGAAAACGAACGAGAAGGAATTGCCTAAATGTGTGTCGAATTACACAATGTACCAATAATAACAGTTACATATGATTTCGTTTTCACTGCGGTCCGCCACATTTAAATAATTGACACGAGAAAATTGTATTTTGCCAGGTTAAGAGTTAAAGGAGAATGATACAAGCTTTACATATTTAAAGATAAAAAATAAAATAACTTGAATATGACAATAACTAACTCACTGACACTATCGAACCCGTAGGTTCATGGCCGCGCGGACATAAGCACTCCATACATCCCTATCCTGAGCTAACGTTTCCAATCATTCCCTGTATATTCTACTTCGTTCAAATCATAGTTAATATTATTCTCCCACCTCATTGTTGGTCTACCAACTGGGCGTTTTCCCCATCTGATTTTCCTACAAGATGCTTCCATGCTCGTTTTTCATTCCCCATTCATGTCACATGTCCTGTCCATCGCAGTCTACGAGACTGAACTGTTTTTATTATATTTGACTTCCTATAAGACCATGTAATTCAGTGTTGTGTAGTTTTCTCCGTTCACCTGTCTGTTCATCTTTCTTTGATCCAAAATCTTCCTAAGAACTTTATTTTCAAATACTCGTAATCTCCTTTCCTCCCTTACAGTAAGAGTCCATGTTTCGCATCCATATAATATAACTGGTAGAATAATAGTTTTATATATTTTTAGTTTAACGTTTTTTGAAAGGACGTCCATATAATATAACTGGTAGAATAATAGTTTTATATATTTTTAGTTTAATGTTTTTTGAAAGTAGTTGGGAAGTCAAGAGTCTCTGCAATGCATAATAGCACGCATTTCCAGAATTGAGCCTATGTTTAATTTTTTTGTGCACCTCATTCCTATTTGTGATTATTGTTCCTAGGTATTTGAATTCAGCCATTTCCTCGAAATTTCCCTCATTTGTCATTAGCTGTCCATATCCATTATATAATGTATTTTTATGTGTGACCATATATTTAGTTTTACTGATATTTACTTCCAGTCCCAATGCATTAGTGGTACTCAATAGTGTTGCGTATTGGCCTTTAGTATCTCCTCGCTATCATCCATTAGTACAGACATTTTAACACTTACATCGTATTAAATTGTCAAATTAAGTGTTTTATCTGTGCAGTTCTGTGAAATAAATTAGGCCTATTTGAGGAAAAATAATTTAAATGAGAATTATCCGTAGTATTGTAATGCATAACGCATTTAATCCATCCATCCATCCATAGTAATTCTGCCCGAGGGCAGGTCCTTCACTGAAATCATAGCATTTTCATTCTATGCTTGCAGCTTTACTATGGAGTTAGTTGTAGGTGTGGTAGCTTCCCGTTGCTTTCCACACCGGTGACGGATGATGATGATTATGATAATGATAAGGATGGTGATGGCCATATGATTTCGGGGACCGTTTGGGGCTTAAAGGTTTCCTGACATTTGTCTTACAGATGAGGAAAAACCCCGATAAAAACCTCACCCAGAAAAACTGCTCCGACCGGGGATCGAACCCGGGCCCGCTGCGTGACAAGGTAGCACGCTACCTCGAGACCATACCGGTGGATATGCATTTAATATATATATATATATATATATATATATATATATTACAAGATAGTGTATCCAAGTTGGGTTAACATTAATTTTCTTTTAAAAATCGCGTTCCTCTAATTAAGATTATCAAATGTTTATCTTTCTTTTCCGTAGTTTAACATTTCTTTTGTATGTAGTATCACCTGCCCCACACCTTCCGGACCTTCCGACCTGCCACCAGAGGTTTTAGCTTTGGTTCTCATACATACTCATTGACCATACAAAGACATTGAGACTTTCCCGAATGAGTGATCATCCCAATGGTAGGGCCACCCCCGAGAGTCACGGAATTTATGACAAGACGCAACATTTGTACTGAACAAATAGTATGTAAGATAATTATGAGTGGCAAATGGTGTTCGGACACTATTTGTGCCTTAAAATTTTCCGAAATCTGTCTTACAAGCGGGCAAAAGCACCAAGAAAATCTGATCCAAGAAATATTTCTCGACCATGGATCAAACCCGGTCCCCTGCGTCCTAGACAACGACGTTAATCTGAGACTACTACTGTAATGACTTATAATTTTATTTTAATTACTCGAACCTATTTAAACCTGTTCTTTACTCAAACTGTAAAAAAGTAGACGCGATTTGACCTCATATGTTAATGAATAAACTAGACTTTTTAACAAGTGATACCAGGAGATCCTATTCCGGATGAGTGGAAGTTATCGTATATTAGTGCAATATACAAAAATAAAGGGAATAAAAGAGATCCAGCATATTATAGAGGGATCAGTGTTATGGCAGCAATGAGTAGAATGTTAAGTACAATTATTAAAATTAGATTGGATGAACTAATACAAAATAAAATATCAGAAGAACAAACAGGTTTTACAGCAGGTAAATCGTGCCTTGATAATATATTTGTGATTAGTCAGATTACAGAAAATATGTTGGCTAAAGGAAAAGAAGTTCTTCTTCTTTTTCCTTTCCAGGATTAGGTCAGTGCGACCTGTTCCGGTATCAAGTCCATCGTTTCCTTGGCCGTACCAAAGATCTTTTTCCATGCGGTTTGTAGGTGTCGATCGTTTTGGGTAATCTGTCCATTCTGTCTAAATGTTCTTTCTATTGGTATTTGTACTCTTCTAGTTTATCGAGTATTGCAAATATCTCCAGTTAATTTCTTATTGATTCATTGTGTAATCTATCCATGCGTGTACATCCTTTTACGGATCTTAAAAATTTCATTTCAGTGGCTTGAATGTGTGAGATATCTTTTTTGTTACCCAAGATTCGGATCCATATAAAAGAACGGGAACAGCCATAATTTTATAAAACTTGAGTTTCTCTTCGAGTCTTTCGGAGGGTTCTTCTTATGGTGACACACATCATTTGTTATCGGTTTACTTTAGTATGTATATCCCAATCATAGATATATGTTATATCTGAACCAAGATAGTTAAAGCGTTCTATCTGTTCTATTATTTCATTATTGGCTGGATATTAAATTTTGGTAGATGAAATTTTGTTTATTATTTGGATTGTATGAGGAATAGAATGGAAATAGAATTAATTAGTTTATTGGTTGTTTTGACTGCTATAACAAAAAGAGCTCAGATTCCATTTTCTTTCTGACTTCCGGCGGCGATAGCGGGTTATCGCTCTGACTGGCACTTTGCCCTGAAAAGCCATAATTTTAGTTTTTGAGGTTGAAGCTTTAAGATTATAATAGAGTGCTAATTGATTCAACGTGTAAATGGCTCTGACTTCTCTATAATTACCAGATCGTCTGCATACATTAAAATATTCATATAAATTTAGAAGTCCATATGACATCTATAGATAAAAAAAGGACACTGGATAGGAAATATATAAAAAAAAGAGATGTGGTTTGGAAGTGTAAGTAATACCATATCGGTCAATATCTCACCATGCTGAACTGTAGCCCATCCCGTCCGTTCACCACGTAAGTTATATGGTTACTAACAGTGGGATTGGACACTAGGAAGATGTGCAGGTCGGTTCCTCTAAGTCTTAGAATTTAAAAGCAATTAGAGGCTCTCCTCCCTCTTAGCATCTTCCCTTTTACAGTCATTTTTACAGCCATTTATTATTATTGTAGTCCATCGCTGTGGTCTCGAGGTAGCGTGCTGCCTTGTCACGCAGTGGGTCCGGGATCGATCCCCGGTCGGGGCAATTTTTCTGGGCGAGGTTTTTATCGGGGTTTTTCCTCACCTGTAAGACAAATGTCAGGAAAACTTTAAGGCCCAAACGGTCCCCGAAATCATATGGCCATCATCATCATCCTTATCATCATCATCTTTCACCGGTGTGGAAAGCAACGGGAAGCTACCACACCTACAATTCCCTAGTAAAGCTGCAAGCATAGCATGAAAATGCTATGATTGCAGTGAAGGACCTGCCTTCGGGCAGAATTACTATGGATGGATGGATTATTATTATTATTATTACTATTATTATTATTATTATTATTATGATTATTATTATTATTATTATTATTATTATTATTATTATTATTATTATTATTATTATTATTATTATTATTATTATTATTATAATTATTTGTACGTAATTACGTCAAGTATTTATTTTCACCAAATTGTTTCTTTAAGATTTAGAATTCCTTAGAGGACAAAACTTGTTGTCGGGGTTGACGATGTTATTGAGACACTCGGGATGAGTTTCACGTGGAAGGGAAGACCCAGCGGACCTCTACAACTAAGCTATGGATTAAGGCATCCATATGCCATCTCTCATCAGGTTCCGTACTATTTCTTAGATCTTGTTTTATAGATACTTACCTATAGCGTAACAGGTTGCAAAGCATATTAAATCAAATAATTGCGTATAGAGAAATAATTACACTGGTCAACATGTTTTTTGTCTCATGAGTACCAATAGTTGTACTTAATGCAGCTTTTTTATCGTGTTTTCAAATATGTATTCGGAATTTCTCCATCACCCACATTTTTTATTTCAATTTCAATTAATGGATTTAAATAATTATTTTTTAATAAACGTTTTTTCGTCCATTTGTCCTTGTAAAATAAACCGAAATGAGCTAATTCAGGAGATTTCAGCTATGGAAAAGATATATCAAGGCAAATGGAATCATAATATGCTGGCGATTATTGTTGGACCATCAAGAGGGATGCTCCACAGGCGAAATATAGCAGAAAATCCTCATTTTTTACTTTCTAGGTGAGTCCGAATGTTCGAATATTGTGTAGTTACGAATGTAGAAAATATTAAAGTGTTTGAAATTATAAATTCCTGTCTCTCGGAAACCTTGCGTGATGGAGAAAAACCGATATCACATTTGAATTCAGGAGAAAAAAATACTATCAGAATCACATATTTTTCTTTCTGAGACAAAAAAAAAAATAATTTTTTGTCGCTCAGTGTTATCTATGAACAAAACTGTATTTATCAATTGTACCGAGTTTTGATAGAATTATTTAGAATTTTACATTTACGGAGTTAAAGCCTACCATTGTTATTGTATTTAATATACAAGTGATCTTCTTGGTCATAAAATAGTAAAATATACAGTCAATATTCCCAATTCACCAATTGGTCTTGAGGATGACAGCTTATCTGTAGAAACATGTTGTCCATTTTAATCATTAATTGGTGAATTGGGAATATTGACTGTATATTTCATTATTATTGTATTGTATTTATATTTTAATATTAATTAATCTGTCATTTTTTATAACTCAGCAAAGTAAGCGATACTTAGTGTTAATCTGCCCACAGTTACTGTTTTCAGCGTTTAATGTCACCATTTCGATTGATGAGTCAAATAAAAAATTGCATTTTTTTAAATACGTTTTATGTAAATTGAATTGGAAGAAGAAGCCTTACGGTCTTCATTTCATTGGATAAAATAAATAATTCATCATCATCCGGTATCATGGCAGCCGCCGCCGTCTTCCGGAAACCAAACGCCATTCCCCTCTGTCCATCCATTGATCTTCCTCCAATCCTCTGATATTCATAGGTGCTTGTACCCCTTCTATCCAAGTTTTGTTCGGTCTTCCTCTCTTACTCCTTTCTATCGGGATCCATTCCTTAACAATTTTAGGCAATATTTGCTCTGGCATTCCTTTGACATGACCATATCACTGTAATATATTCTTTTCTATAATGTCTATGATGACCGGCTCATCTTGTACAACCATAATTTCCCTTATTTCTTTATTTCGTATTCTATCCATTCTAGATTTTCCAGCTGATCTTCTTAAAACATCCATTTCTGTATTATTATTATTATTATTATTATTATTATTATTATTATTATTATTATTATTATTATTATTAAACATAAATGTGATATATAAATATTTATAATTGCCCACTTATTGCCACCGATTCGTTCCAGCATATTCCATTCATATTAAAGCAGTTTAACCTCTCACCTTACAGGTACTTTTACGTGCCACACGTCACCCGGACATTAGTCACACGACCTGTCGGGGAAGTATTTTAACTATGGATCACATACATAATTTTTGACCACACAAGGTCATGGAGGGACTCCCGGACATTCCAGTATATAAATAAATACAAATTTTAATACATTAAAATGTTTTCTAATTCATTTAAAGCAGATTTTACTACTCGATGTTATAACGTGTTTGAGTTTTGCATCTCTTTCGATCCCCAAGTTGGGGAATTTCCTCGCGTAACTGTTTCCAGCTAGCATCAACAGATGGCAGAGAAAGACTAAATCCCCTACAGTATATGGATCCTACAAACAAATATTATGTATTTACTTGTTTCTGTCCATAATTTATTATATTATATTATAATAGTCCACCGCTGTGGTCTCGAGTTAGCGTGCTGCCTTGTCATGCAACGGGCCCGTGTTCAATTCCCGGTCGGGACAGGCTCGTGAATGAGGTTTTTCCGGGATTTTTCCTCACCTGTAAGACAAATGTCAGGGAGCTTAAGGTCCAACGGTCCCCGAAAATCATCTGGCCATCATCATCATCCTTCACGGTGTGGAAAGCAACGGGAAGCTATCACACCTATAATTCCCTAGTAAAGCTGCAAAGCATAGGATGAAAATACTATGATTGCAGTGAAAGTCCTGCCCTCAGGCAGAGTTACTATGGATGGATGGATATTGTAATACGAATATGTTATGTTTTTATTCTGGTTTAAATACATAATGTAGCTAGAAAATGAAACAATTAACTTGAGAATCAGCGCAGTACACAAATCCGGTTTATTGTTTACTGGTTCAACTTTTCTGACACATTCTAGATAAGTCGCATATTAATTCGGAATTAATTAATTAGTAAAGCGCGGTATTTCGGATATCCTTTTTTTATTTCATCCTGTGTTAGAAACAGTTTATAAAGAGCAGAAATGGAAACAATCCTTGACGAAACAATCTTTAAATAAATTCCAAAACTGCTGTTTCCTAAGCAATATTTAATTCGGGGAAAAAACTCATTATTTCTTACTGTGTGTTTTGTTGTTCTACATATATATATATATATATATATATATATATATATATGGTATGATAAGAAAAATAAATGCCTGGACGGGATTCGAACCTGGATCTCTGAGTCTGTACCTCAGCGTGATATCCATTACACTACCAGGCGAATCCAATTCAAACACTTATTTTTCTTATATATGTATTATACTCTCCATTATTACTAGATGTCGCGAGAACACTGTCTTCACTGCCATCTAGTAGCTGACTATATCAAGTAAGCAAATTAAATAGAATATTTATTTTACTTTATAGCAGTGACGCATTATCGATGTTAAGTGAAGACAGTGTTCTCGCGAAATCTAGTAATAATGGAGAGTATAATACATATATAAGAAAAATAAGTGTTTGAATTGGATTCGCCTGGTATGTAATGGATATCACGCTGAGGTACAGACTCAGAGATCCGGGTTCGAATCCCGTCCAGGCATTTATTTTTCTTATCATACCATATTAAGCTTGCATTGGTCAATGTTAAAGATTTAATTATAACATATATATATAATATATATATATATATATATATATATGAGGTGTTAAACTAAATAATTATACAACTTTGGAGCATCATATATATTAATTACCTAAAATTACCTTTCAGAAATTTTCTATAATCCCTATTTGACAATTCAGCTTTCTCCATTATTTTGAATTTGTGATTTTTGCTTGTATAAAATTTAAAGTGGCACATTTATTTATTTGTAATCGTTTTACCCTCTTCGGGGTACGTTGGAACAATCATTTCTCTGTGTATTGTTCCTTTCTTAGGAAGAGATTAGAGAAGAGAGGCTTCTTCACCTATAAATGGGGTATGAACCCATTAGCTTGATTTAGCTTACTTTTCCTCAGAGTAGATGATAAAGTTATACAATTTGTTGTAGTTCCCGATATTTTCATTATCATAAGTAATGCCACGAGTGATTTCCAATTTAGCTAGAGAATTTGGAAATCAAGAGTGGCATTTGTTAGGACTATTTAACGAACAAAATTAAGCTGTTTACTCACAAATCATTATTTAACTATAGTTATTATAACATATTTATATATTTAATGTAAACGACGATGTTTGAAAACAAATGAGAAACGATTGGTACGCTTCATTTCCTTCCTTTGTTCATCATTGCAACCAGATCATAGTACATATTGCCAAAAGAACGTAATATTGTACGAATGCACCCTAGTGGAGAAATTTATAACCAACGTTATAGGTATTATTTAATTTGATGTCCTATGATGTAAATATGTTAATTATATTTTTCTGCAACGTCATTTCCTGGAAAATAATTCATTTAACAAACTGCAAACAGTGCTTTCTTTTTTTTTGTGGTATAATCAATTGAAGAAAGTGCAAACAGTGTTTTCCTTTTTTTTGTGGTATAATCAATTGTTACAAATATTTTATATTAACTTCCGTATGCGCTATTTGTTGACATTCACGCACTATATATACAATTTGGTAGCCGCATTTCTTAGAGGGAAAGTTGCTGCAAAATAATGCTATCACCTAATCAGAATATTAAAAAGGAAGTTCTTTCTTTATTATGACTAACTCATGCCACAAATGCTAGTCAATGACCAATCACGTTTTAATGAATGTTGTTTTACAACCACTGACAGTCTCGCTCTTTATCGGTTTCTCTTTATCAGCTCCTGCTTTTGTGATAAAGAAAGCTCCTCCTTTTTAATGTTCTGAACAGATCAAAGCATTATTTTCTCCAACAAATACATTGAATATAGCAAATAATGAAAGAGATTTTTTGATTTTACTGAGTTGTTTACTAAACAAATAAATGAATAACCCGTAATGTTGATTATGATATATAGTTTGATGTGTTTCATTATTTCTCCACTTGGGTGCACTCTTACAATATTGCGATCTTATTTGGCAATAAATAATATGATCAAGCAGCAGTGAATGAACATAACCTCACATTTCTTATTTGTTTTCAAACATCGCCGTTTACATTAAATATATAAATATTTTAAAATAACTATAGTTAAACAATGATTTGTGAGTAAACAGCTTAATTTTATTCGTTAAATAGTCCTAACAAATGCCACTCTTGATTTCCAAGTTGTCTAGATAAATTTACTCCTCACTTCGTGAGTCGTGAATTTATCCATAATTTGGAAATCACTCGTGGCATTACTTGTGTTAATCTTTAGTTGGTAAATTCTAGGCGAAACACGACTGTGATTGGTTGTAAATAAAAAATCATCGAAACGTGATTGGTCATTGACTCCCATTTGGGGCATGAATTAAATAGTCAAATAAATGAAATCCGGGTTCTAACATATAACCGTACCGATACAAGGAATATCAGAAGTTTTCATTAGAAATGACTGTTCGTCAACGTCGCAAAACAACTGAAAGAGTATAATCAAGTTAAACTGAAATAGAATGAATATCTAACGTAAGAGCCTCGGGGGATATATTTAACGTGGATGTGGGAGTTGGCTCTAACAACACTCTAAAACATAAGATGAAAAATAGACTGCGGCACATTTAGTTAATTAAGCAGATCGACTGTCCTCCTGGGACTTGGTTTCAATGATATGTAAATTGACCAAACTCCTGTCCTGTTCAGTTTTAATTCCACTACCATCGTGTCTCCTTTCTTCTGTTTCTAATTTATTATAAACAAATTTCTCTCTTAAATTTACAACTCTTCTCCAGGTACGTTTCCACGTCACTTTGTTTTAGAAGAGTCCTATGAACATTCGTTTCGCATCTAATTTCAACATAGAACTTTATAATGAATTCCAAGAAGATAACAGAGTTACTAATTTTTTATAAGGTAGAAAATGAAGATTGAAGACACTATTTTAGATTATATTAAACCTCAGTAATTAAGATGATACAGGCATGTCCAGAGAATGGAAAAGGATCGCGTACCAACATGTGTTTTGGAATGGAAACCTGAGGGAAAACAAGGCAGAGGAAGACCTAAAATCTCTTGGAGTCAGAGAATATATTTATACATGAAGTAGAAATATCTGCAACCAGGAGATTGAATGGACCAACAAAATTTGCTATTGGGAATTGGACGTTGTCAAAGACATTAAAGAACCTATATATAAAAATAAATAAATAAATATATATATATATATATATATATATATATATATATATTAATCAATTACGTATCTAACTAATTTAACTAATTCACTGCGTTATCAAATCCGTAGATTCTGGATATAAAGTCTCTATATATCCCTATCCTGACCCAACGATTTCCAATCATCTTTTTTAAGATTTGCTCCCTCAAATAATGGTTAATGATATTTAAATACCTAGGAACAATAATCACAAACAGGAATGAGATGCACAAAGAAATTAAACATAGGCTCAATTCTGGAAATGTGTGCTATTATGTATTGCAGGGACTCTTGATGTCCCAACTCCTTTCAAAAAACGTTAAACTGAAAATATATAAAAATATTATTCTACCAGTTTCATGGAAGCGAAACATGGACTCTTGCTTTAAGGGAGGAAAGGAGATTACGAGTATTTGGGAATAAAGTTCTCAGGAACATTTTTGGACCAAAGAAAGATGAACAGACAGGTGAATGGAGAAGACTACATAACAGTGAACTATATGGTCTTTAGAAAGCCAGATATAATAACAGTTTAAGTCTCGTAGACTGCGATGGGAGGACATGTAGCACGATTGGGGAATAAAATATATGCATGGAAGCTTCTTGTAGGAAAACCAGAGCGAAAACGCCCACTTGATAGACCAACAATGAGGTGGGGGAATAATATTAACCACTATTTGAGGGAAATAGATTATACAGGGAATGAATGGAAAACATTAGCTCAGAATGGGGATGTATGGAGAGCTTATATCCGCGCGGACATGAACCTACGGGTTCGATAGTGCCAGTGAGTTAGTTAGTTAGGTAGTTAGAATAATGATCTTGAAAAATATTTTTGCGGTCTGTTGAGACTCAAGTCCACGGCCAACAGCCCGGAAATCTTGTTCAAGATCATCAATGTGTTATGCTGTGTGAATGTAGGACCTAGTTGTATGGCGAATGTGTTTGTGTTAGCATTAATAATACAACGTACACTAATACGTAAGAAATACGTATCGTACTCCTATATAAGACAAAAACTTTACAGGAAAATTTGTGGTTAAATTTTTAAAAAGTTATTTCAATATATATAATAAATTTCCAGAGGATAAATAATTTAACATCTGGTTGTATATAACAGGTTGTGATTCCATCGCGCTTTACTGATTTCAAGTCGTTCCTGTTAAGTTCGCCTGACGGTTCTATAACTTGTTATACACGGCTGTTGGAGGTGTTGCCTTATAGTAAGGCGTTTGCTTTTGTGTGCTTGTTGAATTTTGATCTACGCCAGGAACTTGACTCCTCCTACGTTTTGTCTCCTGCCAAGTACTTCCAGATGCGAAACCGAAGTTAAAGACGTCAAATATTTAACGCTCCAAGGAAGAAATTTAACAACAATGACATTAATAATAGTAATGGTGACGGTGAATAAGATGACAATAAAATAATATATGCAGTGTAATAGTAATAATAATAATAATAATAATAATAGTAATAATAATAATAATAATAATAATAATAATAATAATAATAATAATAATAATAATAATAATAATAACTAACCAATCGTATTAGGAAGAGGAAAATTGAAGATTGATTGCCTAGCATATGCTGATGATCTAGCAATCTTAACCCGTGACGTTGTAGCAGTAAAAAAACAGATTGAATTATTAAATGGCGTTGCAGAGAAAGTTGGTCTGCAGATTTCTTTTGAAAAAACTGAATATATTTCATGCAATAAACAAACACCAAAATACCTAGAAACCAAATATGGAGAAATTAAACGAGTTTCTCAATTTAAATATCTGGTGAAATAATTCAGGAAAATGAAATTGAAACTATAGCCAATAAAAGTAGATGCCAAAAAATGGAAACAGCATTTCGGCTTACTCACAACACTTATAATAAAAAATGCATATCTTTACATACAAAATTACGACACTATAACACTGTAATTAAACCAGAGTGCCTCTATGGAGCAGAAACATTAAATTTGAACAGAAAAAAAGATATCGAAAATATAGTGAAAAAAGAATGCAAAATTATAAGAAAAGTTTTAGGTCCACAAGTCATAGATGAACCATTTACACTCAGTAGTGAAAAGGAAATAAAAATATATACAGACATTCATAGTAATATTAGAAAACGGAGGTTAAAATATTATGGCCATATTAAACGAATGAACTCAAATAGGCTTACAAAACAGATAATGGAATTCTACGAAAACAGAAGTAAAGCTCCAGTGGATACTATGAAGTAGATTGATGAAGTCAAAAAGGACTTAAATTGGCAGGGATTACTAAAGAAGATATCCCAAACAGATATATATTTAGATTTAAGGTGAATAATTGGCAAGTTGACCAAGATGACAAACCGAAGAAAAAAACTGGAACAACTTGGACAGATGATAGAAAACAAGCTCATAGCAAAAGAATGAAAGAAATTTGGGCTCAAAGGAAACGCCTCCAAGTATTTTGCGTAGTCCTACATGGGCTCATCCGCAATCAAAAAAATAATAACTAACTCGCTGGCACTAAGGAACGCGTAGGTTCATGGTCGCGCGGACATAAGCTCTCCATACATCCCTATCCTGAGCCAATGTTTTCCAATCATCCCCTGTATAATTTACTTCCCTCAAATCATAGTTAATGTTATTCTCCCACCTCATTCTTGGTGTACCAACTGGGCGTTTTCCCTCTGGCCTTCCTACAAGAAGCTTCCATGCACGTCTTTCATTCCCCATTCGTGCCACATGTCCTGCCCGTCGCAGTCTACGAGACTTAACTGTTCTCGTTATATCTGGATTCCTAAAAAGACCATGTAACTCACTGTTATGCAGTCTTCTCCATTCACCTATCTGTTCATCTCTCTTTGGTCCAAAAATTTTCCATAGAACTTTATTCTCAAATACTCGTAATCCCCTTTCCTCCCTTAAAGTACGAGTCCATGTTTCACATCCATATAATATAACTGGTAGAATAATGGTTTTATATATTATCAGTCTAACGTTTATAATAAGAATACTAATAATAATATTGTTATTATTCTCCACCGTATAAAATCTACCGATTTATTATACAAATATGCATTATATTTGTATGGACAAAATAGACCTTATTAATTAAGGGAAAGAGGGAGACATTTAATGTGTGAAGATTTTAGTGGTTTTTTTTTTCAGTTAGAATGCAATGTATTTGCTCTGTGTATGTTTTTTTTATGTTTTGTTTAGTTTTGTGTATTGTAATTTTATTAAGGACATAGACGGATTTAGAAAGAAAGAGAATATGAAAAATTGATGACGTAACTTTTCGAGTATGTTGCTATAATTCTTTAGAATCAAATGTCTTATATATATATGATATGAGAAGAAAAATAAATGCCTGGACGGGATTTGAACCCGAATCTCTGAACTGATATTCATTACACCACCGGGCAAATCTAATACAAACATTTATCTTTCTTATATATATATATATATATATATATATATATATAATATATATATATATATATATTATATTCTCCATTATTACTAGATGTAGTGAGAAAACGGTCTTCACTGCCATCTGGTAGTTAGCCACTACTATATCAAGTAGGAAAATTAAAGAGTATATTTTTACTTTATAGCAGTGACGCTTTATCGATGTTATAATTAAATTTTTGACATTGAGCAATGCAAGCTTAATATATATATATAATTTGCTTAACTGTTATGTTAGCCACTAGATGTCAGTTGGAATAAATTTCCGCTTCCTCTTGTGTGAATTGAGAATACTACATGTATAAGAAAAATGTATGTTTGTGTTGGAATTCTTGGGTAGCTCAGTTGATTAGAGCACTAAACATACAGAGTTTAGAGACTCGGGTTCAAATCCCGACTCAAGCATTCATTTTTCTTTTCATATCATATTTGCCTTCATTGCCAAATGTCAAAAATATATTTATAAATCTATATATACAAGCGTTACTGCAATAAAGTAAATATTCTCTTTAAAATTTTGCTTAACTGTTACGTTAGCCACTAGATGTCAGTTGGAACAAATTTCCGCTACCTCTTGTGTGAATTGAGAATACTACATGTATAAGAAAAATGTATGTTTGTGTTGGAATTCTTGGGTAGCTCAGCTGGTTAGAGCACTAAACGTACAGAGTTTAGAGACTCGGGTTCAAATCCCTATGTATGTATTATATGTATTATATATATATATATATATATATATATATATATATATATATATATAGTGTTTGAATTGGATTCGCCTGGTGGTGTAATGGATATCACACTGAGGTACAGACTCAGAGATCCGGGTTCGAATCCCGTCCAGGTATTTATTTTCCATATCATACCATATTAAGCTTGCATTGCTCAATGTTAAACATTTAATTATAACATATATATATATATATATATATATAACTTCATTCATAACTTGTGTTGAATTGAATAACATATACTCGGACCAGCCTCATGGGCTAGTGGTCAGCGTTTCTGACCACTCTTCATGAGGTCCCGGGTTCGATTCTCGGTCAAACTATAAGAATTTTTTTTCTTTAAATCCTGGAATTAGGATAAGAACCCCCTTGGTGCTTTATTATCATTTATCCTCCATCATATCATCGGGGTAACGTAACACCTCCTTCAAGGTGCTCCAACTTCAGAAGTGGGTTACAATTAAGCCAGTGCCAGGGGTGAACACCACAAATGTCGAAATGATAACCTGAGTCATTGATTAATATATATATATATAGCTTATATATATATTTATTTATTTATTTATTTATTGTCAACCGCTCTGG
The DNA here is from genome assembly GCA_030220185.1 of Diploptera punctata. Taxonomy (NCBI): domain Eukaryota; kingdom Metazoa; phylum Arthropoda; class Insecta; order Blattodea; family Blaberidae; genus Diploptera; species Diploptera punctata. Next base: position 951,569 of record JASPKZ010010672.1, read on the forward strand.
TCTCGAGGTAACGTGCTGCCTTGTCACACAGTGGGCCCGGGTTCGATCCCGGTCGGGGCAGTTTTTCAGGGTGAGGTTTTTATCGGGGTTTTTCCTCACCTGTAAGACAAATGTTAGGAAAACTTTAAGGTCCAAACGGTCCCCGAAATCATATGGCCATCATCATCCTTATCATTATCATCATGATCATCATCATCATCCTTCACCGGTGTGGAAAGCAACGGGAAGCTACCACACCTACAATTCTCTAGTAAAGATGCAAGCATAGCATGAAAATGCTATGATTGCAGTGAAGGACCTGCCTTCAGGCAGAATTACTATGGATGGATGGATTTATTTATTGGCATATAGTGTTACCTGTTTAAACGACGCCCTTCGTTTGTAAGTGATGTTAGATCCAATACGTCATGATGTCTCTCAACATGCGTGATACGCCACTTCAAGTGATACACAATTGAGGAAAATTGATTATACGTTCTGTAATCTATTACAGACAGTAGGAATGCCCGGTAAAGAGCTGCACTTTATAAATGTCTGTAGAATTTTATTTTACTCCGTTACCAGGATTTTATTCAAAGAGAGATGAACAGAGAGGTGAATGGAGAAGACTACTTAACGGTGAGCTACATGGTCTTTATAGGACCAGATATATTAAGAACAGTTAAGTCTCGTAGACTGCGATGGGCAGGACATGTGGCACTTATGGGAAATGAAAGACGTGCATGGAAGCTTTTTGTAGGAAAACCAGAGGGAAAACGCACAGCTGGTAGACCAAGAATGAGGTGGGAGAACAACAGCTATGATTTGAGGGAAGTAGATTATACAGGGAATGATTGGAAAGCATTAGCTTAGGATAGGGGTGTATGGAGAGCTTATGCCCGTACGGCCATGAGCCTACGGGTTTGATAGTGCCAGTGAGTTAGTTAGTACCAGGATTTTATTGAGCCTTAATTCATCTGCGAAAATTAAATTCAACAGCTCTGAAATGTATTAGCCTATAGGAATATAAAATGAAATGTTTCATTCATCCCTAATTCGTCAGCAAAAAATTAAACTTAACAGCTCTAAAATATAGTATATGAATCTTTTTAACGGTTTTAATTTTATTTTTTGCGCGATATTACGTTTTGTCGTACTTACAGCAATGCCAACCATGATTTAAAGTTCAACTTCCTACATTTCCTAAATAACTATACTGTAATATTACAAACCACATGTGGGAAGTAAATCCTGCCCTCTATGTATACTACGTACAACGTAGATATAAAAAATATCCAAAAGGTAGTTTTAATATACATTATACGAAACAAATCACTGCATTTTAAATGAATTGAACTTTATTTGAAACAATATAAAACAATAAATATATACTTGCCGCCATTTTATCACTAAATTGGTCTCACAGCCTCCTGTTGTTTCAACTAATAAACATTGCCCACACTGTTAACGTTAGTCAATTGTCTACAATGAACGCAAATATTTCCAACAAAGATGTTATTATTTTACTATTTTTTATTATTTTGAAAACACCATCGCGCCGAAAAATAAGTACAACGCACGTTTCTGAAGTGTTTTACAGAATCTTGGAAATTAATAACCTCGCTATTGCTCGGTTTTTTTTAATTTTCCTGGATTCTGTAAAAAGCACTTTCTAACCTCGCATGGTAATATACTATTCATCCGGGTGTCATACCTTACTTGTTTCTTGGAATTTAATTTATACATTATAGGCCTATAAATACTATGTGATTTACGTATAAACTTCTATTGTGAATATGTAAACAAATTTCCCAGCCATTGACTATCATTTAATAATCGCATTTCTATTTCATTATCCAAGCAGCATGTTTATTATTATATTGAGTCTGATAATAGTTTTAGCCAAAAAATTAGAAAAAGATATGCAATTGTCCGTCCGTGATCACGTATGCCAATAAATTAATTGTTTACTTCCTTACCTAAGCTAAGTAATCTAATATATAAAAATGAATGTTTGTTTGTTTGTGTGTATGTTTGTTAGTAAGTATGTAGTAGTAGTAGTAGTAGGACTTTATTAGACAAAAAGTAAGATATTTACAATATTGTTTACAAATATGGGTCGCACGGGCAGTAAGCCGTACGTGCTGTTGACAGTCCGTTACAATAAAGTAATAATTGGTACTAGTGTAAAGAAAAATAAACAAAAACAGCAATAACATTACAATTACATAAAGAAAACACAATAAAAATATTACAATTAAATAATAACACAATAGCATTATACACTAAAAACATTAACATTACAATTACATAAAGAAAACACAATAATATTACAATTAAGTAATAACACAATAGCAATAACATTACAATTACATAAAGAAAACACAATAATAATATTACAATTAAATAATAACTAAAAACATTAACATTACAATTACATAAAGAAAACACAATAATATTACAATTAAGTAATAACACAATAGCATTATACACTAAAAAAACATTAACATTACAATTACATAAAGAAAACACATTAATATTACAATTAAATAATAACACAACAGCATTATACACTAATTAATTTATATATAATTGTTAATAATTAATGGTATTGCATTTTGATAACATATATTTATTCATGAATGAGTGTTGTCCTTATTTTTCGCGTTTTGTCCAGTGTATGTATGTATGTATGTATGTATGTATGTTTGTTTGTTTGTTTGTTTGTTCGTACTTTATGCGCGGCCACACCGTTTATCCAATTGTGATGGGGCTTTTTGCAAAATGTTCAGGAGATTCCCGGGATGAACATAGGCTATAAGAGAGTTGTGACACTTAATTTTTACGCCCTTAAAAATCGTCCTTTGTAGTGGAAAATGTGAATAATGTAGCTCTTTGGACGCTTAAATGTATTACGCTGCCTAAATCATAACAAATACACAAAATTAATGTACACAGAATTAAATATATCGTCCACCGCTGTGGTCTCGGGGTAGCGTGCTGCCTTGTCACGCAGCGGGCCCGGGTTCGATCCCCGGTCGGGACAGTTTTTCTGGGTGAGGTTTTTATCGAGGTTTTTCCTCACCTGTAAGACAAATGTCAGGAAAACTTTAAGGCCCAAATGGTCCTCGAAATCATATGGCCATCGCAATCATCATCATTCATATTCATCTTAGGGTAAGCTTAGGATTAGGGACTCTCCTGGCGCACCATTATCATTCTTTTTATGTCGTAAAAAAGTGTGTAAATTCTTCTAGAAGTCCTGTTCACACTTCCTATAATTTTCCTCGGCACGCTACCTAGTTATGAGTAAAGCCCTTTCGAAATAATAAAGAATAAAATGAAGAAATAAAGCGAGTCAGTACACCCATCATATCATTGGGGAAACGTAACCCCGCCTTCCAGGCGGGATGGATATCAAGAAGATCGGGATAAGTAGATTCCCGGGCAACGCCGGGTAATCAGCACGGTGTATCTAAAAAATATATATTTATACTTTTATTTTTCCTTATACTTATTCAACTAAACATGAAAGCACTTTAATTTTCATTTATTTATGCGTAACAACGCACGCCGGGTATTAGTTAGTACATTATATCTGGAACAAGATAAAAGTGGATATTTGATATCTGCCACTTTCACTTTACCATTTGCAGTTTTCTTAATATGATATATAATGTTCGTATTACTGTGAGAAAGCCTTGGTTTTAATTCGTTCCAATTTCCGCTGGTAAGAAAAAAAGATGGCGTGATGTTGTAAATGGAACTTGTAGTTAGAACTACATTTGACCTCTTTAAAACTTACCAGTATCATAATTTTAGTTCTGTATGCTATGTTTTCCAGGAGAAAATTAGCTTCAGAACCACTACAATTGTATACGGGTGTATGAATGCAAACATTCAAGAATAAAATGTTAAAATAATAACACATAACTAACTTAAAATATACCTTCTTAGGTAAACTCCGTCGTCCTCAACTTATAAAATATGTAATCTTTATGCCTGTAGGCCTTTCAGAACATCCGTTCCATCTTTAGCAGGTCACTCTTCGCTACAACATCCAGTATGATGGTTGATGCTGCTGGTCTTAATGTGGCTTTGTCACGACATGGGGTGTTTTTTTTATGGTTTTTACGTTTTCTTCTTAGAGCCTTTCCTTTTACCATTATCTCTTTATTATCAAATATATTAATTGATATAGAGCACCCCACGCTTTTGATGGTATTTTTTTGTAGAAAACTCTAATTTTATTCTAGATGTGTTGGAGATGATTTTTTTGTTGACTACTTTAATTTTATTCCAAGCGAGGTGGAAAGTAAAATTATTTTACATTTTTTTTAGATCGGTTTTCTAATAAAGCGTGTTGTTTTAGTTTTTTTTTAAACTATTATTTATTACATTTCACCCCCCCCTCTCTCTCTCTATCTCCCTCTCTATCTATCTCTCTCTCTCCCTATAATAATTCTAGGGGCCTCTTTACGCTACAGTATAATTTTTTCTTCAGATTTTAAGGAATATATCTATCACGTTTAATTCATCAACCTTTGCAGAGTTAGGTCCATGCTGGAATATATGAGGGAGGGAGAGAGAGAGAGAGAGAGAGAGAGAGAGAGAAAGAGAGAGAGAGAGAGAGAGAGAGAGAGAGAGAGAGAGAGAGAGAGAGAGAGAAAAAAAAAGAGGGGTTATTGAATGGCATTATTGAATGTAATTAGGTTACTTACTTACTCACTGGCACTATCGAACCCGTAGGTTCATGGCCGCGCGGACATGAGCTCTCCTGAGCTAATGCTTTCCAATCATTCCCTGTATAATCTACTTCCCTCAAATCATAGTTAATGTTATTCTCCCACATCATTCTTGGTCTACAAACTGAGCGTTTTCCCTCTGGCTTTCCTACAAGAAGCTTACATGCATGTGTTTCATTCCCCATACGTGCAACATGTCCTGCCCATCGCAGTCTACGAGACTTAACTGTTCTCATTATGTCTGGCTTCCTATAAAGACATGTAGTTCATTGTTATGTAGTCTTCTCCATTCAGCTGTCTGTTCATCTATCTTTGGTCCAAAAATGTTCCTAAGTACTTTATTCTCAAATACTTGTAATCTCCTTACCTCCCTTATAGTAAGTGTCTATGTTTCGCACCCATATAATATAACTGGTATAATAATAGATTTATATATATTTTCAGTTTAACGTTTTTTGAAAGGAGTTGCGACATCAAGAGTCTCTGCAATGCATAATAGCACGCATTTCCAGAATTGAGCCTATGTTTAATTTCTTTGTGCATCTCATTCCTATTTGTGATTATTGTTCCTAGGTATTTGAATTCAGCCACTTCCTCAAAATTTCCCTCATTTGTCATTAGCTGTCCATTTATTATATAATGAATTTCTACGTGTAACCATAAAAAATAAAAAATAAATAATAGGCCCATGCTGGAATATATATATATATATATATGAGAGAGAGAGAGAGAGAGAGAGAGAGAGAGAGAGAGAGAGAGAGAGAGATTATTGAATGTAATTAGGTTATTTGTCTTTATTTTTGCTCTTGGAATATCAAATTAAATCATGTAGTTTCTTATCTTCCTTCATTGTTCTTTGTGTAACCATCGTGTATTATACTGTTCAGGTCCACCATTGTGGTCTCGAGGTAGTGTGCTGCCTTGTCACGCAGCGGGCCCGGGTTCGATCTCCGGTCGGGGCAGTTTTTCTTGGATAGGTTTTTATCGGGGGGTTTTCCTCATCTGTAAGACAAATGTCAGGAAAACTCTAAGGCCCAAACGGTCCCCGAAATCAGATGGCCATCATCATAAGCATCATCATCATCATCCTTCACCGGTGTGGAAAGCAACGGGAAGCTACCATACCTACAATTCCCTAGTAAAGCTGCAAGCATAACATGAAAATGCTATGATTGCAGTGAAGGTCCTGCCTTCGGGCAGAATTACTATGGATGGATGTATACTGTTCAGAATCAAAATTATAGTTTAAATGTGCAGTTATTAATATTAAAAGCTAATTGATAATCTTATATTAAATTAACTAAATAACTATCTGACACTATCGTACCCGTAGGTTCATGGCCGTGCGGACATAAGCTTTCCATACATCCCTATCCTGAGCTAATGTTTTCCAATCATTCCCTGTATAATCTACTTCCCTCAAATCTTGGTTAATGTTATTATCCCACCTTATTCTTAGTCTACCAACTGGGCGTTTTCCCTCTGGTTTTCCTACAAGAAGCTTCCATGCAAGTTTTTCATTCCCCAATCGTGCCAAATGTCCTGCCAACCGCAGTCTACGAGACTTAACTATTCTTATTATATCTGGCTTCCTATGAAGACCATGTATTTCACTGTTTTATAGTCTTCATCATTCACATGTTTGTTCATCTCTCTTTGGTCAAAAAAGTTTCCTAAGTACTTTATTATCAAATACTTGTAATATCATTTCCTCCTTTAAAGTAAGAGCCCATGTTTCGCATCCATATAATATAACTGGTAGAATAATAGTTTTATATATTTTCAGTTTGACATTTTTTGAAAGGAGTTGGGAAGTCATGAGTCTCTGTAATGCATAATAGTACGCATTTCCAGAATTGAGCCTATGTTTAATTTCCTTGTGCATCTCATTCCTGTTTGTGATTATTGTTCCTAGGTATTTGAATTCAGCCATTTCGACAAAATTTCCCTCATTTGTCATTAGCTGTTCTATTATATAGGCCTATAGTAAGTTGAAATATTTTATTTGAAGCTTCCCAATCTTCTATGTCAAGTTTTATTAGAATTTCAAACTGTAACATGGTATTTTATGCTAAGGCTGCTAGTTGTGACGATGTATGTTATATATTTTGGATGTCCCGGTTGGTTTTGCTCGGATTCGATACCCATACGCATAATATTTTATGTCTCATGCATATGTATGCTTTGTCACCTCCCCCATATCATTGTGACGTCAACACAAGCCCCTGTGTTGCGTAGGAGTGTCCATACGTTTGTCATTAACATCCAGTTATTTAGAGTTTACATCCCTGTAATTTATCTATACGCTCAATTAAATGTAATATCTCCTCAATATCCACTTCTGGTGTACGGAGTCCTCTTATCCTAACTCAGGTCCCTACAACCGTTTATACAGGATGATTCAGAATAAGTTTTACAGACTTCAGGGGTTGTATGGGAGGGACTTGGTAGATAAGGTTTTGATAAAGAACCCATGGAATATTCCATTATTCCATCTTGATTACAATTTATTAATTCAGATTTAAAAAACAATTAATTAATTAATTATCTCCAAGAAACTCGAGATATATTTTAATATATATGTATGACCTATATTTATATATTTATTTATTTTTACAGATTTTCATTGCTTACGCATCTTTCTGTGCCTAGTTTTATTTTCATTCTTCACTCGTCTCTATCCATCCACTCAATTTCCTCCAGTCCTCTTGTTCTCGTTTCAGTTCTTATTTCTTGCATCCCCGAGTTTCGAGGTCTTCCTTTCCTTCTTCTTCCAGATAGACACCATTCAAGTGTTTTTCTGGGTAGCTTTTCTTCTTGCATTCGTCGTACAAGCTCATACAAATTTAATTACTTGTATCTTATATAATCTGCTATTGAATATCTAGTATTCATTGTTTCTCGTATGACGGTATTTATTTTTTCTAATTATGAACTTCTTGCTGCTCTCCTCAAGAAATCCATTTCCATCGATATAAGTTTTTGTTGAATTTCCAAACTTTAGCTCCATATGTGACAGTGCTTCTCACTATTGAATTATATATTTGTAACTTATTTTTTCTGGTTATATGTCTGTTCCATAAGACTCCATTTATCATTCTGTATATTGTGGAAAGCAACGGGAAGCTACAACTCCTATAATTCCCTAGTAAAGCTGCAAAGCATAGCATGAAAATGCTATGACTCCAGTGAAAGACCTGCCGCCGGGCCGATGGTAAAAATAGTATCCGATTTCAAACATAAGGCCTGTAGCCAAACCCAACTAAACTCATACGAAATAAATTCCTGTTTTTCAGACAATCTTCTATTATGTTAAAATAATATTAGTGATTTCATAATTTTACTTTGAGATCCTACAACATCGTTGGTCATGTTATATCTATAATCTTTGAGTGTAGTCCTTGTTATTATATCTATAATCTTAGGGTATAGTCCTTGAATGTCTAGTGCTGTCTTTTGTCACAGGCCTATGTCTTGTGCAAATGTAAGGAATTCAATTTATCTAATGAATTATAAAAGTATCATTATTCGTAAAATCCATCGTGGTAACGAAATTCTAAACCCACTTTGCCATGAAATTTCAAGAAAAACAAAAACATAAATGAAGGGCTTAGGACAGTAATATAATAAGACACATTCTGTTGAGAAATGACATTTATTACAATGATAGGAAATAAATGTATTCAAATATCAATAAAAACCATTTGCAATTAAGTGCACCAGTGATGAGTTAAAACATATAGACACACAATGTATTAACAATAATACTGTACAATTAATATCTATACTTTTTTGAAATATAAAAATCCTTATACCTCTGAAAGAACAATATGTGGCTTATCATGTTATTCTCCTAAACCCTTCAAATATTTTAGAGTGAGACATAAACTTCCCAATATCTACAATATCAACCAATTATTTTGTTAATTTTAATAGTTGTAGTGTATCGTATATAATTACACTGAGCAAGAAAAAATAAATTATTTTTTGTCTCAAGAAGAAAAATATGTGATTCTGATAGCAGTTTTTCTCCTGAATTCAAATATGATATCGGGTTTTCTCCATCACACAAGGTTTCCGAGAGACAGACATTTATAATTTCAAACACTTTAATATTTTCTACATTCGTAACTACACAATATTCGAACATTCGGACTACCTAGAAAGTAAGAAATGACGAATTTCTGCTATATTTCGCCTGTGGAGCATCCCTCTTGATGGTCCAACAATAATCGGCCAGCATATTAGGATTCCATTTCCCTTGATATCTCTTTTCCATAGCTGAAATCTCCTGAGTTAGCTCATTTGGTTTTATTTTACAATGGACAAATGGACGAAAAAACGTTTATTAAAAAAATAATTATTTAAATCCATTAATTGAAATTGAAGTAAAAAAAACTGTGGGTGATGGAGAAATTCCGAATACATATTTGAAAACACGATAAAAAACTGCATTAAGTACAACTATTGGTACTCATGAGACAAAAATCATGTTGACCAGTGTTATTAGAGTCGAAATAATTTTGATATATGAGTTAGTGGGTGTATATTCACTTGTCAGAAACATTTTGCAAGGCAGAGTAGAATTTAACGATTATTGTTAAGATGCCTAGTGTTATATGGGTGAAGGTAATGCAGTTCTCCGCCTTCGCTGTGATTTATCGAGACGATCGTTCAAATTCCTGCCCTCTGCAACCTTACACGCAAGGTCCTGCCAGACGAATTGCAAACTCTCTCTCTCTCTCTCTCTCTCTCTCTCTCTCTCTCTCTCTCGTCTCTCTGTCTGTCTGTCTCTCTCTCTCTCTCTCTCTCTCTCTCTCTCTCTCTCTCTCTTTCTCCCTCTCTTTCTCCCTCTAAATAATTTCGTGAAATGTTCTCATTTTGTTCCCAGCTCAAACATCACGTCATGGTTTGATTACTATCATGCAAAATATCTTCATTGCTACTAATATTAATTCATATCAACTCAGTATAGATGATACTCTATCTTCAATTATTATTTATCATAAGTAATGCCACGAGTGATTTCCAAATTATCGATAAATTCACGACTCACGAAATGAGGAGTGAATTTATCTAGAGAATTTGGAAATCAAGAGTGGCATTTGTTAGGACTATTTAACGAATAAAATTAAGCTGTTTACTCACAAATTATTATTTAACTATAGTTATTTTAAAATATTTATATATTTAATGTAAACTGCGGTGTTTGAAAACAAATGAGAAACGATTGGTACGCTTCATTTGCTTCATCACTGCAGCCAGATCATATTATTTAATACCAAAGGATCGTAATATTGTTAGAATGCACCCTAGTGGAGAAATTTATAACCAACGTTATAGGTATTAATTAATTTCTGATGTCCTATGATGTAAATGTGTCAATTATATTTTTCTGCAACGTCATTTACTGGAAAATAATTCGTCTAAGAAAGTGCAAAAAGTGTTTTTTTTTGTGGTATAATTAATTGTTACAAATATTTTTATATTATCTCTCGCATGCGCATTCTGCTGACATTCATGCACTGTATATACAATCTGGTAGCCGTATTTCTTAGAGAGTCAGTCAATGCAAAATAATTCTATGACCTATTCAGAATGTTAAAAAGGAGATGCTTTCTTTATTATGATAAACTTTAGTTGGTAAATTCTAGGCAGAACACGACTGTGATTGGTTGTAAATAAAAAATCATTGAAATGTGATTTGTCATTGACTCCCATTTGGGGCATGAGTTAAATAGTCATAAGTAATGTCACAAATGATTTCCAAATTATCTACAGAATTTGTAAATCAAGAGTGGCATTTGTTTGGACTACCTAACGAATAAGATTAAGCTGTTCATTTAAAAATCATTATTTAAATATAGTTACCTGTATTTTAAAATACATATATATTATTGTAAATGGCGATGTTTGAAAACAAATCAGAATCGTGTCGCTATGTTTAATTTCTCACCCATATAATATTTTATATGTGTGTGTGTATATATATTGCCATCTGGCGTGGGAAACTTGAAATTTGATCGCAATATTGTAAGAATGCACCCTAGTGGAGAAAAAATGAAACACATCATACTGTATATTATAACCAAAATTATAGGTTATTAATTCATTTTTTTAGTAAATAACTCTGTAAAATAATTATTTAAAAATACAATTTTTGATTACTGGATTATTTCGTCTATATCTTCATTTGAAGCACAGCCAAGTCTTGTTTCTGTCATTTTGAACATTCAAATATGGTGGTTTTATTGTTGACTCAGTCACTGCTAAATAATGATCTGATCTGTTCAGAATATTAAAAAAGGAGCTACTGTCTTTAATATGATAAACAGAAGTAGATAAATATCGAGGTGAATCGACTGTGATTGGTTGTAAAACAAAATTCATTGAAACATGATTGGTTATTGACTCCCATTTGCGGCATGAGTTACAAGTCTCTGTTATGCGAATAACTAAAAGTATGCTGTTAAACATACTGATAAGTGTCCGTTTGATACCGAAAGCTTCTATGTAAAGTATTAAGCTCATATCAAATGTTATGTGAAATTAATGTAAACTGGCCGCGGTGGTTATGCTCCTTGCCTCTGGTTCCGAGGATCGCGGGTTCAAACCCGGCCGGGATAGATGGACTTTTTAGGACGGAAAAATTCAAGGAGCAAGTTCTCCGGGAGGGACTTTAAGCCGTGGGTTGCGAGTCTGAAGATTCTTAAGCCTGAATAAAGAGGGCTCTAAGCAAAATTTACCGACCTCAAACATCCTAGTAATACCTTAGTTGTCTACTAGATTTCTCATTGAGTCGGTGTGTTGACCGTCATGCCACTCATGACATTTATGAGCAAGTAACGTAACAAAATATTAACTTGGTCTTATAACTCCTCTAACAAAAATGAGGCTATCGCTCAACAATGGATTACGACATTATACATACATATATAGATACATAGACAGATATGAGTACCAATACATTTGCATTTTATGTATTTAAATGTATGGAAATAATAATCAAATGCAAACACGAGACAAAGAGAGATAAACATACATAGGTTACATATGTAAGTATTTTCTGGCCCATCTGGCCTGCACCCTATTTCTCAACTCGAACTTAATAATAAATCACTGACAAGAAAATATGACACACTTTGTATTCAAATGTCTTATTTAGACGTATTTCCAAATTTAAAATTGGAAGGTGCCAACAGTACAGTTACCGCCTGCAAACGGTACTAGCGGTAATTTATATCGCGGCAACAAGGATGTATGTATTAAGGAGTCAAATGGCCTACATCCTGTGGTGAGTGGCAAATATTTTAAACTTTGGTTTTTGGAATAACACGTGTTATATATTAAAGGTCCACCGCTGTGGTCTCCAGGTACCGTGCTGCCTTGTCACGCAGCGGGCCCGGGTTCGATCCTCGGTCGGGGTAGTTTTTCTGGGCGAGGTTTTTATCGGTGTTTTTCCTCACCTGTAAGACAAATGTCAGGAAAACTTTAAGGCCCAAACGGTCCGCGAAATCATATGGCAACCATCATCATCCTTCACCGGTGTGGTAGCAACGTGAAGCTACCACAGCTACAATTCTCTAGTAAAGCTGCAAGCATAGCATGAAAATGCTATGATTGCAGAGAAGGACCTGCCCTCGGGCAAGAATTACTATGGATGGATGGATATATTAAAGACCAAGCGAGTTGGCTAAGGCGGTAGCATTTGAGTCTCATTTTCAGAAGGTCCCGGTTGATTTACCTGGTTTTCCTCAGTCATCAAACCAAATTCTTTGTTGGAATTTCATTATCAGGATTCATTTAATCGCAATCACCATTTATGAATATTGTAAAAAATTAAATCAATGAATTTTCACAAGATCGCTATACTATACACTATATATACATATATATATATATATATATATATATATATATATATATATATGGTATGATAAGAAAAATAAATGCCTGGACGGGATTCGAACCCGGATCTCTGAGTCTGTACCTCAGCGTGATATCCATTACACTACCAGGCGAATCCAATTCAAACACTTATTTTTCTTATATATGTATTATACTCTCCATTATTACTAGATGTCGCGAGAACACTGTCTTCACTGCCATCTAGTAGCTGACTATATCAAGTAAGCAAATTAAAGAGAATATTTATTTTACTTTATAGCAGTGACGCTTTATCGATGTTATGATTAAATCTTTAACATTGAGCAATGCAAGCTATATATATATGTCCACTACTGTGGTCTCGAGGTAGCGTGCTGCCTTGTCACGCAGCGGGCCCGGGGGCAGTTTTTCTGGGTGAGGTTTTTATCGGGGTTTTTCCACACCTGTAAGACAAATGTCAGGAAAACTTTAAGGCCCAAACGGTCCCCGAAATCATATGGCAAACATCATCATCCTTATCATCATCATCATAATCCTTCACCGGTGCGTGTGGAAAGAAACGGGAAGCAACCACACCTACAATTCCCTTGTAAAGCTGCAAAGCATAGCATGAAAATGCTGTGATTGCAGCGAAAGTATATATACATATATATATATATATATATATATATATATATATACATATATACACATTTATTTATTTATAATACTTATCCATAACTTGCTGGATACAAGGTACGTTGGTTTTGATTTAAAATTAAGATCTTATTCCTTTCTAATATTATGTCATATCTTGCTATTTGAAGATCCTTTTCGGATTTTGTAAAAATTATCTGGTCATCAGCTTGAATGTGTATAAAGTTAATTTTTACTGTATAAAGGATTTTCTTTAAAAAAACATTAAACATACCTTGCAGGTTACGTTCCCAAACGTTTTATACAGATCTATCAAAATCATAGGGGCTTTAAGCAATTTCTCAGAATTGAATGTTATCTGATTTTAAATATCAAAGTTAAACTTAGGCCTACTTTTGCATCAGACATTTATACAAATAATTAACAAAATGTGACACAATGTAATTATGTAAGTTTTTTAGGCACGCCGTAGCGTAGTTGTCAATGTAGTACGATAGAAGCCGGAATGTCGAGGATTCGTGTCCCGGTTGAGTCAGAATTTATAAACTGACCAAAACCTTCTGGTGGCACTACGGCCTTGGGGTCCACTCAGCCTCTAACGGAAATGAGTACCAGACGCTTGTTCTGGGACTAAAGGCAACCGTCACGCAGGACTGACAACCTGGCTGACATTAAGTGCCGATTGTCTAGAAAAAGTGGGAGCCTTAAGCTGCTACTATCCCAAAGGCCTCCTAAGGCCTGTAGTGGGATCATTAAGGTATTTTTACACGCTTTAAATTAGCTTGACCTGTATCTGTCTATGTAACGGAATCTTCCAACACTATTTTCACCCACTTAAAAACATTGGCTCGACTAAAACTTTATATACTTGTAAAGGACCAATGATAATACAATAATTTCATAATGTTTTTCTAAGATCCAGGCCAGGATCATCAGGACATCAAAAAAGTAAAGACCGCTATAATAGATTGCGGACGTATCGATATTTTAGTCCGTCGTTGTGGTAAGCTCGGTTGATAGAGTGGTGGGCTGTAGTGGTATATAATTTCAGTAATCCACAGATCACTGGTTCAAATCTGGCCGGGAGGATTTTTTTAGAAGACTTTTACTTTCAGCTCATACCACAATAGTATCGAATTTAAAGATATTTACATTTTTAGAAAACCAAACTAAAAAATGAAAAATAAATAATAGTTTAAAAAACTAAAAATTAAAAATAATTTTAATTTCCAACACGCTTGGGATAAAGTTAAAGTGGTCAACAACAAAAAATCATCTCCAACACATCTAGAACAAAACTATAGTTATCAATAAAAAAATAATTTTACCATCAAAAGCATGGGGTGTTTTTTTATGGTTTTTACGTTTTCTTCTTAGAGACTTTACTTTTGCCAATATCTGTTTGCTATCAACTATATTATTTGATATAGAGCACCACACGCTTTTGATGGTAATTTTTTTTTTTGTAGATAACTCTAGTTTTATTCTAGATTTGTTGGAGATGAATTTTTTGTTGACCACTTTAATTTTATCCCAAGCGTGTTGGAAATTAAAATTATGTTTCATTTTTTAGTTCGGTTTTCTAATAAAGGGTGTTGTTTTAGTTTTTTAAACTATTATTTATTTTCGAAAGGTTTAATTATATTTTAAACGCAGGGATTAGGGGTAAATATATAAATACAGCTGTATTAATTAGGATATTGTTTACAATTTTGTATATTCCATGATCTTATTAAGTATTTATGAAGTTATATTTTAAGGGGATATAATTTGAATCCCCTTTCCTTCATAATTACCAGAAATCTATGGCTGCTTCTACAATTTTTGTTTCTTTCCATTTTCAACTTTATATTGTATAGCCTGCCTATATATATATTATGTATCATTAACCATATAAAGTATTCAACTCATACCCCAAATGGGAGTCAATGACCAATCATGTTTCAATGAATTTTATTTTACAACCAATGTCAGTCGTGTTTTACCTCGATAATCTATTATCGAATTTTCCTTACCAAAGTAAAGAAAGCTGCTCCTTTTTAATATTCTACACAGGTCAGAGCATTATTTTGCAGTGACTGACTCTCAAACAAATACGTTGAATATAGCAAATAATGAACAGATTACTTCCATCTACACATTTGATAATTGTGTGTTCAATAATTGTGTTTTTAAATAATGATTTTAATGAGTTGTTTCCGAAAAAAATTACTAACCTATAATGTTGGTTGTAATATACAGTTTGATGTGTTTAATTGTTTCTCCACTAGGGTGCATTCTTACAATATTGCGATTCTATCTGGCAATAAAGAGTATGATCAAGTTACAGTGATGAACAAATGAAACATAACCAAATATTTCTAATTTGTTTTCAAACATCGCCGTTTACATAAAATATTTTAAATAACTATATTTAAAT
The DNA here is from genome assembly GCA_030220185.1 of Diploptera punctata. Lineage (NCBI taxonomy): Eukaryota > Metazoa > Arthropoda > Insecta > Blattodea > Blaberidae > Diploptera > Diploptera punctata. The sequence continues at coordinate 967,235 of JASPKZ010010672.1, forward strand.
AATGATTTTTCAGTAAACAGCATAATTTTATTCGTTGAATAATCCTAACAAATGCCACTCTTGATTTCCAAATCCTGTAGATAAATTGGAAATCACTTGTGGCATTACTTATGAACTTACTAACTCACTGGTACTAGGAACCACGTAGGTTCATGGCCGCATGGACATAAGCTCTCCATACATCACCTCTCCTGAGCCAATGTTTTCCAATCATTGCCTGTATAATCTACTTCCTTCAAATCATAGTTAATGTTATTCTCCCACCTCATTTTTGGTCTATCAACTAGGCGTTTTCTCTCTGGTTTTCCTACAAGAAACTTCCATGCACGTCTTTCATTCCACATTCGTGCCACATGTCCTGCCCATCGCTGTCTACGAGACTTAACTGTTCTCATTATATCTGGCTTCCTATAAAGACCATGTAATTCATTGTTATGCCGTCTTCTCCATTCGCCTGTCCATCTCATCATTCATAATTCTTCTTCTTCTTCTTCTTCACTTCACGGGCTAGGCAAATTGCCTGTTCCGCCTCACAGTTGTTCTGTTCATCTTTTCACTGGCCTTCCTATATTCCTTGAACCTCTTGGCTTGTAGTTGAATGCTGCTCTTGGTAATCTTGATACATTCATTCTTTCCACATGTGTAAACATTTTCTCTCTATATTCTCTGATTTTCTCATCCAATGGATATATATTTAACTCTGTTCTTATACCTTCATTCCTGATCCGATCCAACCTTGTGCAGCCTTTTATTCTTCTAAGGAAGTTCATTTCTGCGCTTTGCATTCTACTTTGTAATTTTTTGGTCATTACCCAAGTTTCACTCCCATAAAGTAATGCTGAAACTGCCAATGTTTTATAAAACTTCGATCTAGTATCTCTCCTTGTTTTATACTTTAATGTTTTATGTATAGTTCCGCATACCATTTGAAATTTCGACAGTTTCATATGTATGTCTCTTTCCATAATTGTTATTATATATATATATAATTTAACCTGGTGAAGTGGAAGAGAAGACCTTACAGTCTTAACTCCATCACTTACTTACTTACTTACTTACTCACTGGCACTATCGAACCCGAAGGTTCATGGCCGCGCGGACATAAGCTCTCCATACATCCCTATCCTGAGCTAATGCTTTCCAATCATTCCCTGTATAATCTACTTCCCTCAAATAATAGTTAATGTTGTTCTCCCACCTCATTCTTGGCCTACCAACTGGGCGTTTTCCCTCTGGCTTTCCTACAAGAAGCTTCCATGCACGTCTTTCATTCCCCATACGTGCAACATGTCCTGCCCATCGCAGTCTACGAGACTTAACTGTTCTTATTATATCTGGCTTCCTATAAAGACCATGTAGTTCATTGTTATGTAGTCTTCTCCATTCACCTGTCTTAACTCCATCAGGTAAAATAAAAATAAATGAAAAAATAAATAAAAAAGAAATACTCCTGTATCAGCTGTAGTTACATCTGATGTTCAGGTTCACCGTATAATGTCTATTTAGAAAACATTTAATGCATTACAATAAAAATTTAAAGTATAAGTTTATTAGCGATGCGAGAAGCGTTTGGATGCTGACACAATGAGTTATGGCGATGTATAGTCGCAGTTTCATCTCGGAATGTTAGTTCAATTGATCTGTTTGTATCTCGTATTAACCCCAATCCGCACAACATCAAGGCCGGCTCCAAGAAAAAAATGACATCTCGACTCGTCTTAAGGGAAGTAAGTAGACCTAATAACCTTTGGTATCTCTAAAACTCTGATTTATTTAAATTTGAGGAAATTTTTTTCAATAACGTTTAATCCTTAAATTGGTAAAACACAAATTTCTTCTGTCCCTTATTTGAATGTGGCGGACCGCACTGAAAACGTAATCTTGTGTAACTGTTATTATTAGATATATTGTATAATTAGACACACATTTAAGTGGTTTCTTTTTGTTCGTTTTCTTCTGATTTCTTTAAAATATCAAATTAATTGAACCAACTGATGTATCCAAAAGGATACATTACGAATTTAAGGGTTAACGTAAACATTTGACACGTTCAGAATTGAAATAATTTTTCGTTTATTTGCTATCTACAATTAAGATGAAGGGTTATTAGCATTTTAATTCAAATTTGAAAGCGAAAAATATTATAAATCTGCTTGGAAGCCTTTTACTTCCGATTTGAGGATTTCCTCTCCTCTTCATGGCGCGACAGGTTTAAAAGACTCTTGGCCTACCAGCCGGCTGCCTGCCTCACATCCACATGTGCTAATCACAGAGGTAGACGATCATTCAGCCAGTTCAGGAGTGACACGTGTCAGCATGTCGGGTCCACAGCTGTTATATCTGGTTTTCTCAACCTGGAGCCGCTACTTATTGTAGCTACCCAAATGTCTCACGATGCTGGGAGGACACCGGTCCCATACTGGCTGAGGGTTTTCTACAGACCGTAAATCCATGGCACAAAACGTATGGGTTACTTCCCTTCCAAAAAGAAATGTATTACTTTATTTAAAATATAGCTGGCCAGGTTTGAAACAAACTTTAAACCCAGAGGTTAAACTAAATATTTTATCGAGTTAACTATACCTTCAAAACTTTTAAAATTGATTACCAAACACCGTTGAGGTCACTTTGTGAAAGTATAAAGTATCTTAGTTGTCCTCAACAATTAAATGTTGTCAATATACAGGAGACCTTTCGAAACATATGTTTCATGTTCTGCTTCTGGAGTGTCACTGACTGCTGCCTGTCAAGATTTTGTATACAGGACCCACGTCACTGGGTGTGTGCTCATTTAGTGATTGTACGTTAATGTCCCCGAGGAAATCAAAATAATATAAGTAATAGTTTAAAAAAACTAAAACAACACGCTTTATTAGAAAACCGAACTAAAAAATGAAAAATAATTTTAATTTCCAACGCTCTTGAGATAAAAAAAATCATCTCCAACACATCTAGAATAAAACTAGAGTTATCTACAAAAAAAATAATTTTATCATCAAAAGTGTGGGGTGCTTTTTATGGTTTTTACGTTTTGTTCTTAGAGACTTTACTTTTACCAATATCTGTTTATTATCAAATATATTCATTGATATAGAGCACCTCACGCTTTTGATAGTAATTTTTTTGTAGATAACTCTAGTTTTAATCTAGATGTGTTGGAGATGATTTTTTTTATTGACCACTTTAATTTTATCCCAAGCGCATTGGAAATTAAAATTATTTTGCATTTTTTAGCTCGGTTTTCTAATAAAGCGTGTTGTTTTAGTTTTTTTAAACTATTATTTATTTTTTTATTTTTTAGTTTGATTTTCTAAAACCGGAATCGCATGAAAATTTGATTGCTTACGATATTTTTAGTGTCTACGCACGAATATAATTATATATATTTTTTAAATTATTGTCTAACATTAATATTATATTTTTGAATATTTTAATATAGATAAATAGTTACAGTTAATCGTATCCTTCTCATATTTATTGGATAAATTACAATGTGGCACGTCTACAAAATTGTCATTAATATTTTACAGAATAAGAGAAAAATGTAAATATCTTTAAATTCGATACTACTCGTATTGTAGTGTGAGCTAAAAGTAATAATCTTCTAAAACAATCCTCCCGGCCGGATTTGAACCAGCGACCTATGGATTTCTGAAATTATATACCACTACAGTCCACCGCTCTACCAACTGAGCTACCAGAGGATAAAATATTAATTTCTTGCATCGATGGACTAAAAAATCGATACGACCGCAACCTATTATACCGATCTTTATTTTCTTGATGTCCTGATGATCCTGACCAGGATCTTAGAAAACATTATGAAATTATTGTCTTGTCATTGGTCCTTTATAAGTATACAATGTTTCAAGTCGATCCAATGTTTTTAAGTGGGTGAAAATCGTGTTGAAAGATTCCGTTACATAGATAGACAGATACATGTCAACCTAATACAAAGCGTGTAAAATGAAGCAAAGAACGGGCAATTATAAATGAAAACAGACCACGGATGTGGTCTCGAGGTAGCATGCTGTCTTGTCACGCAGTGGACCTGGGTTCGATCCTCGGTCAGGACAAGTTTCCTGCGCGATGGTTTTTTCGGGGTTTTTTCCTCGTCTGTAAGACAAATGTCAGGAACGTTTAACGCCCTAATGGTCCGCGAACATCATCTGACCATCATTATCATAATTTATATATTTATTAAATTTAGGATTAAGGTATATCTTGGCGCTTTATTACCATCATCATCACCTATTATACGTCATCGGGACAGCGTAAGTTCGCCTTCCGGACGCCTCAACCTCAGAAGTGGGTTAAAGTAATGCCAGGCCAGGAGAGAATACTAGAATGTCGAAATGATAACATGGTGGCATTGAAAAGATGAAACATATGTTTCGAAAGGCCTCCTGTATATTGATAGCATTAAAATAGTTGAGAACGACAGAGATCTCAGGTACTAATTTCAAATTTTATGCTTTTAAACTACTGAAAATATATAAAACTGTTTTCTATCTGTTATACTCGTATTATATGGATGCGAAACATGGATTCTAACTTTAAGGGAGGAAAGGAGATTACGAATATTCGAGAATAAAGTTCTTAGAAAATTTTTGGACCAAAGAGAGATGAACAGACAGGTGAATGGAGAAGACTACTTAACAGTGAACTACATGATACTTATAGGAAGCCAGATATAATAAGAACAGTTAAGTCTCATAGACTGCATTCCGCAGGACATGTGGCACGAATGGGGAATGAAAGACATACATGGAAGCTTCTTGTAGGAAAACCAGAGGGAAAACGCCCAGTTGGTAGACCAAGAATGAGGTGGGAGAATAACATTAATTATGATTTGAGGGAAGTACATTATACAGGAAATGATTGGAAAACATTAGCTCAGGGTAGGGATGTATGGAGAGCTTATATCCGCGCGTCCATGAACGTACGAGTTCGATAGTGCTAGTGAGTTAGTTAGTTATAGCTTTAAATTATACATTAACATAACTAGATATTTGAATCGAGTCGGATTGGATGTCAAAGTACAATATGTTTGCCTTTAGTTATGTTAACTACACAAAACAGACCATACACTTTTCATGTTAACAATGTGTAATTTACGAATTGTATGATTAAATCCGTCTCCATGTCATAATTAGAGCAGGATTTTTATGTAATGAAAGATAGATTGTAATACAAATAGTATGTTATTCAACTGTTTGTGTGTGAAACTAAGATAAAAGCCAGTCAAAAGTCTTATTTTTCATAACACTATTCATCTGTTTGTTTGTGAACCAAATCAAAAGACAGTCGTGAATCTAAATAGTCATCCAATCCTACCATTTAGTAGGCCCACATATAAATTCTGACTCTAGTCATGATTGATTATTTCTCGATCTTCCAGATCGGTTTTCTGGGTTCCATTTACTGCGAGAAACCGAATTTTAGATTTCGTGTGTCCCTCTCCTCTGATGTCCTCGGAAGCGGCAGTCATCCTACTGACCACAGACAGAGGGAGGTCATCTACTGTGAATTTGTCTCATGTGTTCTTGAAAGTTCTTGCTCCCTGTCTACAGCCGTCCCGTCGTTTGGGTGTATAAGTTCTGAAAAATGATAGAAGTAAATTCATAATAAAGAACAATAATTATATTATTAAGATACAATGAAGTATGAATAAATTATTTGGAAGTGCTGAACGATGCGAAATTTTTAATAATAGCATTTGGTATTGATGCAGATGACATACTTGCAAAAAGAGCTAAAGACGATAGACCAATGGACGGGAGAAGAGCAAGAGATGGATAGACAGTGGCTGAACATCCAATACGTCTTTCTCCGAGGAGTGATTTGGGAAATAAGCAGGATGAAAATCCTACTAATATAGAATAAGAAGAAGAAGGTATTGATACCTTATACCATCTTGGAGGTATTGAACTAATTAATTTATTGTTTTAAAAAATATGAATAATAGTTTGTAGCTAAGGTGTTATTCAACGATGGAACTACCAGTGGCGATATATGGAAGTGAGGCCTGGGTCCTGAAGGAAAAAGAAAAAAGTAAAATTCCGGCAGCGGAAATGAGATTCCTACTGGCTGTGAAAGGTTGTACAAGAGAAGAACATATTAGAGTTGAGAATATTAGAGAGTAACTAAAAGTACAACCACTTCTTCAACAAATAGAAGAACACAGGAACAATTGGATAGAACATGTGCAAAGAATGACAGAGGATAGGATACCAAAGACGGCACTGATGTATAATCCTGTAGGACGAAGATCGATGGGAAGACTAAGAAGTTGCTGGGCTGAACAGATGTGAGGTCGTAACAGGCAAAGACCTAATCCGTGAAGGATGATGATAGTTTGTTGGCAACAGAAACATTTAGAGCTAAATGTATCAACCTTTATTATGTACTAAGAAATTGTTGATTAATGAAGACGCTGTATTGCGTCATAAAGGTTGTCTTAAGATAGATGTGTAGTTGTATAAACATGGACTTCCCTAGTATTTCTGGGCGTGATGACATTTTCAATTCTTACACTTGAATGAATTGTATTGTGACGTTTTGCAACATTTACCTGGAATGGATTCAACACAACAAAGCAGAATCCAGTGCTTTCCGCGTCACTGCGGCATTACCTTTATTGTATTTTCCCCGCTATGCTTTCGCCCATTCTTTAAAGTAAATGCAACTTTCTTAATATTACAAACATTTCTTGGATCCACTAAAATATATCACTTTTTACATAAATATTTGTCATTTCCATGTACAAATGTTCACATGTACCGTAAAAATCCGAAATAAGTTAAAAATAGAATCCCCTTATTATAAAAAGCAATATGTACATAGAGAAATTAGCACAAATTTGTAATTATTTAATTACGTCCATGTGTCTTCAATATTTATAATTTTGTGTTTAAGAATTATTGGTAAATGATTGTTATCAATTCACCAGCCATTGGATATAAATAAATTTAGTTTTAGCTATACTATTTACCTCATATACCGATAAAATTGCCCCTTCTTGTTGATAAAATTGCCTCTTCCTTTAAGTGTTGACAGCAGAAATATTGTTCCTCTTTTGAAATTAAAATTCGTAATGAGAGATATCTTCGCAAATTAACTTGTTTGACAAGTATATCGATTCAACAATGTACGATCGATATGGTACAGAAAGCTCGAAATCAAACATAGTAATGATGGCGGTAAAAAAATCATTGTACCTTTTAACTTGGAAATTTATTAAATGTTGTATAATGAATCTGCATTAGTGTTAATAGTTACCTCTCAATCAATCATCTGTTATTGATTTTTCTCAAACCCAAAGAGATTTAACAGTAAATATATGCTATTTAATTACTATACAGCCGCTTAGAAATCGCCCGGAAGTAAGATCGGAATACATAACCTCACATTTGGTAAATTTAAACATTATAATTATTTTTAGCTTCTGATGTTGCATTATTCGCTAAATAGTCACTCCAAATATAACGCGAGATTGAGTTTTTCATTAGACAAACTCAATCACGACTTTATTTTTTTCAGAAAAACACAATCTCTTGTTAGATTACTGTTGACTATTTAACTCATGCCACAAATGCTAGTCAATGACCAATCACGTTTTAATGAATGTTGTTTTACAACCACTGACAGTTTCGCTCTTTATCGGTTTCTCTTTATCAGCTCCTGCTTTTGTGATAAAGAAAGCTCCTCCTTTTTAATGTTCTGAACAGGTCAAAGCATTATTTTTCTCCAACAAATACATTGAATATAGCAAATAATGAAAGAGATTTTTTGATTTTACTGAGTTTTTTACTAAACAAATAAATGAATAACCCGTAATGTTGATTATGATATATAGTTTGATGTGTTTCATTATTTCTCCACTTGGGTGCACTCTTACAATATTGCGATCTTATTTGGCAATAAATAATATGATCAAGCAGCAGTGAATGAACATAACCCCACATTTCTGATTTGTTTTCAAACATCGCCGTTTACATTAAATATATAAATATTTTAAAATAACTATAGTTAAACAATGATTTGTGAGCAAACAGCTTAATTATATTCGTTAAATAGTCCTAACAAATGCCACTCTTGATTTCCAAATTCTCTAGATAAATTGGAAATCAATCGTGGCATTACTTATGATAAATTGGTTATATCTGATTGAAGAGATCCATAAAACTAGTTTTAACTGGAGAAGTCTAGGCAACACACACATAGTTATGTATGAAACTACATATATACCTATGTTTGTGTGTGCGTGAGTGTATGTATGTATGTACATACTAATGTAATGTATGTATAGTAGATAATGGAATTTAATGCCTTTATTCAAAAGAAAGAATATACATATGCAATTACTTTGCGCACGGGTCTGCTTGACCGTACGTGCATTATTTTTTCCATTAATAAAAAAAATAATATGTATAAATAAATAGAAAAAAGTCTCATTCTGTACATTAATAATTTAAAAATGCTAGAAAACAAATTAATACAAAAAACACACATATATACCTACACACACCCCTCATAAACCCCTCCCCCCGCGCCCTGCACATATCAAATGCACTATCAGACTATTCAACTTATCAAACCGACTTGTTATATAATATAAAGTGTAAATGTATTTTCTTGTACATCGACGAACCAAAGTTCACCCTCGATTTCTACTACAGTTTCATAATTAACAAATTGACGTAGCACCGAAAAAAGGATTATATGTTACCACGCCATCAACATGAATTTAAAAAAAAACGAAAAACGAACAATTGTATTATTGCAGTATGTAAATAATTAAATGATAGAAATATATAAGTTGATTTCTTTTTCAAAAATGTGAAAAATGCCTTAAGATATAGCGAGCATTTGATTTCAAAAATTAAGCTAAAATCAGCATAGGCCTATTTACAAAGTAAAATGTGTATTGCTCAGACAGTGCAATGTATTACCAAAGTCGCTAACAAATGAACGCTAAGTTAATCTGATGTACTAACTCCCCCATTTTCTCACACTAACTTGCCCAAACTAATACTAACTTGCCCACTTTCTCGCCATTACTAGCCTATTAATGTAGGTGGACTATTATGATAGAATTATCTTGCATGTGAAGAAACATGTTGGTAATTGACTCTAGCGGGAACATGTGTTATCACATGACGCTGAAAGTTTTCCGATCAAATATTCACTGGTGGCACAGTGGAATGGAATAGCCGAAAAAATCCAGAGGTGAGATCCGCTTCACATGATGTTATACCGCATGTATCAGAACTGATGGTAGCCATGTATAGTGAACGTTGACTTAAAATTTGTTTATGCATATATATTGCAAGCATCATCATCATAGTACATTCACGAATTTAGGCCATTTGTTGACCTGTTTCGGCCTCAAGAAAAACACCATCCAAAAGTCTCTTGAGTGGACTTCTTCTGCCTGCAGGTTGGTAGCTTAATATTTGTTTAGGTATCCTGTGATCTTCCATTCGATGAACATGTTGCATCCATCTTGACTTGTAATGAGAAATTTTGTTTTCTAAAGTTTCCATGTGTAATTATGCAATTGGTTTTTTGGGTAGTCACGTGTATATAACCTCACCTACCCAATTCTCATCCTCACCTTTTCGTGGCACAATCCGAGGCTCTGAGGACCGTGTCACGGCGGTTTAACCGTTCCATCGGGTACTGAGTAAATGCGGTATCCTAATGTCTGTCCAGAGACTAAAGGGTAGCAGCCCTACCACTGGACTACTTAGCGTCGGGCCAGTAACCCATCCTAAGGAACTTCAAAACTACATTCAAGTCCCAACACGAAGAAATCCAGAAGGAATTGAAATAAATGACAATCAGATTATATCATTCACCGTAAAAATACAACCGTCAAGAAATGCGAACATGGGTGAAAATTTTCCGGAGGTCAAATAGTCCCCCATTCGGTTCTCCGGGCGGGGACTACTTCAGGGAACCCATACCAAAGGCTCAAACATAGGGACATGTTCCTAGGAACATGGAATGTTAGGACTTTATACAATTGCGGGGCGCTAGAGGTATTAACCCGTGAATTAGATATATCACCCTTGGATATAGTCACTTTACAGGATGTTAAATGTCCAGGAGAAGGTAGTCAAGAATCAGGAAGCTTTGCATTATACTACAGGGGTGCAGAAATAACTTAATTTGGAACAGATTTTTTAGTCCGAAGGAGGATCCTATCCGCTATCCAAGATATTAAGTTTGTCAGTGATAGGATATCATCCATAATTCTAAAGGCGGCCATGGACCTATGGATTCCATAGTGCCAGTGATTTAGACAAGTAAACTATGTTGTCATAATTTCTTTTGAACCTCAAACGCATATTTTAGACTAATTAATTTACAGCCAAAAATAACTATTTTAGGCCTTCCTACGATTTGATTAGTCCGAAAGTTGTAAGACACCCTATATATAAGTAAATTTAGTATTGGGAAATTTAGATTCCAAAATTAATTTTGGATGATTGGTTATATTTAAATTATTTCTATGTACGTTAACGGCTTGTTTAGAGTTCGTGTTATTAATATGATATACTTTTTAATGTGAACAAGATCTTAGTAATTTCGTTACTAATGCTATATAATTAGATGGCAATCACGATTTCACTATGTAAAGTGCCTTAGGCGAGTGAAATAAATACATGAAATTCTGTTAAACACTCACATGAAGGTACTTTTTAACCCACAATTTATTTTAATATGATGCAGAGATATTTAATTGTTTTAGCTCGTGGGAGATCTCGTGTTCAATTACTGGGCGAGTAAAATACTAAAACGATTGCAATTTAATTAATGTTGACCTCAAATGTTTCTTTGATATATATATATATATATATATAAATTAATGTTTGTTTGTTTGGTCGTACTTTATGCGCGGCCATACCGTTGATCCGATTGTGATGGGTTTTTTTGCAAAATGTTCAGGAGATTCCCGGGATGGACATAGGCTATAAGAGAGTTGTGATACTCAACTCATACACCCTTACAAATCGCCCTTTGTAGTGGAAAACGTGAAAAAAAGTAGCTCTTTGGACGCTTAAATGGCTTACGCTGCCTAAACCATAAGAAATATACAAAATTAATGTACACAGAATTGAATATCTCAAAAAGCTCTACAAAAAAGTCCGCGACAGCATATGTTTATCTCTTACGGATAACTCACAAAAACCATTTTTGTCTTTCATTCATACCAATAGTCCCTTATTCCTTACGGATAACTCACAATAACCATTTTTGTCTTTCATTGACGTCAAGAGTCTCGGGCCGTAGCCGAGTGGTGAAGGCAAGAAGTCTTGGCGCAGAACTACGGGACTTACGCTGGTTCGAGTCTCTACGGGGGAAGAAATTTTTCTCATGGAATGTCGGCCAGTATGGACAGGTGTAGAGTGGGTCAGAAATGAAATCTAGCTGAAAAAAAAGCTGTTTTGACTCACTCTCATCAATTTATCTTTTTTTATTCACTCTAATATAATTGTTATATGACGGTTCTTAACTTATCTGCAAAGGAGGGTACAATTCTAATGTTCATGACTATGTGACGTCATTATTCACTCTTCTTGAGCCACAACAGAATGCTGTAAAAGGTTTTCTTGCGAACTTATTTAATACTATCTAATTATGTCCTAATTGCTGAATTTTATGGTAAAAAAGTAACATATTTTTATCGTCCGCCAATGACATGAGAATTGAACGTTCGGGCAGGACAACGTCTGCCGGGTACGCTAGTATATATATGTGTGTGTGCTTTCTTAGTCCGTTTAGTTGTGAAAACCAATAGATATTCTGAAAATGTTGTATAATCCAGAATGTTTCTATTTGTTCTATACCAGAGGTCGGCAAGTAATTTTAGCTCGGGTTCGGATGCGTTAGAAAAATTTTGTCGAGGTCCTAAATTTTTATTTTCTTTTTCACTCACAAAAATATATGATATGCATATTTTTATTAAAAACCAATGAGAGGAATTACATTTGCGGTTTTGAGCCAGATTTTTAAAATTAACTTCCGCGGAGAGCAGCTTATGCGAAAAGTGTCTTGAAGATGGGCGGCCGTTAATCTTGGAAGATATTTGTGACGAGATACCACAAAGGAGCCGCTTACGGCTTAAAGTCCCTCCAGGATAACTTGTTGCTTGGATTTTTCCATACTAAAAATGAATCGACCCCAACCGGTTTTGAACCCGCGACGCTAGGTACTAGAGACAAATTATAATTTATGAAAATAATATTAATGATGGTTAATGATGAAATCACATTTTCGACTTAGAACGAATAGGAAAAAGCTCCACTTCGGTTGTTTATCAGCGAGATTATAACTCCGGAGCTTTAGATTAAAACTTTCAAATATTGTCATTTCACTCAACATGTTGTTTCTGATATTGTCTCGTTACTTAAATAGTAATTGAAAATATGGAATTTTGAAATGTGGAATCCCGAGTCAAATGAGGGAAATTTTGAGAAAGTGGCTGAATTAAAATATCTAGGAACAATAATCACAAATAGGAATGAGATGCACAAAGAAATTAAACATACGCTCAATTCTGGAAAGGCGTGCTATTATGAATTACAGAGACTCTTGACGTCTCAACTCCTCTCAAAAAACGTTAGGCCTAAACTGAAAATATATAAAACTATTATTCTACCAGTTATATTATGTGGGTGCGAAACATGGACTCTTACTTTAAGAGAGAAAACGAGATTACGAGTATTTGAGAATACAGTACTAAGGAAAATTATTGGACCAGAGAGAGATGAACAGTCAGGTGAATGGAGAAGACTGCTTAACAATGAACTACATGGTCTTTATAGGAAACCAGATATAATAAGAACAGTTAAGTATCGTAGACTGCAATGAGCAGGATATGTGGTACGTATGGGGAATGAAAGACATGCATGGAAGCTTCTTGTAGCAAAACCAGAGGAAAAACGCCAAGAATGAGGTGGGAGAATAGCATCAACTATGATTTGAAGGACGTAAATTATACAGGAAGTGATTGGAAAGCGTTAGCTCGGGAGAGGGATGTATGGAGAGCTTATGTCCCCACGGCCATGAACCTACGGGTTCGATAGTGCCAGTGAGTAAATAAGTAAGTAAGCAATCTCGAGCCATGCTGGTGATTCATGTAAGATATTCTAGTAGAAGATACTTACTGTATATGGCTGTAAATACTCATCACTTGTTCCCCTTGACCAGAAAAAAATAAAGAAATATGTGAAGATGAAACTTAATTAAGTTGAATGTGGGACAAAGACCAGGCTATAACTGGCTGTGGCTATTAAACTACAAGCTCATTCTGATAGTTTGACTAAATACGTAATAATAGTGTGGATTATGCTCTGATTCATTGCACAAAAAAGAGCAGCCTTCATTTTCACAAGGTGAAGAGATTACTTCTATTTCAGGACATGCATCCCACTTTAAGCGGGACCAATGTTTTAATATATAATAGTTTAAAAACTGAAACAACACGCTTTATTAGAAAACCTAACTAAAAAATGAAAAATGATTTTAATTTACAAGGCGTTTGGGATAAAATTGAAGTGGTCAACAAAAAAATCATCTCCAACACATCTAGAATAAAACTAGAGTTATCTACAAAAGAAATAATTTTATCATCAAAAGTGTGGGGTGCTTTTTATGGTTTTTACGTTTCTTCTTAGAGACCTTACTTTTGCCAGTACCTGTTTATTATCAAATATATTAATTGATATAGAGCACAACGCGCTTTTGATGGTAATTTTTTTTGTAGATAACTCTAGTTTTATTCTAGATGTGTTGGAGATGATTATTTTGTTGACCACTTTAATTTTATCCCAAGCTGTTGGAAATTAAAGTTATTTTTCATTTTTTAGTTCGCTTTTCTAATAAAGCGTGTTGTTTCAATTTTTTTAAACTGTTATTTATTTTTTTAATTTTTAGTTTGGTTTTCTAATAAAGCGTGTTGTTTTAGTTTTTTAAAACTATTATTTATTTTTTAGTTTAATTGATTGTCATAAACCAGAATCACATGAAAATTTAATTGCACGAATGTAATTATATATTATATATTTTTTAAAATTATTATCATCTAACATTTTTATAATATCTTCTAAAAACATCCTCCGGGCCGGATTTGAACCAGCGACCTATGATTACTGAAATTCAGTTCACCACTCTACCAACTAAGCTACCAGAGGATATAATATTAATTTCTTACAACGGTGGACTAAAAAGTCGATAAGTCCGCAACCTATTATATATCATATATTATATATTATGTGTTATGCATTATGTATTATGTATTATATATTATATATTATACGTATAATATATTATATATTATATATATTGTGGAGAGCAACGGGAAGCTACCACACTTACAATTCCCTAGTAAAGCTGCAAGCATAGCATGCAAATGCTATGATTGCAGTGAAGGACCTGCCTTCGGGCAGAATTACTATGGATGGATATATGAAATTATTGTATTGTCATTGGTCCTTTACAAGTATACAAAGTTTGAAGTCGATCCAATGTTTTTAAGTGGGTGAAAATCGTGTTGAAAGTTTCCGTTACATAGATAGATACAAGTCAAGCTAGTATAAAGCGTGTAAAAAAGAGCAGCCTTCATTTTCACATGGTGGAGAGATTACTCCTATTTCAGGATATGCAACCCACTATTAGAGGAAATAATATTTTAAAAAGACGTTTATTTTCATTAGAACCTATATGAAATTGGTAAATGGGAAAGGAATGAATATATTTAATTATTTATCATCTACCGCATTATACCAGTACTACAGGCTTAAATACAATACTAACTAACTCACTGGCACTAACGGACCCGTGGGTTCATGGCCGCTCGGACATAAGCTCTCCATATATCCCTATCCTGAGTTAATGTTTAGCAATCATCCCCTGTATAAACTTCTTCTCTAAAATCATAATCAGTGTTATTCTCCCACCTCATTATTGGTCTACCAACTAGGAGTTTGCCCTCTCGTCTTCCTACAAGAAGCTTCAGTCACCATTCGTGCCACTTGTTCTGCTCATCGCAGTCTACCAGACTTAACTGTTCTTATTATGTTTGACTTCTTATAAAGACCACGTAGTAGACTCTTATATGGTCTTCTCCATTCACCTGTCTGTTCATCTCTCTTTGGTCCAAAAATTTCCCAAGAACTTTATTCTCAAATACTCGTAATCTCCTTTCCTCCCTTAAACTGAGAGTCCATGTTTCACACCCATATAATATAACTGGTAGAATAATAGTTTTATATATTTTCAGTTTAACGTTTTTTGAAAGGAGTTGGAACGACAGGAGTCCATGTAATATATAATAGCACGCATTTACAGAATCGAGCCTATGTTTAATTTCTTTGTTCATCTCATTCCTGTTTGTAATTATTGTTTCTAGGTATTTGAATTCAGCCACTTTCTCAAAATTTCCCTCATATGTCATCAGCTGTCCGTTTCTATTATATAATGTATTTCTACATGTGATAATATATTTAGTTTTACTGATATTTTCTTCCTGTCCTAATTTCTTAGTGCTACTCAATAGCGTAAGCAATACTGTAGTAAATAACTAACTAACTCTTTGGCGTTATTGAACCCGGAGATTCATGGTAGCGCGGACATATGTTTTTCATACATCCCTATCCAGAGCTAGTGTTTTCCAATCATCTCTGTATAATTCATGGTTAATGTTATTCTGCAACCGAATTCTTGACCTACTTTCTAGGCGCTTTCCATCCGATTTTCCCACAAGAAGTTTCAATCCCCCTCTTTAATTCCATCTTCATGCTACTTATCCTGCAGATCGCACTCTACGAAACTTAAATGTCCTTTTTACATCTGATTTCCCATGAAGGTCCTATAGATCACTGTATTTTACAAAGTCAATAAAAACCGAAATCACTAATTTAAAAGGTTAAAAGAGTCAACGAGTTTCAGTAGCGACGCTACCATTATCAAATTGACTCAAGACAAATAAACTGAAATGTGTAAACTAAAATCAGACAAAAATAAACTACGTCACATGACATAATTAATTTAAAATAACATTGATATTCTAGAACTAACCCTCCTCCCTTTTAATTAACGGAAAGAAAGCGCTGAGTGGAATAGAGCCCTTGTCGTTATTCATAATTTTATCCTTATTTTTATGAATTTCTAAACTTACAAGGACGTCGAGGAATTTAAAATTAATGGCCGATCTAACCAGTGTGAGATTACTTTTATCAATAACGTGATCGTGATAAGAGATATTTTGAGCAACCACAGATTTATTAATTCTATTCAATCTAGATCGTGCAATATGCTCATTAAATCTGGTTCAAATTGATAATCTTAAGATTAAATTAAAATGCTTGATACCTTACCTCATATGGATAAGACTGGATACGAGGTGAGATATGCAGCATTTTAATTCAATCTTAAATTAAACATCATAGTTATTTTTTCCTATAAAAGTTCAGTAGATCTTCTTGTTTGTCTAACGTACTTCCAATCTCAGTTTTTTACACCCGATGCTCTTCCAGTCAGCGCTCTTTTTTCGTTAATTAATTGTATCTACTCTCTATCGTCTAATACTATAGCATCAACATAAACTAATAACCTAATAATGTTAGATTGTAAGCCCTTTTCATTCTCTAAATATTTGTAAGCCCTTTTCATTCTCTAAATATTTGATGACATGCTCTGGTACAAAATCGAATAGCAGAGGTGGTAGTGAATCATTTTGCTTTATGTTAACCCATTGTGAATTTCAAAAGTATCTGAAAACTGCCTATATCCACCCTACTCATTGTGCCATTTACTCCAATAAGTCTAACTAGCTTTTTAGGAATTCCAGCAGAATACTATACAACTTCTCCCTCTAGAGTGAGTTGTAGTCCTTTCTGAAGTTTAGTAACATAATATCAAAAATTAAAAGTAAAATGTTGCGGTGATTGGGACAAAATGAATGAGCCGCTTCAAAAAGCAGAGTTCCTGTTATGACCCACTGCGCATGCTCGAAAAGCCATACTGCGGTTCACGAGGTAACGCATTGTTAAATGTTTTAAATACGCTGTATTTGGTTTTAACCGTCTTAAATAATTAAAGGACAGTAAAGAAGACATGTTTCTAGATATTTACGAGTGTTCGACAAATGCAATATTACTCAAATTGCGACATTTTAAATAAAGTTCAACTCTCGTTCATAGTACAAAAGTAAACAAGGCAACTGGTATCCGGCGTTCGAGTAGCGTAAATCGTTAAACTACTTACAACAAGACGAAATATATGTGAAAGCCAGGGTTTGAATCCTCCGACAATTTTTTTATTCATTTGTATTTTCGCAAAATACATCATATAACATTTAATTTCTGCCACATAATCTACGTCCAGTCTACACTATCTTAAGTAATATTCATGCCTTCGTAAACTCTGTAACACCATTTAGCTACCGGTATAAATTTAATTGTTGTGCAGTACTACGTTTTAATAATAATGCTACAAATATATTTAATAAAATATAATACAGCTTCATATATTTATAAGTTTATTTACTTATTACATATTAGTGAGGAAAACACTTCACTCTTCAATTAAAATATTTAGTTTAGACTTTATATGTCAAATCCAGCATTATACTAGCCCATAGATGATGGACAATAATAAAAAATAATAATAATTATTATTATTATTATCCATCATCTATAATAATAATAATAAATAATAATAATAATAATAATAATGATAATAATAATAATAATAATGGGATGTATCAAATCATGTAATTACTGGGGATCAAAATTAACTCAAAATGTACCCAAGACAAAGAAGATAAATATTTTAAAAAGCTTTGGGCAAATGAAGATGTTTTTTTACACTGCAAATTTGTTTATAATTAATTAAATAAATAATAATAATATTAATAATGAAAATAGTAATACTTCCAAATAGTTAGTACTTTTTTTCTTTAAGAATGGACATACGGAATAAAATAGAAATCATTTAAAAAAATACCTCACCGGGAATCGAACCTGTAACCTCTTGCATAAGAATCAAGCCACTAAGCACTGAGCTAAACTTTCGCTTCCTTGTTGTGTTTAGAAAGAATGGTCTTGAAAGGAAGAAGGGAAACGTATTGTAGCTCTACTGTGCTTTAGTTTACTCGTGTGAATCGCGCGTTAGAACTTGAAATATTCGAGATCAAGAGTCGGCCCATTCTTTTTGTCGCTAAGTGTACATAGAATGGATGAAAATAAAATTGTTGGTAAGTTAACCAGGATTAAGACAAATAATGGGTAGGTCAAATTGAGATGATCGGACGTTGTGGAAGAATATTTGAGAAAATTGGATATCATAAGGTGAAGAAAGAACATAGAGTATAGAAAGGAATGAGATCGAATTACGTGGAAGGCTATGGTTCTTCAAGGATTATGACGCCAATGATGATGGTAAAGATTTCCTGCTCTACAAGCGACTTATCAGTAGATTGGATGTTGAGCCGTAGAAGAAGTAGAGTGGGTAATGAAAATGAAAACAGAAAACAGAATTTTCTTCATTTCATCTAAAGGATTAATGAAATAATTGACTTCTCTCTATACACATTCATATAGCCCTAGGGCCCACACTTAATCACAGTCGAGTGCTAAGATCATATTTGTAGCCATTTCCATTAGTCAGGGAACGTTCAGCTCAGTGCCTTATGACTTGCTTCGTATGCAAAAGGTCACAGGTTCTATTTCCGATGAGATTAATGTTTTTAAAAATTGTCCGTCGCTGTTGCGTAGTCGGTAGAGTCCCTACCTTCCACTCCGACGACCCGGGTTCGATTCCCGGCGGGGTAAGGGATTTTAAATCTCCACCTTGGGACAGGGTGTGGATCATGTCCTTGTCTTGATATGTGTGAATAAGGAAAAAAAGGTTAAAAAAGTACAACAAGGATGAAAAGCAGTGTGAACGACAGAAAACAAGAAAATAAATAATAGTTTAAAGAAACTAAAACAACACGCTTTATTAGAAAACCGAACTAAAAAATGAAAAATAATTTTAATTTCCAACACGCTTGGGATAAAATTAAAGTGGTCAACAAAAAAAAAATCATCTCCATCACATCTAGAATAAAACTAGAGTTATCTACAAAAAAAAAATAATTTTACCATCAAAAGCGTGGGGTGATTTTTGTGGTTTTTACGTTTTCTTCTTAGAGACTTTACTTTTACCAATATATGTTTAGTATCAAATACATTAATTGATATAGTTTGGTTTTCTAAAAATGTAAATATATTTAAATTCGATACTATTGTAGTATGAGCTAAAAGTAATAGTCTTCTAAAAAAATCCTCCGGGCGGGATTTGAACCAGCGACCTATGGATTACTGAAATTATGTACCACTATAGTCCACCACTCTACCAACTGAGCTACCACAAGGACGGACTAAAAAGTTGATACGTCCGCAACCTATTATACCGGTCTTTATTTCTTTGATGTCCTCATGATTCTGGCCAGGATCTTAGAAAAAAATTTTGAAATTATTGCATTGTCATTGGTCCTTCACAAGTATACAAAGTTTCAAGTCGATCCAATGTTTTTAAGTGGGTGAAAATCGTGTTGAAAGATTCCGTTACATAGATACAGGTCAAGCTAATATAAAGCGTGTAAAAAATTAGCCATTAAGGCTGAAAAAGTTGAACACTCTGTATTTTATACGAGGAAGAACATGAATTCAGGTCGCAGCTGAAGTTGTGCAGGCTATGTAAGGTAGAATTATTGGGGTCATTGCCAAGAGTAGATTCACGTTCATTCATTACACAGAACAAATTGATTTCTGCTTGCCTTCAGAGTTAGCAATTACAGCTAGAACACCTTGTCTTCTGTTGCCCTTGTGTATGCCGATGACACTAACCTCGCTGTGGCAAATGTATCTTGAGTCAAGTTTCTAGGTGGAACTAACACAGTAGCTACAACCTCGCCATCTAGAGGTCAAGGCTTCTCGATTCTGATCACAGAATTGAGTTACTAATTTCAAATAATTTGATATTCTATACAATGGTACATTATTATTAAAAGACCCAGTTTACTAACATCGTACTATTTGGGACTCACATACGGGAGTTCACGAATTCAATCATCCGAGCTGACAAACGTGCATTCAACTATCAAACGTGAATCGCCATATTTGTGGTTTTTCTCAATCTTGGAGGAAGTGTTGGTGGTGTTTTGATTTAAATGAACTAGTGGTTATGTTCCTTGCCTCTGGTCCCGAGGGTCGCGGGTTCAAATCCGGCCGGGATCGATGGATTTTTTAGGTGGAAAAATCCAAGGAGCAAGTCCTCTGGGAGGGACTTTAAGCAGTGAGTCCCGAGTCCGAAGATTTTCAGGCTCGTAAAAGATCCTTAAGCCTGAATAAAAAGCTTCTAAGCAAAATTTACCGAATTTTCCCGTCCTAGTAATACCTTGGTTTCCTAGATGTCAGTATGAGGCGGAACGCTGACCACGGACTACTCAAATGGCATCTGTACGAAAACAAGTGTAACTAAATTAGTATGGTTCAAATCCTTCCCTGCAAGGGGAGAGCGCCTAAATCTCTGTTAAGGGAAACATGGGCTTACAATAATAAAAAACTTTCAATTCTGGATAGAATATAATTTAAGAAAGAAAAATAAATGTTTGAACCGGAATTTGAACCCTGGACCTCTAGTTCTATGTACTAGTGTGCTGTCCAGTTACACCATTCAAACGACGATACAAACATTAAAATTTCTTTCAACTTATACAATTCTCGTTCGTCCGAACGTCTCGTTCTTCTCGGACAGCACACTAGTACGTACAACTGGAGGTCCAGGGTTCAAATCCCGGTTCAAACATTTTTTTCCTTAAATTAGCAAATATTGGGACGGGTTTTCAATACCATGAATAATTTCATCATGAATCGTCATTTTATAATTCATTAAGAAAACATTCAGCGAAAATTACAAATAAAACAACTGTATATAAAACATGTGAGTTTGTCTGTCTGTCCGTCTGTCTGTCTGTCTGTCTGTCTGTCTGTCTGTCTGTCTGTCTGTCTGTCTGTCTGTCTGTCTGTCTGTCTGTCTGTCTGTCTGTCTGTCTGTCTGTCTGTCTGTCTGTCTGTCTGTCTGTCCTTTATGAACTCAAAAACTATTTGACCGGTTTAAATTTTTTTCATCGTTTATAGAGATTTTTTATGGGACAAATAACGTATGTAACATGTTACCTTACGTGCTATAGGGCAAGAGCTAAAAAAAAGGCATAGGTGCACTAAAAAAAGCCCCTTTTTGACGATTATATGGCTTAAGCTGCCTAAACCGTAACAAATATGCACCAAATTAATGTACACAGAAATTGTTAAAGTCTTTGTGTATTTTTGAATGGATCCCTGGTTCGTCTAGATTCACAATTGGACCCTCTAAAACCATAGAGTGTAGGAGTTCACCTGAAGTGAAACATTTAAAAAATCGCTCTAGCGGTCACAATTTTCGACATTTCACAACAAAACCCAGTACATCTCATTAAAGTAAACCAAGGTAAGTCTTATCCAAAAATGACAAAAAACCGACAGTTAGAAGTGGAGGTTTACCTCAAATCCGAAATTAAAAACCACTTCAACCGCCATGTTTGGTTCGTCTCAGCACATACCATACAATTTAATTAGTCTTTTATATTTAATTTATTTTGCCATAGCAATGCACCCCAGATATTAGCTAGTATATCCATCCATAGTAATTCTGCCCGAAGGCAGGTCCTTCACCGCAATCATAGCATTTTCATGCTATGCTTGCAACTTTACTAGGGAATTGTAGGTGTGGTAGCTTCCCGTTGCTTTCCACACCGGTGAAGGATGATGATGATGACCATATGATTTCGGGGACCGTTTGGGCCTTAAAGTTTTCCTGACATTTGTCTTACAGGTGAGGAAAACCCCCGATAAAAACCTCACCCAGAAAACTGCCCCGACCGGACATCAAGAGTCTCTGCAATGCATAATAGCACGCATTTCCAGAATGATGTGGCTCTGACAGAGATGATTATTTCTAGTGCAATGCAGGGAAAAGCATACTTTTTTTTTAAATTGTGGGTTAGGCAGCTATGGCACTGACGCACTCATATATTTAAGATGGATTTTGTTTTTAATTAACTCTTAGTAAATAAAGCTAAGTAATTCATTGTATTATCTCTGTATATAACTGAGACTAGAATGTAACTACGTGATACAAATGTATGAGAGAGTACATATGTTACCCTGGAGACGGCAGCAGTGTTGCACGCTCTCCTCGGATAATACTGACTCATGACAGAAGCTGTCACCTGACTTGAACGTGACTATACAAGATCAAGATTCGTACGTCACTGTCTAAACCCTAGAGTAAGATTCAGTTACACACAACGTCAATAAATGTTGTTTTTGCATGGATCTGACAGCTTTATCTTCACCAGACAATAGTTACAAGGTATTTGTGCTGCTATCTTTCTAGAATTCTTGTCCATTGAGAATCTATATCCTAACACATACTTTTTACTCACACATTGCTTTGCTGTTTAAGAAAGTTTTCACATCAATCATTCGATCGAGACGACTCCATGTTAATGTATTGGATTCGCATTTGGAAAGACTACGGTTCAAGTCTCGATGCTAGACATTTTCATGAAGATTTTCTTCTTCTTCTTCTTCTTCTTCTACTTCATGATATTAGGCCTTTTGACCCGTTTTCACATCAAGTGGGATTTAATGAATCTTCCCATCTAGTAAATGGGCGTCCAACACTTCTATGTCCTATTGGTTTGTACTTAATAACAACTGAGGGTTTCTATCTGTAGGCATTCTTTTAACATGTTCATACCAGCTGTTTCTCATGTTGTCAATTCTGTTTGTTAAATTTAAAATATTTAAGTCTTCTCCAATATCTTCATTTCTTTTTCTGTCCAAATCTACTACTGAACGTAAGAACTTCATTTCTCCAGTTTCTATTTTTTTTTCTGACTGAACGGTTAAGATTCCAAATTTCACTTGCACATGTTAAGACAGGCACTGCCATAATTTTTTTAAATTTTAATTGTGTACTCCTCGTAGTTTTTATTTTCAATGTTATTACTATAAAAGAGAAAAGCAGGTTACGAGTATTTGAGAATAAAGTTCTTAGGAAAAATTTGGACCAAAGAGAGATGAACAGACAGGCGAATGGAGAAAACAACATAACATTGAACTACATGGTTTTTATAGGAAGCCAGATATAATGAGAACAGTTAAGTCACGTAGACTGCAGTGGGCAGGACATGTGGCACGAATGGGGAATGAAAGACGTACATGGAAGCTTCTCGTAGGAAAACTAGAAGGAAAACACCCAGTTGGTAGACCAAGAATGAGGTGGGAGATTAAAATTAAATATGATTTGAGGGAATAAGATTATACAGGAAAGATTGTAAAACATTAGCTCAGGATAGGGATGTATGGAGAGCTTATGTCTGCGTGGCCATGAACCTACGGGTTCGATAGTGCCAGTGAGTTAGTTAATTCCAATTTAGGGTAAAATTTATCATCGTCATCATCACTTCAAGGTTTAGGTGATTGGCCTGTTCCGAATTCAGAATGATTCCTTGCATCTTCTTAGGTCTTCCTACATCCCTTATTCCCTTTGGTTTATATTTATATGCTATCTTGGGCAATCTTGATTCTTCCATTCTCTGTTGTTGAATTGTATCATTTATTGAATATATTTATAATTCATTTCTTATTTTTTCATTTCTTATGTGGTCCAATTTCTATTATGCATTACAGAGACTCTTGACGTCCCAACTCCTTGCAAAAAACATTAAACTGAAAATATACAAAACTATTATTCTACCAGTTATATTATATGGTTGCGAAACATGGACTCTTACTTTTAAGGGAGGAAAGGAGATTACAAGTATTTGAGAATAAAGTTCTTAGGAACATTTTTGGACCAAAGAGAGATGAACAGATAGGTGAATGGAGAAGACTACATAACAGTGAACTACATGGCCTTTATACGAAGCCAGATAGGCTATAATGAGAACAGTTAAGTCTCGTAGACTGCGATGGGCAGGGCATGTGGCACGAATGGGGAATGAAAGACGTGCATGGAAGCGTCTTGTAGGAAAACCAGAGGCAGAATGCCCAGTTGGTAGGCCAAGAATGAGGTGGAAGAATAACAATAAATATGATTTGAGGGAAATAGATTATACAGGGGATGGTTGGAAACATTAGCTCAGGATAGGGGTGTATGGGGAGCTTATGTCCGCGCGGCCATGAACCTCCGGGTTCTATAGTGCCAGTGAGTTAGAGTTTGTTATGTGGTCCAATTTTGTGCATCCTTTGGTACTTGTTAGAAAAGTCATTTCAGCACTTTGTATTCTACTCGGACTCCTCTTATTTGTTACCCAGGACTCACTACCGTATAAAAGTAGCGGTACCGCCATTGTTTTGTAGAAAATTTACTTGTATATGAACAAATTGTGAATATAGAATTATAAAAAATCTAAATTTTGATAGCTGTTTACAGAAATCACTGATTACAGAGAGAGAGAGCAAATTATTCGTGGTCGGCGGTAATGCTTGTAGATAGATAGATAATGGAATTTATTGCCTTTTTTTTCAGAAGAAAGAAAATACTTATGCATTTACATTGCGCACGGGCCTGCTTGGCCGTACGTGCATTATTTTTCCATGAATAAAAAAATAAAACTAATCATAATATAAAAAAATAGGCTACCTACAAGTATAAAATAAAAGATAAATTCCCGCTTGTAATCGCTCAGGTTGGTACCCCCATCCTAAAATTAAAAATAAAGTAGGAATTAAGCTTATCTCAAAAAATAAATAAAAAGTAAAAAATCTTATTCTTCACCTGTATCAAAAAACAATAATAGGTTACATATAAGTAAAATCTATGTCTACACTACATCGCAATAATACAGGGTGGACCGCTCGAATGGACCTAATTTCAATTGCTTGTTACTGGCAAACGGTTGAAGATGGAAACTTAAAACAATGTTCATATTACAGAAAAACTCACCAAGTTTTGATATCCAGATCACCACATCTCTATATGAGCCCCAGCAGTCACTGTGACGATATCAAAGCGATGAACAATTTCTTGCCATGTACGTTGGAGTATGTCTTCTGGAATGTTCTCAATAGCCTCTATGATGCGCTCACGAAGATCACGAAGGTCTTTGACTGGGGTGGTGTAAACTTTATCTTTGACATAGCCCCAGAGAAAGAAATCCAGTGGTGTTAAATCGGGAGATCTCGGGGGCCACGCGATTGGTCCTCCCCTACCAATCCAACGGCCAGGGAAAATGTTGTCCAAAGTCGTACGAACTTCATTGGACCAGTGGGGAGGAGCACCATCTTGCTGGAAAACGATGTTAGGCTGCAGTTGTTCAATTTGTGGAAAGAAGAACTGCTCCAGCATGTCAAGATATGTGGTACCACGAACAGTTTTCTCGGCGAAGAAAAACGGTCCAATGACCTTATTATGTGACAAACTGCACCAAACATTCATCTTCGGACTATCACGAACATGCTCTTGAATAGCGTGAGGATTCTCCGATCCCCAGATCCGCACATTATGCCGGTTTACCTTGCCTGACAAATGGAAAGTGGCTTCGTCCGAGAAGAAAATCTTGGTCATGAAGTCAGGATCAGCGCCGAGACGGTCCAGCATCGTATTGGCGAATTCCACTCGTTTCGGCATGTCATTCGGCTCCAGAGGTTGCACTAACTGCACTTTATATGCGTGCAGTTTGAGGCGTTTGTGGACAATCCGTTGTAATGTCGATTTTGGTATTTGAAGTTCCCGCGAAGCTCTTCTTAATGACTTCCGGGGGCTTCGCTCAAATGCGGCTTGAACATTTGCTACCATTTCATCGGATGCTCTGCGACCACCACCATGCTTCTTCAACACAGATCCTGTAGCTAATAATGTATCACGCCACTTCTTTATGCTTCTAGCAGTTGGAGCATCACGGTTAAACACACGCCGGAACTCCCTTTGAACTCTAATGATTGATTTAAACTCCGCATACCACAAAACAGCTTGCGCTTTCATCTGCGGAGTCGCCATTTTCACAAACAATTAAATCTAAGAACGAGAAACGTATCTTTGTGTCATCTACCGACAGGATTCGAAACTTGGTGAGTTTTTCTGTACTATGAACGTTGTTTTAAGTTTCTATCTTCAACCGTTTGCCAGTAACAAGCAATTGAAATTAGGTCCATTCGAGCGGTCCACCCTGTACATATCTACACTCATCCATGAAAAGACCATGTGTATAAATAAATAAAAAAATAGTCTCATTCTGTACATTAATATTAAAAAAATTGCTAGAAAACAAATTAGAAAAAACACACACATACACCCACACACCCCCACACATATACACACGCGCACGCTCATACCTCCCTCCCCCCGTCCCTGCAGACATCAAATGCACTATCAGACTATTCAAATTATCAGACCTACTTATTGTATAATATAATTAAAGATCGAAAACAAAGACCATATTGAGATTCTTCTTATTGATAATACATATATTCTCAATCTACAATTTTGGTATATCTCAATTTCCTTACTGTACCTAAAAGTTTTCATGTTTTTGATTCGCTCTCGATCCGTCCTAAAAGATCCCAACACGCCACTCTCCCACGATCCGACTTGAGAAATCTCTCCGGCAGCATCTGCAATCTAAGTTGTTCTGTCTCTCTACAGAATGCTACAATATGCTGCCAGTTTTCATGGTCATCGCATAGCGGCTTCTATGACTAACTTCTTTTAGATTTCTACGTGAAGTAGTGTGCTTTGCGTTCATATTTTTCTACGGGCGTTCAAGGGTATAATTATATACCAAGAACTGAAATGTTATTTACACAACAAACGCACTGGCACTACCAAAACCCGTGGTTCATGGTTCTTTATTCTTAGAATTCTGTGCACCCTTATCCTGAACTAATATTTTCTATACAATCCCTACATAATTCACCTCCTCAAATTACACTGGTCAACATGATTTTTATCTCATGAGTACCAATAGTTGTATTTAATGCAGTTTTTTATCGTGTTTTCAAATATGTATTCGGAATTTCTCCATTACCCACAGTATTTTTTTTATTTCAAATGGATTCAAATAATTATTTTTTTAATAAACTTTTTCGTCCATTTGTCCATTGTAAAATAAAACCAAATGAGCTAACTCAAATGATTTCAGCTATGGAAAAGAGATATCAAGGCAAATGGAATCTTAATATGCTGGCCGATTATTGTTGGACCATCAAGAGGAATTTCTTACTTTCTATGTGAGTCCGAATGTTCGAATATTGTGTAGTTACGAATGTAGAAAATATTAAAGTGTTTGAAATTATAAATTCCTGTCTCTCGGAAACCTCGCGTGATGGAGAAAAACCTATATCAAATTTGAATTCAGGAGAAAAAATACTATTAGAATCAGATATTTTTCTTTCTGAGACAAAAAAAAAAGTTTATTTTTGTTGCTCAGTGTAATTGTTAATGTTATTTCACCTCATTCTTGTTCTTCCTTTCGGGCGCGTTCCTATAAGAACTTTCCATCCCTTTCTTTCATTCTTCATTCGTGCCACATGTCCTGTCCATCACAGTCTATAATATTTAACTGTTCTTCTTAGATCTGGCTTCCAATATATGTATACTTACTTATTTCATTTTTTAAAATTGTTAATGAAATATACCAGTGAGGTAAAGATTCCATCAAATCCAATGAGTCATACCACAAGAATCCACCATTTTTAGGCAATTCATGAAAATAATGTAAGATAACTAGTCCTATACCTCATCCGCTCTTACAGTGATCCTAACATAAATGTCAATTGTATCCTTCCGCCATTCGCGCCACAACTACTGTCACATTGACAGGGAGCACGTGTGAAGTATATAAGACATGTGATCGTTGAATGGAGTAGATTACAAGAAAGCTGGTGAGATTTTTCAATGAACTTGTGAAATACATTTAAAATTGCTATTTTTTTTACAACTAGTCAAAAGTTGCCAGACTTTTGTTTTAAAAATTTAGATGGTGCCACAGCAACAAAAGACTCGACATCTTCAGCCATTTTGTTGCATCACAATCTACTGAAGCATGACTCAAATACGTTATTCATATGTAACAAAGTATTTTAAATTGTAATTACTGATTACGTATATTTTAGAATATGTTCTATGTTTTGAATATTATCATTTTCATTCACGAAGTATATTCAGAGAACATATTTTCAATTTAATGAAGGGAACTACTTTTTCGCGTACTTACTGCTTCTACATCGTTCGTCGGTGTCCTTAACCAATTAAAAGCGAGGTCAAGTAGTTTTGTTTTGATGAGGATCACTTTAAGATAGGATAGACTTTAAGCTCTTGCCAACTTAAATACACAGTCAGTACAAAAAAAATAATATCCCAGCTCTGGTGCAAAATTTGCTGTTAAGGCACCATCGTTATTTTGTTTAAACAATTTCGAGTCATTCTTTATCCTATGAAAGTGTGCGGAGTTATATATCCACGCTGACTGCTACTATTTGTACGTATAGTCTTTTGGATCGTTTTTTTTTTGTTTCCGTTGCATATACTAGCGTAGAGTTCATAACATCCGAGGTCATTAATCAAAAACCTTTGCCCGGGGCCATAGGAGGCAAAGATTGATTCATCTTTCTTTCCTAAACACTTAAACATGAATCAACAATAGATCTCAAAACAGTAGAGTAGTTTATGATTCTGATTTAAACTGACTGTATCATTATTGTTATTAATCATGAAAGCTAGACGGAAAATAAAGGAAGCTAGAATGGTCTCCTGAATAAGTAAGTTTCAGTACAGGAATATCAAACAGCAGCATGCACATAAATAACTTGAACATTAACCAGGATAAATATAAAAATGATGTTTAATGTAAACAAGACGTCTGAAGTGGATGAAAAATATAACAAATGTAAATACTTGATCATTCAACAAAAAGAAAATAAATAATAATCTTTAACATCACAAAACTATATCATACCTCACACAACATTCATACCACGGTCCAAGCCAGGGTAGTCTTTCCCCGGTCCTCAGGACCAAAACTTAAACCACGCCACTCGCGGCTCCAGACGACGTTGTCTCAACTCAAAGTTCCGATCGAATGATAATGTTCTTGATGTGCATTGCGTATTTGAGCGTTCCGAGGCAGAAGGGGAGATGCGCAGCACAAACAACGCAACAGGAGAGGAAAAAAGGAGAGTAGGTGTAGATGCATAGAGAAAGGATATTGGCATAATTCACGAATTATTCTGTCCAGGGAGGATAACGGCACTACAGTAGCGAACCGAAAATAGTACTTTCGGTTCAAAAGTAAATATCGTTTCATGGATATTCTCCTCCTCCATGGGCGTGTAATTGATGTACAGGTATGGTATTGAACAGAAATGAATAAGACGTGGAAAGTAGTTACGTAAATTTTAAAATATTATATGGCATATATCCAAAGAATATGAAATACGCCAGGACAAATTCACCCGATAGTGATAACATTTTTAGATTTCGTCAATCAAATTGCAGTGCTACATATTGATGGGTTTATATGTGAAAGTTCGAACTTCGATTATAGGACAATCTATAGCAGCTTGATAAATAGAATGATTAATGCAATGAGCTTTATCTGTGTAGTAGATACATCTACTGTTAGAGCACAAGGATTAATTAGACGATTTATGTTAAATCAGATACAATCTTGGCAAAGATTCAGATGTTGCTTACTCGATTTGAACATGTATTATTTTCCAGTAGAAGACTACATAACAATGAACTACATGGTCTTTATAGGAAGCCAGATATAATAAGAACAGTTAAGTCCCGTAGACTGCGATGGGCAGGACATGTTGCGCGTATGGGGAATGAAAGACATGCATGGAAACTTCTTGTAGGAAAGCCAGAAGGAAAACGCCCAGTTGGTAGACCAAGAATGAGGTGGGAGAACAACATTAACTATGATTTGAGGGAAGTAGATTATACAGGAAATGATTGGAAAGCATTAGCTGAGGATAGGGATGTATGGAGAGCTTATGTCCGCGCGGCCATGAACCTACGGGTTCGATAGTGCCAGTGAGTAAGTAAGTAAGTAAGTATTATTTTCCAGTAGGGTATACGTTATAAAAGAAACTGAACAATAATTGAATCCAAAATAGTCACGTACAAAAGTTTCAAATCTTGAAATATTGGTTAAGGTTTTGCTTGAATGGATCTCTTACATTATAATACCAAATTTTGTCCACCGCTGTGGTCTCGAGATAGCGTGCTGCCTTGCCATGTAGTGGGTCCGGGTTCGATGTCCTGGGAGATGGATATTAAGGGGTTTTCTTCACCTGTAAGACAAATGTCCAAAAACTTTAAGGCTCAAACAGTCATCGAACATCATCTGGCCATCATTAACATATTCAATAAGTTTAAGATTAAGGCCTCTCCTGGCCTCCCCCAACCTCAGAAGTGGGTTACAAATACGCCACTGCCAGGAGAGAAACCAGAAATATCCACAAGGACAAACTGGGGCATTAAATATATATATATATATATATATATATATATATATATATATATATTTCTATATGTGAACATATATTTACTCATATATGTACTACCGGTTTGAGATTTGAAAGCAAATGTAAATTTTATTAATAGCTCCAACAGAAACAGATTTACAGTATTCTATACACAATTTTACTATAATTGCAAAAAAGTACAATATGGAAATCAATACAAAGAAAAGTAAAGTGATGGCCTTTTGTGGGAAATACCCTATACCTAGCAAATTTGTTTTGGATGATGAAATTCTAGAACGAGTAATCGAATTGAATTATTTGGGATATAATTTAACATTTCAATATGAAGCTGATATATCAAAGAAAATCACAAATTTTACAAAAACAACGGGAATAATTAACAGTATAATGAAACCGTCTTTAGAACAGAAGAACATAAGATTACGGCTTTATAAGGTTCTCGCAAGACCAGTATTAAAATATGGTAGTGAAGCATGGACAATACGTAGAAGAGATGAAAGCCGAATAACAGCAAATGAGATGCGATTTATGCGCCGTAAGCAGGCTATACAATGTGGGACCATGAAAGAAAAGAGGAAATTATGGAAGAGTTGGATGTAGAACCTATTATTCACCATATACAAAACTACCAGAACAAGTGGAAAGCCCATCTTCAACGAACGCCGTCTCATAGAATTCCAAAAGCCATACTTGGCTACTGCTTCCAAGGCAAAAGATCGCTGGGACGTCCAAAAAAAGCGCTGGATGGAAAATTCCTCTTTGAGACCGTAACAGGCCACACGGCATAATACTTGCATGGATGATGATGATGATGATGATGTACTACCGGTCCCAATTTAATCAGTATTACCCAGTAGATTGTGTGTGGTTGGCCCTTAGTAATACTACATCATCAACATATACTAACAGCTTATTAATTCCATTGCGTTGTAGGCAATCTTCATCCTCTAAATATTTGATGGCATTCTCTAGTACAAAATTGAATAGTAAATTATTATTATATACAACTTTCCTCATTAGAGGATTGCCTCAAGGACAAAGTGATACAGACAATTAATTTTTTTAATTGATGAAATACATTTTGTAAATACATTAAAAATTTCAAATTGTAATTGAAGTATACATACTATAAAGTAGAAATTTTGTAAAGATGATTTCTTAAAATTCAAATTGATTCTCTAATGGCAGCGATGGCAATTTTAAAAGGATACACTCTGTTCAAATCTAATAAATTCCAAAATTTAGCTAAGAATCCTGGTATAGTATCTCTTGTCCCGATTATCAATCCTGTGACAGTTATACTATCTAATTGGTATTTGTTTTTGTAATAGTCAATTGTTGGCTCATATATGGCTTTCTTTTTCACAGTCAACTTCCTCAGGTTAACCACTATGAGTCTCAAAACGGATTGTGGGATCTAATCCGTATCATACCAATTTTAGAAGGTGGCCTAAATACTGCAATCTCATTGCTTCAACCCATTGTGAATTTCAAAAGTATCCGAAAACTGTTTGCTTACACGCACCCTACTTTTTTGCCACTTAGACAAATTCGAATACATTATTATTATTATTATTATTATTATTATTATTATTATTATTATGTTTTTAATATTGTAAATTTAATAATATCGTAGAATATCAGAAGTGGTATATTAGAGGATGTGAAGAATTTGAGTATCTGGGAGTAAAAGTAGATAAAGAGGACAAACAAGAAAGTGATATTAAGAACAGAATAAATAAATGTAGGCAATAACAGCAGGAGAGGAAAATCTTAGGCATAACTCTGAAGGACAGAATCTCGAATACAACACTTCAAGCGATATCCTCAACAACTGATCCCGCACAACAAGCCATCAGGAAAAAATGGAAGTGGGGAGGCCACGTCGCAAGAATACAGGACGACAGGTGGACAATAGAAACAACCATGTGGGACCCGTACACAGGCAAGAGACAGCGCGGAAGACCAAGACGACGATGGGCTGACATCTTCAAAGAACGAGCAGGGGCGCAATGGTCCAGAGTCGCCAGATGCAGGAAAAGATGGAGAACGATGGAGAGCCAACTGTGTATTAACTAATCACAGAACAGACAGTGTATACAAACCAAGTGCTACATCTAAGTCAACTTCTCACCACGGAGTAGCTCACCGGGTGACACTCTCAAATAGAGCTTAACCCCTGTACAGGGAGGCCTTTGCCCTAAAGGGACATATCAGGCTTTATTTATTTATTTATTTATTTATTTATTTATTTAATAACAGCAATGATGAATGGAGTCTTATGGAACAGACATATAACCAGAAAAAATAAGTTACAAATATATAATTCAATAGTGAGAAGTACTGTCACATATGGAGCTGAAGTTTTGGAAATTCAACAAAAACTTAGAACAAACACTCATGTCGATGGAAATGTATTTCTTGAGAAGAGCAGCAAGATGTTCAAAATTAGAAAAAAATAAGAAATACTGGCATACGAGAAAAAAATATTAGATATTCAATAGTAGATCATATAAGATACAATCAATTAAATTGGTATAGGCACGTACGACGAATGCAAGAAGAAACGTTACCCAGAAAAACATTGGAATGGTGTCCACTGGAAGAAGAAGGAAAGGAAGACCTCGAAACTCGTGGTTTCAAGAAATAAGAACTGGAATGAGAACAAGGGGACTGGAGGAAATGGAGTGGATGGATAGAGACGAGTGGAGAAGGAAAATAAAATTTTAGGCACAGAAAGATGTGTAAACATTGAAAATCTGTATATTAGTAGAAAATTACATTAACGGTTTATGCTTGATATACTTTTTTTAAACATAGCGTTAATAATTTTTAGCAAAATTCTGTACTTCACCATAATCAATCTTGGATTTATTTGGCCATAGTTTCAAAGATGTAATTACAGCTCGAGACCAAGCTCTGTGTGTTTGCGGGGAGAAGTGTGGGGAGTGGGAGGAGGTACACTTCTATGCTTCTCAAATACTAACAGCTGAGTCAGCAAATTCCTTTCAGACACACGGAGCTGGGTCCCGAGCTATACAATTATATTAATGCATCAAAATTAATTTCTGAGGCGAAGACGAATATTATTAATTTGTTTTATAAATAACTATAGCTTGATTTTTGTTTCAATAATTCGAAGCAATCAGCAAAAATAATTTTTATGATGCATAAGAAAAAGTTGTGGTGGTAAAACCATTAGAAACAATAGTTAACTTTGACACTATTTAACAACTAAGATAAATAGCGTCGTTCATTCAATGCTGGGCCTGATAGGGTCGACAAAGTTTGCATAGAGACATCTTATTTCAGGTTTTACAATTATTTTACGTGTCGTAAATGTACGACACATGACCTTCACCATTATTATCCTACCGAAGGAAGCTATATCAAGGATTTGTATGTCCTGAAAGTTCTACAAATTCCAGCCTGGTTTAAAACCCGCGAATTTCGGATCCAAAGATTACCGTGGTCAGTCCACCAACACCGCCAATGAGAGAGAGAATTCATTCAGTATCTTGTATTAATAAATGTTTCTTACATATGTGTTGCCACATGCCACTCTATTGAGTAACACTAAGAAATTTATACCACTGGAAGTAAACATCAATAAAATTAAATATAGCCTTTGGTCACATTTATAAATACATATATAATGGAAATGGAAAGTTGATGACAAATGAGGGAGATATTTAAGAAGTGGGTAAATTAAAACACCTAGAAACAATAATTACAAAGAAGAATTTGGTGCAAAACTAAATAAAACATAGACTAAATTCTAGATAGTGCATGCTATTATGCATTACAAGGACTCATGTCGTCCCAAACATCTCTAGAAAAAAATTAAACTGAAAATATATAAAATTGTTTTTCTCCCAGTTTTATGGATCCGAATCATGGACTCTTACTTTAATGGATAAAGAAAGATTACGAGTATTTTAGACTGAAGTACTTAGGAATTTTTTTGGACCAAAGAAAGATAAACGGACAGGCGAATGGAGAAGATTATATAACAGTGAGCTACACGATTTTTATGGTAAACTGGATGTAATATGAAGTCGCCCGCGATAAACTAGTGGTTACATTCATGTTGTAAAAATATTTCTATAATTTGTTATTAGGGGGATAAATGAGAGTAAGTTAATTTCTAACCCTAGCCTCTGGTCCCGAGTGTCGCGAATTCATACACGGCCGGGGTCGATGGACTTTTTTAGGATGGAAATATCCAAGGGACAAGTCCTACGGGAAGGACATTAAATCGCGGGTCCCGTGAATATATTTTGGCTCGTAAAAGAACCTTGAGCCAGAATAAAAAGGCCTGTGTGCAAAATATACCCATCTTCTTCATCCTAGTAATATCTTAGTTGCCTAGTAGATGCCTCATTGTTGACCGCGTACCATTCATGACATCTTTACGGAAATAAATCTGACTAAATTAACTTGGTCTAGTAACTTCTAACAAAGGGGAGGCTAAAGCACAATACTGGGTTGTTAATCCATTGTAGGCCTAGCATATATATAAACATCGAAAAAGCGTCACTGCTACAAAGTAAAAATATTCTCTTTAATTTGCTTACTTCTTATAGTAGCTACTAGGTGGCAATGGAGACCGAGTTCCCGCTACATATTGTAATAATAGAGAATCCATCCATAGTAATTCTGCCCGAAGACAGGTCCTTCACTGCAATCATAGCATTTTCATGCTATGCTTGCAGCTTTACTAGGGAACTGTGTAGGTGTGGTAGCTTCCCGTTGCTTTCCACACCGGTGAAGGATGATGATGATAATGATAATGGTAAGGATGATAATGATAAGGATGGTGGCCATATGATTTCGGGGACCGTTTGGGCCTTAAAGTTTTCCTGACATTTGTCTTACAGGCGAGGAAAAACCCCGATAAAAACCTCACCCAGAAAAACTGCCCCGACCGGAGATCGAACCCGGGCCCGCTGCGTGACAAGGCAGCACGCTACCTCGAGACCACAGCGGTGGACTAATAGAGAATATGTATAAGAAAAATAAATGTTTGTTCTGGATTCGCCTGGTAGCGTAAGTGGTAGCGCACTGAGATATCAACTCAGAGGTCCGGGTTCAAATCCCGTCCAGGCATTTATTTTTCTTATCTTGTCATATTAAGCTTGCATCGCTCAATGACAAAAAGGTTTAATTATAACATCGAAAAAGCGTCACTGCTATAAAGTAAAAATATTCTCTTTAATTTGCTTACTTGTTATAGTAGCTACTAGATGGCAGTGGAGACCGAGTTCCCGCTACATCTGGTAATAATAGAGAATATGTATAAGAAAAATAAATGTTTGTTCTGGATTCTCCTGGTAGCGTAAGTGGTAGCGCACTGAGATATCAAGTTAGAGGTCCCGTCCAGGCATTTATTTTTCTTATCCTGTCATATATATATCATAAGAAAAATTAAATCTTGTACACTACTATGCAGAGGACATGTGGCGCAAATGGGGAATGAAAGAGAAGCATTGAAACTCCGTGTAGGAAAACCGGACCGGAGGAAACGCATTTAGAAGGCAGGTCAAGAATGTAGCGGGAGAATAATATTAACCATGATTTGAGAAATATAGATTATACAGGAGATTATTGGAAAATATTAGCTCAGGATAGGCATGCATGGAAAGCTTATGTCTGCGAGGCCATGAACCTGTGTGTTCGATAGTACTAGTGAGCGAGTTACTTAGTTATATATTTTTGTTTCTGGTATACATTAAGATTCAATTTTGAACTTAAATTTAAATATTTAACATAGTAGGCGTACTACACTTCTCATTCTCTAGTTTGCATTATGTAATAAAATGGACAGGTAGTGAAAAATGAGAGAAATTTTGAGGAAGTGGCTGAATTCAAATACCTAGGAACAATAATCACAAATAGGAATGAGATGTACAAAGAAATTGAACATAGGCTCAATTCTGGAAATGCGTATTATTACAGGGACTCTTGACTTCCCAACTCCTTTCAAAAAACGTTAAACTGAAAATATATAAAACTATTATTCTACCAGTTATATTATATGGATGTGAAACATGGACTCTTACTTTAAGGGAGGAAAGGAGATTACGAGTATTTGAGAATAAAGTTCTTAGGATTTTTTTTGGACTAAATAGAGATGAACAGACAAGTGAACGGAGAAGACTAAATAACAGTGAACTACATGGTCTTTGTAGGAAGCCAGATATAATAAGAACAGTTAAGTCTCGTTGACTGCGATGGACAGGACATATGGCACGAATAGGGAATGAAAGACGTGCATGGAAGCTTCTTGTAGGAAAACCAGAGGGAAAACGCCCAGTTAGTAGATGAAGAATGAGGTGGGAGAATAACATTAACCATGATTTGAGGGAAGTAGATTATACAGGGGATGATTGGAAAACATTACCTCAGGATTGGGATGTATGGAGAGCTTATGTTCGTGCGACCATGAACCTATGGGTTCGATAGTGCCAGTTCAATTTCACAACGCACTTGAAACTACTCATCCTAAATGCAGTGTAATATAATTTCCTTTACATTTGATATTAGTTAAAATTTGACATTGCGTGCAAGTTACAATGTTATGTCCAAAAGTGTAAAAAGGGGGCGAACATGATGGTATCGGAACATAACATAAATTAAAGAATTGTGTCTACTTTTTTTTTTAAGTCTATATTTTTTTCGTTTTGCTGTCATGCAACACGGTTATCAGATCCACATTGGGGTAGCCTACGCATATTTTGTGGTTAAACAAGTGTAATTAGTTTACACCCTGTGGCAACATGTGTTCGCATTTACAAAATGCAACCTGTAATTAAATAACAAATATTTCAATATAGGATGTTTAAAAAAATAGCATGGGACATATATTTCATAATGTGTGTTTCTTTGCAAATTAATATAATTTTTATGAAAAATATCTAGACTTTTTTAAGACACTATCATTTATAAATCAAATTAGGGTATTATAGAATCGAGGAAAGATTAAAAAACGAATAAAAAAATTAAGTAAAATAAAGGATTCCCACTACAGGCCTCAGGAGGCCCTCGGGTAGTGGGAGGTTAAGGCTCCCACTTTTTCTGGACAATCGGCACTTGATGTCAGCCGGATTGTCAGCCCTGCGTGACGGCAGCATTTACCCCCAGAACAAGCGTCTGGTACACATTTGCATTAGAGGTTGAGTCGACCCCAGGGCCATAGTGCCGCCAGAAGGTTTGGGTCAGTTTAAAAATTAGCATATATCTTTTATATATTTAATTCTTCTGTACGTGTGTTTGTCACTGTACTCCTCCTAAACGACTGGATCGAATTGATTTTTTGTGTGTGTGTGTGTCTGATTGGGTCCCTCGATGGTTTAGTTTCACAATTGGACCCTCTGAAATCATTATGTGTAGGAGTTCACCTGAAGTGAACATTTAAAAATCGCTCTAGCAGTCACATATTTCCATGTTTCACAACGAAACTCGGTATATCCCATTAAAATAAACCGAGATAGGTATTATCCGAAAATGAGCGAAATCCGACAATGAAAAGTGGAGGCTTACTTGAAACCCAAAATTAAAACTGCCTAAACGACTAGACCTATTTTCATGAAAATGTTTGTGTGTGTTTGAATAGGTCCCTGGATGGCTTAGATTTGCAATTGGACTTGGTAGATGGCGCTGCGATCGGGTTATAACAATTTGTATATGTCAAATGTGTAGTCATCTGCATTATCGACATATTTCGCGCGACAATAATGTTACGTCATCATGCCTGCTTAACATATTGCAGTGAGCAGTTTTCTTGCTAACCTATTTAATACGTCTTAATTGGTGAATTTTATGGTAAAAAAGTAATATATTTTTATCGTCCGACCATGACACGAGAATTGAACTTCCGGGC
Organism: Diploptera punctata; assembly: GCA_030220185.1. NCBI lineage: Eukaryota > Metazoa > Arthropoda > Insecta > Blattodea > Blaberidae > Diploptera > Diploptera punctata. Next base: position 1,005,716 of record JASPKZ010010672.1, read on the forward strand.
AAGACAACATCTGCCGGGATCGCTAGTATATACATATATATATATATATATATATATATATAACTAACTGGCAGTATAAAACCCGTAAGTTCATGGCGCGGACATAAGCTCTCCATAGATACCTATCATCAGCTAATGTTTTCCAATCATCACCTGTATAATCTACTTCATTCAAATCATGGTCAATGTTATTTTCCCACCTCATTCTTGGTCTACCAACTGGGCGTTCTCTCTTTGGTTTTCCTACAAGACGTTTCCATGAAAGTCTTTTATTCCCCATTTGTGCCACATGTCCTGCCCATAGCAGTCTACGAGACTTACAACTAACAAAATAACGTTGTACACATGTATAAACTAGAAATATTTGTTTAATATTTATCCAGAATTTGCAATATCACTTTAACATTTTAATAAATGAAGGTTGATTCATTCACTATTGCCAATCAAGTAAATTATATTCAAACTGTTTAAAATCCCGTACATTCTTTGGCACGCGAAATTATTTATTCTTATTTCCCTTATAGTGAGAAAAAATCAGCAATGCTATTAGTTTATTACTTATGTCCATGTAAGTTGTTAAATACACGTGTTTGTGTACTGTAAAATCACTAAGAAAATTTGCCATGATTTATTCATAGCCTATGTTGGTAAAATTTGTATTTTTTTCTGAATAATGCAGTACACAGTACTGTAATATTCCACTTTTCAAACAATTTATGAAGAGAGATATAGTATAAAACTTTGTTTCATGCTTTTCTTTCCTCTCATTCTGATTTATAAAAGGTTAGACATCTAAGGTCACACCGTTTCTGGAATCGTTTGGTTGTATCTATATTTTAGAATATTTGTGTTTTCTTGTGCAGTTTCAGTATTCTATTGTTTCATTGACATAATAGTATATTACGAAGCGAGGCTCGGAAGTGGTTTTTACAGAACCGAGGAAAATGTTTAAAAACCTGGCTATCGCTCGGTTTTTAATTTCCGAGATTCTGTAACACAGTTCACATACGTGATTTGTACATATTTTTTTGCTCGATGGTTTTTCAAAAAAATAACATATTTTTTTGGAAACATTTGCGTTCATTATAAACAATTGAATGACGTTAACAGTCCACACTGTTTAATAGTTGAAACAACAGGAGGCCGTGAGACCAATTTAGTGGTAATATGGCGGCAAGTACGTATTCATTGTTTTATATTGTTTCAAATAAAGTTCAGTTCATTTAAAATGCAGTGATTTGTTTCGTATAATGTATATTAACACTACTTTTTGGATATTTTTTTTGTATATACTTTGTATGTAGTATACATAGAGGGGAGTGGTTTTACTTCCCGCACGCGTGTTTGTATTATGTACGCTGTGGTCTCGAGGTAGCGTGCTGCCTTGTCACGCAGCGGGCCCGGGTTCGATCCTCGCTCGGGACACGTTTCCTGGGTGAGGTTTTTTTCGGAGTTTTTCCTCACCTGTAAGATAAATGTCAGGATACTTTAAGGACCAAACGGTCCCCGAACATCATCTGGCCATCATTATCATCAATATCATATTCACCTCATTAGATTAAGTTTAGGTTTAAGGCCTCTCCTGGTGCATCATTACCCATCGTCATCACCCATCATATCATTGGGGCAGCGTAACCCCGCCTTTCAGGCGCCCCAACCTCAGAAGTGGATTACAATACGCCAATGGCAGAAGAGAATTGGCCAACCTGAAATGTCGAATGACAAACAGGTGGCATTGAACAAAAAAATATATTTCTATATATTATAGTTATTTTAATTACAGTATAGTAATTTAGGTTGGCAACCCCGAAATGTAGGAAGTTGAACTTTCAAGCATGGTCGTCATTGCTGTAAGTACAACAAAACGCACTATCGCGCAAAAAATAATATTTCTTAAGGGGCCTTGATTTTGTTCATTGTTGTCAACATTATTATACGCTGATGACCAGGTAATAATAGCAAATACGGAAGACGAGCTTCAAAGGAATATTTTTAAATTACATAATATATGTGAACAATATAATCTCAAAATATCCATAGAAAAAACTAAGGTAATGGCATTCCAAGGGAAAAATCAAATCAGATCCAAAATAGTAATAGGAAACAAAATCATAGAACAGGGAACCATCTCAATTATCTAGGATGTGACATTTAATTTAATTATGATAATGATATAACTAATAAAATAGCAAAATTCCAGGGAATATGTGGAACGATAAAACGATCACTAAGTAACAAAACAACAAGAGAGACCCAATTGAAATTTTATAAAACGTTGGCAGTACTGGTACTGCTCTGTGGATCAGAAGCCTGGATACATAAAAAAACAAGATCTAAGTAGGATAACGGCTGCAGAAATGAAATTTCTGAGATCTGTTAAAGGGTGCACTAAGGAAGACAGAATCAAGAACACAGAAATAAGAAAGGAACTTGAAATATTTGCAATAACTGATAAAGTAGACAAAAATGGAAGCAACACATAGACAGAATGAATGAAGATAGATTTCCAAAACAGATAACAAAATACAAACCTAAAGGCACCCGAGATGTGGGCAGACCTAGAAAGAGATGGGCTGAAGTCGGAAAGGGTCAACAGACCTAATCCATGAATGCAGATGATGATGATGTTGTCAACTAAGTAACGTGAACAAAGGAGTTTGTTGATTAATTGCTGTTTGAATACAGTTACAACATATGAAAGTACAAGTGTTGTACAATTTATTTCTGTAACAACCGCTACATGTTACTTATATTTAGAGAAAGAGAAATTTCATGTAAACCTGTGTAACAATCGACATTTGTTTTTCTCGGATATTTACATATTTGATATTATCGCCTCACTATCATGGTTGTATCCCCGCAGCTGTTATATATAATTAAATACAAAGATGCCAACTACCTCTACGTGAATGTTAATCATTGTCAAGCATTGTAAATCGAAAGAAATGACATTCAACGGAAAATACCACATGGAATGTAAATGTAAAATCAACATTAATAACAGTGCAATGCAACAGGTGAACAATTTCAATTATCTTCTTCTTCTTCTTCTTCTTCTTCTTCTTCCTTCCAAGTATTAGGCCAAGGCCTGTTACGATCCTATAGAAAATTTTCCCTCCAGTGTTTCACCTTCTGGGAAATTCTCGTATAAGACTTGAAAGCATAATAATAGTCCCTTCGATTGGTTGCTGGCCAAAGGAAGGCAAGACCAGTGATGGGGCTGCCATCTTATAGCCTCTGGTCAGGCTTTTCTGGAGAAGAAAAGAAAATAAAGGAAAGAAGAAATGGAAGAAAGGAAAGACTCCCTAGCCCTCGGATGCCCTAATAGCGACCGGGTCGAAAAAACAAGAGTTAACCAAGAGAGGTTAGATAGTAAAGTTAAAAGAGTGCAAAACACAAGTAAGTGGAAGAAATGTTTTTTAGGATACAATGTATCATACTGCCAGAAGGAAGACATTAATATTAAATTAAATAAGTTTTACAGAATGTGTGGCGCTATAAAACGGACACTGAAAAATAAAACTTTGAGGAGTATACAATTAAAATTTTACAAATTTATGGCAGTGCCTGTCTTAACATATGCAAGTGAAAATTGGACTCTTAACCGTTCAGACAGAAAAAAAAAAATACAAACTGAAGAAATGAAGTTCTTACGTTCAGTAGCAGGTGTAACAATTTTGGACAGAAAAAGGAATGTAGATATTAGAGAAGACTTACATATTTTTAATTTAACAAATATAATTGACAACGTGAGAAACAACTGGTATGAACATGTTAAAAGAAATCCCCAGCTGTTATTAAAGTGCAAACAAATAGGACATAGAAGTGTAGGACGCCCATTTACTAGATGGGAAAATTAATGAAATCCCACTTGTTGTGAAAACAGGCGAAAATAACTAATTTCAGAAGTAGAACTAAAAGAAGAAGCATTGTTGCGGCACCCGCTTTTATATAAACGGACAACCACCATAGTGAGTCTATAATACCACGATTTTTCTAACATCAATCAAGTTTCCCAAAAGCAAGACGGTCGTTACATCTGTTTAACGTTTCATTTCTCTTTCATTAAATAGTCCATAGGTTTATTATATTTAATTTGGTGAATTATTTTAAGGAATTAGGCAAAGATTTACTCGCCTATTTATCAATGATTATTTTAAAAAATTGTACTGTAAATATGGAATTTTTGTACACTAATTTCTAAAAAGGTCGGCCGCAGTAGTCTAACTGGTTCTAACTTGCCTGTAGTCCCGAGGGCCGCATGTTCAGCCCCGGACGGGGTCAATAGATTTTTAAGATGGAAAAATCTAAGGGGCAAGTCCTCCAGGAGGGTTTTTAAGCATTTTGTCCCGAGACTTAAGATATTTAGCCTCGTAAAAGAACCGCAAGCCTAAATAAAAAGGCCTCTGTGACATGACAAATTATCCGAGCTTCTTCCATGCAAGTAATGTCTTACTTGCCTACTAGATGTCTCATTGAATTAAAATGCTAACCACATGTCACTACTTGACATCTGTAGATAAATAAGCGTAACTATATCGAACATTTTACTATTCTTCATCCTTCCTTGTTTCAGCCACCCGACTCTGGAATTCCCTCCCCTCGTATATCAAGGGCTGCCTGACTCAAAAACAGTTAAAAAATAACTCACTACATATTTCCTTAGACAACATAATACATAACCATGTTCTATGTATACTTTTATTATTTCTTTATATTTTAAGTTTCCTTTACCAAGCCAATTACTTAATCAAATTATAGGTTATTATTATTACTATTATTACAATTTGTATTTCTTTCCCTTGTCAACTTTATATTGTGTAGCCTATATATACAGGGTCATCTAAAAAGGTTGCAGCAATTTCAAACAATAATAGCCGAGGAACTATTTGAAATATTAAAACGAGTATTTTTTGTTAAATTCACCAACTCAAAAAGTGGTTTTGTTACCTTAGAATGATTCTACATGCGCTCCGTTGGTTGCTCTGCAAACACTCAGTCGATAGTCCATTTCGGCCCAACAGCGCTGGATCATTGCAGGCGTGATTGTTGCAACAGCATCGGTGATCATTTGCCTTAAATGTTGCAGATCTCTGATCGGTTCACTGTACACAATGTTTTTTTACGTATCCCCATAAAAAAAAGTCATGGGGTGTCAAGTTGGGGCTTCTAGGAGGCCATTGAATAGGACCGGACCTACCAATCCACCGATCAGGGAATCTTGCATGCAGAGCGTCTCGAACTTGTTGGGAAAAGTGTGGAGGCGTGCCATCTTGTTGAAAGAATAACGTTACGTTTTTTTCTTCTTCAATTTTGCGGGAAAACATACTGTTCTAGCACGTCTAAGTAAACATATCCGGTCCTAATCAATGGCCTCCTAGAAGCTCCGACTTGACACCCCAACACTTTTTATGGGGATACGTAAAAAACATGTTGTACAGTGAACCGATCAGATATTAGCAACATTTAAGGAAAAAGATCACCGATGCTTTTGCAACAATCACGCCTGCGATGATCCAGCGCTGTTGGGCCGAAATCGACTATCGGCTGGATGTTTGTAGAACAACCAACGGAGGGCACATAAAACATTCTAAGGTAAGAAAAAAACTTTTTGAATTGGTGAATTTAACAAAAAAATATTCGTTATAATATCTCAAATAGTTCCTGAGCTATGATTATTTGAAATTGCTGCAACCTTTGTCGATGACCCTGTATTATGTATCATTAATCATGTAGATAATGCATTATTATTATTATTATTATTATTATTATTATATATTATTATTATTATTATTATTATTATTATTATTATTATTATTATTATTATTATTATTATTATTATTATTATTATTATTATTATTATTATTATTATTATTATTATTATTGTATGTGTAATTTAACCCTGGTGAATTGGAAGAGAAGACCTCACAGTCTTAACTCCCATCAGGTAAAATAAATAAATAAAACAAATCAATAAATAACTAAATTAGCTTGGTTAAGAAATTCAGAATTCAATGAGGAAATTTGGTGTAACGGATGAAGACACAGAGGACAGAGAACGATGGAGAACTTTAATGAAGGGAAATTTGTGAATGTTTGTTACAAACTGATAGTTTATAAGTCTGTAGTAATTTATGCATTTTTAAAACTCATGTTAATTATTAATATTGGTTGGAGAAAACCCCAATGATGAGGAAAATTCTCAAAATTAATTAAATGAGTGAGAAATTCCCGCTAGAGAGCACCCGCGGGACGTATGGAGTACATACAGTAAAACCTGTCTTAGCAGGAACCTTTACAAGAAGGAAACCGTAGAGACGAAAAAAATCTCCAGAACGGTACGATTTTATATGTAAAATCGTTCTGTATAATCCGGAAACCTTCATAACGCGGAAACGGAATGGTTTTTAAAGTACCAATAGTTCATTTTTACCTCAATAAGACGGAAAATTATTCTTAAGCACGTTCTAAATACAGTATTAATGACCACACGTGATCTGCATATGACGCTTCCTGCATTATATTGTTTTATCTTCTTGTGTTGTCATTGTATTGCGGGGATACCCTTACTTATGTGTGACAGCGGGGAATCCCTCGCTTTTCCTTGCCGCTTTTCCTTACCTGCGAGGGAGTTGGGAAACTATTCAGTCTTCCTGTAGAGTTTCTTCTCGCTTTTGTGGAATAAAGTTGTTTTGTACTGTGCAAACTGAACTGTGCTACATACACTATTTTGTCTGTATTTCAGTAAATACGCTATGTATTTAAAGCATACACATAAAACCCTTACACTGCGTAAGAAAATTCAAACTGTAATTTGGGAACCCTTTATAAGAAGGAAAACTGCCAAGACGGAAATATATTTAAGGAACCGTCATGTCCCTTCATAGACAGATGTTACTGTACATGCAATTTGCAGTACTGCAGTGTCGTTTTCCATAATCGCTGTGTAAATAGAAAGAGGTGATTTGATGTGTGAGGTGCAGATAAAGCGAATATGGCGATAGGTGTAGAAGGGAAGGAATCAAATCAAGCAACTGGAATGAAAAGGTCATAATCTGTTTTAAGGAAGTAGCCTGGAATTCCTGGATACGGTAGTCCCTGTCGTATCTCATTTACGTACACAATGCCCGATTGCTGTAGAAACCTGATAACATCAACTGATAAAACTCACTTTCTTGCAATGCATTAAATATAAGCTATTTTATTCTCTAATCAAAAATAAATTATATTGAACTTGATGCGATATAAATGAATAAACTGTGCCCAGACAAAATAATTGCAACTTTTACATATTTCACATGAATGATCTCTGTTGTCAACATTTTTACTTATGTTCAATTTGATAATTGCATTTTTATCCGTAAGCCTGGTAAAATTATTACATAATATCCATTCATCAACCTCAACATTTTTATAAAATCATCAATTTACTTTAACATTCTAGCTACACCTTCCGGTACACCTACTTAGCAATTCTGCCCGAGGGCAGGTCTTTTGCTGCAATCATAGCATTTTCATGCTATGCTTTGCAGCTGTACTAGAGATTTAATAGGTATGGTAGCTTCCCGTTGCTTTCCACACCGGTGAAGGATGATGATAATGATAAGGATGATGATGGCCAGATGATTTTCGGGGACCGTTAGGCCCTAAGCTTTCTGACATTTGTCTTACAGGTGAGAAAAACCTCACCCAGGAGCCTGCCCCGACTGGGAATCGAACCCGGGCCCGCTGCGTGCAAGGCAGTACGCTAGCTCGAGACCACAGCGGTGGACATTAAATAATATAATATATCAAAACGAACGTTTGTTTGTTCGTATTTTATAAAACCATTCGATTGCTGTGGAGCTTTTTTCAAAATGTTTAGGAGTTTCCCGGGAAGGTTATAGACTATAAGAGATTGTAATACTCAAATCCTTCACCCTTAAAAATCGCCCTTTGTAGTGAAAAACGTGAAAAAAGTGTTTTTTTTTACGCTTAAATGACTTACGCTGCCTAAACCATAACAAATACACACAATTAATGTACACAGAATTGAATACCTCAAAAAGCTCTACAAAAAAGTCCGCGACAGCATATGTTTATCTCTTACGGATAACTCACAATAACCATTTTTGTCTTTCATTCATGCCAAGAAGATCGGGATAAGTAGATTCCCGGGCAAGTGTAGCAGCGCATTGCGAATATTGTTTTACGGATAACTCATAATAACGAATTTTGTCTTTGAGCTCATTTATGCGAAGAAGATCGAGATAAGTAGATTCCCGGGCAACGCCGGGTAATCAGCACGCGGGTATATAAAAATAATTACGATATAAATCTTTCCTTTTATTTTTTCAACTAAACATACAAACACATTAATTTAGCTGGTTAAAGATTAAACTGAAGTAAATGTTCCTCCTTTTGTTCAGACCTCATGGAGTTCAGTTCGATTTGATTTACCCTCCTGCAATTTTACTAAAATTCCAAATATTTGTACTAGTAAATATGTATAACCCCTGTCTGGGATTTATTCAACTCTTCTTACAGCGGGGGTATATTTATTAATTCGATTTAGTTCATCCTTTGGGGACTAATTAAATACTTTTTTGCGCGATAGTGCGTTCTGTCGTACTTACAGCAATGGCAACCATGATTGAAAATTCAATTTTCCAAATTTCGGGGTAGCAACCTAAATAACTATACTGTAATATTAGATATTACCTACCTCGTGCGGGAAGTAAACCCACTTCCATGTATGTATGCTACGTATAATGTATATACAAAAATATATCCAAAAGGTAGTGTTAATATACATTATACGAAATAAATCACTGCATTTTAAATGAACTGAACTTTGTTTGAAAACAATAAATTCGTACTTGCCGCCATTTACCGCGATTGGTGTCACGGCCTGCTGTAGTTTCAACTAAATTATTTTCGGCATTTATCGTATAAACATTGGCCAGATTGTTAACGTTAGTCAGTTGTTTATAATGAACGCAAATGCTTCCAACACAGATGTTATTATTTTACTATTATTTATTATTTTGAAAAACACCATCGCGCAAAAAAATAATGTACAACGCATGTTTGTGAAATGTTTTACAGAATCTCGGAAATTAAAAACCTCCTATCGTTCGTTTTTACACGCTTTATATTAGCTTGACTTCTATCTATCTATGTAACGGAATCTTTCAACACGATTTTCACCCACTTAAAAACATTGGATCGACTTGAAAGTTTGTATACTTGTAAAGGACTAATGACAATGCAATAATTTCATAAATAATATATAATAGGTTATAATAGTATATCCTCTGATAGCTCAGTTGGTAGAGTGATGGTCTGTAGTGGTATATAATTTCAGTAATCCATAGATCGCTGGTTCAAGTCCGGCCCGGATGATTTTTTTAGAATAGTATTACTTTTAGCTCATTAAAAAAACTAAAACAACACGCTTTATTAGAAAACCAAACTAAAAAATAAATAATAATTTAAAATACTAAAACAACACGCTTTATTAGAAAACCAAACTAAAAAATAAATAATAGTTTAAAAAAACTAAAACAACACGCTTTATTAGAAAACCGAACTAAAAAATGAAAAATAATTTTAATTTCCAACACGCTTGTGATAAAATTAAAGTGGTCAACAAAAAAATCATATCCAACACATCTAGAATAAAACTAGAGGTATCAAAAAAAATAATTTCACCATCAAAAGCGTGGGGTGCTTTTTATGGTTTTTACGTTTTCTTCTTAGAGACTTTACTTTTACCTATATCTGTTTATTATCAAATATATTAATTGATATGGAGTACCATCCGCTTTTGATGGTAAAATTATGTTTTTTTTAGATAACTCTAGTTTTATTCTAGATGGGTAGGAGATGATTTTTTTGTTGACCACTTTAATTTTATCCCAAGCGTGTTGCAAATTAAAATTATTTTTCGTTTTTTTAGTTCGGTTTTCTAATAAAGCGTGTTGTTTAAGTTTTTTAAAACTATTATTTATTTCTTTAATCATATTTTCTCTTCTGTAATAAAAACAACCTCGCATCGTAATATACTATTCTTTATAATATTTCTGGATTAACAGTGTTTATAGCAGGCCTTGTGATAATTTTGAATATGATTTCAAAAACATTATTGCTCTTTCAACTTCAGAAGAGTTAATTTACAATTTTATTTTGTTAACAGAAATATATTTGTTTCAAAACAATACATAGAAACCTAATAAGATTTTAAAAAAGCACCAAATCCATCATCGGATATTTTACCATTATATTCTTCAAGAGTCCACCACTATGGTCTCGAAGTAGCGTGCAGCGGGCCGGGGTTCGATTCCCGGTCGGGACAGGCTGCTTGGAGGGTTTTCTTCGGGGTTTTTCCTCACCTGTAACACAAGTGTCAGGAAGCATAGGGCGCAACAGTCTCCGAAAATCATCTATCCATCATCATCCTTATCATCATCATCATCATTCACCGGTGTTGAAAGCAACGGGAAGCTACAAAACCAATAATTCCCTAATAAAGATGCAAAGTATAGCATCAAAATGCTATGCTTGCAGTGAAAGACCTGCCCTCAGGCTGAACACTATAGAAATAGAAAACATATTGATCTTGAAGAAGATTTCCGGGCTGTAGGCCGTGGCCTCGAGACTTGAAGTTCTCCGACGTTTCGCCAGAGATTGCGTCTGGCATCCTCAAGACAGCCCTCGGGCGAAACGTCGGGGAACTTCAAGTCTCGAGACCACGGCCTACAGCCCGGAAATCTTCTTCAAGATCATCATATCAACTCCTTCCGTGAAAGCCTAAGTCAATACAGAAAACATATTCTTCAAACCTGTTTATTTCACTTACATTTTTATTTTGAGACGTTTCAATGTTATGGAACTTCGGCTTACATCGATATTTTTTGTAGGCTACAGTTTTTGCTTGAATTCATATATGGGCTTTGTCTATTGTGATCTGCATTTATGCGTTTCAAGCATATTATTTTTAATAAAAAATAGAGAAACCATTAAGGACAAAATGGAACATAGTTAGATACAAACCGAACATTTGCCTTCACAATTGAGAAAAACCACAAAAAATGCATATTTCCTTGGCTCCGAGATTTGAAATCTGTACCTTCTGATTACTAATCCATTTGGTAGATGCCTTAATCAACTCATTCAATAAAATAGTATTATTATTGCCTAATATAGAATATAAAGTGTGGCATAAGTCAGTGAACCACTGCACATGGTTTCAAGGAGAAAAAACCAGATTGGTTGAAACTGGGGTTTGAATACGCGACATTCAAAAATATTGTATATAAACAACAATGGACGTCACTTTGAACAATTTCGGTAGTTGTTTTTGTATAGATGTTGTAAGCTACAGGAATAATATATTTGCATTTTCGGTTAACTGACTTATGCTGTACCCTGTATATAGGCTAATTAAAATATTTCGACTTTACATTTCTCTTACGTAATTTATACCGAGGAGATAGTTATTTGCAGCGACATAATATTTTTACTAGTCGATATTTCGTCGCAGAATTACCGTAAAACGGGGCTAGTTTGACATATTTTCGAAGGTTTTTAAGGTCTTACTCGTATGATTTATGCCGAAAAAATTGAATGTATGATTTATTGTTCCAATTGAACCTTATACTACAAATCCCATTTGGTACTGTTCTCCTCAAACAAAAACTTAGTAGGACAACAATGAGTTCTGTTTAGGTCTGTTTTGCCCATGTGCTGGGGCTACTTTGACATCACATTTGTTTTCACTATAATTCAAAGTAGACCCACTGTAGGTACTACTTTGACACCAATTCATATTTAAAAAAATATTTTTATTGTAAACAACCTTACTACAAATGTTTTTATAACTGTAATTTGACAAAATAAACTTAAACTTCATTATCAATTCTGACACAGAACACAAAATTCATTTTCAGATTAAGCAAGCATATTGCATGTTTTAGACTATCATATAATTATTGTTATTAGACAATTAGGAATTAATTAGAAAACATTTATTTATAACAGAGCTAATATCACTCTTAGACATAGGAAAGCCCCAGTCTGCAACAATTCCTAAGGTTCCAGAAATCAACTACTCCTCTTCTTGATTCAAAATTGTGGGGCACCCTAGCTTTCCCTGATGATCACCACGGAGTTTGTACAAAAGAGTGATTCTTTTTACGTTATATTTCTCTGCAGCCTGCTTCTGAGATAACTTCCCACTTCTCACTTCTTTAAGGGGTTTTTTTAAGATCTTCATCATGGTAACTCTTGTATACACGATTCCCAGGTTTCTTCTTATAACCTCTAATCATTGTAACTCCTTTCCACACAGAAAATCAACTAAGAAATTGTTAAGAAATTAATTTTATCCTTGCTGGCAATTCATTGTTGTTGAAAGTGACACAGATGTGTCTCCAACAATTAACATCCGCTTTTAAAACAACTTAATTATTCGTGCGCCCTCAAGGAATTATCTACACCATTGCATTGTTGTCAAAATAGCCCAAAACACGCAAGAAATTTAAAATATCAAAGAAGCCCCAATTCTGTCAAAGTTGCCCCTCGAGTCAAAGCAACCCCGGTTGACAGTATTCCTTGAGATGACATCAAATAAAGGAATATGCCAGAGTTTCATGAACCCTGGCAATAAAAGGTAATTTAAATATTAGAATATAAATGCCTCATATTCACAATATAATTTATAGATTTGTTTATAAAAATAATAGAAAAATTTATATAATTCATAATTTTAACTTCGCATATTTCTATTTTACCAATTGCAACGCTGATTTATGTAAATATAGCCTGAAGTGGTGCTTACTTCTAAATCCGGGCGGAATAGATCGATTTGGGAGATATAAAAGTCCTAAGTTTGACTTCCTTCGAAAGGGAAGTAAAGCTATAGATTCCACGTCTTAGATTTTCAAGTCGTTAGAGAATCTCAGGCTTGAATTAAGAGGTCTCTGAGCAGAATTTTTCAGCCCTTTCACGCCCTGATTTAAATAGTCGTTAATGACCAGAAGTTTTTTAATAGCGTAGTGTCATAAAAGTACTAAAATAAAGAAAATATTTGTTTATTTCTCAAATAGAAATAAACCTGTTTGTTTAGCATATAATTATAAAATATTTTCTCTATTTCTTTAAACCATCTTAGATATAAATTCATAAGTTTTCATAAATTCGAATCATTGAATTTAATACATATGTGCAAGTGGAAGTCATATTGGCCTACAGAGTATAAAAGTCTATCCAATACACCTTCCAGGAAGCTGAGCAATTTTTAAAATTGAAGTTGTGTTTGTTCTTGGACTTACCTATAAAGCCTTCCATAAAGCCACCTCCAAGCGTCTGGCTAGTTTCATATTATGCCATCATACTTTTTCCAGTATGTGGACATCAATAAATTCAGATTTAAGCAGATTTCAAGCAGAAGAGATTAATTATTTGCAGTATATTATAAAGAATAAAATGACGAAAGATGAATTAAAATTGAAATTATAGGAGAAAGATTATTTGTAATCGAATAGTTGCCCCGAAAAGAGATCTAACCAGCAGCGGTTCGAAAATTAAGTTTTCATTGGATTAGTGGTTTATCCAAAAAATATCACGGCATGGTGCATGTAAAATTATTCCTGCTCTCTTCCAGACCTGTTTTATTTATTTTTAAAAATTGCTTTCAACCGAGTAGTGATCTATCTGTAACAAAATGGTGAAAGCAGTTAGTCAAGTCATGAGTAGCAGTGCAGAAAAACAATTATTGCACATGTGCTAATTCATTCCACCACAGTTCCGTGAATTCTATCAGAATCTTAGAGAAATTGAGTGAAAATAAGAAAGACACAAAGAATGTAACGAAATAACATTAAATGGGAAATAAATATTAAGAACTGAATCAGTTAGAATTTTTTCTAACTGGATCAGTGTTCAATATGAATTTTCTATTTCTTATTGTAGCATTTTAATTAAATATGGATTAGATCATTTATGCACTCTATATACATAGATCGTGTTTGCACAACATTCTGTATTAAATTGTTAATATTTAGTTATTAGCATGTTATTTTGCATTCAAATTGGCTCTATATGTTACAAATAGGATGAAAGACTAAAGTGTGTGGATATAATAAAGGTAATAGCCTCAAAATGAATATTATGCTTTTTTTCAATAATTTGTAGAATGAGGGTTAGATCTCTTTTCTATCCAATTATATTCTCTAGCACTGTTGTGACTTATGATACTTTTGTTTTAATGCGGGATTCATTTAGTTCACAACTTAATAAAAAGTTAATTTAAGGAAATCGATTTTAAAACAATATATTTTCACAAAATAACCTTGTCCTCAGTTAAAAACTGCTGCATCCAGTTCTCTAAATCCCATTCGAATTTTATCCTCCAATCTACACCTTGGCCTTCTAATTATTCTTCTGCAAGAGGATCCCTATGACAATTCTGAAAGCGTTTTTACTGTCACCAATTGGATTTGTATAACCTATCCACCTCAGTCTTCTAAACTTAATAACTCTGAAAATATTGGCAAACCCATTATGCTACTCCTTATTTTAATGCTTTCTAAATTATCCATTCTAATCCTTTTTGGGGGCCAATAGTTTTCTTAAAATCCAATTTCGGAATACTTCTTACTTTGTTTCCTTCCCTTAAGAACAAAGTTTCGCACCATAGGTATGATTATCAATTTATACATTTTAAACTTTATATTCTTAGGCAGTTAGTAATCTTATTAGAAAGCAATCGAAAAATAAAAGCAGTTCTGCGTTGTAAAAAGAATGGATCGACTAAAGACTTGCTAAGAATACTCTAGAAAGTAATATACATGGAAGCGAGCATTGGGTAGACCATGAACAAGGTGAAGAGACCAGTTGGAGAGAAAGGTAAGGTAGAAGAAAAGTTTAAAATTGGATTAAAATATTATAATTAATCGTGACCAATGAAACATACCTATACGACAAAGCCGAAACTTTTGAGACATCTATCTATAATTTATTTTTTTTAATATTTAAAAACCTTATTATAGACGTAAGGTCCACCGCTGTGGTCTCGAGGTAGCGTGCTGCCTTGTCACGCAGCGGGCCCGGGTTTGATCCCCAGTCGGGACAGTTTTTCTGTGTGAGGTTTTTATCGAGGTTTTTCCTCACCTACAGGTCCAAGGTAGAAGAAAAGTTTAAAATTGGATTAAAATATTAAAATAAATAGTGACCAATGAAACATGCTTATACGACAAAGCCGAAACTTTCGTCACATCTATCTATAATTTATTTTTAAATAATATTTAAAAGCCTTATTATTGACGTATAGTCCACCGCTGTGGTCTCAAGGTAGCGTGCTGCCTTGTCACGCAGCGGGCCCGGGTTTGATCCCCGGTGGGGACAGTTTTTCTGTGTGAGGTTTTTATCGGGGTTTTTCCTCACCTACAGGTCAGGAAAACTTTAAGGCCCAAACGGTCCCCGAAATCATATGGCCATCATCATCATCCTTATCATTATCATCATCATCATCATCCTTCACCGGTGTGGAAAGCAACGGGAAGCTACCACACCTACAAGTCGCTAGTAAAGCTGCAAAGCATAGCATAAAAATGCTATGATTGCAGTGAAAGATCTGCCCTCGGGCAGAATTACTATGGATGGATGGATTATAGACGTAATAATAGCCCTAGTTTGACTCCACATTCTGTAAGATTGTAGTTTATTACACTTTTATATTCATACAACTCGTTTATTTTTATTTATAAATTATATCATTCCTGTTTAATTCTCATTTTAATTAATTACAATGCAGACATCTTACTTTAAACTGGAGAAATGTTATTTGAGGGCAAAACAAAAAGTTTAAAGTATAGTTTAAGATGAAATATAATTATTTTTGTTTCAATTGGTAAACGCATTACTAATCTGGATACCTTTATTACCTATCATCGGTATAGACTATATATTTTTATTCTGTTAAACTTTCACACTAACGTACAAAACAGCCATATTTAATTTATATGATATATTTATTTATAATTGTCGGTTTTGTGGCGCAAGTCATTAATCGCTCACCCTCCATCTCTAGGTCCCAGTTCGCGTCTCGGTCAATGAAGTGGACGGGAATCGAAGCCATGGCAGTTTTTCCCAAGGTTCCTCCTGGTTTCCCCATCCAAAAAAAAAATCAAAATTCTACCACTTCTACATACTGTTGTCACCCATTTAGTAATATTTCATTTCATCATCTCCTATAATGGTGCGGCAGTTCTGGCCAGCCCGGATCCTCGTATATCCAAATCTTTAAAAAATAGTCTTCAGCTCATCTCATCCCTCTGAAATTACGCCACACACAACTAGAAGGAATACTTATCTTATTTACAACAGCTAAGTCTTACATGTAATTTTTTCTATCTCTTTTAATAGTATTTTATCTGTTCGAATTTGTGTTATATATAACACCAAAATCGGCCGCGGTGGACTAGTGGTTATGCTCCTTGCCTCTGGTCCCGAGGATCGCGGGTTCAAACCCGGCTTAGGTCGATGGATTTTTAGGTCGGAAAAATCCAAGGAGCAAGTCCTCCGGGAGGGACTTTAAGCCGTGGTTCCCGAGTCTGAAGATTTTCAGGCTCGTAAAAAACCCTTAAGCCTGAATGAAAAG
The DNA here is from genome assembly GCA_030220185.1 of Diploptera punctata. Classification (NCBI taxonomy): domain Eukaryota; kingdom Metazoa; phylum Arthropoda; class Insecta; order Blattodea; family Blaberidae; genus Diploptera; species Diploptera punctata. Next base: position 1,022,358 of record JASPKZ010010672.1, read on the forward strand.
GTCTCTAAGCAAAATTTACCGAATTTCCCCGTCCTAGTACTACCTTGGTTTCCTAGATGTCAGTATGAGGCGGAACGCTGACCACTGGCCACTCAAAATGGCATCTATACGAAAACAAGTGTAACTAAATTAGTATGGTTGAAATTCTTCCCTGTACGGGGAGAGCGCTTAAATCTCTGTAAAGGGAAAATATGGGCTTACAATACAACATAACTCCAAACCCTGATGGTACATGGAACATCAGATCAAAATCTCAATCCGACAGTTCTTGCTTCAATTGTTACCAAAGTAGTGTTTATTACAGGCAATAAATAAAACGTATCTCTAATATTAGATATTTTCTTATGTAAACACAAGGCCAAAGAACACCGCCCAATAAATGTATGTCCTATTTACATATTTCTTTTTCATTTTAATTTTTCTTTCTTTTTATTTTTGACTTCGTCTCTGTTTAATTGGGGGCACGCCGTAGCGTAGTGGTTAAGGCACTGAGCTACAAGCCGGAGGGTCGAGGGTTCAAGTCCCGTTGGGGTCAGGATTTTTAAACTGACCCAAACCCTCTGGCGGCACTATGGCCCTGGGGTCGACTCAGCCTCTAACTGAAATGAGTACCAGACGCTTGTTCTGGGGTAAAGGCGGCCGTCACGCAGGGCTGACAAACCGGCTGACATAAAAGTGCCGATTGTCTAGAAAAAGTGGGAGCCTTAACCTCCTACTACCCCAAGGGCCTCCTGAGGCCTGTTGTGGGATCACTTTACCTTTACCTTTGTTTAATTTTTCGCACCTACCCCTCAACTTTAAGGAAATTTGAAACATACCACAATTTAAGTAACGCTTTCGTTTATACTTCGGAGACGTCTTAGGTTTTAACCAATTATCTATGTTACTAACTAACTAACTAACTCAGTGGTATTATCGAACCCGTAGGTTCATGGCCGCGCGGACATAAGCTCTCCATACATGCCTATCATGAGATATTTTTCAATCATTCCCTGTATAATGTACTTCCCTCAAATCATAGTTAATGTTATTCTCCAACCTCATTCTTGGTCTACAAACTGGGCGTTTTCCCTCTGGTTTTCCTACAAGAAGCTCCCATTCGTGCCACATGTCCTGTCCATCGCAATCTACGAGACTTAACTGTTATTATATCTGGCTTCGTATAGAGACCACGTAGTTCACTGTTGTGTAGTCTTCTCCATTCACCAGTCTATTCATCTCTCTTTGGTCCAAAAATGTTCCCAAGAATTTCATTCTCGCAATCTTCTTTCCTCCCATAAAGTAAGAGTCCATGTTTCACATCCATATAACTGGTAGAATTATAGTTATACATTTTCAGTTTAACGTTTTTTGAAAGGAGTTGGGACATCAAGAGTATCTACAATGCATAATAGCACGCATTTCCGGAATTGAGCCTATGTTTAATTTTTTGTTCATCTCATTCCTATTTGTAATTATTGTTCCTAGGTATTTGAATTCAACCACTTCCACAAAATTTCCCGGATTTGTCATTAGCTGTCCATTTCCATTATATAATGTGTTTCTATGTGTGGCTACATATTTAGATTTATTGATATTTATTTCCAGTCCCAATTTCATAGTGTTTCTTAATAGCTATGTTACATAATGATAAAATTAAATTCTAGGGATTGTTGTTGGCAATTTGCACAATATTTTTACTTGGTATAATGCGGACTGGTAACTGAGGAACGTATCCATTAGGCTAATGCAGTGCTGTTTTATTAAAGAGAGACGTCTAGCGCTTGTCTCATTCCCAACAACACGAGTGTCTCATGTATGGCAGTTGTGCTGTAGTCTGCTCGTTTTTATGTACACAAACTTTCTACAAACCAACCTTAAGTTTCAAGGAGTCTTCAAATGTTAGATAAACATAATTTAATATTAATGATACTTTATCATATCTGCAGTATACACAACAAAAATTATATAATTATTACATACAGTAAAAAGACCGATTGTGGCTGTGAAATATGGGTACTGAAGGAGTCTGATAAACAAAAACTATTAATCTTTGAAAGGAAGATTTTACGGAGAATTTTTGGACCAATTAGAGAGAGCGATGGTACATGGCGTATACGAATGAACTCTGAATTAAATAATCTAATCTTCTTCTTCTGCTTCATGAAATTAGGCCTTTTGACCTGTTTTCACATCAAGTGGGATTTAATGAATCCTCCCATCTAGTAAATGGGCGTCCAACATTTCTATGTCCTATTGGTTTGTACTTTAGTAACAGCTGAGGGATTCTATCTGTAGGCATTCTCCTGACATGTTCATACCAGTTGTTTCTCATGTCGTCAATTCTATTTGTTAAATTAAAAATATTTAAGTCCTTCCTAATATCCTCACTTCTTTTCTTGTCCAAAATTGTCACACCCGCTACTGAACATAGGAACTTCATTTCTGCCGTTTCTATTTTCCTTCTGTCTGAACGGTTAAGAGTCCAATTTTCACTTGCATATGTTAAAACAGGCACTGCCATAATTTTGTAAAATTTTAGTTGTGTGCTCCTCAAAGTTTTATTTTTCAGTGTCCGTCTTATAGTGCCACACATTCTGTAAAATATATTTAATTTAATACAATCTAATACGAAATAAAAATATAATAAGCCACATTAAAGCTCAAAGACTGCGCTAGTTTGGACATATAAATAGATTGCAGGAAGACAAGCTTATAAGAAGAATATACAAATGGAAACCAATATTCACTAGAACAGCTGTACGCCCAAAAATAAACAGATGGCAGGATGATGTTATAAAAGATATATTAGAAATGAAAATTGGAAATCGGCCAGTCTGTATCCAGGATAGATCTAGGTGGAGAAAAATTGTTGAGGAGGCCAAAACTTCAATGAACTTGTAGTCGCCTACTAAAGAAGAAGAAGAATTGTATAATTATATAGTTTAATAAATCATGAAATAATTCAAAATCGAGAGTAGTAATATATGTATAAAAAATTAGTGATTATGCACTATTTTTCTTAAATAATTAATCAAATTGATTTAAGTTAAAAACGTAATGCTTGCTCTACTTGTAATATAAATACTAATCCGTAAACGTGCACAATGTATATATTTATTCTACATTTATAAGTATCAATAATTGACTATTTAATCGTAAACAACAAGCTAGGAGCCTTGGTAAAAGATGTGAGAGTACATAGAGGCAGCGATATATACTCTGATCACTATCTCGTGATAAGCAAAATAAACATAATAGCTAAATGGCGGAAAAATAACATAAAGAACAAAAGAAACCAAGAAGAAGTATATAAAATATATTTATTACAAGATCAAAGTATTAGACAACATTATGAAAGCAGAATGAATAAATATATATCAGAGATAGCGACGTCAGAAGATATAAATATTGAATGGGAAATATATCAAATGTAATACATAAAACAGCAAATGAGATATTAGGGAAGAAAAATAGAATAAGGAATAGGAAGGGCTTGAGAACTTGGAATGCGAATATACAAAATGCAGTGAATGAAAAACAAAAAGCATATCATACATACTTACGACTGAAAACAGAAGAATCTTATGAAGAATATAAAATGAAAAGGAGAATTGCTAAAAGCATTATAAGAAAATCCCATCAGGAGTCATGGGATAAATTTATAAGCTCAGTAGAACATGATATGTATGGAAGACAAGAAATAGGTTATAAATTAGTGAAACATCTAAATCAGACTGAGAAAGATTCTGCCAGATTGAATATAATCCCAGAACAAGAATGGATCCAGCATTATGAAAAACTTTGGAAAAAGGAGGAAATTGAAGGAAAAGAGAACAATGAGGAAGAAATAAAAGTGGAAAATATTGATGTAATAGACATAAATGAATTAGAAATGGCTTTGAAAACCACTAAGAATAGGAAAGCAACAGGATTAGATAATATAAATATGGAATTAATCAAATATAGTGGAATATTGTGTAAACTACGAATACTTCATCTAATTAATATATGTTGGCAGACCTATGGGATTCCAACCACTTGGAAAACAGCAATTGTCAAGAATATATTCAAAAGAGGAGACCGGAGAAATTGCGAGAATTACAGAGGGATTAGCTTAATGAATACTGGCTACAAAATATATACGAAAATAATAAATAATAGATTGAGAAACATAACAGAAGTAATAATAAGTGAAAATCAAAGTGGATTCAGAAAGGGAAGGTCATGTATAGACAATGTCTTTACACTGAAACAACTCATAGAAAAGAGAAGAGAGAACATAACTTAGAAACTCACATAGGATTTATAGATTTGGATAAGGCCTTCGATCGAGTAAACAGACAAAAATTATGGGAAATATTACGAATGAAAGGATACCCGCTGTGCCTTGTAGAAACAATAAAGACATTATATGAAGACACAAATATAATTATAGATACCGGATTCAAAAGAACAGATGCAATCAAAACAAATACTGGATTACGACAAGGATGTAGTTTATCACCCACTTTGTTTAATATATATATAGACGATATTTTTAATAAATGGAAAGTTTTAGTAAATCCAGGAATAAGAATGGATAATAAAATGTGCATAAATAATCTTTTATTTGCTGACGATGTAATCATAATACAGAAAAATGAAGACGACTTACAGAAATCAATGCATGCATTAAATGAAATATGTAAATTATACGATCTAAAAATTTCTGTAAGGAAAACGAAGACCATGGCTTTTAGAGGAAGAGATCCAGTGAGAACCAAAATTATTTTAGAAAATCAAAGTATAGAACAGGTGTCTAGTTTCAAATATTTGGGCTGTGATGTTGGCTACAATGTGGAAAGAGATATTGACTCCAAAATAAATAAATTTCAGACGGTGTGTGGAACAATACAGAGAACATTCAAAAATAAAATTAGAAAAGAAACCAAGATAAAAATGTATAATGTTATGGCGGTTCCCACAATATTGTATGGATGTGAAACTTGGGCTCCAGTGAAAAGACAGAGGGATAGAATACAGACGGCAGAGATGCGGTTCCTAAGACAAGTAAAAGGATGTACAAGACTTGATAGAATAAGAAATGAGGATATAAGAGAAGAATTGAAAGTACAGCCTTTATTGGATAAAGTCACGAATTACAGACAGAAATGGATTGATCACATGGATGGAATGAGCAAGGAGAGATATCCATTGTTAGCCAGAAATTATCAAGCAAGAGGAAGGCGTGATGTTGGAAGACCTAGAAGACGTTGGGCTGATGCAATATGAAGTCGGAACGGGCAATTGCCTAATCCTTGGAGTGATGATGATGATGATGATGATTTATAAGTATTTGTATTAAAGGTCTAGTTTGCGTATAAGAGCGGAGTTATTCAAAATTAGTTCATTTTTAATTGTTTTGTCAAATAACGTCATTTGATTGAATGCCATTTATGGTACGTGGTACGTACTTTTTAGGCATTCAATCAATTTATTGTAAATATTATTAAGTTTAGAATTGTCAATGTGCAATTTATAATTAAGCGGTGATGGATAACAACACGATTTTAAACAATTGAGTTAGTGTTTACTTGATAAAAATCCATATTTATTAATTAAATAAAAATAAAACTTTGTTTTATTTGATTTTCATATTTATTAAGATATAATTCAGTGACAGCTGTTTCGGTACACTGTACCTTCTTCAGACATGTTAACAAATTTAACATGTCTGAAGAAGGTACAGTGTTAAATTTGTTAACATGTCTGAAGAAGGTACAGTGTACCGAAACAGCTGCCACTGAATTATATCTTACTGTACCTTCTTTAGACATGTTAACAAATTTGTTAACATGTCTGAAGAAGGTACAGTGTACTGAAACAGCTGTCACTGAATTATATCTTAATAAATACGAAAATCAAATAAAACTAAGTTTTATTTTTATTTAATTAATGGATACATTTTTAAGTAATCAATTGTTATTTAAATAAAAATAAAACTTTTCATATTTATTACAATAAGTTATAAATTCATAATCATTTGTAATCATGTCTGAAGAAGGTACAAAGTACCGAAACAGCTGTTACGAATGTATCTAATATATAAAAATGAATATTTGTTTGTACTTTATGCGCGGCCATACCGTTGTTCCGATTGCGATGGGGCTTTTTGTAAAATATTCAGCAGATTCCCGGGATGAACATAGGCTATAAGAGAGTTGTGATACTCAAGTCCTACACCCTTAAAAATCGCCCTTTGTAGTGGAAAACGTGAAGAAAGTAGCTCTTTGGTCGTTTAAATGATTACGCTGCATAAACCATAACAAATACGAAATTAATGTACACAGAATTGAAAATCTCAAAAAGCTCTATAAAAAGTACGCGACAGCATATGTTTATCTCTTATGGATAACTCACAATGACCATTTCTGTCTTTCATTGATGCCATGAAGATCGATACAAGTACGTAGATTCCTGTGCAAGCATAGCAGCACATGGCGGATATTCTTTTACGGATAACTCACAATAACGAATTTTGTGTTTTACCTCATTTATGCCAAGTGGATCGAGATAAATATATTCTCGGGCAACACCGGGTAATCAGCACGGGGAATCTTAAAATAATTACGATATACATTTATAATTATTTTTCATTTTACTTATTCAACTAATCATAAGAAGTGCATTAATTTTTGTCTTTTAGCTAATTTATGTCAAGAAGATCGGGATAAGTAGATTACCAGGTAACACCGGGTAAACAGTACGGGGTATCTAAAAATAATTACAATATAAATTTGTCCTCCCACTCATTTAACTTAAACATAAAACACATTGATTTTGGTATTTCAGCTCATTTATGTCAAGAAGATCGGGATAAGTTGATTCCCGGGCAACGTCAGGTAATCAGCACGGGGTATCTAAAAATATAAATTTATAATTATTTTTCCTTCTACTTATTCAACTAAACATAAAAGCACATTAATTATCATTTATTTAGGCGAAGGAGCGCACGCCGGGTATTAGCTAGTATTGTAATAAATATGAAAATCATATAAAACTTTAAGTTTTATTTTTATTTAATTAAATAAATACAATTTTAATTAAACGGGTCTTACATATTGATATGAAGGTGGATCTAATAGTGAGTTTATACAAAGATTATACATTTGATTTAGGCTGTAAGGTGTGCACACATCGCCCGTCATTCTCGTGTCTTTGGTTCCGAGATTCACTGCTTAAAACCCGGCCAGAGTCGATGTATATTTCATGGCATTGGTTCCTTGGGAAAGGAACTAAAACTGTGGATCCCGTATCATAGATTTACGCTACGTAAAAGAGCTGTAGAGTCCCGCGCCGTAGCCGAGCGGTTAAGATAGGAAGCCTTGGCGCAGAGCTACGGGACTTGCGCTGGTTCGAGTCTCCATGGGGGGAGAAATTTCTCATGGTATTTCGGCCAGTATGGGACCGGTGCCCACCCAGCATCGTGAGGCAATTGGGTAGCTACAATAAGTAGCGGCTCCAGGTTGAGGAACCAGCTATAGCGGCTGGGGGACTCGACATGCTAACCACATGTCACCCCTACACTGGCTGTTGTTCATCTACCTCTGTGATTGACACATGTGGATGTGAAGGGCCAGCAGCCGGCTGGTAAAAGGGCAACCGCTGAAAAGTGGAAAGACCCTCAATCGGAAAAGAGCTCTTGATTGAATAAAAGAGTCATCTGATCAACTATGTCGGCTCTTCCACGCCCAAATTTGATTTGCGACTCTAATGACTTAAGCTGTTAATGTATTTGTATAAAAATACTAACTAACCTAAATGGAGGCAGCTGTAGCACAGTTGGTTGAGGCAGTATGTTACAAGTCGCAAGATTGAGCCTTTGAGTCCCAGTCGGGTCAGAATTTTTTTAACAAGTCTGAACGTTCTTGTGACACCATCACCTTGAGTTCGAATCCATCTCTAACTGAAATGAGTACCAGGCTATGTTCTGAGAAGAAAGGTGGCCATCACACAGGGCTGACAACACGGTTGATATTCGTACCAATTGTCTGCAAAGGTGGAAGGCCTATTCTCCTATCACTCCTAACTCTTCGCAAGGACTGAAATGAGATCACTGTACTTTTTTATTTAGAAATTTAGAATTTAAATTTAGAATTATTCTCTAAATTTTTTTTCAGTGAAATTCTAATTATCACTCGCATTGAATTCCCCGGAAAACGAAAAGAAGAAAAATGAAGATGTAAGATCGGATTAGAACCTACAAAAACCGTCTCTTTTTATTGAATCTGTTTTGTTATGTGAACTCAGCTTTAGCTTTTCTGTTAAACTAAAAGAAAAACACAACAGTAGTTTCTTACGTCACACCTTCCCCGAAAATCGATTGTGAGAGTTGCGAGTTGGGAATAAATATCAACCTGGGTTACACTTACTTGATTTCCAATTTTAACTCCCACCTTCCCTCCACCAATTCTTTACTTTAAAAGTTTTTAGCCGTTAGAATTCACAACCCGTTCCTACCTGCTCACTGATTGTACAACTGAGAATGTTTCCAAGTTCTATTCCAATATATGACTCTGCGAACCATAATACAATTAATTTAATCATTTTAAATAATTTAAATGAATGTAATGACAGTGAGCTACATTATATTTATAGGAAACAAGATATAATACGTAAAAACAGTTAAATCTCGTAGGTACGATGGGTAGGACGTGCGGAGCCTGTCTGCTCAATAGTAGTAGTAGTAGTAGTAGTAGTAATAATAATAATAATAATAATAATAATAATAATAATAATAATAATAATAATAATAATAATAATAATAATAATGATGATAATGATAATGATAATAATAATAATAATAATAATAATAATAATAATAATCTTCTGTCAACCAATTCTTAGGCCTGTTATAATCTCACTGAAGAATTTTGTATCCAGCGTTTCCTTGGACGGCCCAAAGATCTCTTCCCTGTTGAACAATAACGAACCATGGTCTTGGAAACTCTATCTATATAATAATAATAATAATAATAATAATAATAATAATAATAATAATAATAATAATAATAATAATCTTTATTTACACTAATAGATTTAAGTTTGAGGTTTTTTTCAGAACCAGTGACTGTTAAAAGATGCAGTTCATAGGCCTGCCAGTATTTAAATGTTTACAAATTATGGTTAATGAACAATGATAATTTTGACAATAATTGTAATAAAAGTAATAAGGAAGGTATGGATTAAATTTAGAGAGAAAGCCTACTTCTTACGAAGAAGGCTTTTTTTCTTCTTCATCAATGCCCCACGTTGTCATTTCGACATTTCTGGTGTTCTCTCCTGGCATTGGCTTAATTGTAACCCACTTCTGAAGTTGGAGCGCCCAAAAGGCGGAGTTACGTTACCCCGATGGTATGATGGGTGATAAATGATAAAGAAGCACCAGGAGAGTTCTTAACCTAAATTCCAGACCACGGGCAACCACAGGAATGATTCCCTTTACGGAAAAATTCCTATGGTTTGACCGGGAATCGAACCCGGGACCTCATGAATAGTAGTCGGAAACGTTGACCACTAGCCCATGAGGCTGGTCCATACGAAGAATGTAGAATGTAGGATTATATAAATCTCAATAAAACTATAATGAACGAGGATGAACTAGAGATTATTAACATGCAATTCACTTGGTTTATCCTCTTCCATTTAGGTAGGTTTACGTGCCACACGCCAGCTGAGGCTTACAATGTTAACGTTACATAGAACACTATTAACTTACCTTCTGAAGGGCTTACTGCACTGCAGACTCACATTTAAGCCTGAGAAAATTCCAAGATCTGAAGACGTCATATATAACATAGAATAGAAAGATGTTCTGTGTACGGGAATATGAGTGTTAAGTTGGTATTTGCTCTGCTCTTTAAGTCATTATAGATAGATAGATAATCGGTTGATTAATCTCTTTGACATCGCCCGATTCCTAATTTTGTCGATCCATCCAATCTCCTTGTTGTAGATGTTTATCCTTCATGTATAAATATATTTCCTAATCCCAGGAAGTTTTAGGTCTTCCTCTGCCTCATCTTCCCTCAGGTTTCCATTCCAAAACACATTTTGGTAGCCGATCCTCTTCCATTCGCTGGACATGTCCGTACCATGTTAATTGCTGAGTTTTAATATAATCTAAAATTGTGTTTCAATCTTCATTTTCTCTTTTAAAACTAATTCCTATTTTTTTTTCTCTTCTTGAAATTCGTACTGCCCTTCGTATAAAATCCATTTCCGTTGCCAAAAGGTACTTTTTTTGTTGTTGTTAATGGCCAAAATTCTGCTCCATAAGTAATGATGCTTTTAACAATTGTTTGATATATATATTAATTTTATTTTTATTGCTTATATTTATATCCCACAGTATTCCATTGAGGCAAGCAATTACAAATGTTCCTTTATTCATTCTATTTCTTATTTCCTCTTCATAACTTCCATTTTATTTATTTTAATTCCTAAATATGTGATCTCGCTACAATATTTTATTGTTCCTCCAGTCTCCAAAATAAAATTTTGTTCTCGTTCACCAATTGATAACCATTATTGATAAGTAATCATTATTGATAAGTAATCATTATTGATAAGTAATCATTATTGATAAATAATCATTATTGATAAATAATCATTATTGATAAATAATCATTATTGATAAATAATCATTATTGATAAATAATCATTATTGTTAAATAATCATTATTGATAAATAATCATTATTTGAGGACAATAATTCAAAACGAGAGACAGCTCGTTCTTGTTGTATGATTACACATTACAGCCACTAATATATTTCCATAAAGTAGCCCATAACTTTCTATTGTCCGATTCCGTACGACACCAGGTAATTGGTTGACTGTTATTAAGTTAAATAATTATTGCACGTCATGCTTAGTAGCCAGTGCTGTACCCAACGATTTAAAATTTATTAGCAAATGAACTGGAGGATTATTGACTTGCTAAAAGCAGTATTGTGATGTAGAGGATTATTGATTTGCGGATTATTCGTTGTACAAATTGGAATTACATACCTGTTCGATGCTTGTGTAAATTTTTTATTGAGACATGCATGAGGCTCATTTCCCACAACATAAAGAAAGGGTTTTTGTTCATCATCCGTTCGACAGAAGCCCTACAATGCGACCTTTTCATTTTAAGCAACACTTAGTTTTCTCAAAAGATATTTTCAATAAAAGCCATTAATCGATTAAAATAATTACAGTATTCACAGGTAGATACAAATATATTTTGCCACCTAGATGTTATAAAATAAGCGAAGAAATGAAATTTATTTTGCTATCACCGGAACAAATTACACGATCCCAGAACTCCTATTATTTGTTTGCATGCTCTTTTGCAAAGAGTAATCTTGCAGCACATATGACATTTTTCGCGGTCTGCAGCTATGATAATTATGCGACCACGACGAAGAGTCTGATTGCTCATTTGCTTTCGGAAAATTCTTCCACCATTGGCCTAAGTTCCGGGGCGCTAATCAGAGGATGTGCTCTAACATGTCTGAGTATAAAATGTTCTTCTCTTTCGTATATTATTTATTATTTACCTTTACGCTGAAAATGTTCTATGGTACCTTCATACTTGAACTTATTAACGATGTACTGTACAATTGCATCTGATTTGCCCACTATATGGCCTATTTTCCTCAGTAATTTACCTCTTAAAGCAAGTTTGACAATATGTATCTTTAAGTCTGAATTTAACTGCATTCTCTTTTCCATGTGTACACAAATTAAGAAGTACGTCAATTATATGAAACAACCCTTTCAAATCGTTCACTTGAGTAGGTAGCGCAACATTTGTTTACAAACACACAAAGGATAGAGACAGCATTATTTTGAGTGTATGAACAAGACTGTTGCATTCCAGTTCCATCCATGTTGCTATGCTAAAGTAATGATTGGTTTTCCAAATTAATTTAAACGTGCTAGAATATATAATTGTCATACGATTCCGTAACACAGCTTATACTATTACGCGGCCTAGTATCAATTTTAAAACTTAAATAGGCCTAAAATTAACAAAAATATATGATGTATGGATAAGATTGCTACTAATTATATATATAATAATAATAATAATATAGTAATAATAATAATAATAATAATAATAATAATAATAATAATAATAATAATAATAATAATAATACTTTATTTATTCTGGCTGAGTTAAGGCCATAAGGCCCTCTCTTCCACTCAACTAGCACAAATACAAATAAATATTTGACAAATATAGATATACACTATACTAATTATAACAGTTAAAGATACAATAAATGTAGCAATGTAAATTTCATGTACAAACAACATTTTATAGGATAACAACAATAATGATACGATAATAATAATAATAATAATAATAATAATAATAATAATAATAATAATAATAATAATAATAATAATAATAATATAAATATGATAAATTATACGAGAAACACCAATTAATATATATACCTTACACTTTGTAATAATGAAGTTGAGGTTTCAGCAAATTTAAATTTAGATTTCTTTTAAAAGATGCCAATGTCCGGCGGCCCCTTATTTCTTGTGGTAGGGAATTCCAGTTGCGAGAAGTGAAGTATATATATATATATATATATATATATATATATTTTTTTTTTTGACATTTGGCAATGAAGGCAAATATGATATGAAAAGAAAAAAGAATGCGTGAGTCGGATTTGAACTCGAGTCTCTAAAGTCTGTACCTTTAGCGCTCTAACCAACTGAGCTACCCAAGATTTCCAATACAAGTATACAATTTTCTTATACATGTAGTATTCTCAATTCACACAAGAGGTAGCGGAAATTTATTCCAACTGCCATCTCGCGGCTAACATAACAGTTAAGCAATTTTTTTAAAGAGAATATTTACTTTATAGCAGTAACGCTTTTATATATAGATATTATAAATATATTTTTGACATTTGGCAATGAAGGCAAATATGATATGAAAAGAAAAAAGAATGCTTGAGTCGGGATTTGAACTCGAGTCTCTAAAGTCTGTACCTTTAGCGCTCTAACCAACTGAGCTACCCAAGAATTCCAATACAAGCATACAGTTTTCTTATACATGTAGTATTCTCAATTCACACAAGAGGTAGCGGAAATTTATTCCAACTGCCATCTCGCGGCTAACATAACAGTTAAGCAAAAAGGTACAGACTTTAGAGACTCGAGTTCAAATCCCGACTCAAGCATTCTTTTTTCTTTTCATATCATATATATATATATAAACATCAGATTTGTTTAGAAAATACTCATGGCTCTAGTGATCTCTTCATGAGGAGAATAAAACCAATCTAATAATTACTGAAGTTAAAAAACTTCACATGAACTCAAATATTTTAAAGTAGTAGTATAAAGTTCCGTACAAAATCTGAATGTTCGAAGTTTTTTCCTCCTCTTTGCAATTCACATAATTATTTTCCTATAAACTATTCATTTCAACATTTTTCTTTTCTCGCGGTGCAGTCTAGGCGGAACTGAGGGACGCGCGCTGTTTATAATCCGCTTGATATTTTTTTAATGTAATTTCGACCAATGTATGGAGCCCATGACCACCTAGCTTCGTGATGAATATATGTAGCTACTATTAACTGCGTCTCCACATTGAGAAGAAAGCTTTAACGGCTGGGGATCCGACAAGCTTATGGCTTGTTACACCTTTACTAGAGGAATAAATAACCACATTTTGATTGACACGTGCGGATGTGAGGACAGCTCCCGGCTGGAAGGCCTGTCGCTCCAAGAGGGGGGGGATCTGAATGATGTAAATAGAACGTCTGTGGTCTAGATTATAATATCGTCAGTGTTAGGCATGTGGAGTTGAACACTCATTTAACCTGGATTCCTCTTAGCAACCATTTCCTAGGCAAATAGGCTAGTTGCAGTTTCTCTATTTTTCACTGTAGGTTTTGTGTAAATTATGATATGGTTAGTTAAGTTACATGTGATACATATAAATTCACGTTGTCTGTTATTATTCTCATTATTATTATTATTATTATTATTATTATTATTATTATTATTATTAATATTATTATTATAATTATTATTATTTTTATTATTGTTGTTATTATTATTGTAATTATTATTATTTTTATTATTGTTGTTATTATTATTAACATTATTATTGTTATTACTATTGTTATTATTATCATTGTTATCATTATTATCATTATTATTGTTATTATTATGATTATTATCACTGTTATTATTGTTATTATTATCATTATTATTATCGTCCTTATCATTATTATTATTATTATTATCAATATTATTATTGTTATTATTATTATCATTATTATCATTATTATTGTCATAATAATAATAATAATAATAATAATAATAATAATAATAATAATAATAATAATATTTTTTTTTCAAATGCCCCAGGTTTGTCTTTCGACATTCCTGGTTTCTCTCGTGGCATGGCGTACTTGTAACCCACTTCTGAGGTTGGGGCGCCTGGAAGGCGGGGTTACGTTGCCCCGATGATATGATGGGTGATGATGATGATGATGATAATGGTGCGCCAGGAGAGTCCCTAATCCTAAGCTTAACCTAAGATGAATATGAATGATGATGATTGCGATGGCCATATGATTTCGGGGACCGTTTGGGCCTTAAAGTTTTCCTGACATTTGTCTTACAGGTGAGGAAAAACCCCATTAAAAACCTCACCCAGAAAAACTGTCCCGACCGGGGATCGAACCCGGGCCCGCTGCGTGAAAAGGCAGCACGCTACCCCGAGACCACAGCGGTGGACATAATAATAATAATAGGCTAATAATAATAATAATAATAATAATAATAATAATAATATTATTATTATTATTATCATTCCATCCGTCCATAGTAATTCTGCCCGAAGGCAGGTCCTTCATTGCAATCATAGCATTTTCACGCTATGATTGCAGCTTTACTAGGGAATTGTAGGTGTGGTCGCTTCCCGTTGCTTTCCACACCGGTGAAGGATGATGATGATAATGATCAGGATGATGATGATGATTTCGGGGACCGTTTGAGCCTCAAAGTTTTCCTGACATTTGTCTTACAGGTGAGGAAAAATCCCGATAAAAACCTCACCCAGAAAAACTGCCCCGACCGGGGATCGAACCCGGGCCCGCTGCGTGACAAGGCAGCACGCTACCTCCAGACCACAGTGGTGGACTATTATTATCATTATCAATATTATTATTGTTATTATTATCAATATTATTATTATCATTTTCATTATTGTTATTATTACATCAAATTACAAGCCTACTGTTAAAAATTAGTCTTGAAAGTTGTATAATTTAAAGTAGGGTCCATCATCAAATAGATTTAAAGAAATATTACGAGTAAAAAATTGTTTTAATTTGTTTGCACTTCAAAAATAATATATTTGATGATATAAATTACTTGTATATATTGTAACGGTAAATATTATTGATATATTTTTAAATTTGCATCACGACACTTATTATTTATAGGGGATTTTTTTTTCGACTTACCACTTTTTATTGGGGGTAAATTGAAGTATGTGTGGTAAGGTTGTATGTTGAATGGACACATGAGATCGGCACGCGACTCTGACGGACTCTCTCTTGTGATTGGTTGTTGCAGAGACGATGCGGGGGAAGGACGGCGCGGCTCTCGACGCGTGCCCAGTCTCAAGCTTGCAAACGGTCGGCTCGGAGTTGGAGCCGCACAGTCCGAGGAAGAGATCCGATCGCCACCACCACAGCCTCGACAACTCGCCAAGGATGACTCCATCAAAATCAGCATCGAAAACACTAACACATGCACAGACTCCCTAGTGACGGCCATCGACGACGAGACCCTCCTGATCGCGGACTACCTATCAAACTCTCTAACAAACATGAACTACAAGGAGGGTGGAAAAGTGCATTTCGGGGGTGACGACGTCAGCCTCTATGGCACCCCCAAGGAAGAGCCGGGCCCCAACCCGTTGGGGGCGAGTGAAAAACAAAGTTTCATCAAAAATCAGCTTCAAGCATTGTTTCAACCCACCGATAACAAGTTAGCGATGAAGCTGTTTGGCAGCAAGAAGGCCTTGATGAAGGAGAGGATCAGACAGAAAGCAGCGGGACACTGGGTCATCCATCCCTGTTCCAGCTTCAGGTAAGTCATTTCTGTTTTCTTAATGTCATGTATTACCTTATTTAAAATATCCCCTTATGAATATCTTATGCCCGTAGCATCTGTGATAATTGATTAGAAATCAGTAATCTGTTCATAACTTCTTTATAGTTTTATGTAATTATTTTTATATATTCAATTAATTAATTTTAACAAATTACCTGAAAATATTATTAATAATTTATTTATTGTTAGTGATTAATTGTGAACTGAGCATTTCCCTGAATACTGAAGATTTATTGGGGGAAAAAAAGTTGTGTTGACCGGCATCGGTATTTGGAAGTTCCGGAAATTACTTTCAAACGCTACAGTCGTAAACAATTGTTTTGGTCTTATTTTTAAATCCGAAATTGTATTGTCCTATATAACAAATATTACATAATTTTATTAGATATAGATGTAATAATTGTTATTCTAGCATAACGAAATTTCAATTACCGGGAGTTTTATTCGTAATCACGAATTATATATATTCTCATAGCAAGTATTCTTAATTTATATAACAATTTTTTTCGTGTAAGAATGTTTTAAACCATTAAAGTGTTTTTTGTAAAGTTAGTAGATTATTGCACTTTCAGAATGGTTTTATTTATGAAATTGAATGAATTACAGACAACATAAATATAATCGTTTTATATCAGTTTGTTATTTCTGTAGAAATAAATTCGGAAGATCTGTAAATCCAAAATAAATTCCCATGCTATGGAAAACGTGTTTAATGTTTTGAAATTACAGTAAAATAATATTAACTATCGGATTATGTTTGCATAAAAGGATATTAGATAATGGAATAGTAATTAGATAAATGAACATATATTTTATTATCCGTTACACAAATTTGTTTTTATATCCGTATGTCAACAGCTAAAATGTATTTAAAGCTTGACTAAATTAATATTTTACTCTGCCTTATTTCCCCTGTTTCAGCAAAAAATGATAACCTCGAGATTAAAAACTTCTAATTGAAATGCTATTCACAATTTCTACGATTGCACTTAAAAATTATAAACAGATTAACACACGATTCTATAGTAGAGTATAACCAATGTTTTCAGTGCCAGCTATAAAAAGTCCAAATACATAATATGTAAAATAAATAATAAATAATTACATCTGTTGCACAACTCTAAAGAGCCAATACCAAATGAACTGGTTGTTATTACTGGTTAGCGGAAGTAGGTACTGAGTGACATTTTATTACCATTACGCAGTCCTCAAACACAGTATAATTTCTTAACCATATTTCGCTACTTATATCAGGTAGCTACTCGGTTATGAACCCATTTCCACACCCTAAATGGAAGAAAAATGTAAATGGTATAGTTGGGAATCGAAATATGGTAGTTACTGTGTAGCATTTTCATTAGTTAAACGTTATAATTTTAGATCTCTCGTTTAAGTAGTGTAGTCACCTGTTTTGAAGCTAAGCTATTATTTTCCTGGAAGCCTGATTCAGCGTGACCACTTGTACGTGTTCATGGTCAGAGTTAGTCAACTTCCCGCCTGTTGACCAAGGCGTCTTGTTTTGATCGATCATATTGTATATCTTGAATTATGGAAACTAAAAAACTTAATTCCCTTTATGAAATTAAAAAAAATAAGCGTACTTAATAAAAATCGAAGAATCTGGATGGCATTGAAAAGTTTATAAATAATAATGTAAAAATTGTAATATAAAATTATACACTTTGTAATACAGTCTCCATTACTATAAAACATTTAAAACGAAGTAAGGCTTTCGGAAAGCCTACAATGTTTTTAATTGTTCCTAGTTAAGAAGATTGCATTCCAAGATACCTACTTTTACATTGTAATCAATAATCAAAGGAATTTTAGTATAAAATTTATTATTATTGTTTATAAATAATAATTAAATGCATAATAATATATTTTATAACATTATAAATATTCGTTATCAATTACAGTATTACTGGCTTTTTATTGTTGTTTTTACTCTAATTTAGAATTTAGGTAAAAGTGCAATTTCCCTATTCGCCGGATTCGTCATATATACGAGTGCTATTCTCTTATTTTTGTCTAAGTTGGACATATTCCACTGCAAAAATATTTAAATAAATTTGAAGATAAAATAATCTGTGAACTGTTTTACATATATTTTGTTGTATTAGATAATTTATCAAGTATTTTAAATTCATAAAATTATGTTTACTTACCCCAATTGCGGTTTTATTATTACATAAAACTTTACTCATCAGAGGATTGCCACAAGGCCGAAGTGATACAGACAATTAATTTTCGAAATTGATTAAATACATTTTGTAAATACATTAAAATTTTTCAAATTGTAATTGAATATTTAATTATATAATGGAAATGGACCGCTAATGACAAATGAGGGATATTTTGAGGAAGTGGCTGAATTCGAATACCTAGGAACAATAATCACAAATAGGAATGAGATGCACAAGGAAATTAAACATAGGCTCAATTCTGGAAATGCGTGTTATTATGCATTACAGAGACTCTTGACTTCCCAACTCCTTTAAAAAAAAACGTTAAACTGAAAATATATAAAACTATTATTCTACCAGTTATATTATACCTATGGATGCGAAACATGGACTCTTGCTTTAAGGGAGGAAAGGAGATTACGAGTATTTGAGAATAAAGTTCTTAGGAAAATGTTTGGACCAAAGAGAGATGAACAAACAGGTGAATGGAGAAGACTGAATAACAGTGAATTACATGGTGTTTATAGGAAGCCAGATATAATGAGAACAGATAAGTCTCGTAGACCTGCGATGGGCAGGACATGTGGCACGAATGGGGTATGAAAGAGACGTGAATGGAAGCTTCTTGTAGGAAAACCAGAGGGAAAAAGCCCAGTTAGTAGATGAATAATGAGATGGAAGAATAACATTAACTATGATTTGAGGGAAGTAGATTATACAGGGAATGATTGGAAAACATTGGCTTAGGATAGGGATGTATGGAGAGCTTATGTCCGCGTGGCCATGAACCTAAGGTTTCGGTAGTGCCAGTGATTTAGTTAGTTAGTAATTGAAGTATATTGTATAAGGTAGACATTTTGTAAAGATGGTTTCTTAAAATTGAAATTGATCTTCTAATGGCAGCGATGGCAATTTTAGAAAGATACACTCTGTCCAAATCTAAGAAATTCCAAAATGTATAGTATCTCTTGTCCCGATCATCAATCCTGTGACAGTTATACTATCTAATTGATATTTATCTTTGTAATAGTCAACTGTTAGCTCGTATACAGTTAAACTACTGTATGTACATAAATGCAGCTGATTTTATTAAAATAAATTAAGATTTTTCTTCAGTGGGCCTATTATTATACTAATCGATAATTTTCTTACTATTAATATCAGAACGTTTTTAATAATATCAGGCCTAAATGCTTTATAAATAGGAATACATACTCTTAAAAATCATTTGAAATGTTTATACCAAATAAACATTGAAATTAGTAATATATTATAATCTTGCTTCAATGAAAATAAATATTTGAAGTTTAATCGCTTAACTTTGCATGCAGGAAAATTATAACAAATAAGAAATAACTAGTCACATAGAAGTCATTTTTCATTCTGAATTCTTTAAACTGGTGGACAGAACCATTTTCAGACTAAAGCGAAGATCTACTAATGCATTTTAAATGGATTTGTGTTGTACAAAGACATGTTTTCATGCTAAAGTCCTGAAACGTAACAATTGAATGACAGTTGAAAAATGAGATAATTTTATTAAAACAGCTTGTAAATGATAAAAATAGAGATTATAACATTACTATTGTAAATTGTAGCAAATTAAATTATTTTATTTACTCATCACTTTTACATGACATTTCCAGATATAATTACGAACAAAAAGTGTATAATTTACGTATATGTTTAATATTTTTACCCAGCGAGTTACTTCAAGGCGGTAGATTTTGAGACTATCATTCTCATATTCGGGAGGTTCCGGATGCGATCAAAATGACATATTTTTCCTGATTTTCCTCAGTTTTTAAGGAAAATTCTCTACCAGGAATCCTTTCATCATAAAGACTGTTTCACATGATCCTTAAAAATTAAATCCGTGATTTTCACATAACACAAAAACACGATATAAGTTTACAACGTACTGAATAAATCTAAAACTCCTAGACATGGAATGGCCTTAGATGCCAAAGCGTCTTTAAATAATAATTACAGTATTTTTTTTCAATTAACTATTATTTACAGATTATCTGATTGTACTCATTATACTGTTATTTTTTTGTTAAATTAGTTACGTGTTTCCATAAACTTTACACAAAATCCATTATATTTTGCAATTTTACTTTTGTTGTGTCAATAAGTCAATAAGTAAAACGAAAATCCTAGCTTTTAAGGGATCAGATACTGTAAGAGCTAAAATAAATCTGGAGGGGAAACCCATTGAACAAGTGAACCATTTTAAATACCTGGGTTATGAAATCTCCTATTTTAAAAATGAAGATATATTTAACAAACTTAATAAATGTAATTATATATGTGGAACAATCAAAAGGATATTTAAATGCACAAGAAAATAAACAAAACTAAAATTTTATAAAGTAGTGGCAGTCCCCTTACTATTGTATGGTAGTGAATTTTGGGTTTTAACTAAAAGAGAAGAGAAGATCATAGAAGCAGCTGAAATGAGATTTCTGAGAAGTGTGGCTGGTTGCAAACTTCTAGATAAGAGAAGAAGTGAAGATATTAGAAATGAGCTAAATATCTTTAAACTCTTAGATAGAATAAAAGAATCTAGAAAAAAATGGAAAGAACATGTTCAAAGAATGGAAGATGATCGCATTCCCAAAATTATACTTAAATACAAACCAAAAGGACTCAGGAATGTTGGTAGACCAAAGAAGAGATGGATCCAACTTTTGAATGAGAATCTATGAGACCGGAACTAGCCACATGGGCTTAATCCGTGATTGTTGATGATGATGATGATGACTTTTGTTGTATTATGTTTTCATATATAAGATATATTTTGCATAATTAAAAGAATAAAAACAATAAATAAAGGCAATGTTTTCTTCGTTATTGCAGTTTATAGATTCAATCATTGTCAAAATAAATAATAGTTTAAAAAACTTAAACAACACGCTTTATTAGAAAACCGAACTAAAAAATGAAAAATAATTTTAATTTCCAACACGCTTGGGATAAAATTAAAGCGGTCAACAAAAAAATAATCTGCAACACATATAGAATAAAACTAGAGTTATCTACAAAAAAATTATTTTACCATCAAAAGCGTGGGGTGCTCTATATCAATTAATATATTTGATAATAAACAGATATTGGTAAAAGTAAAGTCTCTAAGAAGAAAACGTAAGAACTATAAAAGAAACCCACGCTTTTGATGGTAAAATTATTTTTTTGTAGATAACTCTAGTTTTATACTAGATGTGCTGGAGATGATTTTTTTGTTGACAACTTTAATTTTATCCCAAGCGTGTTGGAAATTAAAATGATTTTTCATTTTTAGTTTGGTTTTCTAATAAAGCGTGTTGTTTTAGTTTTTTAAAACTATTATTTATTGTTAAATTAGTACGTGTTTCCTGTATAAGTTCGATAAACTTGCCACAAAGTCCATTATATTTTGCAACTTTACTTTTGTTTTATGTTTTCATATATGAAAAATATTTCGCATAATTAAAAGAATAAGATAATAAATAAAGGAAGTGTTTTCTTTGTTATTGCAGTTTATAGATTCAATTATTGTCAAAATATAGCGAAAAGCTTGTTTAAATATTACAAAATAAGCTATGAGAGAACGGCTGTTTTTTAAACGGAAATTCGTTGTAAATACTCTTCACTGGACAACAAATGCCTCTAATATAAAACTGTTTAATTAACTTCCGTAATTTAGGAAAACAATTGCATAATAACAACTTATCAGTTGGATAAATTAAAATCTTGCAAATATTGTTCCCATTACAGTTGTATTTACGTTCTTATTTCTGTATTTTATTCTTAGTATTTTCTATATGTATTGTATTGTAAGCCTATGTTTTCCCTTTACAGAGATTTAGGCGCTCTCCCCCTACAGGGAAGCAATTGAACCATACTAATTTAGTTACACTTGTTTTCGTATAGATGTCATTTTTTTGAGTGGTCCGTGGTCAGCGTTCCGCCTCATACTGACATCTAGGAAACCAAGGTAGTACTAGGATGGGAAAATTCGGTAAATTTTGCTTAGAGGCCTTTTCATTCTGGTTTAAGGATTTTTTACGAGCCTGAAAATCTTCAGACTCGGGACCCACAGCTTAAAGTGGCCGGAGGACTTGCTCCTTGGATTTTTCCGTCCTAAAAAATCCATCGACCACGGCCGGGTTTGAACCCGCGACCCTTGGGACCAGAGGCAGAGCATATCCACTAGTCCACCGCGGCCGAATTTTTTTATTCTTAGTAGTGTTCAATAAATTGGCCTATTACTTACACCGTTTTTGAGGAGAAGCGGATAACATATCTGACTAATGTCTCAAGAGTCTCTAGTTCGACAGCAGGTTACTACGATAGATTTGTTTTACTTTGTTATAGGATTTGGTAGATTTCCACTCTGCGTCGTAAATTCAACTGAACAGCTACTTGATATGAGAAATATTGAAATCCAGTTATGTAAACTGAAAATAAGGTTAAGGTACTGTCAGAATCTAATCACAAATCTAACTTTCTAAAAATCTAATCGGAATCTAACTTTGTATAGGCTATTATATTTCGCTAACCAGTAACAAAAACAATTTCATTCGTCTTGGCTGTTCGGGGTTGTCGTTTGAAGAATATATTTATTTACATCGTGTTAATTTAGTGGGTTGTAAATAGCACGTTCTGGCAGGTCAGATGAAAACTTTGATTAAGTTTGAGGGATTGCGTTATGCTATTAATGTGACTTTGGCTTCTACTTTCCAGTGATTAAAACATTCAACCTGCCTTGACTCTTCACATCACGGATTTATTTATAACTAACTCGCTGGCACAATCGAACCCGTAGGTTCATGGCCGCGCAGACATGAGCTCTCAATACATCTCTCCCTGAGCTAATGTTTTCTAATCATTCCCTGTATAATCTACTTCCCTCAAATCATAGTTAATGTTATTCTCCCACCTCATTCTAAGTCTTCCAACGGATTTATTTATGCCTATTTTTATTGTATTTTGCGGATAGTCTTTAAACATATAATTCTATATATTGGTGTGTTTTTCGGCTCCGTGGCGAAAGCGGTTAGATGCTCGCCTCTCACCGCTGGGGTTCCGAGATCGAGTCTCAGCCACTCCATGTGGTTTTCGTGGTGGACAAAACTAAGGTTGGGCAGGTTTTCTCGGGATTTCTCCCGTTTTCCCCTGCCACATTTCTCCATACTCATCTCATCCATTTCGTTTCATTTCATTCATCTGCCCCCGTGATGGTACGGCAGACGTGGTCGGCCGACACCCTTGTCATTGACAGTCCTGTATATAGGGACTTCATCTCGTCTCATCCCTCGACTCGACCCTGAGTTGGACTCGTGCTAACCAACTAACTCACTGGCACTATCGAACCTGTAGATTCATGGCCGCGCGGACATAAGCTCTCCATACATCCCTATCCTGAGCTAATGTTTCCAATCATTTCCTGTATAATCTATTTCCCTCAAATCATAGTTAATGTTAATCTCACACCTTATTCTTGGTCTACCAACTGGGCATTTTCCCTCTGGTTTTCCTACATGAAGCTTCTATGCACGTGTTTCATTCCCCATTCGTTCCACATGTCCTGCCCATAGCAGTCTACGAGATATAACTGTTCTTATTATATTTGGCTTCCTATAAAGAACATGTAGTTCACTGTTATGTAGTCTTCTCCATTAACCTGTCTGTTCATCTCTCTTTGGTCCGAAAATTTTCCTCCGATTGAGGGTCTTTCCACTTTTCAGCGGTTGCCCTTTTACTAGCCGGCTGCTAGCCCTTCACATCCACATGTGTCAATCACAGAGGTAGATGATCAACAGCCAGTTTAGGGGTGACATGTGGTTAGCATGTCGAGTCCCCCAGCCGTTATAGCTGGTTCCTCAACCTGGAGCCGCTACTTATTGTAGCTACCCAATTGCCTCACGATGCTGGGTGGGCACCGGTCCCATACTGGCCGAAATACCATGAGAAAAT
Organism: Diploptera punctata; assembly: GCA_030220185.1. NCBI lineage: Eukaryota > Metazoa > Arthropoda > Insecta > Blattodea > Blaberidae > Diploptera > Diploptera punctata. The sequence goes on from JASPKZ010010672.1 coordinate 1,046,680, forward strand.
TTCTTCCCCCATGGAGATTCGAACCAGCGCAAGTCCCGTAGCTCTGCGCCAAGGCTTCCTACCTTAACCGCTCGGCTACGGCGCGGGACAAAATTTTCCTAAGAACTTTATTCTCAAATACTCGTAATCTCCTTTCCACCCTTAAAGTAAAAGTCCATGTTTGGCATCCATATAATATAACTGGTAGAATAATAGTTTTATACATTTTCATTTTTATGTTTTTTTAAAGGAGTTGGGAAGTCAAGAGTCTCTGTAATGTATAATAGCACGTATTTCCAGAATTGAGACTATGTTTAATTTCTTTGTGCATCTCATTACTATTTGTGATTATTGTTCCTAGGTATTTGAATTCAGCCACTTCCTCAAAATTTCCCTCATTTATCATTAGCTGTCCATTTCCATTATATAATGTATTTCTATATGTGGCCATATATTTAGTTTACCGTGCTAAATATATTATTTATATTTAGTGTGTTTTTAATCCCATTCATAGCACAGTGGATTCAAGGTCTCAATGCTGCTAATGGATGAATTGTATAACATCTGTTCATATTAATGAGATGAGTTCAAACTTGAATACGTTCTGACGTAGATTGAAAACTTGGTTCAATCAAGGAAATGAAGGCAAAGACTTACTCTGCTATCATTTAAGCAAAGAGGATGTTGCATTTCTCCCGTAATGTAAATGGATTTTTACCTCTATCTGCATGACTATTCTGAATATGGTAATCATTAATGATGTTTGTGTTCAGTGAGTTTAATGTAAAGCATTTGTATTCCAAAATGAATTATGAAGTCATATTATGAACTCATATACGTGGAAATTATGCCACCAGATGTAGTTCTCATTTCAGAGATTTATTTAATTTTCCACATATCACTATGACAGGAATTGGTGGATCATAGCGTCCACTTGTAAGAAAGTCGAAACTTCATCACCTACATATTTATAGTCATTAGTCGAGATCAAATACAACGACCCATATAACTATGTGGATTACACTGAGCAACAAAAATTTTTTTTTTGTCTCAGAAAGAAAAATATGTGATTCTGATAGTATGTTTTCTCCTGAATTCAAATATGATATCGATTTTTTTCCATCTCGCAAAGTTTCCGAGAGACAGGCATTTATAATTTCAAACGCTTTAATATTTTCTACATTCGTAACTACACAATATTTGAACATTCTGACTCACCTAGAAAGTAAGAAATGACGATTTTGTGCTATATTTCGCCTGTGGAGCATCCCTCTTGATGGTCCAACAATCATCGGCCAGCATATTAGGATTCCATTTGCCTTGATATCTTCTTTCCATAGCTGAAATCTCCTGATGAAAGTGTTCCCCGTGCTTATCGCTCACTGCGCCAAGATTTTCCGGGAAGAAATCTAGGTTTATTTAAAAAATAATTATTTAAATCCATTAATTGAAATTGAAATAAAAAAAATGTGGGTGATGGAGAAATTCCGAATACATATTTGAAAGCACGATAAAAAAACTGCATTAAGTACAACTATTGGTACTCATGAGACAAAAATCATGTTGACCAGTGTTATTAGTTCATTGAACAATAATTAAGCTATTTCAATTAAAATAATTAAGATAGGTCATTTAACAGCTGGTGTTACTGGTGTCCAATTTAAAGCAGGGCATGAAACAGTTTACAAATATTGACCAGAGACCTGTTATTTCAGGCTTCACATTGTTCTTAGTGTACATCTACTAGCGGTTACGTGTCTCTTGGAATAAGTAATATTGAGGTTTATCATAAATAAGTTTAACCCAGGCGGGTTACAACCCGCGAACTAAGGATCCAGATTCGAGCATTGTTTAACAATCGAAACCGAAAAAATAATATTGAACTTTAATTACTACTTATATTGCATACTATGGAACCATAAAAAGAACCTTAGGTCGGAAAACAAGGAAAGATACGAAACTTAAATTATATAAAACAATGGCTGTTCCTTTGTTGTTGTATGGAAGTGAAAATTGGATAATGAAATCAAGGGATAAAAGCAGGATACAGACTGCGGAAATGCTGTTTTTACGTAATGTGAAAGGATGCACAAGAGCGGATAGAATAAGGAATGAAACTATACGAGAAGAATTAAATATATATAAAATTGAAGATAAAATCAGCGAAAATAATAAGAAATGGACAGAACACTTAATGAGAATGAACAACGAAAGAATACCAAAAAGAACCTTCCTGTATAATCCCAGAGGAACAAGAGATGTTGGCCGACCACGTAGAAGATGGACTCCACTTTTAACTTCGCCGGAACAGGCTGCATAGCCTAAACCTTGTAGTAGAAGAAGATGAAGATGGAGATATTACGTCCACCGCTGTGGTCTCGAGGTAGCGTGCTACCTTGTCACGCAGCGGGCTCGGGTTCGATCCCCGGTCGGGGCAGTTTTTCTGGGTGAGGTTTTTATCGGGGTTTTTCCTCACCTGTAAGACAAATGTCAGGGAAACTTTGAGGCCCAAACAATCCCCGAAATCATATGGCCATCATCATCATCATCATTATCATCGTCCTTCACAGGTGTGGAAAGCAACGGGAAGCTACCATACCTATAATTCTCTAGTAAAGCTGCAAGCATAGCATGAAAATACTATAATTGCAGTGAAGGACCTGCCTACGGGCAGAATTACTATGGATGGATGGATGGATGGATGGATGGAGATATTAAATGAAAAAAAATCAAATCAAGTTACCATCGCTGTTTTTAATAAATAAGAACAATTTACATGACAGTCATGTAGCAAATAGAACTATTGTAAAGACATTTTGGGCATGATTAGGAAATCTTCAGGAAGTAGATTAAATGGGCACCGAACTCGAGCCCGCTGGTTAACAAGCATAGAGACTTATTAACTAACTAACAAACTCACTGTCACTATCGAACCCGTAGGTTCATAGACGCGCGGACATAAGCTCTCCATATATCCCTATCCTGAGCTAATGTTTTCCAATCATCCCCTGTATAATCTACTTCCCTCAAATCATAGTTAATGTTATTCTCCCACCTCATTCTTAGTCTACCAACTGGGCGTTTTCCCTCTGGTTTTCCTACAAGAAGCTTCCATGCAAGTCTTTCATTCCCCATACGTGCAACATGTCCTGCCCATCGCAGTCTACGAGACTTAACTGTTCTTATTATATCTGGCTTCCTATAAAGACCACGTAATTCACTGTTATGTAGTCTTATCCATTCACCTGTCTGTTCATCTCTCTTTGATCCAGAAATTTTCCTAAGAACTTTATTCTCAAATACTCGTAATCTCATTTCCTCCCTTAAAGTAAGAGTCCATGTTTCACATCCATATAATGTAACTGGTAGAATAATATTATCACTTGAACGTTTTTTTTTTCTACTACTATTTAACCGGAAGATGATGTAAGCCGTCTATACATTCCTATCCTGAGATAAATTTTCAAACCACTCCCTGTATAATTCGCTTTCTTCAAATGATGGTTCATGCTACGCTTCCACCTCATTCTTGGCCTACCTACAGGACGATTTATCTTTGGCTTCCCTACAAATTCCCTTTAAGCACTCTGTGAAACTCAACTCTTATTAATATACCTGATTTCCAAATCGATCATGTAACTGACTGTTAGAATTTTCTCCATTCATTTGTTTGTTCGTCTCTCTTCGGTTCAAAAAATTATCCTAAGTACTTTATTCTCAAATACTCGCAATCTTTTCTCCTCTCTAAGAGAATTTCGCACCCATATAGTATAACTGTCCACCGCTGTGGTCTCGAGGTAGCGTGCTGCCTTGTCACGCAGCGGTCCCGGGTTCGATTCCCGGTCGCGACAGTTTTTCTGGGTGAGGTTTTTATCGGGGGTTTTCCTCACCTGTATGACAAATGTCAGGAAAACTTTAAGGCCCAAACGGTTCCCTAAATCATATGACCATCATCATCATCATCATCCTTATCATCGTCATCATCATCCTTCACCTGTGTGGAAAGCAACAGGAAGCTACCACACCTACAATTCCCTAGTAAAGCTGCAAAGCATAGCATGAAAAGTGCTATGATTTTAGTGAAGGACCTGCCCTCGAACAGAATTACTATGGATGGATAGTATACCTGGAAGAATGATCGTTTTATATATATATATATGTTAGTTTAACACTGCTTGGTAGAAATTAGGGATGACCCTATAATGTATAATAACATGAATTCCAGAATTCAGGCCACGTTTAATTTCTATCTCTACGTCATTCCTGTTTATGATTACTGTTTCTAGGTATTTAATTTCACCACTACTTCTAACATTCCCATTCAATGGAGTATTTATAAATGTAACCATTGACTTTGTTTTATATATATATATATATATATATATATATATATATATATATATATACTTCCTGTTCCAGTTTCTTAAAGTTATCTAATAGAATGTGTGTTGGCTTTTAGTATGTCCACACCTGACTTCTGCAAGGCGACTAAAGCCAAAGGAATGTATCCCACTCCACTGGTATTATTTTGAACAGGAAGATGGAATAACAGGAAACGAAATATGTGTTACCGGCTTATTTTGTTGGAGAATAACGCTGAAACTCATTTTCAAGAGGCTTTCAGTTCAAATGTGGGTGCCAAATAACACTGAACAACAAAAAGAAACATTTTTTTTGTCTCAGAAAGAAAAATATGTGATTCTAATAGTATTTTTTTCTCCTGAATTCAAATATGATATAGGTTTTTCTCCACCACGCAAGTTTTCCGAGAGACAGGAATTTATAATTTCAAACACTTTAATATTTTCTACATTCGTAACACAATATTCGAAGATTCGGACTCACCTAGAAAATAAGAAATGACGATTTTCTGCTATATTTCGCCTGTGGAGCATCCCTCTTGATGGTCCAACAATAATCGGCCAGCGTATTAGGATTCGATTTGCCTTGATACCTCTTTTCCTTAACTGAAATCATTTGAGTTAGCTCATTTGGTTTTATTTTACAATGGGCAAATGGACAAAAAAAGTTTATTAAAAAATAATTATTTAAATCCATTAATTGAAACTGAAATAAAAAAAAACTGTGGGTGATGGAGAAATTCCGAATACATATTTGAAAACAGGATAAAAAACTGCATTAAGTACAACTCATCAGACAAAAATCATGTTGACCAGTGTAATCTGATTGGAGTTTTTCTTAATGTCGTCTATGTTCAGGCAGTTTATAGTTTAAAATGCCATTACTAGGACCAATTCAACATAATCATCATATCACAATACCAATAAATTCTCTACAAATCACATGATATACGTACTAAAAATAAAAATACACTGTCAACTAGGCTGGACTAGATTTTGGGGTTGGAAGAGCAGTGCCACTCTTTATGTACCCATACCAATTGTCCTAGACAGTGAATGCACATCCAATACGTCATCCTCCGATGAGTGATTTTGGAAATAAACAGGATGAAAATCCTACAAATTAAGTTTAAGAAGAAGAAGAAGACCAATAGTCCCCCGGCCAGCCGAGTGCACACTCAATTTAATCTGGGTGCACACTCGACTTGCCAGGAGGAATCAACGTGCAGGGCCCGTGGCCTGTCTCTTCCGGTTGCTTTAGAGATTTAAATGTCCTCTTCACCCCATTGATATACTGTAGTTTTCAAGTTCATGGTTGAGTGATCAGGAGACAAAGATCAAGTCGTTGAGCATTAAAAAGCGTGTTTTTAGTTTTTTGTAAATTGTTTTCATCCTAGGACGCCAAGAGGAAGACCGCAACCGCAACGGGCGCCGCCAATCCCCGCAGAGACAAATACGGGAGGACCGCAAAGCTTACCAGAAACAACCCTTTTCATGTTAATCTGATCGTTTGCCAGATTTTGAATTTTGTAAATTACATTTAGGAATTTATAATTTACCGGTGGAAATTAGGGGACCACTCCGACATTTGTCTTAGCGCTAATAATTGCAATTAACCCTTAATAAATTGGCAAAACATTTATTTCTCGTTTCAGTTATTTAAATGTGGCGGACCGCATTGAAAACGAAATGGTACGTAACTGTTATTAATAGGTATATTGTGATATTCTTAAAAAAAGTAATCTCTTCTCGTTAGTTTTCATCTTCTTCTTCTTCGTCAGGCTCTACGACTTCCAATGGAATGTCTTGGCCTTCTCAACCAGTTTACGCCACCTCTTCCTATCTTGTGCAGTAGATTTCAAATCAAAAATCCCCATCTCTCTTAAATGTTCAATTACTCCATTTTCCCATCGATCCTTGGATCTTTCCCTTGGTCTTGTTCCCTGTGGCTTCCAATTTAAAATACCATTCGGCAATCTTCCTTTTGGCATTCTTAGTGTATGTCCATACCATTGTAATCTTTTGGATTTGATGAAACTAACTCTATTTTCTTTATCTGTTTCTATTAAAATTACACGAGCAACAAAAACAGAAACTTTTTTTTTTGTCTCAGAAAGAAACATATGTGATTCTGATAGTATTTTTTCTCCTGAATTCAAATATGATATCGGATTTTCTCTATCACGCATGGTTTCCGAGAGAACAGACATTTATAATTTCAAACACTTTAATAATTTCTACATTCGCAACTACACGATATTCGAACATTTGGACTCGCCTAGAAAGTAAGAAATTACTATTTTCTGCTATATTGGAGCATCCCTCTTGATGGTCCAACAATAATCGGCCAACATATTAGGATTCCATTTGCCTTGATATCTATTTTCCATAGCTGAAATCTCCCGATGAAAGTGTTGCCCGTGCTCATCGCTCACTGCGCCAAGATTTTCCGGAAAGAAATCTAGGTTTATTACAAAAAAAAATATTTAAATCCAGTAATTGGAATTGAAATAAAAAAAACTGTGGATGATTGAGACATTTCGAATACATATTTGAAAACACGATAACAAACTGCATTAAGTACAACTATTGGTACTCATGAGACAAAAATCATGTTGACCAGTGTTATTAAATAAATGTAACCAATTGATGTAGTATCTTATAAGATACATTTTTCATTTTAAGCTGTAATATTACCCTTAAATTCGTAATATATCCTTTTGGATACATCAGTTGGTTCAGTTAATGTAATATTTTTAATAAACCAGAAGAAAACTAACAAAAATAAACCACTTAAATGTGTATATAATTATACAATATACTTAACAATAACAGTTATACAAGATTCCGTTTTCACTGCGGTCCGCCACATTCCAATAACTAAGAGGAGAAATTTGTGATTTTCCAATTTAAGGGTTAAGGATGTCAAATCATCTTAATTGATAAAGCGTTTATAAATTACAAATAAAAAATAGTTTTACGTTAAAAATGATAAAAATATAAAGTTAGTTAATTGTCATAACATTATAAAACTAATGATCAACCTATGTTTGCATGTATCCAAGATATGCGTGTTGTTGGCTGTGCAGTTCCCAAAGGGGAATAAAAAATGGCAAGTTGTTTAGCGAAGCAATTGTGGTAAGATGAAAACCGTTTGTGTCGTTTGAATAATGACAGAAGCGCAGGCATCTATCTTCCTACATGCAAACTTAAATGCACAATGTATACAAAAGCGAACAATGTAAAAAAAAGCGATTTCATAAGCTAACATAATATGTATAACATTTTATTTAACGATGTTCCATGACGTAACAGATCATTAACACGTAAATTCAAGTTAGGTGCCAAATCGCAAACCAATTTATCTGACAAACCATTTTTGAAGGTCTGGTATTGATAGAAGTGCCTTAAATTTACCTCATAGGACCCAATCGTTATTTTTCTTCAGAAGGTATCATATTAAGATCTAACTAACTCATTGGCACTATCGTACCCGTGGGTTCATGCCCGCGCAGACATACCGGTAAGCTCTCCATACATCCCTATCCTGAGCTAATGTTTTCCAGTCATTCCCTCTATAATATATTTCCCTCAAATCTTAGTTAACGTTATTCTCCCACCTCATTCTTGGTCTACCAACTGGGCGTTTTCCCTCTGGTTTTCCTATAAGAAGCTTCCATGCACGTCTTTTAAATATAGCCTTATTATTAAAGAAAAAATGTAAACGCCATCAGTCCTATCAGAGATTCTGTGTTTTTGCAACAAACGGCTATGAAACCGGATCTTCATAAATCATCATCATCATCACTCCAGGGATTAGGCAATTGCCCGTTCCGACTTCATAATGCATCAGCCCAACGTCTTCTAGGTCTTCCAACATCACGTCTTCCTCTTGGCTGACAATTTCTTGCTAACAATGGATATCTCTCCTTACTCATTCCATCCATGTGATCAATCCATTTCTGTCTGCAATTTGTGACTTTATCCAATAAAGGCTGTACCTTCAATTCTTATCTTATCTTCATAAATGCTAATCTAAATTTTTCATCATAAAGCTAAGCGCGAAATGTTCCCACTCCTAGACTGTTGATGCATAACTGCCAAACAAGGAAAATAACGTGTAATATCCAGTATTGTTAGTTTGGTGCTACAATAAATAGTGAAGATTTACTTATACTTTAAACGTATTTTTCTCGAAACATATATAAAGGCGCATAGCCGGTTGATGCGTAACACCGTCCAATTAATGTTTGTGTGCGGGAATATAGCTACTAATAATGAACAATGTAAGTGTTTCGTTTGATGTTTGTTACTGACCGTATATAGTTAGTATCTACGTCCGTGTGATGCATCAACAGTGCTGCTGTGGCTGGAGATAATCGTTCCACTGTATCGTATTATATGTACCGAAAGCAAAACATAAACAGTCATTAATATAAAAGCTTGAATTATACATTCCTTACCTTGGAATCAGCATATATAAATTCATATCCTTTATCACATTAATTACAGAAAAAAATACCCCAGTATAACCCATGTCCGCGTTTCTTGACGGTTGTATTTTTACGGTGAAAGGTCGTCACTCTTTCGACCAAGATACTTTTTTCGTCTGGCTTATCACTTTTGTACAGTTCGGCATGGGTAACCCTATCGGCAGCAATATTCAGGATAGGGATGTATGGAGAGCTTATCTCCGGGTTCGATAGTGCCAGTGAGTTAGTTAGTTAGCACATTAACTTCTTATACATGTCAGTTATGATTCGGCGCTGTAATATTTTATTGCACCTCTAATTACGTTTTTAATAAATTATTATTATCGAAACAACCAAAATTAACCTTGAAATAGTTATTGTGTCCGTATGTAACATCTCTTACGCATTTTGTACTTTCCCGTTCCCATGTTACAAATTACAGTAGGTTACCTCCGTTTAGTAAAACTCGAAATTTACTGCATAAACAAAATAGAAAAGTTTATACTGTTAGTAGAGGAACTTCGGGTAATTTGGACCCCTGTTTTGAATTTGTTGTTCTTTCTTATTTTAATTAAGGGATTTGAATTTTGTTTAATTACAGTGACTATTTAACTCATGCCCCAAATGGGAGTCAATGACCAATCACGTTTCAATTATTTCTGTTTTACAGCCAATCAGAGTCGTGTTTCACGAAATATTTATCAGTGTTATAATTACCATATTAAAGAAAGCTCCTCCTTTTTAATATTCTGAACAGGTCTGACCATTATTTTGCAATGACTGAGCCCATAAGGAATACGGCTACCAGATTGTATATATAGTGCATGAATGTCGACACATACCGCATGCGGGAGTTAATATAAAAACATTTGTAGCAATTTATTATACCTCCAAAAAAAGAAACCACTGTTTGCACTTTCTTAAATCTATTTTTTCCCAGGTAATAATCCAGAAAAAATATAATTGTCATATTTACATCATACGACAGCAGAAATGAATTAATATACAGTTTGATGTGTTTCATTTTTTCTCCACTAGAGAGCATTCTTACAATATTGCGTTGCCTTTGGCAATAAATAGTATGATCTGGTTGCAGTGGTAAACAAAAGAAGCAGATGAAGCGTACCTATCGTTTCTCATTTGTTTTCAAACATCGCCATTTACATTAAATATATAAATAGTTTAAAATAACTATAGTTAAATAATGATTTGTGAGTAAACAGCTTAACTTTATTCGTTAAATAGTCCTAACAAATGCCACTCTTGATTTCCAAATTCTGTAGATAAATTCACTCCTCACTTCGTGAGTCGTGAATTTATCGATAATTTGGAAATCACTCGTGGCATTACTTATGATTATCATTAGTGTTGTAACTAAGAAATAGCATTGTTATTTTATTCAAATATGGAAACATCTTCATAATTTATAAACTTTTTTACATTACAAGAGAGGTCCACTTTAACCTCCATATTCCGGTAAAGTGGACCCCAGAATCCACCTTAGCTCTCAGTATATTTTTAAGTTTATTTACTCAATTAATTTATACAGACAGGCACAGATTGATCTGAAAATATTTATGACTGATCATAATTAAAAAGCGTTGATGTTTATTTAATGTTTTGAAAAATTATTTTTGATTATAACATTCACACGTCATTCAATTGCAGAAAAAAGCGACGGTCTTTAGGTTTAGTAAAATTACAAGGATATTAAATAAAATTAATTAAGTGATATGTTTTTACAGGTAGCATCATCATTCATAAAATATACTTATTCGTGTAAAGTGGACCCAGGTCCTCGTGGAGGGTCCACATTAACCGAATTCCCTTGTTATGTGTATTTTTTTTATACAGGCACCATGTCACATAATATCAAACCAAATCCGTCAGTATATAGAAACAACATGTACATAATATAACATATTTATGAGTTTTTTTCAACATTTGTAATATTCAACAGCAGAAATTAAGAATTAATTATTAGCTTGAAAAACTTTTAAAATGGTCATTTTCATAAATATCACAAATAAACCCTTCTTCACACAAAGAATAAAATAAACTGGCCTTCAACCCGTCAAAGTTGATGAGGGGAAGAAGTTAAAATATTTTTTGTTCGAGGGCAACATCAAACTAATAAAGATATTAACAGAGTTCACTCAAACCGAACTTCCTTATATATCTCGAAATATTAAACGAAAACCATAGATTATTTTTTCTGGCTTATACAATACTGGATTATTCTAAATGACCGGGTAGTGTCAATGAACTTTTAAGGACATAGATTGACGTTATGTAAAATACCTCAAATATTATATCAGAGAATCCCTAAGAAAAAATTGGTCGGCCCTTTCATGCGCAAATTTTAATTGCAACGCTATTGGCATGAGCAGTAAAAAGAGTCGTTAAATAAAATGCTATTTTAAAATGGGAAATATCTTTAAGCTGAATAGTAGCCGAATTTTTATTTTGTACTAGCTGATACCCGGCGTGCCCTGCTACGCCTAAATAAATGGGCATTAATGTGCTTTTATAATTAGTTGAATAACTAAAAGCAAAAATTATTGTAAATTAATATTTTTTAGATACCCCGTGCTGATTACCCGGCGTTGTCCGGGAATTTACTTATCCCGATCTTCTTGACATAAATGAGCTGAAATACAAAACATTAATATGTTTTTTTTTGTTTAGTAAAATAAATAAAAGGAAATATTTCCTAATGATTTTTAGATATCCCGTGCTGTTTGCACAGCGTTGTCCGGGAATCTACTCATCCCGATCTTCTTGGCATAAATGAGCTGAAAGATAAAAATTAATGTACTTCTTATGATTAGTTGAATTAGTAAAATTTGGTCGAATATTTATTTGTATTTGTGCTGGTTGAGTGGAAGAGAGGGCCTTATAGCCTTAACTCTGCCAGAATAAATAAATGATTATTATTATTATTATTATTATTATTATTATTATTATTAAAATGAAAAATAATTATAAAAATATATCGTAATTATTTTAAGGTTCCCCGTGCTGATTACCCGAGAATCTACTTATCTCGATCTTCTTGGCATAAATGAGCTAAAAGACAAAATTCCTTATTGTGAGTTATCCGTAAAAGAATACCCGTCATGTGCTGCTATGCTTGCAGAGGAATCTACTTATTTGTCCCGATCTTCTAGGCATCAATGAAAGACAAAAATGGTTATTATGAGTTATCCGTAAGAGATAAACATATGCTGTCCCGGACTTTTTTGTAGAGCTTTTTGAGATATTCAATTCTGTGTACAATAATTTTGTGTATTTATTATGGTTTAGGCAGCGTAAGCCATTTAAGCTTCCAAAGAGCTACATTTTTCACGTTTTCCACTACAAAGGGCGATTTTTAAGGGTGTAGGAGTTGAGTATCACAACTCTCTAATAGCTTACGTTCATCCCGGGAATCTCCTGAACATTTTGCAAAAAGCCCCATCACAATCGGATCAACGATATGACCGCGCATAAAGTACGAACAAACAAACATTCATTTTTGTATATTACATTAGATTCCCACCGTTTTACATAGTGGTATATTTTTTTGTGATGTCTTATGTTGATGCTGCAGGGTGTAATGTTGAAGAAATACGTTCTATTTTATGTCCAACGTTTTACTACCTGCTGTGTTTATTGTGATTAACAGCAACACTCTGCAGCATGTTAGATGTCAAGGTGACTTGTTTTAGTTGAGCTGAATATAAACAAAATTAGTTCAATTGTTTCAACCTAATGTTGGATTGAAAGAAATATATTTGCTTTCCAAAAACATTATACGATAACATTTTTTTTCTGTAAAATCTTATCACATACGCAAAAACCTATTAAATACATGCTATTTTACACGCTTTTTATTAGCTTGACCTGTATCTATCTATTTATCTATCCATGTAACGGAATTTTTCAACGCAATTTTCACCCACTTAAAATCATTGGATCGACTTGAAACTTTGTATAGTTGTAAAGGACCCGTGACAATAGAATAATGTTTTTTGTTTCTAAAATCCTGGCCAGAATCATCAGAAAATCAAAAAAAGTGTCTTTGTAACTATGTAACGGAATTTTTGAACACGATTTTCACCCACTTAGAAACATTGGATCAACTTGAAACTTTTTATACTTGTAAAGGACACGTGACAATACAATAATTTCATATTTATTTATTTAAGAATTAAATTAATGCTCTTATTTATTCTAGAATTTCAGAATATTTTGTGAGTTTTAAATTGACAACGAACATTATCCACTGAACTAAAAAACAAACAAAAAAATACCCGCACTAGCATTATCGAAACCGTAGGTTCAAGGCCGCGCGGACATAAGCTCTCTACACATCCCTATCCTGAGCTAAGTTACCTATCATCTCCTGTAAAAGCTATTTCCCTTAAATAATGGTTAAAGTTATTCTCCCACCTCAGTCTTGATCTACCAGCTGGGCACTTTCCCTCTAATATTCCTACAAGAAGCTTCCATGCACCTCTTTCATTCCCCAATAGTGCCATATGTCCCACCTATCGCTGTCTACGAGAATTAAGTCTTCTTATTACATTTAGTTTCCTATAAAGACCATGTAGCTCACTGTTATGTAGTCTTCTCCATTCGCCTGTCTGTTTATATGTCTTTGGTCCAAATTTCATATTTTAAATTCGATCGGATGATCGTTTTTGCCTCTTGTAAATGGCAGATGGCATATGAGACAGCAGCCGGCCTTCTTGACCTGTCGCGTCATGGAGTTAACTTTGTATGTACATACTGAGTGTCTGTATATTAGAATGTAGATCTAGCTATCACACTTGTACAGATGATACAGTCATGACTTGACTTTCTATAGCCTGCAATAAGTTCAGAATAGTTGTTTCTATCAAGGCACTCTTTGAGACACAGATTATGTTTCGCGCATTATTATTATTATTATTATTATTATTATTATTATTATTATTATTATTATTATTATTATCACCGTAGCCGAGCGATTAAGGTAGGCAGCCTTCGCGCAGAGCTACGGGACTTGCGCTGGTTCGAGTCTCCATGGGGGAAGAAATTTTCTCATGGTATTTCGGCCAGTATGGGACCGGTGCCCACCCAGCATCGTGAGGCAATTGGGTAGCTACAATAAGTAGCGGCTCCAGGTTGAGGAACCAGCTATAACGGCTGGGGGACTCGACATGCTAACAACATGTCACCCCTACACTGGCTATTGATCATTTACTTCTGTGATTGACACATGTGGATGTGAAGGGCCAGCAGCCGGCAGGTAAAAGGGCAACCGCTGAAAAGTGGAAAGACCCTCAATCGGAATCGGATTATTATTATTATTTTTTTTTTTAAATGCCGCAGGTTTGTCTTTCGACATTCCTAGTTTCTCTCCTGGCATGGCGTACTTGTAACCCACTTCTGAGGTAGGGGCGCCTGGAAGTCGGGGTTACGTTGCCCCGATGATATGATGGGTGATGGTGATGATAATGGTGCGCCAGGCGAGTCCCTAATCCTAAGCTTAACATAAGATGAATATGAATGATGATGATTGCGATGGCCATTTGATTTCGGGGACCGTTTGAGCCCCAAAGTTTTCCTGACATTTGTCCTACAGGTGAGGAAAAAACCCGATAAAAACCTCACCCAGAAAAACTGTCCCGACCGGGGATCGAACCCGGGCCCGCTGCGTGACAAGGCAGCACGCTACCCCGAGACCACAGCGGTGGACGTATTATTATTATTATTATTATTATTATTATTATTATTATTATTATTATTATTATTATTATTATTATTATTATTATTATTCGGAAGATAATCTCCAGAGAGCTGCAAACCAATTAAAAAAAGTAGGCAAGGAATACAATTTAAACATTTCATGTACAAAAACAAAATCAGTGACATTTCGAGGAAAAAGTCATCTCGGATGCAAAATTGTGGTAAATAGTATCATTGAACAAGTGGAATCCTACAATTATCTGGGTTTTAATGTATCATACTGCCAAAAAAGAAGATATAAATATAAAAATACAGAAATTTCTATGAATGTGTGGAACAGTAAGAAGAACTCTAAAGAATAAAACAATTCAGGATACTCAACTGAAATTTTTTAAAGTCATGGCCGTTCCCACTATGATCTATGTCAGTGAAAATTGTACTTTGACTCATTCAGATAGGAAAAAATAGAGGCAGCGGAGGTGAGATTTTTAAGGTCAACGGCGGGCTACACGCTTATGGACCAGAAAAGAAGTTCTGAGATAAGAGATAAATTAAATATTTTTAAAATGACGGAAAAAAAAATTGACAAACAAAGACAAAATTGGTACCAACATCTACTAAGAATGCCAGATGATAGGCCTTCTAAAATGATTTTAAACTACAGACCCACAGGATCTAGAAGTCAAGGAAGACCATTTGTTAGATGGAAAGACTAAGTCGGAACGGGCCTGAGGGCCTAAGCCTTGATGTTGATGATGATTCTGATTATTATTATTATTATTATTATTATTATTATTATTATTATTATTATTATTATTATTATTATTATTATTATTAAATAAAAGATTTATCAATTGGTAAACCATAACAAAATCTAATTTTGCAGACTGGAGAAACAATAAAATCTTGAAGTGAGATCACATATTTAGGAAATAAAATAAATAAAAATGGAAGTTATGAAGAGAAAATAAGAAATAGAAATAATAAAGGAAAATTTGCAATTGCTTGCCTCAATGGAACATTGTGGGATAAAAATAAAAGAAATAAAAATTAAATTAATATATAGGCTATCATATAAATTGTTAAAAACATCATTACTAATGGAGCAGAACTTTGGTCATTAACAACAAAAACAAATAATTAATTTTTGGCAACTGAAAAATGATGGGCAGCAAGAATTTCAAGAAGAGACAAAAAATATAAACTCAGTTATAAGGGAGAAAATGTCGATTGAATACACTATTTTAGATATTAAAACTCAGCAATTAAGATGGTACGGACATGTCCAGCGAATGGAAGAGGATCGGCTACCAAAATCTGTTTTGGAATGGAAAGCTGAGGGATGACGAGGCAGAGGAAGGCTTAAAACATCATGGAGTCAGGGAATATATTTATACATGAAGGAGAAACATCTACAACCAGGAGATTGGATGGACCGACAAAATTGGCTATTAGGAATCGGACGATGTCAAAGGCATTAATCAACCGATGATCTATCTATCTATCTATCTATATATATATCCATCTATCTATCTATATATATCTATCTATCTATCTGTTATTGGTATTGTTATTATTATTATTATTATTATTATTATTATTATTATTATTATTATTATTATTATTATTATTATTTTACAGAACTAGAGAATGAACAGAAATTACAAAGTGAAAATGTGGAAATTAAGAAAGTCGAAAAATTCAAATATTACAATTTTACAATCAGATGGGAAAAGTTACAATGAAATTGTGAAAATAATTAATGAAGGAAGAAAAGTCATTGGAATCTTAAATTCAGCGATATGGAGTAAACGTATTATAAATAAAACACAAAAAATTAGGCCCTATATTTAAATCATTACTACAAAGTGTTATGTTGTATGGTGCAGAGACCTGGACTTTAGGTAGACAGCAAGCAAAAAAATTATTGACAACAGAGATGGATTTTTGGCGAAGGGCATCAAGAAAATCAAGAAAGGAAAAAATTCGGAACCAGAAAATTAGGGAAATTATGAATGTTAAACATAATATTATAGAAGTAATAGAAGAACGAAGATTGAAATGGTGTGGATAGTCAACTGAAGAGAACGGAGAATAATAGAATCCCAAGAATGATGTTGGATTGGAATGCTGAAGGCAGGAGGAGGAGGGGGAAACCCAGAAAACAGTGGATGGGTGAAGTGAGAAGAAACATGATCAGCAGAGACCTCAAAGAAGAAGATGCTGAGGATATAAATCTGTGGCGGAGCAAAATACTTTGGGGCTGAAAGATAACTACTGTAATGTAGAGAAAATCCTTAATAAAAACAATAATAATAGTAATAATAATAATAATTATTATTATTTTTTTTATTAGCGTACGAGAATGTGACTAACGAAGATGTATGCAGGTGGCGGCCCTGGTTACGTGCGGAAATGTCATATGTATCATAATAAACACAGTTATACCAACATTACAATGTGTTATTTGACATCCATAACTGTGGATCAGCTTTACCGCTTTACAAGTTAAAACAAAATGTTCACTTGTCGCCATTTAAAGTTTGTTTTGTTTTTAAAATATCCCTAGTTTTGTTTCATAAGTAAATATTAACAATTGAAATTTATGGATCAACGTATAGTAAGTTATATTTGTTCCTTTTTTCTTTTCTTTCTAACGTTTTTTTTTTCTTTGAGGCAGTAATATGTGTTATTGTTACCTCCATACTTAAGTAACCTATATTCGAAGGTAATTAATTCCCGCGCCGTAGCCGAGTGGTTAAGGTAAGAAGCCTTGGCGCAGAGCTACGAGACTTTCGCTGGTTCGAGACCCCATGTCGTGGAATTTTGGTCAGTATGGGACCGGTTCCTAACCAGCATCGTGATATGCTACAATAAGTAGCTAATCCAGGTTGAGAAGACAAACTATAACGGCTGGGGGACCCGACATGCTGACCACATCTCACCCGTACTCTGGCTTATGATCGTCTACCAACCTCCGTGATTAACACATGTGGACATGTGGCCAGCAGAACGGCTGGTAGGCCAATGGCCTTCTAGGCGTGTCGCGCTTGGAGTTTATATTCGAAATTATATTCTAGGCCTATAGTGTTTTGCCCAAAGGCTGGTCTTTCACTTCAATCATAGCATTTTCATGCTTTCTTGCAGCTTTACTAGGGATTTATAGGTGTGGTAGCTACCCTTTGCTTTTCATACCGGCGAATGTGATGATGATGATGATGATGATGATTAAAATATATATGTAGTCAATATGCCCATTTCACCAATTAATGTTTTAAAATGGTCAACAAGTTTCTACAGCCAAGCTGTCATTCTCAAGACCAGTCAATATCTGGTCTTGAGAATGACAGCTTGGCTGTAGAAACTTGTTGACCATTTTAAAACATTAATTGGTGAAATGGGCATATTGACTACATATATATTTTAATATTATATCACCAAGAAGATCACTTGTGTATTAAATGATGATGATGATGATGATGATGGCCAGATGAAGTTCGGGGACAGTTTGGACCTTAAAGCGACCTGACATTTGTTTTACAGGAGGGAAAAGAACCTCACCCTGGAAGCTTGACCCGACGGGGGATCGAACCCTGGCCCGCTTCCTGACAAGGCAGTACGGTGCGTCAAGACCACAGAGGTGGACATATTCGAAATATAAAGAAATATTTGACAAAAAACGTAAACCTGTTATTAAACTTGATCATGATTTTTAGGATTTCTTGATGTAAGTTATGTAATAAACCAATGGGTGAAGATAATTAATTTCGTTGCATTTTAAAACTGCAATTTTTTTAACTCGATTCTTAAGCAGTACGTATAGCAGATTGGATTTCAGTATTTATAGGATTTTTTGATGTGTGTTATGTAATAATCCAATAGGTGAAGGTTATTGAATTGTTAACATTTTAGAATCATCAGTGTTTTTAATCTGAATTCATAATCAATGCGTACAGTGTATTGGGTTCTTACATACTACCTATGTTTTTTTTCTTATTTGCTGGATTTCATAAGTTATATTTTCTACCAAAATATACATTACAACTCGTTCATTTCAGCATAAAAATGTATTTGATAAAATTACATAAATTGGTGGGCAATTTTCCAAATCATAAATTTACTACCAACACAGTGGAATATTGATCTGCTTCGTTTATGGATTATTTGCGAACTAAAGCCGTGTCATCCCGCGTACACTCGCTTCATGTGAGTCTGTGGCATCGAGGAGTGCAGCTATTACCCAACGGTTCCCGATTATACATCGTTCCTAGAAATTCAAAATTATCCTTTTAAAAAAATAAGCATTATTTAACCCAGAATTTGAATTGGAATATATATAATTCCAATTGTAATTGATTACATTGAGGGCTGAGTATGTACGTCCGTGCGACACAGCAACAGTGCTACCATGACTGGAGATAAACGTTTCGCTGTGTCGTAAAATAGTTGATTCGTTTTAATTTAGCATATTATATTATCTCTCCTAGTTCATTCCAGTGAACGATTGTTTTACAGTGCATTTCCGTTGTTTAAATCACTTTCAAGATGACAACTTTCATATCAACTTTAAATTTATCTTCTCTTCTTCTTCCTTCCAAGTATTAGGCCATGGCCTGTTACGATCCTATAGTTAAATTTTCCCTCCAGCGTAAATAGTTTGATCCTTCCGGAAAATTCTCATATAAGATTTGAAAGAATAATAATAGTCCCTTCGATTGGTTGCTGGCCAAAAGAAGGCAAGACCAGTGATGGGGCTGCCATCTTATAGCCTCTGGTCAGGCTTTTCTGGAAAAGAAAAGAAAATAAAGGAAAGAAGAAATGGAAGAAAGGAAAGACTCCCTAGCCCTCGGATGCCCTAATAGCGTCGGGGTCGAAAAAAACAAGAGTTAACCAAGAGAGGTTAGATAGTAAAGTTAAAAGAGTGCAAAACCCATGTAAGTGGAAGAAATGTTTTGCTCAGCTTGGGCACCTTGTGGTCGCCATCCACATATCCTCTAGATGAGGACCCCTTAAAAAAACTGCATATCCTGAAGTTCATTTTATTTTAATCTTAGGTTAGTAGTTAGGTTAAACTTTGGCGTTTAGGTTTTAAGATTACTTAGACATAAACATAAAAAGCATTATCTAGAATTTGTATTATCGCCTCACTATGATGGTTGTCCAGCGGCTCGCTTTGTTTCCCCGCAGCTGTTATATATAATTAAATACGAAGATGCCGAACTACCGCCACTCTAATAATTCCACATGTTAAGCATTGTCGCGCGGCACCCGCTTTTATATAAACGGGCAACCATCTTAGTGAGGCTATAATACACTACAACGCTTATCCAACTAAATTAGCAAAAAAACAATTAAATTAAGTAGATGCTTTCTGAGAAATTACGATTCGTTGGAATGCCAGAAGGCGTTGCTGCTAATCTGAGATCAAACGTAAAATGTAGTAGATTTTTAACAAAAAAAACTTCTTTCCTCATAATATTTTGCACTCTTGCGAGGTAAATTTCAGTAATATCATTATCAAAATATGCTAATGTTGTAAATTTGGATTCAGTGTTGTTTGAACGATAATATACGCGTCTGAGACTTGGCCTTTAACGATCTCTGATAAACATAAAATTGAGACAATACTTACTTACTTACTCACTGGCACTATCGAACCCGTAGGTTCATGACCGCACGGACAGAAGCTCTCCATACATTCCTATCCTGAGCTAATGCTTTCCCTGTATAATCTACTTCCCTCAAATCATGTTAATGTTATTCTCCCACCTCATTCTTGGTCTCCCAACTGGTCGTTTTCCCTCTGGCTTTCCTACAAGAAGCTTCCATGCAAGTCTTTCATTCCTCATACGTGCAACATGTCCTGCCCATCGCAGTCTACGAGACTTAACTGTTCTTATTATATCTGGATTCCTGTAAAGACCATGTAGTTCATTGTTATGTAGTCTTCTCCATTCACCTGTCTGTTCATCTCTCTTTGGTCCAAAAATTTTCCTAAGTACTTTATTCTCAAATACTTGTAATCTCCTTTCCTCTTTAAAGTAAGGGTCCATGTTTCGCACCCATATAATATAACTGGTAGAATAATAGTTTTATATATTTTCAGTTTAACGTTTTTTGAAAGGAGTTGGGACATCAAGAGTCTCTGCAATGCATAATAGCACGCATTTCCAGAATTGAGCCTATGTTTAATTTCTTTGTGCATCTCATTCCTATTTGTGATTATTGTTCCTAGGTATTTGAATTCAGCCACAAATTGAGACAATAGAAATGAGATTTCTCAGATCAGTTGTAGGTGTATCTCTAAGAGATCAAAAGAGAAGTCAAGATATCAGAGATGAATTACAAATATATAATATAAACGAGAGATTATGCAGAAATAAATGTAATTGGTTTGAACATGTACAAAGAATGTCAAATAATCGTATATCAAAACAGCTGCTTCATTATAAACATCTATGCCGAAGAAATGTAGGAAGACCAAAACGTCGTTGGAAAGACTACCTGCACCTGTAGCATATAGTGCACCGGGGTGGAAAGGGCCAACAGGCCCATACCTTGAAGATGATGATGTTCCTACAACAGCTAGGCTAGATATGTGAAAAATCTAACAAATGCCACTTACCTGCAGTTTAATTCAGTGACAATTTACTTTCACTAGAGTCTGTGGTAAAAAGCAATATTACATTATCTACAGTAATATATTTCTGCGTCATGCACGAAAGCACATTCTCATTATTATAATATATTAATTAAAATATGTGATTATAATGTACCAAAATTTTCCATCGCTGTTTATTTCGACGAAATTTCTTTGTTGGAACCACGTACAAGTTATATTTCACATTCCCCGTTCTGCTTTCCGGGTTCTCTAATCTATGTACTGTAAAACGTAATATTGAAATTAATGTGTTCATGCTTACAGCAGTTAAAACAACTACAGAGAAAAACATATGCTTGTAACAGATGGTATAATAAGAACAGTTACGTTTCTTAGACTGCGATGAGCAGGACATGTGGTACGTATGGGGAATGAGAGAGGAGCATGGAAGCTTCTTGTAGGAAAACCAGCGAATTCACGCTCACCAAGAGTGAGGTGGGAGAATAACATTAACTATGATTTGAAGGAAGTATATTATACAGGGGATGTTTGGAAAACATTAGCTCAGGATAGGGATGCATTGAGAGCTTATGTAAGCGCAGCCATGAACCTATGGGTTCGATAGTGCTAGTGAGTTAGTACCGGGATTTGAAACCATAATCTCTAGCTTTGCGGTGCTGACACTCTTGCTTTGAGCTACCCAGACTTTTTTCTTACTTTAACCCTTTGTGATGAACACTATTTACATTACAGTGAGGGTTGCTTCCACCAAGAGACATTATGATGAGATTTTATTCCGTGTCATATCAGCTGATTTTTACAAATTTATAGTTGCCCCGAATAGAGATCAATCCACAAAAATTCGAAAGTTGAGTTTTCAGTGGTTTATTGGTCTATCCGAAGAGTTATCACGGCACGGTGCATGTAAAACTATCCCTACTCTCTTCCAGACATGTTTTATTTATTTTTAAAAGTTGGCTTTCAAGTGAATGGTTGTCTATGTGTAACAAAATGGCGGAAGCAGTCAAGTCATTAATAGTAGTGCAGAAAAACAATTATTACACACATGCGAATTCATTTCACCACAGGTCCGTGAATTCTATCAGAATCTTAGAGAAATTGAGTGAAAATAAGAAAGACACAAAGACTATAACAAAATAACATTAAATTGAAAATAAATACTGAAAGAATCAGTGTTAAATATGTATTTCCTATTCCTTATTATAGAATTTTTAGTTAAATATGTGTTAGATCACTTTTGCACTCTATTTTGTATTAAATTGTTAATATTCAGTTATTAGCATGTTATTTTGAATTAAATTTTGCATGTTATTTAGCACAACTATGCGGATGGGGACAAATGTGAAGACCCATCTCCGGGGTAACGAGAAAATCCTCAACGGTCAGCAGAGCGGAAGAAGTACCCCTTTTGTTGGGGTTAATACAGCAGAAGGCTTGATATCGAGTCGTAGATGGCAGCACCATCAGATATCTTACCCTGCGAGATGCCAGTAACGTCTCCC
The DNA here is from genome assembly GCA_030220185.1 of Diploptera punctata. Lineage (NCBI taxonomy): Eukaryota > Metazoa > Arthropoda > Insecta > Blattodea > Blaberidae > Diploptera > Diploptera punctata. Next base: position 1,069,331 of record JASPKZ010010672.1, read on the forward strand.
GGGGACATCAATATTTATACTTTCAAGTCTCATGGTAGAAAGTGCCGGCAGATTCAACCGTTGACAACAAAAAAAAAAACAATGACGGTTCCAACGCTACTATATGGATCGGAACATTGGGTCTTAACCAAAACCAGAAACGAAGAATAGAATCGTCAGAAGTGAGGTTTCTGAGGAGTGTAGCTGGCTATACAATAATGGATCAAAAGCGAAGTTAGGATATATGAAGAGAACTGAATATATTCAAATTATTAGATAGAATTACACAATACGGGGATGAATGGATGGACCACTCATCAATAGAATGGATAACAATAGAATTCCGAATCAGATTTTTCATTACAAACCACTAGGACGAAGAAATGTTGGAAGACCCAGTAAAAGATGGATAGACCAATTCTAACATGAGATCGAAACAGACCAGCAGGTCTAATCCTTGATGCTGATTATGATGATGATGATTTTGCATTCAAATTGGCTGTACATGATTCCAATAGAATCATAGATTAAAATGTAGGCTATATGGTATAATAAAGGCAATAACCTCAAAATGAACATTATACGTTTTTTTCGTGTTCCCAACAATTTGTAGTTTGTGGGTCAGATCTCTTTTCGTGGCAACTATTCAAATGTAATATTGAAATGAATCCACCCAGGTTTGTATTAACTGTTACAAGCCTTGGTACATATATTTAAATGTTACAGTTGTAATTATCTGATAAGGTACGGAATAAAAACTCATCGTATGTCTTCTTGGTGACGCAGCTCTAAAGTGAATAGTGTCCATTATAAAGAGTACGCCTATGCGCAGTTTTAAAGTAAAGAAAAAATCGTGTCGGTTCATGGATGTCTAGTTCTCAAGTAGGCGCGTGAAAAATACTGGATCAGATAGTCGCGTGGGGGTCAGCTTTACTCCCAAATAAAAATACGATTTTATTATTGTTAATCGCTTATTTATCTAATTACTACAATTAATACATTTTATAATCCCTGCTTATCTCATGTTGTTCATAAAAATCACTTAAAATTACTAAAAATACAAGAAAAAGTCAGATAAAAGTGCTGCAAAAAAACTAGTCCATTGAGTTGGTTTCAATTTAAATATCCGTCCTTAGTAATTCTGCCCGAGGGCAGGTCTTTCACTGCAATCATAGCATTTCCATGCTATGCTTGCAGCTTTACTAGGGAATTGTAGGTGTGGTAGCTTCCCGTTGCTTTTCACACCGGTGAAGGGAGATGATGATAATAAGGATGATGATGGCCATATGATTTCGGGAACCGTTTGGGCCTTAAAGATTTCCTGACATTTTCCCCGATAAAAACCTCACCCAGAAAAACTGCCCCGACCGGGGATCGAACCCGGGCCCGCTGCGTGACAAGGCAGCACACTACCTCGAGACCACAGCGGTGGACAATTTAAATATATAAAAACTAAATAGTTTACAATTATTTGAAAAATCATATTTATCAATTCGAGAAATGTTCAATTCAGTACATATTATGGTAAATAAGTACCGGTACCTAGTGAACATTTTTCAATTCTTCTAGGCATTCTAGACACACAGAAATATTTATACCATTAGTCGCGTGGGGGTCAGCTAAACCCAGACACAAAACAAAGCGGTCTAACTCACCAGAAATAACCGTTAAAATTACTCCTTTGACAACATATATATATCATTTTTCACTAAACTGAACTAGAACACGTTTAGGGTTAATAATGATCCCTTCAACATTTTGCCTCATCCCCTCACCAAATTTCATTCTATGAAACTCCATCTTACTTATTTTAGAAAGGTACTGAAATACTGTTTTGTATTCTTCTCCATTTGCCTGTCTGTTCATCTCTCTTTGGTCCAAAAATTTCCCTAACAACTTTATTCTCAAATACTCGTAGTCTTTTCTCCTCTCTTAAAATAAGAATCCATGTTTCGCATCCATATAATGTAACTGGAAGAATTATACTTTTATATATATTTTCAGTTTAGAGTTTTTTTGAGAGAAGTTGAGACAATAGTCCCTGGTAATGCATAATCGCATGCAGGAAATTATCCTTTACAGATAATATTAGTTTTTAACAGTGGAATTTCCATTGACTATTTAACTCATGCCCCAAATGGGAATCAATGACCAATCACATTTCAATGATTTTTTATTTACAACTAATCACAGTCGTGTTTCGCCTAGAATTTACCAACTAAAGTTTGTCATAATAAAGATAGCACCTCCTTTTTAACATTCTGAATAGGGCATAGCATTATTTTGCAGTGACTGACTCTTTAAGAAATACGGCTACCAGATAGTATATATAGTGCATGAATGTCAACACGTAGCGCATGCGGGAGTTAATATAAAAACATTTGTAGCAATTGATTATACTACCAAAGAAAGAAACCACTGTTTGCACTTTCTTAAATGTATCTTTTCCCAGGTAATAACATTCCACAAAAATATAATTGTCATAGGACATCAGAAATGAATTAATGTACAGTTTGAAGTGTTTCATTTTTTCTCCACTAGAGTGCATTCTTAAATATTGCGATCATTTTGCAATAAATAATATGATCTGGTTGCAGTGATGAACAAAAGAAGCAGATGAAGCGTACCAATAGTTTCTCGTTTGTTTTCAAACATCGCCGTTTACATTAAATATATAAATATTTTAAAATAACTATATTTAAAAAATGATTTGTGAGTAAACAGCTTAATTTTATTCGTTAAATAGTCCTAACAAATGCCACTCTTGATTTCCAAATTCTCTAGATGAATTTACTCCTCACTTCGTGAGTCGTGAATTTATCGATAATTTGGAAATCACTCGTGGCATTACTTATGATAACAATACCCGAAGTCATAAGATAAATTTAATTAATTTAACTGCAAGTAAGTCAGTTATATTGATCTCTATCGGATTGCTCATTGCCTATTTGTTGGTCAGTGTTATTGGAAGTGTAGCACAAGGTTCAGAACATTTTTCTAGGTGATCCGAGATTCGATTCCGTTTATGGTTATAGAATATTTATGATTCAGACATTAATCGAATTCTGTTTGTAAAAGGAGTTGATAGGGTTCGTGACCGCGACCTATCAATGCAGAGGTAATCGTGATCAAACCTTTACTCGCAAGGTCGTGTTCAACGGGTAGTAAACGAAGGAAGGCAGATAAGTCACTGCCCTGCGGTTGCAGGACCTGTACAAAGCTGCAAGGTCATTCTATTGCTTACTCAAGTCTTATTCATATTCAAACAAAATAAAATGTATATATTTATTTATATCTAGGAACAATAATCACAAACAGGAATGAGATGCACAAAGAAATTAAACATAGACTCAATTCTGGAAATGCGTGCTATTATGCATTACAGGGACTCTTGACGTCCCAACTTCTTTCAAAAAACATTAAACTGAAAATATACAAAACTGTTATTTTACCAGTTATATTATATGGTGCGAAACATGGACTCTTACTTTAAGGGAGGAAAGGAGATTACGAGTATTTGAGAATAAAGTTCTTAGAAAAAATTTTGGACCAAAGAGAGATGAGCAGACAGGTGATTGGAGAAGATTACATAATAGTGAACTATATGGTTTTTATAGGAAGCCAGGTATAATAAGGACAGAAAAACCTCGTTGACTTGCGATGGGCAGGACATGTGGCACGAATGAGGAATGAAATACGTACTTGGAAGCTTCTTGTAAGAAAACCAGAGGGAAAATGCCCAGTTGGTAGACCAGAATGAGGTGGGAGAATAATATTAACTATGATTTGAGGGAAGTAGATTATACAGGGAATGAAATGGAAAACATTAGCTCAGGATAGGGATGTATGGAGAGATTATGTCCGCTCGGCCATGAACCTACGAATTCGATAGTACCAGTGAGTGAGTGAGTTAGTTAGTTAGTTATATTGTATTGTTCTAAATTATTTATATGTTTTTATTCTGCTGAAGTGGCCAGCCTCATGGCTAGTGGTCAGCGTTTCTGACTACTGTTCATGAGGTCCGGGTTCGATTCCCGGTCAAACCATAGGAATTTTTCCTTAAACAGAATTATTCCTGTGGTTGCCCATGGTGAAGAATTTAAGTTAAGTTTAGGTTAAGAACTCTTGTGGCTCTTCATTATCATTTATCACACATCATATAACATATCTCCGCCTTCCAGGCGCCTCAACTTCAGAAGTGGGTTAAAATTACGCTAATGCCAGGAGTGAATACCAGAAATGTCGAAATGACAACCTGGGCATTGAATAAAAAAATCTGCTGAAGTTGAATCTGTCCTTTCTTCTGAAATAGGAGTATCTGTTATTGGGTTCACAAGTTCCAAGTTCAAAAGTTCATATTTTTAAGGAGACCAGCCTCATGGGTTAGTGGTCAGCGCTTGTGACTGTAGTTCACGAGGTTCCGGGTTCGATTCCCAGTCAAAACCATATAACTTTTCCTTAAAATATTTTTTTAATGTGCTTTAACTTTTCATATTTACTAACATTGAATATATCATTATCATCATCTTCTTCCTTCCATGCATTAGGCCTGGTGTCCCGTTAGGATATCATGCCATCTTTTCAGTGATCTTCCCAAAGATCTCCTTCCTCGAGGATGATAATTCAAAATCTGACGGGGAATGCGAGATCGATCCATACGCTAAATGTGTTGTAGGCAATTATTTCTATATGTAGTTATATGATCCATTACCGAAGTGATAAGTGATTTGAAGTTGATGAAGAATATCTGCGTTAACTTTGTTATCCAGCTGTTCTTCTCGGGAACTTCATTTCACAGCTGTTATTCTGCTTATATGTATTTTGCATATTGGTCCAGGATTCCCTTGCATAGGTTAGCATTGGTCTCGCTAAGGTTTAATATACACTATAACTTACATTTTGTATTTTTCCTGTCGTGTTTAGTTTTGTACAAGTTGGCTGATATTTGTTATGTTTCAGTAACATCTTTGTGGACACAATTTTGGTTTGCATGACATTTAATAATTACACTGGTCAACATGATTTTTGTCTCTTGAGTACCAATAGTTACACTTAATGCAGTTTTTTATCGTGTTTTCAAATATGTGTTCGGAATTTCTCCATCACCCACAGTTTTTTTATTTCAATTTTAATCAATGGATTTAAATAATCATTTTTTAAAAAACATTTTTTTCGTCCATTTGTCCATTATAAAATAAAACCAAATGAACTAACTCAAATGATTTAGCTATGGAAAAGATACATGAAGGCAAATGGAATCCTAATATGCTAGCCGATTATTGCTGGACCATCAAGAGGGATGCTCCACAGGCGAAATATAGCAGAAAATCGTCATTTCTTACTTTCTAGGTGAGTTCGAATGTTCGAATATTGTGTAGTTACGAATGCAGAAAATAGTATAGTGTTTAAAATTACAAATGCCTGTCTCTCGGAAACCTTGCGTGATGGAGAAAAACATATATTATATTTGAATGGAGGAGAAAAAATACTATCAGAATCACATATTTTTCCGTCTGAGACAAAAAAAAAAGTTTATTTTTTGTTGCTCAGTGTTGTAGGTACTAGATTATTTCTTTGATTCTAATTTTTACCTTATTTGTAAATATTAAACAATTTTTTTTACATTCACATCATTCATAGAGCATATTATCTAATACAGGTGTCCAAGAAATTAGAATAAAACTGATTTTATACTTTTCACATGATTTAATCTTCTTGGAGCGACAGGCCTAGAAAACCCTTGGTCTACCAGCCGGCTGCCGGCCTCACATCCATGTGTCAATTATAAAGGTAATCATTCAGCCACTATAGGGGTGACATGTGTTCAGCATATCGGGTCCTTCAACCGTTATAGCTGGTTTTCTCAACCTGGAAATGCTATTTATTGTAGCCTTCCAAATGCCTCACGATGCTGGGTGGGCACCGGTCCCATACTGACCGAAATACCGTGAGTCCTTCATGGAGACTCGAACCTGCGCAAATCCCCTAGCTCTGCCCCAAGGTATCTTTCCTTAACCTTCGGCTTCGGCGCGGAACATCTCAAGTATTTATCCGTAAACTAATTTACATGTTCTGCCTTCCACTCTGTGTTACTAAAATATTATTATTATTTTTAAGGATTCTCTCTACATTATAGTAGTTATCCTTCAGCCCAAATGTATTTTGCTCCGCCACAGATTTCTATCCTCAGCATCTTCTTCTTTGAGGTCTCTGCTGATCATGTTTCTTCTCACTTCCTCCATCCACTGTTCCCTGGGTATCCCCCCTTCCTCCTCCTGCCTTCAGCATTCCAACAATTCAGCATCATTCTTGGGATTCTATTATTCTCCATCCTCTTCAGATGCCCATACCATTTCAATCTTCGCCCTTCTATTACTTCTAGAATATCATGTTTAACATTCATAATTTCTGTAATTTTCTGGTTCCGAATTTTCTCCTTTCTTGATTTTCTTGCTGCCCTTCGCCAAAAATCCATCTCTGTTGTCAATAATTTCTTTGCTTGCTGTCTACTTAAAGTTCAGGTCGCTGCAGGATACAACATAACACTTTGTGCCAATGATTTAATTATCAATGTCTTGGTTTTATTTATAATAGTTTTACTTCATATCACTGAATTTAACATTCCAATTACTTTTCTTCCTTCACTAATTATTTTCTCAGTTTCACTACAATTTTTCCCATCTGATTCATAAATTGATCCTAAATATTTGAATTTTTCAACTTTTTTAATTTTCACATTGTAATTTCTCTCCATTCTCTAGTTCTGTCGTGAGATATTCGGTTTTGTTAATGTTTATATTTAATCCCCATTTCTTGTATAACTAAATTAATGTCCTTGTCATGTATGATGCATCTTCCGTGTCCTGAGCAATCATCACTCGGTCGTCTGCAAATAGTAGATCGTGTAACACGTATTGTTGATTAATTGTTGAATTGGAATTATTATTGTTATTATTATTATTATTATTATTATTATTATTATTATTATTATTACTTACTTACTCACTGGCACTATCGAACCCGTAGGTTCATGACCGCACGGACATAAGCTCTCCATACATCCCTATCCTGAGCTAACGCTTTCCAATCATTCCCTGTATAATCTACTTCCCTCAAATCATAGTTAATGTTATTCTCCCACCTCATTCTTGGTCTACCAACTGGTCGTTTTCCCTCTGGCTTTCCTACAAGAAGCTTCCATGCAATTATTATTATTATTATTATTATTATTATTATTATTATTATTATTGGGGGCACGCCGTAGCATAGTGGTTAAGGCACTGAGCTACAAGCCGGAGGGTCGAGGGTTCAAGTCCCGTTGGGGTCAGGATTTTTAAACTGACCCAAACTCTCTGGCGGCACTATGGCCCTGGGGTCAACTCAGCCTCTAACGGAAATGAGTACCAGGCGCTTGTTCTGGGGTAAAGGCGGCCGTCACGCAGGGCTGACAACCCGGCTGACATAAAGTGCCGATTGTCTAGAAAAAGTGGGAGCCTTAACCTCATACTACCCCAAGGGCCTCCGGGTCTGTTGTGGGATTACTTTATTATTTATTATTATTTACTATTATTATTATTATTATTATTATTATTATTATTATTATTATTATTGTTACTAGTTGGTTTGGCCACGTAAAGAGGATGTCAGATAACAGGATACCTAAGATGATATTAAATTTTATAAGCGGAGGGCAACAGAAGAAAGGGTAGACCAAATGAACAATAGGTTCAAGAGCGCATAGGAATATGATGTCGAGAGTATTAACAGATAGTGACGCATAGAATAGGAATATCCATCCATAGTAATTCTGCCCGAGGGCAGGTCCTTCACTGCAATCATAGCATTTTCATGCTATGCTTGTAGCTTTACTAGGGAATTGTTAGGTGTGGTAGCTTCCCACACCGGTGAAGGATGATGATGATGATAATGATGATGGCCATATTATTTCGGGGACCGTTTGGGCCTTAAAGTTTTCCTGACATTTGTCTTACAAGTGAGGAAAAACCCCGATAAAAACCTCACCCAGAAAAACTGTCCCGACCGGGGATCGAACCCGGGCCAGCTGCATGACAAGGCAGCACGCTACCTAGAAACCACAGCGGTGGACTAATAGTGATATATGGAGGAGTAAATTTACAATGGGTTTAGGAAAACTACTATATTGTAGGTAAATTCGTAATTATATTATTATTATTATTATTATTATTATTATTATTATTATTATTATTATTATTATTACTAATATTATTAATCATTACCTTGAGCCACCGTTGCATTAAATGAGTGATATAGTCATGTCTAATTTTCATTATCATCTCCTGTTGGTTTTCAAGTTCATTTAAAAAATGGCCTCTCACTTCTCACCAGACCTGTCTAAAGGACGGTATCAAGTTCCTTTATAATACAACATCGTCATTTTTTTTCTTTTGTCTCCAACCTGTCCACCTACAAGTCTCCAGTCGACCTAGCTTGAGTAAGGACCTACTTTCAATACTACCGATATTAAAGTTTATACATGGGACTTTTCCATGTGTTAGATTTGATTAATTGGTGACTACAAATTTGTATTAGGCTTACAAATGTAATATGTTATGTAGATTTCTAGATTTTTGTGACGAACTCTACAGTTAACGCATTATTTGAATTTCATATATCACTATTTCTTAAATTATTATTATTATTATTATTTATTCTACCAGTTATATTATCTTATTCTTCTTCTTCCTTTCATGTGATAGACCTAGTGGTCTGTTACGGTCTCAATCCAACGTTTGAAGGGTCTGCCCAAAGATCTCTTGCCTGGTGGTTGGTAATTTAAGATCTGACGTGGTATTCTTGTTCTGCTCATTCTTCGTACGTGAGATTTCCAGTTGTTTCTGTATTTTTGTACATATTCCTTGACTGATTCTGTGTGTAATTCTTTGAGAATTTGTCGAATATTTGTTTGTATTTGTACTGGTTGAATGGAAGAGAGGGCCTTATGGCCTTAACTCTGCCAGAATAAATAAATATATTATTATTATTATTATTATTATTATTATTATTATTATTATTATTATTATTATTATCTCAGAATTCCTTTTATGGTCTGTCCTTGAATAGCCCGCAGTACATCTCATAAATTTCATTTCTGCCGCAGTTAGTCTTTGTTCATCTACACTGCGAATTGTCCAGGCCTCGTTGCCGTAACATAATATGGGTCTGGCCAATGTTTTATAAATTCTAGTTCGTGTGTGTTGTTGTAGTGTGTTATATTATATGGGTGCGAAACATGGACTCTTACTTTAAGGGAGGAAAGGAGATTACAAGTATGTGAGAATAAAGTACTTAGGAAAATTTTTGGACCAAAGAGAGATGAACAGACAGGTGAATGGAGAAGACTACATAACAATGAACTGCATGGTCTTTATAGGAAGCCAGATATAATAAGAACAGTAAGTCTTGTAGACTGCGATGGGCAGGACATGTTGCACGTATGGGGAATATAAGACTTGCATGGAAGCTTCTTGTAGGAAAGCCAGAGGGAAAACGCCCAGTTGGTAGACCAAGAATGAGGTGGGAGAATAACATTAACTATGATTTGAGGGAAGTAGATTATACAGGGAATTATTGGAAAGCATTAGCTCAGGATAGGGATGTATGGAGAGCTTACGACCGCGCGGCCATGAACCTGCGGGTTCGATAGTGCCAGTGAGTAAGTATTATTATTATTATTATTATTATTATTATTATTATTATTATTATTATTGTTATTTAACAACGAAAACAAATAAGTATATTTTGTCAACGGAAATGGATTTTACACAAAGGGCAGCAAGAATTTGAAGATTGAAGACACTATATTAGATTATATTAAAACTCAGCAATTAAGATGGTATGAACATGTCCAACGAATGGAAGAGGATCGGCTACCATAATCTGTTTTGGAATGGAAACCTGAGGCTAGACGAGGTAGAGAAAGACCTAAACCCTCCTGGAGTCAGGGAATATATTTATACATGAAGAAGAAACATCTACAACCAGGAGATTGGATGGAGCAACAAAATTAGCTATTAGGAATCGGACGATGTCAAAGACTTTAATCAAACTATAATCTATCTATATTATTATTATTATTATTATTATTATTATTATTATTATTATTACTATTATTATTTTTTTTATTGCGGATGAGCCCATGTAGGACTACGCAAAGTACTTAGAGGCGTTTCCTTTGTGCCCAAATTTCTTCCATTCTTTTGCTATGAGCTTGTTTTCTATCAGCTGCCCAAGTTGTTTCGGTTTTTTTCTTCGGTTTGTCCTCTTGGTCAACTTGCCACTTATTCACCTTAATTCTAAATATATCTCTGTTTGAGATATCTTCTTTAGTAATTCCTGCCAATTTTAAGTCCTTTTTGACTTCATCAATCCACTTCATAGTATCCACTGGAGCTTTACTTCTGTTTTCGTAGAATTCCATTATCTGTTTTGTAAGCCTATTTTTCATTCGTTTAATATGGCCATACAATTTTAACCTTCGTTTTCTAATATCACTATTTATTGTTATTAATTATTATTATTATTATTATTATTATTATTATTATTATTATTATTATTATTATTATTATTATTATTATTATTATTATTATCGGCTGTGATGGACTAGTGGTCATGTTCCTTGCATCTGGATCCGAGAGTTGCGTGGTCGATGGATTTTTATGATGAAAATCCAAGGGTCAGTTTCTTCGGGAAGTACTTTAAGCCGTGAGTCCCGAGTCTGAAGATTTTCAGGCTCGGAAAAGAACCGCAAGCTTGAATATAGAGTCCTCTGTGCAAAATTTACCGACCGTTATCCATCCAAGTAATACATTAGTTGCCCACTAGGTGTCTCACTGAGACGATATGCCGATCCCATATCACTCGTTGACATCTATGGGTAAATAAGCGTAACTAAATTAGCTTGGTTAAACACTTCCACTAGGGAGCACCCTAATATCGAAACGGGAAGTACTGGGTAATACATAGATCTTCTTCACTTCACGGGCTAGAAAAAATGCCTGTTCCGCCTCACAGTTGTTCTGTCCATCTTTTCACTGGCCTTCCTACATTCCTTGAACCTCTTGGCTTGTAGTTTAATGATGCTTTTGGTAATCTTGTTTCATATACATTCTTTATACATGTCTAAACCATTTATAATCAATTGAATTGGTGTTTACTTGATGAAAATCCATATTTATTAATTAAATAAAAATAAAACGTTTTATTTGATTTTCTTATTTATTATATAATTCAGTGACAGCTGTTTCGGTACACTGTACCTGAAGGTTTTATTTTTATTTAATTAGTAAACCATTTATCTCTGTATTCTTTGATGTTATCATTCAGTGGATATATTTAACTCTGTTCTTACATCTTTATTCTCTATCCGATCCAATCTTGTGCAGCCTTTTGATCTTCTAAGGAAGTTCATTTCTACGCTTTGTATTCTACTTTGTAATTTTTGGTCATTACCCAAGTTTCACTCCCATAAAGTAATGAAGGAACTGCCAATGTTTTATAAAACTTCAATCTAGTATCTCTTCTTGTTTTGTTCTTTAATGTTTTATGTATAGTTCCGCATATCATTTGAAATTTGGACAGTTTCATATGTTTTTGTGTTCGATAGTAAAATTACAACCCAATTAATTAAAATTTGTCACTTGTTCCAGAGGTTTGTTGTCTGTTATGATTTTAAATCTTATATGTTAATTTACCCAAAATTAATTAGATATAACGATTTGTCATCTCTAACACCTAGGAGCCATATTTAGGAACTACGAAGCTATGATGTGATTACAAATAACACTGAGCAACAAAAAAGAAACTTTTTTTTTGTCTCAGAAAGAAAAATATGTCATTCTGGTAGTATTTTTTCTGCTGAATTCAAATATGATATCGGTTTTCTCCATCACGCAAGGTTTCCGAGAGACAGGAATTTATAATTTCAAACAATTTAATATTTTCTACATTCGTAACTACACAATATTCGGACTCACCTAGAAAGTAAGAAATGACGATTTTCTGCTATATTTCGCCTGTGGAGCATCCTTCTTGATGGTCCAACAATAATCGGCCAGCATATTAGGATTCCATTTGCCTTGATATCACTTTTCCATAGTTGAAATCTCCTGAGTTTGCTCATTTGGTTTTATTTTACAATGGACAAATGGACGGAAAAATGTTTATTATAAAATAATTATTTAAATCCATTAATTGAAACTGAAATAAAAATAACTGTGGGTGATGGAGAAATTCCGAATACATATTTGAAAACACTTCTAAAAAAACTGTATTAAGTACAACTATTGGTACTCATGAGACAAAAATCATGTTGATCAGTGTTATTAAATACCGAGTCCCCCATTTTTTAAGATTCTTTATTTAAAAAAAAAATCACTAAATAGTAGGTCTATTTAAAAATACCATGGAAGTTGTATTCTCTTTGGACCGAAGCGTTGGGACGGTGGTCCTGAAGTATCAACAATCTGAAAACTCTTGTGGTATTGCACTTGATAATAAAATGTAGTAGAAATGAAGAAAATAGAAACGAAATCCTTTCGGGTTGTACTCTCGATGTTTCCATGAATGTAAATGTAGTTACATTATAAAACAAGAGAAGCGCTAGACTGAGAAAGAAATATATTTTATTTACATGAGCCCGTGTTTGGTATCCGGATATCAACCGTCAGTTGTTTTCAACAAATTCCAAGATCGTGCATGTAATATCACGACTGCTGACAATTCAATTTCTGTTCCCGCTGTCTTAATTGCATTCCGTATCAGATAGCTATGAGAAATTTTAAATTCAGTGCATATTGGATGTGAGTGAACAGATTTTATTTAAAAAGTGTAACAAAAATATAGGTCAATATTTATGGAGAAATATGTTTCATATCTACGAGATATTTTCACAGGTTCTTCATGTCTTAACAGTAGTACAATTCATAATATAACTCCGTTGAGCTGTTAGTCACTCACTCACTCACTGGCTATATTGAACCCGTAGGCTCATGGCTGATCGGACAAAAGCTCTCCGTAAATCCCTATCCCGAGCCAATGTTTTCCAATCATCACCTGCAAAATCTATATCCCTCAAATCATGGATAATGTTACTCTCCCACTCTCCCATCTCATTCTTGGTCTACCAACTGGACGTCTTCCCTCTGGTTTTCCTACAAGAAGCTACCATGTACCTCTTTCATTCCCCATTCGTGGCACATGTCCCGCCCATAGCACTCTACGAAACTTAACTGTTCTTATTATATCTGGCTTCCTATAGGCCTACATATCATGCAGCTCACCATTATGTAGCTTTATCCATTCATGTGTCGTTTCATCTCTTTTTGACCCAAATTTTTTTTTGAGAACTTTATTCTGAAGTAGGCCCTACTCATAATCTTGTTCACTCCCTTAAAGTAAGAGTCCATGTTTCGTATCCATATAATATAACTGGGATAATATATTCTTAGTTTAATGTTTTTTGAGAGGAGTTGGGACGACAACAGTCCCTGTAATGTATAATAGTACGCATTTCCAGAATTGAGCCTATGTTTGATTTCTTTGTTTAATTTTTGTGTGCATCTCATTCCTTCTTCTTCTTCTTCTTCACTTCACGGTCTAGGAAAATTGCCTGTTCCGCCTCACAGTTGTTCTGTCCATCTTTTCATTGGCCTTTCTACATTCCTTGAACCTCTTGGCTTGTAGTTAATTGCTGTTTTTGGTAACCTTGTTACATTCATTCTTTCTAATGTCTAAACCATTTATCTCTATATTCTTTTATTCTATCATTCAATGGATATATATATTTAACTCTGTTCTTATATCTTCATTCTTTATCCGATCCAATCTTGTGCAGCCTTTTGTTCTTCTAAGGAAGTTCATTTCTGTGCTTTGTATTCTACTTTGTAATTTTTTAGTCATTACCCAAATTTCACTCCCATAAAGTAATGCAGGAACTGCCAATGTTTTATAAAACTTAATCTGGTATCTCCTCTTGTTTTGTTCTTTAATGTTTTATGTATAGTTCCGCATATCATTTGAAATGTTGACAGCTTCATATTTGTCTCTTTCAGTTTTTGTGTTTATAGTAATATTAGAACCCAAATAATTAAAATTTGTTCTTGTTCTCATTCCTATTTGTAATTATTGTTCCTAGGTATTTGAATTCAGCCACTTCTTCACAAATTCCCTCATTTGTCATTTGTTGCCCATTTCCATTATACAATGCATTTCTAAATGTTAAGAATTGTAACTACTTACTATCTTTTTATGTCCCTGTATTAGGTTGGGGAAACCACTTAAGGAAATATCATTACATTATGTTACGACTTGTAAAATAGGCCTATGTATTTGTGATGTAGATTTAACTGAATTTATCCGTGTGCAATTGACAGAAATTGCAATATTTGTGGAAAGTGATCCGGTTCACTATCTTTGTTTTAACAGATGTTGACCTAGAAACGTAATTCAATGCAAACTTCTTATTGAGAGATTAAGCAAATGGATCTTAGAGCAGGCATAGAACACCACAACATATGCTTTTAGTGCAGTGCGTCTAGAATAGATAATGTTAACAAATTATATCTAACGCTGCAAAAATTTTGTCAAAATTATATTTATAACGTTTGTCTAATGCTGGCATGTAATAAAATGAATATTAGAGACAGACGCTGTTTATGGATAACTAACTTGAAACAATTATTGTGATTAAATTTATTGTATCCAGAGATACATGAAAATTTTATTTTATACCGTCGGTTCCAGTGGACTATACGTTACCGTATTCATCTTTGCTACCGAGGTTCGTCGCTTCAAACCCGGCCGGTATCGATGAATATCTTAAGAGTGGTTTCTTTCGTAAGACAAGTTACGGCACGAAAAAAACATTGACCGTAAAATAAGAGGCCTTTAAAAAAAAGGCTCATTCACCCCTAGTGTAAGTTAATAGCAAGCATAGAATGTACAAAATAGTAATATAAAAATCGATCTACTTACTTTCTAAATAATAGGACTACTACCTTGAAACAATGTTATTTATAATGTGGACAACACGCTGTTAAAAGTCTGCGAGGTTCTACAACATCCCAATAGTTATGAATATATTTTTAAACATGCACCGTATTTTACGGATTATAAAACGCTATTGACTATATAGACGCACCTTAATTTTTAAACAATTTAAAAAATAAATAAATAAAATTTTTACCATTAGATTGCAAAGCCAGACTAAAAAAATCTTAGTTTATAAAACCGTTCTGATCATTAAAAATCCCTGAAAATCGTAATCTGAATTTTCCTCTTCTTCTTCGTCGTCGTCGCCATCGTTGTCCTCTTCGTATATAAGATGGTCTTCACTGCCATCGAGAGCGTTACTTTCGCCGCACGTCTCGAAATATTTAACAATGATGTCTCTCTCTCACTCTAGACCACAACTGTTTTATCCACTGACGCACTTGTTTGATTGTATGTCGTTTTAAAGCTCCCTTCGGCGTGAATTCATGTTGGGTTTCATCCATCATCCATTTGTTCAAGTTCACTGACATCGTAGACTGCAATGACGCATCATAGGCTAGACAGTGTTCTAGGCTAGTGATGACGGGTAAGAAGGGAGACAGTGTTAGCAAGCCTGTGAATCCCCGCAACTCATGTTCGTCGCATCGGTGCACTGCTGCTGCCAGTTGAATCCAATGTTGCCAGATAGAGATAATTTCTGCGGCATCGAAAGTGTAGCCATTTTTAAGACTAGTGGGAACTTTAATTCAAACACTGGACATTTTTATATTAATTTCGAGTATAAGACGCACCTCAATTTTGGAGGCAATTTTTCGAAGAAAAAAGTGCGTCTTATAGTCCGTAAAATACGATACTGCATAGTTTTCCTCTAAGTATGATTGTGAGACATCTCCACTCCATCATACATTCAGAACGACCTTCCAAAATGTTATAAATTTTTAGAAAACGTATGATCCTCTACAAAACTAAGTACTGTACTAAATAATAGGGTAGTGTACATTAATGTTCTGATTATTGTAAAAAAGTATGTTCTAGATAATTGTAGTACAAAATTTTACTTTTAAATAAGTTATCTGTTGTTTTTGTTGACAAAAATAAAATAATCTTTCTGACATTATAAAATACTGATGTAGGCCATAGAGGTTTTGAAAGCTTACTCATATTGAATGTAAATGTGTTATTATTATAAATCCGCTAGTTGATTAATGAAAAACTATCAACGTCCAGAAACTTTTAAGACACGCGGAGTGTTCTGCAGAAGGTTCTGCTATTTACAGATTGAAAATAGTAAGCAAAAGTAAATAAGAAACAACGATCCTATAAACATGATCCTAAAATTAATACCTCCTGAGTTATAGACAAATGTATATCATGTGTATAAACTGCAATAGTATGGACAAAAGTTTACTACTGTGTTTGATCAATACTAATAATATTCGTAATTTAAACCGTTGAGGTGGATAGTCATAAAATAAAATAAGTTAAAATGTACCTTCTTAGGTCAGAGCCATCGTCCTCAACTTATAAAATATGCATGCCTTTTTGTCTGAAGATATTTCAGAATCTCTATTCCATCTTCAGCAGGTCTTTCTTCGCTAAATTACTTGATTTTCTCGATGCTGATCCTAATGTAGTGTTGTACGTGACTAAATCTTCATCCTGACGATTCCTATAGTTTACATTAGGACCAGCACTGAGAACATCAAGTAATGTAGCGAAGAAAGACCCGCTGAACATGGAATAGAGATTCGGAAAGGCCTTCAGACAAAAAATCATACATATTTTATAAGTTGAAGACGACGGCTCTGACCTAAGAAGGTACATTTTATCTTTATTTTATTTTATACTGTGTTTGATCTTTACAATAAATATTTCTTCAGATTACAACTTTAATTAATTGAAATACAACTGCTCTATTTCTGATGAGATGATTCCACTTTCTTTGTTATTATTATTATTATTATTATTATTATTATTATTATTATTATTATTATTATTATTATTATTATTATTATTATTATTTAACGACACTCTTTAACAGCTAAAGCGATTAGCGTCGCAATTCAAATTTGTGCGTAAAAGGCCTGGCAAATTTTGTTCGAAGACTTTTTTTGTCTGACTTAAGAATCTTTTACGTGCCGTAAATATACGACACGAGACCCATGGCATTAGTTCCCTTCCAAAGGAAACCATACTAAGGATTTCTATTCCCTGAAAAATCCATCGAATCTGACTGGATTTAAATCCATGTATCTAGGATCCAGCTGTGAATTTGTTAAGCATTGGTCCACTAGGACAGCCGCACATTCTTTGGAACACCTCATGTTGTTCTCTGATTGACGGATGGCAAGCATTAAACCTGCTATTCCGTGAACTGTGTGGTATTTCATTTAAAAAAACTACAGGGTGTACCAAAAGTACAAGTAGGCCTATACGTTGTGGAGAAGGTTTATTCCCGGAAACCGCAAGATGTCGATATGCCGAAAATACAATTGAGAAGAAATTCATGCTAATACGTTAGACATACAGTGTAAAAGGAATTAATGACTTCCCAAACTGTTGCGAAAAATGCTTCAATGTAAATGGCAAACTGTTGAGGCAAAAATTACTTGGTTAGTTTTGTTGTAAGTGGTTTTATTTTGTTTAATCTGAAAACAATTGCCTGTCAAATGGCATTATCATATTTTCTGTAATAAAAAAGCCGTGTTTGTGATACACAATGCACATATATTGTGGGTTTAAAATGGCCTCAAACAAACGTATACATTCTGTTTCTTCATTTATTCATTCTGTGTGAGCTCACTTCAGATGATGTGCTGCACAGTACAATGGACCATAAATCAGAATATGTTAAGACTCATGTTTATAGCAACGTTTATTTTGTTTTTTTTTTGTGTGTGTTACCTGCTGTGAAAATGAAACTCTTTTTTTCAGAGCGTCTGTATAATGCTAACATGAAGTAGACATTTTACAAATTTTCGGTTGCCATGAACTTATGTAACTCTTAGGCCTATATACATTTCTCAGTATTGTATTATATTAACATACGGAAATGTAAATATCTACTATACTAATTCCTTGTTGGTAAACATATAGATGTCAAAATTATTTCGTGTAACATTACCCTAATGAATTTAGGTGTTTCAATATCAGACGATGATCGTGGAGTGTTTGTAACATTATCTCATTATAATATATTTTCGATTTTAAATAAATAATTTGCAATTAGAATAGAATAAATTTATTTAGCCTGATGGAGTTAAGGCCATGTAGAGTTCTCTTCCACTCACCAGGACAAACATGTTACATTTAAATAAAAAAAAACAATAATAGTACATACTATCTACCAGTTATATTATATGGATGCGAAACATGGACTCTAAGGGAGTAGGGGAGATTACGAGTATTTGAGAATAAAGTACTTAGGGAAATTTTTGGATCAAAGACAGATGAACAGACAGGTGAATGGAGAAGACTTCATATCGGTGAACTACATGGTTTTTATAGGAAGCCAGATATAATAAGAACAGTTATGTGTCGTAGACTGTGATGATGGGCAGGACATGTTGCACGTATGGGGAATGAAAGACGTGCATGGAAGCTTCTTGTAGGAAAGCCAGAGGGAAAACGCCCAGTTGGTAGACCAAGAATGAGGTGGGAGAATAATATTAACTATGATTTGTGGGAAGTAGATTATACAAGGAATGGTTGGAAAGCATTAGCTCAGGATAGGGATATATGGAGAACTCATATCCGCGCGGCCATGAACCTATGGGTTCGATAGTGCCAGTGAGTTGGTAAGTAATAGTACATACTAAACAATTAATTATCTGTCAAACTGAACAATAATGAAAATAATGTCTAAAAATACAATAAAATTAAATACAATTAAAATTAAACTAATGGAAGAATGTATACACAAAGTAATAACAGCTCGAATCTACTATACAAACAAATATAAAAAATCTAAAGAAAGAAATATACTGTAATGAATTAATCTATTGCTTATATATATATAAGACATTAGGCAAATATATTGTCAAATCTTAGTAATATCTTTATTAAATAATGAAAAAAATTATAAATATTAATTGTTAAAAAAACAATATTAGTGAGTTGTTTCTGTTAATAATTTTATCAGTTTGTTTTTGAAGGACAATAATATTTGGCAGTCTCTGACATAGGATAGAAGAGAGTTCCATGTTCTAGCAAGAGAAATTGTAAAAGGTTTCAAATAATGGATAGTGTGATGAGGAGGGATATAAAGGACAATGTGCTGATGGGATCGGGTATCTAATTTATGTGTATCAGAGAGTCTAATGAAGCGATGTCATAAATAAGGTAATGATGTGTCTAATAGAAGAGATAGGGAATGGGTTGTTCTACGATCTTGTAGACGAAGCCATGACAATTGTTCTAATTTGTTCTTCTTTAATTTCTTCAAATATATTAATGATGTCTTGGTTTATAAAATATTTCTTTCGGAAAGTTTTATTCTATAATAAGTAAGAAGAATCTGATTACTTTAATCGTTGAATTAAACAGTTCTAACGATAATAGAATAACATTTTGATAGAATGTGGCGAGTCTTTATTACGGTATGCTATTAATATCACTGAGTTGCAAAAATACGTATGGCAGTTTCATTGTTTTAGAGCGAGTCCCAAGTAACCTTGAAGTAATAGATCATAAAAATGTACCGCTTAGAGGTTTTAATCATGCATATGTATTATACAGGTGTTCAGAAATACCCACTACATACTTCTAGGGAATGTAGAAAAAAACCTATGTCCAGTAACGTAGCTTTTTCAAGCTGCAGATACAGATTTTGAAAAAAAAAAAAAAAAAAAAAAGATGGTGCCAGTCTTGATGGTGGAAAGTTAAAGTTTTGAAGAGCGATTCACACTAGTAAGTTGTTACGTGTGCTGTCTCTTTTGAGGTCAAATCCGGCGGCGTAAGTCTTTCTTCAAGCAGTATTCGTTTCGTTCGCTTCGGTAGAGCAGTCGGTAAGATACTCTCTTGCTACGACGCAGGCCCATGTTCGATTGTTTCCACTGCAAAACGCAGCTGATTAATTAAAATTAAGTTAATATATAATGTAATATTATACAAGTTAGTCCTGGAGTATTTGCATAGCTTGATAGAGTTACTTGTGGTCCAGTGGAGGGAGTTTCTGTTTCCCGTGTATGAGGTCATGTGTTCGATCCCACTTTGTTTTCTTTCTCTCTCTCTCTCTCTCTCTCTCTCTCTCTCTCTCTCTCTCTCTCTCTCTCTCTCTCTCGTTCGTCCTTATTTCAATTAATGTTCTTTGTTTTGTTTAGGTATTTTGCTTTGTTTTATTTACAGCATTTCCGCACTAATTTAAGCGAAATTATTTTCCATTGCACGACACAGAACAAAATAGAACGGATTTCAGTTTCTCAAATAGTTGTATACATGTGAACCAAATAACTGATCTCTGATCATGCGCAGTGGGTTCGTTCGTTCTGGGACTTGATTTCATCTGTGCGCCATCAATTACACTGGTCAACATGATTTTTGTCCTATGTTGTACTTAATTCAGTTTTTTGTCGTGTTTTCAAATATGTATTCGGAATTTCTCCATCACCCGCAGTTTTTTTATTTCAATTTCAATTACTGGATTTAAATAATTATTCTTTTAATAAACGTTTTTTCGTTCATTTGTCCATTGTAAAATAAAAGCAAATGAGCTAACTTAGGAAATTTTAGCTATGGAAAAGAGATATCAAGGAAAATGGAATCCTAATATGCTGGCCGACTATTGTTGGACCATCAGGAGGGATGCCCGAGAGGAGAAATATAGCAGAAAATCGTAATTTCTTATTTTCTAAGTGAGTCCGAATGTTCGAATATTGTGTGGTTACGAATGTAGAAATTATTAAAGTGTTTGAAATTATAAATTCCTGTCTCTCGAAAACCTTGCGTGATGGAGAAAACCGATATCATATTTGAATTGAGGAGAAAAAATACTATCAGAATCACATATTTTTCTTTCTTAGACAAAAAAGTATTTTTTGTTGCTCGGTGTTATTTCAAACGCTGTACAAGAAGTTCGCATTAAGTGTTTGAATTTCCTGCATCTTCTGATGATAAATCTACAGCATTTTTCTGATTTATGAAACAATTAATTACATTTTTTCACCATAGTGCGTTCTGTCGTACTTTCAGCAATGGTGACCATGATTGAAAGTTCAATTTCGTAAATTTTGGAGTTGCCAACCTATAAATAACTAAATAACTATATTGTAATATTACAAATTACCTACCTAGTGCGGGAAGTAAAACCACTGCTCTCTATGTATACTACGTACAATGTATATACAAAAATATATCCTAAAGGTAGAGTTAATATACATTATACGAAACAAATCGCTGCATTTTAAATGAACTGAACTTTATTTGAAACAATATAAAAGATTAAATTCGTACTTGCCACCATTTTATCCCTGATTGGTGTCACGGTCTGCTTGTAGTCTCAACTAAATTATTTTCTGCATTTACCACATAAAGATTGGCCAGACTGTTAACGTGTCAGTTGTTTATAATGAAGGCAAATATTTCCAACAAGGATGTTATTATTTTACTGTTATTTATTATTTTGAAAACACCATCGTGCAAAAAACAATGTACAATGCACGATTGTGAAGTGTTTTACAGAATCTCGGAATTAAAAAGCCTCGCTATCGCTCGGATTTTAATAATTTCCTCTCTTCTGTGAAAACCAATTCCCAACCTCGCATTGTGATATACTATTACAGAACTCAACATTCACTGATTTCGTGACAATGTCCAATATCAAGGCAAAAATAAAGAAACTTCACTTTGTCACTGTGATATTAAATTGTTTATACGCAAATAAACGGAACCCTTTACTGTACATAATGTTGTAATTTTACAATTAACTTAGTACCAAACTCGGTTGTGTTAATTATTTTCCCTTATTATTTATTAATTTATTTTAAACATTTTGGCCATCATTATCATCATTAACATGTTCATTAAGTTTAAAATTAAGGCCTCTCCTGGTGCATCATCACCATCTGTCATATATATCATCGGGGCAGCGTAACTCCGCCTTCAAGGCGCCTCAACCTCAGAAGTGGTTCACAATAACGCCATGCCAATACCAGAATGTCGAAATGACAACGTGGTGGCATTGAACAAAAAATATTTAAAATGTAATGTTTTTTCTTGTATTGGAATATTTATCAACCTCGCATGTAATGTGGCACAGATGTGCGGTCAGCAAAATATTGTAATTAATATGACTATTTAACTGATGCCCCAAATGGGAATCAATGACTAATCACATTTCAACGATTTTTTATTTACAAACAATCACAGTCGTGTTTCGCCTCGAATTTATCAACTAAAGTTTATCATAATAAAGAAAGCACCTCCTTTTCAACATTCTGAATAGGTCATACCATTATTTTGCAGTGACTGAATCTGAAAGAAATACGGCTACCAGATTGTATATATAGTACATGAATGTCAGCAGATAGAGCATGTGGAAGATAATATAAAAAAACATTTCCAGCAATTGATTGTACCACAAAAAAAGAAACCATTGATTGCACTTTCTTAAACGAATTATTTTCCAGGTCATGACGTTGCAGAAAAAATATAATTGACATATTTACATCATAAGACATCAGAAAATAATTAATACCTATAAGTAGTAGTAGTATTAAAATGTTCTGAAGCTCTAGATTTGTCATCATTCGCTTTTTAATGCCTATAATGTTGGTTATAAATTTCTCCACTAGGGTGCATTCTTACAATATTGCGTTCCTTTGGCAATAAATAATATGATCTGGTTGCAGTGATGAACAAAAGAATCAAATGAAGCGTACTAATTGTTTCTCATTTGTTTTCAAACATCGCCGTTTACATTAAATATTATTAAAAAAATATTTTAAAATAACTATAGTTAAATAATGATTTGTGAATACACCGATTAATTTTATTCGTTAAATAGTCCTAACAAATGTCACTCTTGATTCCAAATTCTCTAGATAAATTCACAACTCACTTCGTGAGTCATGAATTTATTGATAATTTGGAAAACACTCGTGGCATTACTTATGAATATTAATCAGAGATCACTAATTACAAATTCCTTGGGTCAGACATTATCAAGATTAACAAGTTAATTACAATGTAATATTGAAATTATTTTGCATTCCATAAATTTCATAGATTATATAAAAAGGCTTCTGGTATTTTATTATACGTTAACACCATGATATAAATGTCTTAAAATGTAATATTTGAAGGAAGTGACACTATGAGGATTATTTTAATTAATAGCTAAGATACGAGGTAAGTCTTTAATCAACAGAGATCTTGCATCAACATTATCAGCTATTAACTTATATCCATACATCCATATTAATTCTGCCCAACTTCACTAGAGAATTATAGGTGTGGTAGCTTCCCGTTACTTTCCACACCGGTGAAGGATGATGATACTGATTATGATGGTGATAATGATTATGATAATGATAAGGATGATGATGATGGCTGGATGATTTTCGGAGACGGTTTGGGTCCTAAGCTTAATGACATTTGTCTTACAGATGAGGAAAAACCCCGAAAAAACCTCACCCAGGAGCCTGTCCGAACCGGGAATCGAACCCGGGTCCGCTGCGTGACAAGGCACCGCGCTACCTCGAGACCACAGCGGTGGACTATTAACTTATATAATAGTGCTTTTTTTGCGCGATAGTGTGTTTTGTTGTGCTTACAGTAATTGCGATCATGATTCAAAGTTCAACTTCCTGGATTTCGGGGTTGCCAACCTAAATAACTATACTGTAATAAAAATAACTATACTTTAATATTACATACTAGCTAATACCCGGCGAACGCTGTAACGTTTAAATAATTGATAATATGTTTTTACATTTAGTTGAATAAGTAAGTAAAAGGAAAATAATTATAAATTATATCGTTATTATTTTTAGATCCCCGTGCTGATTACCCGGCATTGCCCGGGAATCTACGTATCCCGATGTATTTGGCATAAATAAGCTGAAACACAAAATTATTTATTTTGAGTTATCCATGCTGCTGCTCTGCATGCCCGGAGATCTACTTATCCCGATCTTCTTGGCATCAATGAAAGACAAAAATGGTTATTGAGAGTTGTCCATGAAGGATAAAATATGATTTTGCGGGCTTTTTTTGTAGAGTTTTATGAGATATTCAATTCTGTGTTCATTACTTTGGTACATTTGTTATGGTTTATGCAGCGTAAGCCATTTAGGCATACAAAAAGCCACTTATATTCTACTTATTCACTACAAAAAGGGCGATTTTTAAGGGTGAAGGGATTGAGCATTAAAACTCTTATAGCCTATAACCTTCCCGGAAAAATCCTCAACATTTCAAAAAGCCCCATCTCAATCGTATGTACACGCTTTTCAGAGAATCTACTTATCCTGATCTTCTTGGCATTAATGAAAGATAAAATTGGCTATTGTGAGTTATCCGTAAAAGATAAACATAAACATTGAGATATTCAATTCTGTGTAAATTAATTTTGTGTATTTGTTATGGTTTAGGCTAAAAGGGTGATTTTCAAGGATGCAGGAGTTGATATCACAACTCTCTTATAGCCTATGTTCATCCCGGTAATCTCCTGAACATTTTGCAAAAACCCCATCACAATCGGAGGAACGGTATGGCAGCGCATACAATACGAATAAACAAACAAACATTCATTTTTATATATTAGATTACAAACACGTGTGTGGGAAGTAAAACGACTGCCCTCTATGTATACTACATACAATGTATTGCATATACAAAAGGTAGTGCTAATATACATTATACGAAACAAATCACTGCATTTTAAATGAACTGAACTTTATTTGAAACAATATAAAACAATAAATATGTACTTGCGGCCATGTTATCAATAATTGTTCTCAAGGCCTCCTGTTGTTTCAACTAATAAACGTTGCCCACACTGTTTAACGTCAGTTAATTGTTTACAATGAACGCAAATATTTCCAATAAAGATGTTATTATTTTACTATTATTTATTCATTTGAAAACACCATAGCGCAAAATATAATGTACAACGCACATTTGTGAAGTGTTTTACAAGAATCTCGGAAATTAAAAACCTCGCTGTCGCTCAGCTTTTAAACATTTCCCTCGCTTCTGTAAAAACCACTTCCCAACCTCGTATCGTAATACACTATTTAAATAAATGAATTGTACAATGTTATAGCATTTCAAAAATACAATGTACAAGAGGAAATTGTAAAATTTATAATACCATCCATAGTAATTCTGCCCGAGGGCAAGTCTTTCACTGCAATCATAGTATTTTCATGCTATACTTTGCAGCTTTACTAGGGAATTATAGGTGTGGTAGCTTCCCGTTGCTTTCCACACCGATGAAGGATGATTATAATGATAAGGATGATGATGATAGCCGGATGATTTTGAGAGCCGTTGGGCCCTAAGCTTTCTGACATTTGTCTTACAGCCTGTCCCGACCGGGAATCAAACCCAGGCCCGCTGCGTGACAAAGCAGCACGCTACCTCGAGACCACCGTGGTGGACTATTTATAATACAATCCAGAATAATGACAGGTTGCTGGAAAATTCTTCTACAAGTAACTATTCTTTCATTGCTTTAAGGAATATTTGAAACTATTGTGACCTTCATATATCGTGTGTTTCAAGTGCGACATAAAACGATCCGTTTTCTATTCGTTGTGTAGACTGACTATTTACCTCATGCCCCAAACGGGAGTCAATGACCAATCAGGTTTCAATGATTTTTGTTTTATAACCAATGACAGACGTGTTTCACCTCGATCTTTATCGAATTCTCTTTACCAGCTCCTGCTTTTGTGATAAAGAAAGCTTCTTCTTTTTAATATTCTGAACAGGTCAGAGCATTATTTTGCAGTGACTGACTCTGCAACAAATACATTGAATATAGCAAATAATATGATAGTTGTGTGTTCAATAATTGTGTTTTTAAATAATGATTTTACTGAGTTGTTTCCTAAATATAATTATTAATATCCTATAATGTTGGTTATAATATACAGTTTGACGTGTTTATTTTTTTCTTCACTAGGGTGCATTCTTACAATATTGCAATCCCATTTGACAATAAATAATATGATCAAGTTGTAGTGGATAAATAAATGGAACGTAACCATACATTTATGATTTGTTTTCAAACATCGCCATTTACATTAAATATATAAACATTTTAAAATGGCCATATTTAAATAATTTTTTTTTAGAAACAGCTTAATTTTATTCGTTAAATACTGTAGTCCTAACAAATGCCACTTTGATTTTCAAATCCTCTAGACAAATCGGAAATCACTCGAGACATTACTTATGAAAAACAATTAGAGGTAGCATAGCCGGTACAATTAGTCAAATGTCCGCAGAGCTTTCAATTTTAGTCTGACTGGGGACTATGGGACTGATGTGAGTAGAGAAATAAATTCTGTTTTATAATACGTATAAAACAGTTTTGAGCCATTTTGATGAACTGTTTTCTTATTCTATCAATATTCACGGCACGTACTATCATATTATTCTACACTCTTTATATTTATGGTCCATTACCTATATTTTTATCCCACAATATTCACAAACTTCCAGGAAGTTGATACAATACAAATAGTGTATAGCGTTATTTGTGCTTTTGGTTGCGGTCCTCGAGTTGCAAACTTCACTTTCAAATTAATGGCTGGTGATGATTATTTCATCAGAGGGCTGGGAATACGAGAGAGGGAGACAAGCCGGGTCCAATCAATACAACACCGGAGTTTGCAAAACTAATTAAAAACTGCTTCATCATTCAGAGATGGGACCCAATAATTATTATGCAACTGTTATTCAGGTATGCGGAGCTTTCTAACCTTCACAAACTGCTGGATTTCCTTTAACAAGGAAGACACTCATTCTCTATATACAGTGTAGTAATAATCGGAACTTTGTCACATTTTTGCACGCTTTATATTAGCTCGACCTGTATCTGTCTATGTAACAGAATCATTCAACACGATTTTCACCCACTCAAAACCATTGGATCCACTTGAAACTTTGTATACTTGTAAAGGACCAATGACAATACAATAATTTCATAATTTGTTTCTAAGATCCTGACCAGGATCATCAGGACTTCAAAAAAATAAAGACCGGTATAACAGATTGCGGACTTATCGACTTTTTAGTCCATTGTTGTAACAAATTAATATTATATCCTCTGGTAGCTCAGTTGGTACAACCTTGGACTGTAGTGGTATATAATTCCAGTAATCCATAGGTCGCTGGTTCAAATCCAGTTTTTCTAGAAGTGTATTACTTCTAGCTCATCTAAAAAAAAGTAAAGTAAAGTGATCCCACAACAGGCCTCAGGAGGCCCTTGGGGTAGTAGGAGGTTAAGGCTCCCACTATTTCTAGACAATCGGCACTTTATGTCAGCCGGGTTGTCAGCCCTGCGTGACGGCCGCCTTTACCCCCAGAACAAGCGTCTGGTACTCATTTCCGTTAGAGGCTGAGTCGACCCCAGGGCCATAGTGCCGCCAGAGGGTTTGGGTCAGTTTAAAAATCCTGACCCCAACGGGACTTGAACCCTCGACCCTCCGGCTTGTAGCTCATCTACAATAGATAATTACATTAATAGATAATTACATTTTTATCTTATTCTGTAAAATATTAAAACTAAAAACTAAAAAATAAATAATACTTTTAAAAAAATAAAACAACACGCTTTATTAGAAAACCGAACTAAAAAATGAAAAATAATTTTAATTTCCAACACGCTTGGGATAAAATTAAAGTGGTCAACAAAAAAATCATCTCCAACACATCTAGAATAAAACTAGAGTTATCTACAAAAAAAAAATTACCATCAAAAGCGTGGGGTGCATTTTATGGCTTTTGCGTTTTCTTCTTAGAGACTTTACTTTTACCAATATATGTTTATTATCAAATATATTAATTGATATAGAGCACCCCACGCTTTTGATGTTAAAATTATTATTTTTTTGTAGATAACTCTAGTTTTATTCTAGATGTGTTGGAGATGACTTTTGTTGACCACTTTAATTTTATCCCACGCGCGTTGGAAATTAAAATTATTTTTTATTTTTAGTTTGGTTTTCTAATAAAGCGTGTTGTTTTAGTTTTTAAACTATTATTTATTAACAGTATATTTCAATGCGAACTTGGGAAGTGGTTTTTACAGAAGCAAGGAAAGATATTCTGTAAACCACTTCAGAAACGTGCGTTGTACATTATTTCTTGCACGATGGTACATTATCTCAGGATAGGGATGTGTCGAGAGCTTATGTCCACGGGCCATGAACCTACGGTTCCATAGTGCCAGTGAGTTAGTTAGTTAGTTAAAAGTAATATAATTTATAACTTTTGCGGGTAGGACTCACTAATCTCTTTACCACACGTTTAAAGAATAAAGGCAAACATATAATTTAGAAACCACATAGTTTAAATGAATGTTAACAAAATGTGGCTGTTATTTTTTCTCACTTTCAAAGCCGGGAAGAAAAGTTACTAGCGTGGGAGGCAAACTTCCTCACAAATATAAATTACTGCGGGAAAATGACTGTGTGTTCGTCCTTTGGGCATTGTAAAACATACTCTACTTGTTGTCGGTCGATAAAAAAGCCAAGTTAACAATTCGCAAGAAATGTTGTTCCTATGAATCTGAAAATGTGGATGATCTTATGAATAAATAATTTAATCGACAGCGTATTAAAGACTGACACCTTTACTTGTAAGTTTCCGTGGAATTGAAATGAATAGGCCTACGATGAATTGGACTCTGATAATGAAATTCCAACCCAACATTGCATTTTTAAATGAGGAAACCGGGAGAATTCGCACCCCGGTGCCATTAAACCTGGGACTTCCTGTTAGTTTCCTCACTCGTAAAGACAAATGCTCGATTTGGTATTTCATTGCCAGGACTCTTTTCTTCATATAGACCTACGTAATTTCTTAGCATCATATTTCTATATATAAAAATGAATGTGAGTCTGTCTCAACTAATAAAACATTTGAAACACAGTAGACAAAATGAATGAAGATAGATATCCAAAACAAATAACAAAATACAAACTTAAAGGCACCCGAGATGTGGGCAGACCTAGAAAGAGATGGGCTGAAGTCGGAACGGGTCAACAGACCTAATCCATGAATGCAGATGATGATGATGATGAACATAGTAGGCCTTTCGGGGACTAGTTCCATACTCAGCAAAAAGATGGAACTGTTGAGAATGGGACTGAAAGGTTTCTAGCGTTTTAAATGTTTTAACAGTTGAGGAGACTACAATATATTACAAGGTAATTAATGCTATATTTTTATATTACAATTTTTATATTATATGGTTCCCAATTTTTTCGACACATGGCATTCTTCTATTATATTAAATATCACTAGAGTAATCAATTTATTGCTTCTAATATTTTTCTTAGTGTTTTTTTAATTAAAAAGTTTCAATATGTGATTATTTATTTATAAACAGATTTACAAATCTGTCATAAGATCAGTTCTAACATATGGTTGCGAATGCCGAACAGAAACTCAAAAAACAAAAATTAATGAAACAACCGAAATGAAAGTTTTAAGGAAAAGAGTTTTAAGGAAAAGAGTTTTAAGGAAAAGAGAGAAAATTCGCAGCTCTGTTATTAGAGAAAAATGTGAAATTGAACCTATAAACCTCTGGATAAATGATAGAAGACTAAATTGGAACGATCACATATATAGAATCGAGAACATTAGATTAGTGAAAAATTACGTGACTGGACACCTCAGCAGAAAAGGCCTTTAGGAAGACCACAACTACGATGGAAGGACGTCACCATACCTCGGACCTGAAGTGAATGAACACTCAACAAGCTGCAAGCTTTCATGCGTAGAGGAAGAAGAAGAAGAAGAAACATGTTTACAATGTAATAAAACATCTTCCTGTGCCCAAAGTGTTTGAAATGTTTATCTTCTTTCCCCAGTCTTTTCTATCTTCCCATTCCAATTATTCCAGACATATCTCCCTCAAACCTCTTCTTACATCACCCATCTATTTAAATCTAGGTCGACCTCTCTTTACTTTCCCAGGTATGATCCATTCCAAAGCTTTTCTAGGTACACTTGTCTCTGTCATTCTACGTATATGACCATACCAGTTATCTGTGTCTCACAAAATCTTATATTGAATCTTAAACTTTGTTGTCTGATGATTGTATTGCTGATTTTTTTTTCAATTTCCAATGTCTAGTTGAACGTCTAAATCAATCCATTTGAATAGACATAAGTTTTAAATTAGAATTTTTATTCAACTGCCAAGTTTCAGCACCGTATGTTAGCGCCCTTCCAATTATGGATTTATACCAATCTTCTTTATCTTCTTCATCACGGTTAAGCTTTTTGCTAGCTTGTTCCGGCTCCACATTGCTGCTGTTTCCATATTTTCTTTGGTCTTCCCAAACTTCTTCTTCCTCTTGGTGAGTACTTATACGCTGCTTTTAGTGTTCTGTTCTCAGTCATCTTTGCTAAGTGTTATTTCCAGTTTGTTCTGTATTTCACTATTATGTTTAATTCCTCTACTTTTAGTTGTTGTCTTATTTCTGTGTTATGTTTTTTGTCTGTTCTCTGATATCCTGTTATTGGTCTTAGGAATTTCATTTCAGCAGCTTGTATTCTGACAAATTGTTGTGTTGTCACTGTCCATATTTCGGATCCATAAGTAATAATAGGAACTACAATTGCCTTGTATAATTTCATTATAGAGTCTTCGCTGGATTTATTTTCCAAAGTTCGTTTAAGTGTTTCTGTTATATAATTAAACTTATTTAGTTTGTTATTTATATATGTTACCGTTGTGTATGATATTTCGCAACCTAGGAAGTTATATTTTGTCACTTGTTCTATTGGTTTATTTATAAATAATTAGCTAATGCCCGGCGTGCGCTGCTACATGTAAATAAATGATAATGTGTTTTTGCATTTAGTAGAATAAGTAAGAGGAAAAACAAATATACATTTATATCGTTATTATTTTTAGATACCCCGTGCTGATTACCCGGCGTTGCCCGGGAATTTACTCATCTCGATGTACTTGGTATAAATGAGCTAAAAGACGAAATTCCTTATTTTAAGTTATCCATAAAAGAATACCCGCCGTGCGTTATGCTTGCCCGGGAATCTACTTATCCTGATCTTCTTGGCATCAATGAAAGACAAAAATGGTTATTGTGAGTTATCCTTAAAAGATAAACATATGCTGTCGCGGACTTTTCTGTAGAGTTTTTTGAGATATTCAATTCTGTGTACAATAATGTTGTGTATTTGTTAAGGTTTAGGCAGCGTAAGCCATTTAAGCTTACAACAGAAGGTGATTTTTAAAGGTGAAAGGCTTGAGCATTAAAACTCTCTTATAACCTATAACCTCCCCGGGAAAATCCTGAACATTTTTCAAAAAGCCCCATGACAATCGGATGAATGGTATGGCAGCACATGCTTGCCCGGGAATCTACTTATCCCGATCTCCTTGGCATCAATGAAAGACAAAAATGGCTATTGTGTGTTATCTGTAAAAGATAAACATATGCTGTCGCGGATTTTTTGTAGAATTTTTTTAGATATTACATGCTGCATACATTAATTTTGTGTATTTGTTATGGTTTAGGCAGCGTAAGCCATTTAAGGGGTAAAAAAAGGGACTTTGTCACGTTTTTCACTACAAAGGGTGTTTTTAAGGGTGTAGGAGTAGAGTATCTCAACTCTCTTATAGTCTATGTTCATCCCAGGAATCTCCTGAACATTTTCAAAAACCCCATCACAATCGGATCAACGGTATGGCCACGCATATAGTACGAACAAACAAACATTCATTTTATATATTAGATATGTGTTTAAATACTTTAATATTTTCCCAACAATATCTCTGTTGAAAACTAGAGAATCAATTACAATTTTTTTCTCTCAAATTTTAAATGAACGTTTGTATTAAAATATAATAACATACAACGAATTCTGAATCCATTAAATGTTGGAGTATGTCATGTAACATTTGTGTAATGGGATAAATTGCTGATACGATTGTTACGCGCTGTTGAAGCTGTCCACCAATTAGCTGGTCTGACGTGTGTAGTATTATAGCAGGGTTTAATAATTCACAGGTTCATTAATGCTCTAAATATTGTACGTGGATTTCTCTCATATTATAATAAACGTAAGCACAATGACAAGGTATCAACTGTTACCTGGTTTACGTAACAGAGGTGGTACAGATCTGGGGTTAGCTTTATTATCTCTCACACATTTTTATTTATTTATTTTATCTCATGGAGGTAAGACCGTAAGGTCTTCTCTTCCACTTCACCAGGTTAAATTACACATTTTTTATTTATATACAGAATTTTAATGTTTACACATCTTTCTGTGCCTGAAGTTATTTTTCTTCTCCACTCGTCTCTCTCAATCCAATCCATGTCCTCCAGTCCTCTTGTTTTCATTCCAGTTCTTATTTCCTGCATCCACGAGTTTCGAGGTCTTCCTCTCCTCCTTCTTCCAGGTGGATAACATTCTAATGTAATCTTTCTTCTTGCATATAATAACAATCATGAATTATCTACATGATTAATGATACGTAATAGATATAGGCTACACAATATAAAGTTGGCAATGGAAATAAATAAAATTTGTTATTATATGGACGAAAGGAGAATATGAGTATTTGAAAATAAAGTTCTTAGGGAAATGTTTGGACCAAAGAGAGATGAACAAACAGGTGAATGAAGAAGACCACATAACAGTGAACTACATGCTCTTTATAGGAAGCCAGATATTCATAAGAACAGTTAAGTCTCGTAGATTGCGATCGGCTGGACATGTAGCACGAATGGGGAATGAAAGACGTGCATGGAAGCTTATTGTAGGAAAACCAGAGGGAAAACGCCCAGTTGGTAGACCAAGAATAATGTGGGAGAATAACATTAACCATGATTTGAGGTAAGTAGATTATCCAGAGAATGATTGGAAGACTTCTCAGGATAGGAATGTAGGGAGAGCTTATGTCCGCTCGGTCATGAACCTACGGGTTCGATAGTGCCAGTGAGTTAATTATAATAGTAGTAATATTAATGACAATAATAATAACCTATAATTATATTAAGTAATTGGCTTGGTAAAGGAAGTTTAAAATATAAAGGAAGAATAAAAGTATACATGGAACACGGTTATATATTATATTGTCTAAGGAAGTATGAAGTGAGTTTCTTTTTAAATTGTTTTTGAGTCGGGCAGTCCTTGATGTACGAGGGGAGGGTATTCCAGATTCGTGTGGCTGAAAAAAGGAAGGTTGAGGAATAGTGATATGTTCGATGTAGAGGAATAGCTAGAGTTAAATTTTCTCTCGATCGTGTAAGTTATGGTGGGAGGATAGGGAATGAAAGTGAGTAGAAATATAAAGGGGTGATGAGGTGGACAAAGTGTTGTATAACATTGGATTGTGTTCGATTTCCAATCGGGTCGAAACTCCTGGTTGAGGATTTTTAGGAGTTTCCTTTACTTTGAGTCAAATGACAGGATATTCTGGCCGAAAGTTTTATGAAAATTCTCTCTTCCCTGTCTCAAATGTATAACTGTATAAAAAATGGTGCATGGTAAACTATCTAATTTTGACCGTGAATAACACTACTTGTATCCATTTAAGTATTTTTATTATTAATGAGAATTCTCCTCAGCACAGAGGTTTGTCTCCAGTTGAACAATATCAAAATATAAACGCCATCAGATGGGTCCTATTCATAACTATTTTATTTTAATGAGAATTTTACATTCCTTTTAAGCGTTAAGTCCCGCGCCGTAGCAGAGTGGTTAAGGCAAGAGGCTGCGGGACTTGCTATGGTTCGAGTCTCCATGGGGGAAGAAATGTTCTTATGGAATTTCGGCCAGTATGAGACCGGTGCCCACCCAGCGTCGTGAGACATTTGGTTAGCTACAAGTAGTGACTCCATGTTGAAAAGACCAGCTATAACGGCTGGTGGACCCGACATGCTGACCACATGTCACCCCTACACTGGCTAGATGATCGTCTACCTCTCTGATTAACACATGTGGATGTGAGGCCAGCAGCCGGATGATAGTCCAAGGAACTTCTAAGCTTATCGCGCTTGATTTTTTAAGCGTTAAAACTGTAATTTACAGACCAGACTCAAAGGTAACCATAAAGTGCAAAAACGTCGCGATATGTTCATTTTAATTAAAGCGATTATTAACAAATAATAAAAATTTGCTAGAAGATAGTAGAGCGTTTTATGCCTACCATTTTCAAAGGTTGTCTCCTTTCTCAAAATTCTTTAACATCCATCCATAGTAATTCTGCCCGAGGGCAGGTCCTTCACTGCAATCATAGCATTTTTTTAATTCTATGCTTGCAGCTTTACTAAGGAATTGTAGGTGTGGTAGCTTCCCGTTGCTTTCCACACCGGTGAAGGATGATGTTGATGATAATAAGGATGTTGATGGTGATGATGGCCATATGATTTCGGGGACCGTTTGGGCCTTGAAGTTTTCCTGACATTTGTCTTACAGGCGAGGAAAAACCCCGATAAAAACCTCACCCAGAAAAACTGCCCCGACAGGGGATCGAACCCGGGCCCGCTGCGTGACAAGGCAGCACGCTACCTCAAGACCGCAGCGGTAGTCTTTAACATAAGGAGTACAATTTTCAAAGCAACTAGAAATCTACAATCAGCAGTTCAGAAGAAAACGACCAATATGAATGTCTTACGCAACATATTACAACATGAGGGATTGCACTAAATCTTTTAGTCTCTCAGCGGGCGTCCTACTCCGAGTTTGTTGCACAATACGCCTGAAATAAACCATACTGATGCGTGACATTTGACTGTTCCTACATTGTGGGAGAATGTTTCTGGTCTATATTAATCCATTCATTTCAGGTTTAAATGATCAATGCATTTCCCCATAAACCGTATTTAATTCACCGTAAATTATATTGTCTATTTTCAGACATTCAAAACAAACAAAAGATAACGGTACTTGAGGTCTTAGTAAGGGTTATAGCCAAAACACATCCCTCTACTATTCATAAATGTTAACAAAACAGGGGATGTACAAAAATTGCAAAATATTTAACAGGCAGAGTTTAGTACCTCGTCTTCTGAGAAAAATGGGTTAAACGAATGGAACAGTTGTTATTCGACGTGATTGTATTTCAATGTCGGATTAAACAATAAATCACATAATTAAAATAGTGGTTTTATGATAAGTAAGCGTATGATATTCTACTTAATGAATTTTTAAGAAATTATATATCTCTCGAATTCAGTTTCGGGCATTTCCCTTGCTAGGAACTGATGCACGCGACATGAAAAATGGTAGACGTAATCTGACGTGTAAATCTGTGTCAAGTTATTTTGCCCCGCGAGGATTTTCTCGTCATAAGATAACGAAATAGTGCAATCCTGCAGTTACATTCTATTCGTCTTTACTAACGGGTGTCCCATATATCATTCATACACCTCTATATAAGGGACATCCCATCTCATCTCAGTCCTTGACACGACACTGAGTTGGACACGAGTTGAGGATATTTATCTCACTTATTGAACTTAACATAAAACACATTAATTTTTTACTTTCAGCTCATTTATGCCGACAAGATCGGGATAAGTAGATTCCCGGGCATCGCCGGGTAATCAGCACGGGGAATCTAAAAATAATTACGATATTTTTTTTCCTTCCACTTATTCAACTAAACTTAAACATACATTAATTTTCGTGTTTCAGCTCATTTATGCCAAGAAGATCGGGTTAAGTAAATTCCCGGGCAATGCCGGATACTCAGCACGGGGTATCTACAAATAATTACGATATAAATTTAGATTTTTTTTCTTTTAATTATTCATCTAAACATAAAAACACATTAATTTTCAATTATTTAGACGTAGCAGCGCATGCCGGGTGTTTGCTAGTTCTTCATAAAATCCTATTTATTATTTATCTATTTATTTCAGGATTGTTTCTGTTATATACATAGGTATCCTCAACCAAATTTTTTTTTTCTTTCACACTTCCCGGTCTTGCGTGTCTGCTTCTGTCATATTTATCTTCTTCATGTTGTCTTCAATTCCCTTTATCCACGTTGGCTTTGGTCTACCAAGTTTCCCTTTATATATTTTGTTTTTTTTAGCATTGAAGTTTTTTTTTTACAGTGTATGAGATTCTGGCTCATAGCATCAACCTCCAACCTGGAGGACCAGAGTCTTTTTCTGGAGTCCACCATAGATCAGTTGCTTTCACTGCAGCTAAGAGTCTGATCCACTCTTTATTGCCTCATCCGGCGTCTGCACCATACCTTAGGTCTCCTACTCTGCTGCATCCGCCGTTGGGGTCTTCACCGTAACCCTGGCTAGGGAAACTGTTTTCAAAATTAAATCTTTAGAATAAAATCCTACCAAAAAAGGTATACCACATAATGCAAAATTAGAAATTATTAAACAAGATGAAGTTAAAGGCATCTGAGAAGATAAATTTCCTATACCCTTACAAGGTACTATGAGCCGGGCTATCTGAACCTAGTCTTTTTAACAAGGTGTTACTCCTCCCCCTCCTTCTTTCTCATCCGGACTTGGGACCGGCATTAGTGGACTTATCTTATTTATAAATTGTTGGAAGCAGAAGAAAGCATAATTGAAAGAAATGAGGAGAAGGAATTAATGTGGTTAGGACATGTTTTAAGAATGGAAGATGAGCGATGGCCGAAGCAACTATATCAATGGCATCCGACCAGAAGGAGGAAGAGAGGGAAACCGAAGTTAACATGGAAGGAAAACATGAAGACATTAATATAAGCAAGAGGGCTAAGCATTGAAGATGCCCAAGATCGTAGGCTTTGGAGGTTTGGCACGGGAAGACGGCAGCAGCTGTAAAAACCCGAAGATAGAGAGTTGTTGTAAGCCCATGTTTCCCATTAACAGAGATTTAGGCGCTCTCTCCCTACAGGGAAGAATTTGAACCATACTAATTTATATACAGGTCGGAAGGTCGAGGGTTCAAGTCCCGGTGGGGTCAGGATTTTTAAACTGACCAAAACCTTCTGGCGGCACTATGGTCCTGTTGTCGATTCAGTCTCTAACGGAAATGAGTATCAGACGCTTGTTCTGGGGGTAAAGGCGGCCGTCACGCAGGGCTGACTACCCGGCTGACATCAAGTGCCGATTGTCTAGAAAAAGTGGGAGCCTTAACCTCGTACTACCCCAAGGGCCTCCCGAGGCCAGTGGGATTACGTTTAATTTACTAATTTAGTTACACTTGTTTTCGTATAGATGTCACTTGAGTGGTCCGTGGTCAGCGTTCCGCCTCATACTGACATCTAGGAAACCAAGGTAGTACTAGGACGCGAAAATTCGGTACATTTTGCTTAGAGGCCTTTTCATTCAGGCTTAAGGATCTTTTACGAGCCTGAAAATTTTCAGACTCGGGACCCACGGCTTAAAGTCCCTCCCGGAGGACTTGCTCCTTACATTTTTCCATCCTAAAAAAATCCATCGACCTCGACCGGTTTTCAACCCGTGACCCTCGGGACCAGAGGCAAGGAGCATAACCACTAGTCCACCGCGGCCGATTGTTTAAAAATCGTATATTAAAAAAGTAGCCAATGATAATGCTTATCGAGGTGGCTTCCCTCTAACTGATATAACAAAGCATACTCACATCGTCTTCGAAAACGTGCTTGTAAGAAAAGGTTGAAGCAAAGACGAATTGCGGAGAGTTTAGAAATGTAAATATGTAGATTAGACTTGTAAGAACTACATAGCATTACAATTGCAAATGTAGTCCGTGGGGCGAAAACTTGAATAATGTTCACACCTTTATGATAATTCGCACCGAGTTACACATCTAATAACATACAATTCATGCTGTTATATTATTGTATTTATTTTTGTGTTGCAGTTAGACTTTCTCTTCAAACTGTTGAACGCGAAGCCATGTCCTCTCAAAAAGAATAAATTGATGTGTTCTGTTTTAGAACTCGAGAATCTATTGATATAAGGACAGTAAAAATATAACTTTCCTGACTAGAGGAGTGCCATAAGGATAAACAGATACAGACAATTAATTTTCGAAATTGATTAAATAAGTTTTGTATATCATGTAGTTCATTGTTATGTAGTCTTCTCCATTCACCTGTTTGTTCATCTCTCTTTAGTCCAAAAATTTTCCTAAGTACTTTATTCTCAAATACTTATAATCTACTTTAAGGGAGGAAAGGAGATTACAAGTATTTGAGAATAAAGTACTTAGGAACATTTTTGGACCAAAGAGATATGAACAAACTCGTGAATGGAGAAGACTACATAACAATGAACTGCATGGTCTTTGTAGGAAGCCAGATATAATAAGAACAGTTAAGTCTCGTAGACTGCGATGGGCAGGACATTATGCACGTATGGGGAATGAAAGACTTCCATGGAAGCTTCTTGTAGGAAAGCCAGAGGGAAAACGCCCAGTTGGTAGACCAAGAATGAGGTGGGAGAATAACATTAACTATGATTTGAGGGAAGTAGATTGTACAGGAAATGATTGGAAAGCATTAGCTCAGGATAGGGATGTATGGAGAGCTTATGTCCGCGCGGCCATGAACGTACGGGTTCGATAGTGCCAGTGAGTAAGTAAGTATCATCATCATGAACAAATTCGTTTTAGGCCATGTGGCCTGTACGGTAAACCTAGCGAAGATGGTCTTGATCTTTCCACCGATGTTTTGGTCTTCCTTGGTCCCTATGTCCAGTTGGGGTATATTGGAATGCCAATTTTGGAAGTCTATTTCTTGCCATTCTTCTCAGATGATTTTCCATTCTTGTTGGTATCTTTGGATATCTTCATTTAAACTTGTTACTCCAAGTTTTCCTCTGATAGTAGTGTTCCTTTGGTGATCCAGTCTATTAACTCCTAACAATGATCGTAAGAAGCGCATTTGGCTTACTTGAAGTTTATGAATTTAAAAAATTCAAATTTTATTGAAGTATATTCTATAAAGTAGAAATTTTGTAAAGATGATTTCTTAAAATTGAAATTGATCCTCTAATGACAGCGATGGCAATTTTTAGAAAGATACCCTCTGTTTTG
This sequence comes from Diploptera punctata, assembly GCA_030220185.1. NCBI lineage: Eukaryota > Metazoa > Arthropoda > Insecta > Blattodea > Blaberidae > Diploptera > Diploptera punctata. The sequence continues at coordinate 1,108,535 of JASPKZ010010672.1, forward strand.
TGTTTACCACTGTGACGTAATGAAACAAATGCTACTTGGTCAGGTCTAACATCACTATTAAGCCGTGCAATTGTATTGTTATGTATTGAATTACGTAAACTTTTCATTCAACGAATCCTTCTCTGCAACCATATTGTGTCATTTTGACGTCATATATGAATGCAACGGCATCTTGGAGAGATATTATACAGCCGCTCATGGCATATTGTACAGCCGCTCATGGCATATTGTACAGCCGCTCATGGCATATTGTACAGCCGCTCATGGCATATTGTACAGCCGCTCATGGCATATTGAGTTACGCATGCAAATTTAATAATGAACCAACTGTTATCTCTAAAATAACTAATGCAATCATTCCACCGTTGCTTGTTTTTATAGTTAAGTTTGTTAATAACCCATTACCCTAAATTCTAAATTTTAGACTGCATTAATTCCATTTTTAAGCTGAAAATCTATCTTGAAATTGAAATATTATTTTTTGTAGAGTGGTTTACCGAGATATGTTATATTATTATTTTATTTAACGACGCTTTTTAATAAATAAGGTAATTTATGTCGCAATTCAAATCTTGGCGTGAAAAGAACGACAGATTTTGCTCAGAGGCCACTATTTTCAGACTTGCGGTTTTTTACGTGCATATATCTACAACACGAGACCCACAGCTTTAGTTCCTTTTCGAAGGAATTCATATAGAAATGTCATTTTATACCCTGAAAAATCAGGTCGAGTTTGAACCCGCGAACCTTGGATTTAGAGGCGATCATTTTGTCAGTTATTAACGGAAAGATTTCTAAATTCAAATCGTGAAAGATTGGCATGCTACGAGTTAATGGTAAATCCAGAAAATTGGATAAACTTGGGCAAATTTCTGGACAAAACGCGGAAAATAAGAACAACACTCATTCATGAATAAATACACGTTACCAAAATGCATACCATTAACTCTTAATAATTCTACATAACTTAATTAATGTGTAATGCAATTATTATCTAATTGTAGTATTATTGTGTTTTCTACTTTTTTTTACGTTATACAGTAAAACTTGTTCTGGAATCGCATGGGACCATTTTGTTTCCACATTAGACAAAATTCCGTATTATAAAAAAACTAAAACTTATTAATAGTCTTAGATTTTAGAATACCGTACATGTCTTTTTATGTACCTTGGATTAATTGTAGTTCCGCTGCCTTTAAAAAGTGAAGTATACTATGTGTGCGCGACTTCGACGGTAACGCGCAAAAAACAATCCCGTTTCGTCAGCGTTAAAAATGTCTCTTAGGCGCGTATCCTAAAATTAAAGTATACAATTTCGGTTTCCACTCACTAACTAACTCTCATCCACATCCTTTGATTCCCCACAAATTTCATTCCACACTACATTTTGTCGTATTTTAAAACTGCTCAGCCAATCTGAAGATGCCTGAAATCGTTATTCCCTAGGGATTTAGCAACAGCTAGAGCTTCACTTTGGAGCATCGGTCCGGAAATTTGGAGATTTATCTTCAATCACTTTCACTTTTTTGTCTAATGACAATGATACATATGTTTCAGCTATCTTTATTCCGTAAATTCAGAACGCTACCTGTGAAAGACCGGTATCAGAACTTAAACTAATTTAAGAATTTACAGTGCAATGGTTATTTGTAAGACAGGTATCTGTGTTTCGCATAAAGGGTGTGCAGTGAGGCCGAAATAAAATTTAAGGTGCAGGTAGAATGTCTACTTCACCCGGCCCGGCGGCTCGAATAATTTCTTATTGTTTTTTGCCTAATGAGAATTCAATTCAGTGGAAACTAATTTATTTCTCTGCCTTTCCGATTTATACATTTTTTCATGAATTGTGTAGAAATTTCCTTCTGTTTCCGCGTTGGACAGATTCCGTTTTATACAAAATAAATACACATAAAGTTACTATTATTTCGACGGGACCAATTAATTTGTTCACAGTGAACAGATTTCCGCATTATTTACGATCCGGATTAAACAAGTTTTACTGTATTGTTACCAAACATTGCTTTATTGTAACGGACTGTCAACAGCACGTATATAACATTGTATGTATTTTACTTGTCCACCGCTGTGGTCTCGAGGAAGCGTGCTGCCTTGTCACGCAGCGGGCCCGGGTTCGATCCCCGGTCGGGGCAGTTTTTCTGGGTGAGGTTTTTATCGGGTTTTTTCCGCACCGGTAAGACAAATGTCAATAAAACTTTAAGGCCTAAACGGTATTCGAAATCATATGGTCATCATCATCATCGCCCTTATCATCATTATCATCATCCTTCACCGGTGTGGAAAGCAACGGGAAGCTACCACACCTACAATTCCCTAGTATAGCTGCAAGCATAGCATGGAAATGCTATGATTACAGTGAAGGACCTACCTTCGGGCAGAATTACTATGGATGGTATCTTACTGTCAGTGTAATAAATGGACATAATACATTAGAAGAGGAAATTAAAGAAAGATTGGTAAATGGGAATAAAGCTTATTTTGCAAATAGAACCTTATTTAAAAGCAAATTAATATCAAAAACTGCAAAAATAAGGTTATACAAAACACTCATTAGATCAGTAGTTACATATGCTTGTGAAACGTGGGTCCTAAAAGAAACAATAAAACAGAAATTACTAATTTTTGAAAGAAAATTTTTAACAAGAATTTTTGGACCAAATAGAGGGACTGATAACTGTTGGAGAATTAAAACAAATAATGAACTAAAGTTAATCAAAAATCAGAACATAGTAAACCTTATAAAATCTCTCAGAATTGGTTGGCTTGGACATTTGATAAGAATGGATGATCAGAGACTGGTTAAAAAAAACTCTACAAATGGAAACCTATAGGAGGCAGAGCTGTAGGAAGGTCGAAGATCAGATGGAAGGATGACACAATGAATGATCTAATGAAAATGAAAGTGACTAATTTGAATATGACAAGAGACAGATTGGCAGGGAGGAGGATTGTTGAGAAGGTCAAGACTTTCACTTTTGAAGTTGCCGTGCCTTAAGATGATGATGATGAAAGTCCTACTACTAGATCACTTGTCCTTCAGGACCGACTCTCTGCTAATTTCACTTTTCTTATGCTATTGTGTTATTATTTAATTGTAATATTATTATTGTGTTTTCTTTATGTAATTGTAATATTATTGCTGTTTTTGTTGTTTATTTTTCTTTACACTAGTACCAATTATTACTTTATTGTAACGGACTGTCAACAGCACGTACGGCTTACTGCCCGTGCGACCCATATTTGTAAATAATATTGTAAATATCTTACTTTTTGTCTAATAAAGTCCTACTACTACTAATTTCACTTATTTACGTAAGTTAGCCGCAAAGCGTTATGCGAAGCACAGTTATAGAAATATTATTTAAGTAACTAATGAGAGATAAAATAGCTAAGTACATAACTCATTGACACCTAAGTGTGAAACACTGCCATTAATATTCATAGCACCGCTAATGAAACATTATACCAGATATTTTATGGCACATTACGATGCAATTTGTGTGAAAATAAATACTTGCCGTGCTTTTCAACTCTTCATAATTGTATTTCTTGTATCTCAACTCCTTTCAAAAAAGTCATTATCATCAGCAACAAGGATTAAGCCAAATGGCCTGTTCCGATCTCATTATAGGTTGAAATGGTCCTTCCATCTCTTCAATGGTCTTCCCAACAATCTTCTCCCTTTTGATTTATAATTATGCATTCTTCTTGGTATGCGCTGTTCATTCATTCGTAATACGTGCTGAAGGTAAGCATTTTGATAGTATTTTACTCTTTCACAGAGATTAAATATATTAATTTCTGTTCTTATATCTTCGTTTTTCCTTTTATTGGTCCTTTGGTATCCTGCTATTGCTCTCAACATCTTCATTTTAGCAGCCTCTATTTGTTTACTATCTGCCTCTGTTAATGTCCAGGTTTCACATCCATAGATAAGAGATAGAACTGTCACTACTTTGTAAAATTTTAGAATAGTTTCTTTTCTAGTTTTATTCAATAAAGTGCGTTTAATTGTACCATATATATATAATTGAATCGTTGTATTTTAGTGTGTTTATCTAAATTTCTGTCATTGCCTAAATGACATCCCAAATAATTAAAATTCTGAACTTGGTCTATAATTTCATTGTTTATCACTGTTTTTGTTCTTATTGCACATTTTCCTTTCAGAGCTAATATTTTTGTTTTAGATGTAGATATTCTTAAATTGTATTTTAGAGAGATACTATTTAAAGTATAAAGGAATTGTTATAAAGCATTTTCTGTTGCTGTCATTATCAAAAACTGTTAAACTGAAAATGTATAAAACTGTTATTCTCCCAGTTATAATACATGGATGCGAAACATGGACTCTTACTTAAGGGAGGAGAAAAGATTAAGAGTAGCCAATTTGAGAATGAAGTTCTTAGGGAAATTTTTGGTCCAAAGTGCGATGAATAAACAGGCGAATGATGAAGATCTAGATAACAGAGAGCTCCATGATCTTTATACCAAACCATATATAATAAGAACAACTAACTCTCGTAGACTGTGATGTGCAGGAGCATGTGACAGGACTCGGGAATGAAAGAGGGGCTCAGAAACTTCTTGTGAGAAAACAAGAGGGAAAGTGCCCAGTAGGTAGGCTAAGTATAAGGTGGGAGAATAGCATTAACCACGATTTGAGGGAAGTAGATTATACAGGGGATGATTGGAAAACATTAGCTCAGGATAGGGATGTACAGAGAGCTTATATCCATGCGTGCCATGAACATACGGGTTCGATAGACCCAGTGAGTTAGTATTTTTATAAGGCCTCTCCCTTCCATCACATTCTTGAAAAATTGTTTTTTTTGTGAGCATTAACGATGTAAAAAATTCACATTCTAAGTAAGTCAACGCTTAAATTGACAAAAAACTGGACTGGACTGGATAAGGCGAAGTCTAGCTTCACCCAGTGTGCTGCGTATGTTAGAACTCACTAGGGCTCTTTGGCAGCTAAGTTAATAGTGGCTATCATTACGGGGTTATAGTTCACTTAACCCGAGCCTATTTGGCGGCGCTAGCGTTTGTGTGCAAATGGTGATGAAATTTGGACAGAGATAGGGCACTAATTTCTCGTGTCAGTTATTTGAATGTGGCGGACCGCACTGAAAACTATATCATACATAAATATTATTTTTGGGTGTAATGTGTAATTGTACATATATTTAAGTAATTTCTTTTCGTTCGTTTTCTCCTGTTTCATTAAAAATATAAAATAAAATAAACTAGTTGATGCATCCCATAGGATACATTGCCAATTTAAGGGTTAATAATTATTTTATTTTCACATATAATTTCTTGTTCTATGTATCTATAGTAATTTAGTTGCCAAAAATCGAAGTTTTTTAGAATTCGTTTCGAAATTCCTGCCGTAGATACATTTCGTTCATAAACATATAATATTCATCCATAAAACCTCATTTTCAGTTCTTGTAACAATAAGTAAAACAATTTTTAAATATTTTAGGCATAAATATTGTAAAAAAATATGTTATGATTCCAGCCTGGTTCGTATTCCGGGCCAAATGGCCGTTGTCCAGTTTTCTTGAAACTCGAACCAAACAGAAATTAATTAATTGGCCGTGAAAGCTTACAATTTTACATAAAACAATACAATTACAGGATGCGTTGCTACGCCTAAATAAACGAACTATTAAAGGTTAATTAAATTTTATGATATACGCTGAGACGAACCAAACTTTTCTTATATTAATACTATTTTTTAATATTTTTTAGAGTAACTTATTCTTTATAGCCTACATAATAAATCAGTTATTAATTTCTTCTTTTAGTAAACCTACACTTCCAATTGACGGATTTCGCTCATTTTTTGACAATACGTACTGCGGTTTATTTTAATAAGATATAATGAGTTTCGTTGTGAAACATCGAAAAATGTGATCGTTAGAGCGATTTTTCAATTTTAATTTCAGACGAACTCCTACACCTAATGGTTTTGGGGGGTCCAATTGTTAATCTAAACCATCGAGGGACCCAATCAGACACGCAAAATTTTTTTTATCAAAATCGGTCCAGTCGTTTAGGAGGAGTAGAGTGACAAATACACGTAGGCCTACAGAAGAATTATACAAACATATATATACAAAATATTATATCGAATATAATTGTTTGATTAATATAAAAATTTAATATCTAGAATATTTAATAAGAAGAACTTTCTAAAAATATGTTCATAATGAACTGACCCATTTGATATACACTCATTCACCGATTTAAATTCATGAAGCGTTCTCTTTCACACTACCAAAGGCATATTAGTCTATATATACTATAGAATTATTTTTTTTTTTAGAAATTTGATTAATAAACAATGACAGTAATCATGATATTAATAGATCCTTAGTAAAGATGTGAGGTGGTCCGATGTTTCAGGAGCTTGTTGTCATTCCGCTAGAGCGGAGACTTCTCCCCTCTAACTGCCCATGGACGCTCCGTAGCACAGGCATTGCGAGCTGTTTAAGTCGCGCGCCGTAGCCGAGCGGTTAAGGTAGGAAGCCTTGGCGCAGAGCTACGGGACTTGCGCTGGTTCGAGTCTCCATGGGGGAAGAAATTTTCTCATGGTATTTCGGCCAGTATGGGACCGGTGCCCACCCAGCATCGTGAGGCAATTGGGTAGCTACAATAAGTAGCGGCTCCAGGTTGAGGAACCAGCTATAACGGCTGGGGGACTCGACATGCTAACCACATGTCACCCCTACACTGGCTGTTGATCATCTACCTCTGTGATTGACACATGTGGATGTGAAGGGCCAGCAGCCGGCTGGTAAAAGGGCAACCGCTGAAAAGTGGAAAGACCCTCAATCGGAGTAAAGATGTACAATAGTTTTAGAGAAATAATATCCAACAACCCTTATTTTAGGGCGGAAAGGAATTCCAAATAGTGAGGATGATACCATAAGACAGAATAGAGAGACGTTCTATGAAGTTAAGACAATCTCTGTTATTTAAATCTAATCTGATGAGGAATTAAAGCGAGAGACAAACTTATGGCCAAATCATAGTAAAATTTAAAAAAAGTGAATGAGAACTTCGACGGCCAGTCGGCGCCAGAGAATTTTTTTTGAAGAATAGAGAGATATGTTCATAGCGCCTTATGTTGTAGGATCTAAATGTAACTGATGAACATGGGAATATGGACACCCTGTAATTTATCTGAGAGATACCAGCAAGGCCAATCAGCAGTAGGTGATGTGGCATCAGAGGATCTGATTAGTCCCATTTAAGTTGGAATAAAATTAGTAGCCAAATGTTTTACTGTGGAACTGTTTTGAGATCGTTTCGTTGCGTCACATAATTTTCGTTTAGTATAAATTTTGACTCTAAGAAGTTACGACGTTTGTTTGTGTTTCAATCGTCAGCTCTCGTCAAGATCTATCGATTGCGTATATAAAATATTAGTTTGAAATAATTATAGTGAATATATATGGTGTAAAAGTATGAAATAATGCAATGTTGGCCTATACTCGTCAAAAAGCCAAATCAAAAAATAGAAATCGTATAGGGTTGGAAACGGCGTCTCAAGAGCAATCCAGTGGTATCCATAAACACCATATGACAGAGTGAAGTGGTGCCGTAAACGTAAAAGAATGAAGGCGTCCGAGCGGATCAACGACGGCGCCAGTATATCTGCAGCTGGGACGTACATGTATTCACGTAAAACACTCGACCGTATCCACGACACAGCTACAACCCATTTTTCTAGACGCTATGAAATAAATGAAAGACGTGCATGAAAGCATCTTGTAAGAAAAACCAGAGGGAAAATGTTCAGTTGGTAGACAAAGAATGAGGTGGGAGAATAAAATTAACTTTGATTTGAGGGAAGTACATTATACAGGGAACGATTGGAAAGCATTAGCTCAGGATAGGGATGTATGGAGAGCTTATGTCCGCGCGGCCATGAATCTACAGGTTCGATAGTGCCAGTGAGTTAGTTAGTTATGAAATATCTCAAAATAAATATAGCACGCTGAGGAAAATTTGTCATCCCACAGCGCCAAAACCATGCACATCCGAAATGAATCCTTTTTTTGAAAGAATCATTCTGTATGTGCCACTATATTTGAGAGATTTCTGTACTCGTAGATATTGGTATTCTTGGAGCTAATCTACCATGAATACGAAGGGTAGCCTATTAGCAAATAGATGATAGAGCACTTGAAAGAATGCATCGCATTCAAAACTGACCATTTTAATAAAGGACTGAAATCATGAAACGATGGATTTAAACGATGTAGTGAGTTGAAATCGTTTGGCAACTCTAAAAAATTAATTATTATTTTCAAGAGAACTATAGTCCTCTAATACGACTTGAAGATACTAAATTCAACAAACACTGCAACTTTGTTATTTTCGGACCATAATAGATTTTATCGATTACGGAAATTGTTAAATGTTCGATAGTGTTAGTTACTTAGGATTTACAATACAATGATTTGTATACAAGCACCGTGATCCGAAGCGGAACTTACAATATCTATCACTGTTTAAGTGTGCGGCCACTTTCATTTTTGACAGGTATACAAATCATGATTGAGTTATGTTGCCATTTTCTTATTGTAATCTTTTAAATGATGTTTTACTTGAAAATCTTTTAATTGGTATTTGAATTGTATTTCTTTAAATTAGGCTTTAGTAAATAGGAATTTGTATTAAATTATATAACTTTATTTCTCCATATAGCAAGTTCTGTTTGATTTGAACACGGTTTTATTTTGTTATCTGAGATTTTACTAAAAATATGTAGAGGTATTACTATACCACAAAAAATCGACTCTTTTTATCTCTTGGAAAGTATGGAATGCGCAGCAAGTTTCTTTTTTACCGATAATATTTTGGAATAATCGCTTCACAGAGTTTCCTGCCCACAAACCTTGGTTCATTTGTAACGTTTTACCTCGAAATGTTCTTTCTCTTTTTCTCTATTTCCACCTGGTAACTCGTACAAGCACTACTCGAAAAACCCAGCAATACTTTAAATTTCTTCTTGAAATTCAGGATTTATTTAATTATTTTGTAGCAATAATTAAGTAAAGTTATGAGCTTATACTGCAGCCACTGATTCTCCGGCCCTGACATTTTCACGACAGTGTTGCTGATACGGATATTCAATGGGAGTGGCCGCTTTATGTATGCGGTTAGCAGACATACAGCTGACAACATCTCAGCAATTTCAAACCTTACTAGCGCGCTATAGCTGCGTCAAGAGCACTGATTGGTTGTGGCAGACATCTACTCTCACTACAATCATATCCTTATTGGCAGTAGAGAGCGAATTCTCCCTTTACCCCTCGTATAACCTAAACTCCAGAGCCGGAGATATGACGGCTCGGGTATAAATATAAATTGTAAATATATGCATTTTTCTACTTAATTTTAAAATATTATATTTTCCCTTTAGGGTGGGGCACGCCGTAGTGTAGTGCTTAAAGGCAATACGCTACACTCCGGAAGGTCGAGGATTCGATTCCTGATGGGTCAGGAATTTTAAACTGACTAAAACCTTCTGGCGGAACTAGGGCCCTGGGGTCGACTCAGCCTCTAACGGAAGTGAATACCAGAAGCTTGTTCAGGGGGTAAAGGCGGCCGTCACTGAGGGCTGACAACCCGGCTGACATCCAGTACCTATTGTCTAGAAAACTGGGAGCCTTAACCTCCTACTACCCCAAGGGCCTCTGAAGGCCTGTAGTGGGATCATTTTACCTTTACCTTTTAGGGTTTCCACGATTATAAGTTACAGTATACAAATATTGTATTGTATATCATACGAAATGTTAAATAATGACTTACTTTAAAAATATATGCAAATTGACTAAATGTTATACTACTAAATTGACTGTATAAAATACATGGTATGTTGCCTCCGAGTGAAGTACTTTCTATCAAGTCCCAGTACTGGAAGTTAGGTGGTTAGCGTGACGCAGCTCTTCAACCTTATTTCAGCTTCTTTTAACCGGATTGCAATTCTTGTCATATCAAGTAGTAATTCACTTGCCCTCAATGATGATGAATACACGCCGTTCCATCCCAGACTTGCTTGTGCTCTATAATTCTGTCTTTATTATTCGCCATATCATCACCTAAGAAATTTGTTTTCATCAGGAGTGAAAGAGATAACAAACTCATACGAAAATATTTCGGTATAAATTGTTTCCAATTTATAAACTAAACAGATAAAAGTGTGAATTTTTTTCACTTTAATTTGTTTAATAATTGTCTATAGTATATTTTAGTATAATATTATTTCCAATGTTATTTCGGATTTTTATTTAATATATTTTAGTTCTTTGTCATTTCCACAATCCAGGATGTAATTTGGCTTCCTTCAAATCCTCCTCAATTCACCTCTTTTAATGGTTATCTTTTTTTTATTTTATCATTTTTATCTCCACTTCCTGTATCCCCTTTTTTCTTTGATCTATCATTTCTTTTTTCTTCCAAACATTGCACTATATACCATATTTTTGGATGTTCTATTTTCATTAATTTTATAAATACGTCCTAAACTATTTAAATTTTACAATACTTGTCCTTTACATCAATTTTTGGACTAGTCATATGTGAGTGGGTAGGTATTTATTTATGGGAATTACTGAGATACGTACGTATATTTACACATGTTATATGTAATAAAATAAGTAAACATTTTATGCGTTTGTTTAATATTGAAAATTTACGTTTTCAAATTTGTGTTCCCTTTATGAATAGTCAGTCGTGTATAGAGAACTGAGAGAAGGAAAAAAAAAATGTAAATATTAAGTAACACTACATGAAATAATAGATTTTGTTATAATGGGACATATTATAATTATAATAACTGAATTATGAGAGACATAACTAATTTTATTATTAATAAATTATTGTACTATTATATAGGAATTAATTCATTTATTATCATTTATTATTTTTATTTTATCTTTCTTTTATTTTAATTTTCAATTTAGACATGTTTTAAATTATTATTATTATCATTATAATTTTAATTATCATTATCATTATTATTATTACTATTACTATTATATTTATTATTATTATTATTATTATTATTATTATTATTATTATTATATTATTATATATTATTATTATTATTATTATTATATACAACTTTCCTTATTAGAGGATTGCCACGAGGACAAAGTGATACAGACAATTAATTTTCGAAATTGATTAAATACATTTTGTAAATACATAAAAAAATTTCAAATTGTAATTGAAGTATATCCTATAAAGTATAAATTTTGTAAAGATGGTTTCTTATAATTAAAATTGACCCTCTAATGGCAGAGATGGCAATTTTGGAAAGATACACTCTGTTCAAATATAGTATATCTTGCCCCGATCATCAATCGTGTGACAGTTATACTATATCTAATTGGTATTTATCTTTGTCAACTGTTGGCTCATATACAGGGTGGTCATAAATTCTCGATCCACTTCCAAGAAATAATGAACTCAGTTTGATGATTTTTATGTATGTTTATTGTCAAGGTACGTATACATGTTCATCTTATTTCAACATGCCTCCGTCCATTTCGAAGCATTGTTCCAATCGTTCGACAGTAACCCGAAAGACGTTTTGAAGCGTAGCTGGTGAAATAGCCATCACTGCATTGCGAATTCGAGTCCTAAGATCCTGGAGATCCCGTACCTTTGTCTTTACACCTTCCTCTTTATGAATCCCCAAGGAAAGAAGTCCAGGGGCCATTCTGGTTTAACTGTGGTTGGAGGAATAACTTGAGCATGTTAAGGTAATTGTTGCCATTAATTGTCTGTTCTGCGAACATGAAGGGTCCATACATCGTAGTCTTCGTAATTGCAAGCCATACATTCACTTTCGGTGTGTTTCGGTACCCCATATTCGGGTGTGTTGTTTATTTACTTTGCCACAGATGTGGAACGTGGCCTCATCACTGAACAGGATGTGATCCATAAGGTCCTCATTGTGTGCAGCCGCTATCAAATCATAACACGCAGCCTGACGAGCTGCGTAATCTTCTGCGTCTAATTTGTGGAGCACCTGAATGTGGTACGATTTTTTTTTTCAACGTAAAGTGTAAAACTTTCAAAATCGTTTATTTTGGCACATCTAACTCATTGCTTAAACGACGACTTGATGCTCTCGGGCTTCTTTCGATTGATTCTCTGATTCGCTGAACAATCTCTTCTGGTACAAAAGATTTCCCGGAGTGTGGTTAATCCACAACGTTCCCAATTCTTGGAAATTTATTGTAAAGTAACTGGATTTTTGCTCGTGTTGGTCCTGGTTTGTGAAATTTCCGAGTGAACGCCTGTCGCACCTCGATATAAGATAATCCGCGCAGTCGCGCACTAACAACATACACACGTTCTTCTATCGTCAGCATGCTTTTAGATTAAGCTAAAAGAAAAAGAAAATAATTACGTTAACACAGAAATGCTTTCTTTCTTTTCAGAGTCAACGTCCTCAGGTTGGCCACAATGAGTCTCAAAACGGATTGTGGGATATAATATCATACCAATTTTAGATGGTCTAAATGTAATAATATATTTTCGTCTATGTAAAATTGTAGACTTTCACGGCAGTGTTTTGATTCATGTATTTTATGTTTTTCGGGCTAAATGGCCATGGTTTGGTTTTATTAACACTCAACGTTTCGTCTACTACTGCAGGAGATTCTGCGTGCTCTTTGACCTCCTAACTCTTCAAATGTCGGCTGTAGCTGGCTGTGCGTTGGAAATCATGTCCTTATTTATAGTTGAGTATTGTGTGGTGATGTTTTCTACACGGTCTGTTACTTTGGAGCTAATTTTTAATTGGTTGTCACTGGCGTAAGTGATAGGTCCAAAGCAACGGACCGTGTAGAAACATCACCACACAATACTCAACTATAAATAAGGATACGATTTCCAACGCACAGCCAGTCTGCAGCCGACTTTTGAAGAGTTAGGAAGTCAAAGAGCACGCAGAATCTCCTGAGGATGTCTACCGCAGTAGTAGACGAAACGTTGAGTGTTAATAAAACCAGACCATGGTCATTTAGCCCGAAAGACATAAAATACATGATTATTTTCGTCTATTCAGGATATTTGAAAATATGGCTATAAGTATTTACCAAAATGATAGCTACTATCAGATACGGAGTTTTTCATTCTCCAAGACGAAAAGATAAGTATATTTTAACGACTAGAATTTTCTCTTTATTGTTATGGAAAATCATTCGCTTTGCCGAAAAAATTCACGAAAATTGAAGCTTCATTTGAAATGAAATGAACTTATTTTCAAAATACCAAGCATCTGTTTTACCCACGTAATTTACAATATCAACGATGATTGTTTACGTAATTATAGTGTTAAATCAGTCATTTAACCGATTAGCATATCTGAATTGTGTGTAACTATTTTGTTACAATGTTGGCACGATTGGAGCTTCATTTAATTGTGGCTTGGTTGAGTTAACACATCGCATTATGTTAATAAACTACGAAACCATATACTGAGAGTGATAAATTTTCTATTATATGATAAAAATTCCCCAAAACATTGTTTCCGTAGTTTGGCACAAACAATGATCTAATATATAAAAATGTTTGTTTGTTTTAACTTTATGCGCGGCCATACCGTTGATCCGATTGTGATGGAGTTTTTGGCAAAATGTTCAGGAGATTCCCGGGATGAACATAGGCTATAAGAGTGTTGAGATACTCAACTCGTACACCCTTAACAATCACCCTTTGTAATGAAAAACGCGAAAATAGTAGCTCTTTGGATGCTTAAATGGCTTACGCTGTCTAAACCATAACAAATACACGAAATTAATGTACACAGAATTTAATATCTCAGAAAGCTCTACAAAAAACTCTCCGACAGCGTATGTTTATCTCTTACGGATAACTTACAATAACCATTTTTGTCTTTCATAGATGCCAAGAAGATCGAGACAAGTACGTAGATTCCTGTGCAAGCATAGCAGCACATGGCGGGTATTCTTTTACGGATAACTCACAATAACAAATTTTGTCTTTTAGCTCATTTATGTCAAGAAGATCGAGATAAGTAGATTCCCGGGAAACACCGGGTAATCAGCACGGTAAATCTTAAAATAATTACGATATACATTTATAATTATTTTTCATTTTACTTATTCAACTAATCATAAGAAGTACAGGGTGGACCGCTCGAATGGACCTAATTTCAATTGCTTGTTACTGGCAAACGGTTGAAGATAGAAACTTAAAACAACGTTCATAGTACAGAAAAACTCACCAAGTTTCGAATCCTGTCGGTAGATGGCACAAAGATACGTTTCTCGTTCTTAGATTTAATTGTTTGTGAAAATGGCGACTCCGCAGATGAAAGCGCAAGCTGTTTTGTGGTATGCGGAGTTTAAATCAATCATTAGAGTTCAAAGGGAGTTCCGACGTGTGTTTAACCGTGATGCTCCAACTGCTAGAAGCATAAAGAAGTGGCGTGATACATTATTAGCTACAGGATCTGTGTTGAAGAAGCATGGTGGTGGTCGCAGAGCATCCGATGAAATGGTAGCAAATGTTCAAGCCGCATTTGAGCGAAGCCCCCGGAAGTCATTAAGAAGAGCTTCGCGGGAACTTCAAATACCAAAATCGACATTACAACGGATTGTCCACAAACGCCTCAAACTGCACGCCATATAAAGTGCAGTTAGTGCAACGTCTGGAGCCGAATGACATGCCGAAACGAGTGGAATTCGCCAATACGATGCTGGACCGTCTCGGCGCTGATCCTGACTTCATGACCAAGATTTTCTTCTCGGACGAAGCCACTTTCCATTTGTCAGGCAAGGTAAACCGGCATAATGTGCGGATCTGGGGATCGGAGAATCCTCACGCTATTCAAGAGCATGTTCGTGATAGTCCGAAGATGAATGTTTGGTGCAGTTTTGTCACATAATAAGGTCATTGGACCGTTTTTCTTCGCCGAGAAAACTGTTCGTGGTACCACATATCTTGACATGCTGGAGCAGTTCTTCTTTCCACAAATTGAACAACTGCAGCCTAACATCGTTTTCCAGCAAGATGGTGCTCCTCCCCACTGGTCCAATGAAGTTCGTACGACTTTGGACAAACATTTTCCCTGGCCGTTGGATTGGTAGGGGAGGACCAATCGCGTGGCCCCCGAGATCTCCCGATTTAACACCACTGGATTTCTTTCTCTGGGGCTATGTCAAAGATAAAGTTTACACCACCCCAGTCAAAGACCTTCGTGATCTTCGTGAGCGCATCATAGAGGCTATTGAGAACATTCCAGAAGACATACTCCAACGTACTTGGCAAGAAATTGTTCATCGCTTTGATATCGTCACAGTGACTGCTGGGGCTCATATAGAGATGTGGTGATCTGGATATCAAAACTTGGTGAGTTTTTCTGTAATATGAACGTTGTTTTAAGTTTCTATCTTCAACCGTTTGCCAGTAACAAGCAATTGAAATTAGGTCCATTCGAGCGGTCCACCCTGTACATTAATTTTTGTCTTTCAACTCATTTATGCCAAGAAGATCGGGATGAGTAGTTTCCCGGACAAAGCCAGGTAAACAGCACGGGGTATCTAAAAATAATTACTATACAAATGTTTCACTTCACTTATTTAACCAAACGTCTTCTTCTTCTTCTTCCTTCCAACAATTAGGCCAATGCCTGTTACGATCCTATAGCAAAATGTTCCCTCCAGCGTTTCAGAGGACAGTCCAGAGATCTTCGTCCTCTTGGTATATAATTAAAAACAGCTTCAGGGATCCGATTTGAACTCATTCTTTCAAGATGGTGTTTCCAATTTAGTTGGTACTGTTCAATATATTCCCAAATTGGCATAGTCTTCAATTATTTTAAGATATCGGTGTTCCTTTTCCGATCCCATCTGGTGTAACCCGCTGTTCTGCGCATGAATCTCATTTCACAAGCCGTTATTCTGCTTTCATGTTGTCTTTTTAGTGTCCATGCTTCACTACCATAGGTCAACACTGGTCTAGCCAAAGTGTTATCTAAACGTAATCTGGTGTTTTTTGTACAAACTAATCATAAAACACATTAATTTTCGTATTTCAGCTCATTTACGTATGTCAAGAAGATCGGGGTAAGTAGAGTCCCGGGCAACGCCGGGTAATCAGCATTGGGTATCTAAAAATATAAATTTATAATTATTTTTCATTTTACTTATTCAACTAAACGTACGTACATTAATTTTCATTTATCTAGGCGTAGCAGCGCACGACGAATATTAGCTAGTACTATATATATATATATATATATATATATATATATTATTTTTAATGCCACCAGTTTGTCTTACGACTATTCTGGCTTTCTTTCCAGGAATTGGTGGAATAATAATAATAATAATAATGATAATAATAATAATAATAATAATAATAATAATAATAATAATAATAATAATAATAGACTATTTAACTCATGCCCCAAATGGGAGTCAATGACCAATCACATTTGAATGATTTTTTATTTACAACCAATCACAGTCGTGTTTCGTCTAGAATTTACCAACTAAAGTTTATAATAATAAAGAAAGCACCTCCTTTTTAACATTCTGAATAGGTCATATATATGAAGGGCTTAGGGCAATAACATGATAAGCCTCATTTTGGATTTAAGCCCCATATACAAAGAAAACAATTCTCTCTTTTGTTATAATTCTTTCTGAGATGTAAGGATTTTTATGTTTCAAAAAATTATAAATAATAATTGGGCAGTATTGTCGTTAATAAATTGTGTGTCTATATGTTTCAATCCATCAGAGCGGCCCTTAAAAATGATTTTATGGATGGTATGTCAATACATTTGTTTGCTGTCATTGTAATAAATGACATTTGTTAACAGAATGTGGCTTACCATGTGGTTACCCCAAGCCCTTCGTGTATATATATAATTACGAATAAAAAGAAGGCATACAGAGAAATGGCACTACTAAATAGTTTTCTTGAAAAATGAGCTATGATCGAATTTAGCCGTCACCCTTAAAGTGGGTAAAGTTAAAAAACGACCTTATTATGACCCGTAATACAACACACGAAAAAATAAGAATGCTTTGTGAGAATTCCTAATTTTGTACACTTCGAATTAATGTACCCGTATCATTGGTTAGAATTCCCCATTAAAATCAGTTATCTAAAATAGTATTAGCATTGTTATTGATATTATATACAAAATGTATATGTACTTATATCTAAATATTTAAATACTTTACTAGTTGCTTGTTTAGTGAATATTACACGTGTTTTTATGTGTAATGAATTTATGATCAATGAAAATAATGGTATTAAAACTATGTAGTTTTCATTTAAATATTCTGCTATTTTTTGCACGCTTTATATTAGCTTGACCTGTATCTATCTATGTAACGGAATCTTTCAACGCTATTTTCACCCACTTAGAAACATTGGATCGACTTGAAACTTTGTATACTTGTAAAGGACCTGTGACAATACAATATTTTCATATGTGTTTATAAAATCCTGGCCGGTATCGTCAGAAAATAAAAAAGTGTCTTTGTATCTATGTAACGATTTCTTTGAACACGATTTTCACTCACCTAGAAATATTGGATCGACTTGAAACTTTGTATATTTGTAAAGGACCCGTGACAATACAATAATTTCATATATTGTTTCTAAAATCCTGGCCAGAATCATCAGAAATTCGAAAAAAATGAAAACTGGTATAATAGGTTGTGGACTTCTCGACTTTTTAGTCAATCGTTGTAGGAGCTCAGTTGGTAGAGCGGTGAACTCTAGTGGTATATAATTTCAGTAATCCATAGGTCGCTGGTTCAAATCCGGCTGCGAGGATTTTTTTAGAAGACTATCACTTTTAGCTCATACTACAATAGTATCGAATTTAAAGATATTTACATTTTTATCTTATTCTGTAAAATATTAAAACTAAAAAATAAAAAATAAATAATAGTTTTATTAGGAAACCGAACTATCATCATCATCATAGTACATTCACGAATTTAGGCCATTTGTTGACCTGTTTCGGCCTCAAGAGAAACACCATCCAGAAGTCTTTTGAGTGGACGTCCTGGTCTTCTTCTTCCTGCAGGTTGATATCTTAGCATTAGTTTGGGTATTTTGTGATCTTCCATTCGATGAACATGTTGTATCCATCTTGACTTATAATCAGAAATTTTGTTTTCTAAAGATTCCATGTGTAATTCTTCTAAGATGTCTTCATTTTTTTGTGATCTAGTAGTGTGTATCCTGCAGTCCTCCGAAGATATCTCATTTCAGCAGATCTAAGTCTCTGTATATCCTTCTGTTTCAACGTCCATACTTCGCTACCATACAAAAGAGTTGGAAGAGCCAGTGTTTTATACACTTTCAGTCTTGAATGCTTTTGGACTAACTGTGGCTTGAAGATAGAATTTATTAACCCTAAAAAAATGAAAAATAATTTTAATTTCCAACACGCTTGGGATAAAATTAAGGTGGTCAACAAAAATATCATCTCCAACACACATGGAATAAAAATAGAGTTATCAAGAAAAATAAAATAATTTTACCATCAAAAGCGTGGGATGCCTTTTATGATTTTTACGTTTTCTTCTTAGAGACTTTACTTTTACCAATATCTGTTTATTATTAGTAGCGTAGTGGTTAAGGCACTGAGCTACAAGCCGGAGGGTCGAGGGTTCAAGTCCCGTTGGGGTCAGGATTTTTAAACTGACCCAAACCCTCTGGCGGCACTATGGCCCTGGGGTCGACTCAGCCTCTAACGGAAATGAGTACCAGACGCTTGTTCTGGGGGTAAAGGCGGCCGTCACGCAGGGCACAACCCGGCTGACATAAAGTGCCGATTGTCTAGAAAAAGTGGGAGTCCTAACCTCCTACTACCCCAAGGGCCTCCGGTCTGTTGTGGGATCACTTTACTTTACTATCAAATACATTAATTGATATAGAGCACCACACGCTTTAATTCTAAACTTAATCTAAGGCGATTACGAATGATGTTCGGGGACCGTTTGGGCTTAAACGTTTCCTCACATTTGTCCTACATGTGAGGAAACCCCCCGAAAAAACCTCATCCAGGAAACTTGTCTCGACTGGCGATCGAATCCGGGCTCGCTGCGTGACAAGGTAGCACGCTATCTCGAGACCACAGCGGTGGACGTAATTTAATCTAATATATAGTAATGAATGTTTGTTTGTTTGTTTTTTTGTGTGTTCGTACTTTATGAGCGGTCATACCGTTGATCCAATTGTGATGGGGTTTTATACAAAATGTTCAGGAGATTCCCGGGATAAGTATAGACTATAAGAGTGTTGTGATACTCAACTCATACACCCATAGAAATCACTCTTTTTAGTGGAAAACGTGAAAAAAGTAGCTCTTTGGACGCTTAAATGGCTTACGCTGCCTAAACCATAATAAATACACAAAATTAATGTAGGCCTACACAGCTCAAAATGCTCTACAAAAAAGTCCTTGACAGCATATGTTTATCTCTTACGGATAACTCACAATAAACATTTTTGTCTTTGATTGATGGCAAGTAGATCGAGACAAGTACGGAGATTCCTGTGCAAGCGTAGCAGCACATGGTGGGTATTCTTTTACGGATAACTCACAATAACGAATTTTGACTTGTAGCTCATTTATGCCAAGAAGATTGAGATAAGTAGATTCCCGGGCAACACCGGGTAACCAGCACGGGGAATCCTAAAATAATTACGATAGGTCTATATAATTATAATTATTTTTGATTATACTTATTCAACTAATCATAAGAAGTACACTAATTTTTGCCTTTCAGCTCATTTATGCCAAGAAGAGCGGGATAAGTAGATTTCCGGGCAACGCCGGGTAATCAGCACGGGGTATCTAAAAATATAAATGTATAATTCATTTTCCTTTTACTTATTCAACTAAGCATAAAAGCACATTAATTTTCATTTATTTAGGCGTAGCAACGCACGCCGCGTATTAGCTAGTATGTTAATGATAAAATAATAATAATAATAATAATAATAATATAAGATGATAATAATAATAATAATAATAATAATAATAATAATAATAATAATTAGGCATTATAAATATAATTATGCGCCCCATTTTCTGGTTAACCAAAATGGATTTAAATTTTTGTCAACTACATCAGCGCTATAAATAATAACTTAGGTCAGTCATAAGGAATGTTATATAGAAATTAGGATTTTGTCTACAAGAATAGAATGTGCAGTTTTTACCAGAACATAACCAGTTGTATTTGTGAAAGAATGACGCGATTTACATTTTTATTTTCGCAAAATATATCTGACATTGCTTAAATATTTACACATTTGAGAAATCACAATAAATAATGACGCCTTTCACGTTATTCCAAAGCATTGTTTTATTCTTGGAATAAAAATAGTTCGCTCTAGAATTGAAGGTTTTATGATATCCGTGTAAATCCTATATCTCAATATATCCATTGTAATAGTTTCTTCAGTCAAATCTCAAATTTATAGACTAGCAGCATATTTAATGACTTGCAGCATTATTAACTGTACTTTCACCATCCTCTCCTTTTATTAATAATGTTTATGAAAAAAGCTTTTAAGTCGTTACATTACAGACACGACTAGCATTAGAAAGGATACTTTCATCTCTCATTCACTTCTTAACAAACGATAAAACGTTTTTTTTTCTGGTGATAGCCTTATTTAATGTTGATAAAATTCCGCATTTCAAAAATTTGAAGTTAACCATACTTCACTTTTAAGAAACATTTTGCACCGTTGAATTTATTGTTAAATACTCAAGAACCAATTAAAATAAAGAATTGAAATACATAAATTTTACTTACTTATAACTCGGGCATCTAACTTACCGACCAACTATTCGCTGTATCATACATTTCCTAAGCAATTTAAAATTGTGCTTCGGTGAGTTTAAAATTTGTCTTAAGTAATATTTTATTTATTTCAGGATTGTTTCTCTTATATACACAGGTATCCTCAACCAAAATAAACATTTTTTCTTCCACATTTCCTCGTAACGCGTGTCTGCTTCTGTCATATTTCTCTTCTTCATGTTGTCTTGAATTCCCTCTCTCCACGTTGGCTTTGGTCTACCACGTTTCCCTTTCCCAGAAGGTATCCATTTAAATTCTCCTTTGTTTGTTTCTGTGTCCCTTCTTCTCGTTATATGCACGTGCTGTCTTAGTTAGATTTCTTCAATCTCTTGTACAATATAATTTTCTCCATTCATTATTTCTCTTACTCTATTATTTTTATTTTGTCTAATTTTGATATTCTTACCGATCTTCTTAAAAAGTCAATTTCTGTGACAAATAATATATTTCTGTGTTTTTGCTTCAAGTCCATGTTTCCTCACCATATAATAAAATACTCTTCACAATTGTGTTCTATATTAATTATTTAGTCTTCTTGATTATATTCCTACTCCATAAAATAGTTGTTTTAATTCTTATTCTTCTTCTTCTTCCTTTTATGTGATAGACCTAGTAGTCTGTTACGGTCTCAATCCAACGTTTGAATGGTCTCCCCAAAGATCTTTTGGCTGGTGGCTGGTAATTTAAGATTTGACGTGGTATTCTTGTTCTGCTCATTCTTCTTACGTGAGATTTTCAGTAGTTTCTGTATTTTTGTATATATTCCATGACTGATTCTGTTTTTACTTCAGGCCAGTAACCTGTTGTGAGGACTTACCTTACTAAAAAGTCTCAAAGAAAATGTAAAAGAACTGTTCTTGTTGTTTTAATTAAACGTATTCATTCAACTTTTATTTTTAATGGTTCAAATGGATCTTCACAAGTCTTAACAATATTAATAAACTCGTTAATTAGCTTTAATCTTTATTACTTAATACTGTAAATTATACCTCTAGGATTTTTAAACACATGTAGCTAAGTTGTATTCAATTGAATAATCATAGGCTATGCGATGCGTTATGTAATGTGTCACAACAAGAATTTGAAACCACTAAGTCGCTTTGTAATTGGACCATAAATATTTTTGAAATTACGCGAAATTTCGAGGCCGTGCTCATTAAGGGTGATTTACAGGCTGTAAGCAGTTCTTAGAACGAGTTTCTACAACACATATAACGTTCATTTGTTGCTTTATAAAAAGAACGATTCTAATAAAGTTTCTGTTTCTTTGTGTATTATTTTTACGTCGCGTTCTTTTGAGTTTCCGCATCAGTGCAGCTATTAATGGAATATAATGCTTATTTATACAATAAAAGGTCAAACGAATGACACAATTTTATTTCCGTTGTTAAATAAGAGCTTTTCTTAAAGATAACTTATAAAAACATTTCATTAAGAAAAATATACAATCAAATATAGGTATCCGAGAATAAAACTAAATGGAATTTAATGACGTACCTGTGATTTATACAAATAAACAAAGCACGTTGAATGAAACAATGGACACCGCCTATTATATATAAACGAATGTATGTCTGTCTGTCCTTTAGATATTTCTAAACCGTGATCTTCGTGAGAAATTGTAAACATAGGTTTTCAGGTGTGGCGAGTGTTTAGCTGTCATCTATTATTATCTAAAATCATTAGGTGTAGGAGTTCATCCTGAAACGAAAAATTTAAAAATCACTCTACAGTTAGATTCAACCCAGGAGGTTACTGTGTATTTGAAATAGGGAAATGGGTTGTCATTTCAACGGTATTGTCTTGAAATAAGTCCTTAAATAAATCTGAAGTATGATACACAGCAGGTGCAGAGTTGTAAGTTGTAGCCGTCCAAGTCACCCCTCTTAAAGAATGAAACAGTTACCACTTGTCACTGAGCTCGTGCGGATCTGTACTATCCTATGTGGAAGTGTCGGCTCTCATATTTACTATAAAACTAGTTTGCATGCCGTAAAAGAAAAACTATATTTTTAATGTATAGTACATAGATTTGGAAAAGTACTGCTAACCTTGCCACTCCACCCCTTCTTAAGAAACAAATACCGTTATTATGCGTTTGGCAACATGTACCCCTGTAGTAGGAGGACACTGGCTTAGCCCATAAGGTCTGTAGTAACTTTCTGGGTTGAATTAGAGTGGCGATCGCAGTTTTTGATGTTTCACAACAAACTCGGAATATCCTATTAAAATAAACCGAGGCGTATTATTAAAAAATCAGAAATCCGACCGTTAGAAGTAGGGATCTACCTTAAATTTGAAATTAAAAATTCGTTCTAGCAACCTCCATGTTTGGGGAGTGAATACCATATAATTAATTAATCCTGAATATTTTATTTATTTAGGCGTTGCAGCGCTCGTCAGGTATTACCTAGTCACCTATAAGACATTTTCTTACATATATTAGATTATTATTGTGTTTTCTGTAAATGTAAGCTGATTTAATTTTAATACTTTGTGGTGAAATCCTAACCCAGGTGTCATCTACATTCCGAAGACGGAATAGATAGATTTTTTTCAGGATGTAAAAATTCTTGGGGGAAATAAAAGTAATTGTTCCAATGTGGAGTATGTATATATCTTAATATATAAAAATTTCGTGTCACGTTGTTTGTCCGCGATGGAATCCTAAACTACTGAACCGATTTTAATAAAAGTTTGTACACTGTGTGCAGTTTGATCCAACTTGAGACTTGGGGTAGTTTATAACTAAATTTGTAGTTGCATTATTTTTTTATTGCAAATTTGTTTATTTTTTACATAGAGTTATAATTATCTGTGAGGTCCATAGGATTCTAACAGATGGAGGTGTAATTATCTGTGAGTTCTATACGCTTCTAACAGATGACGGTATAAGGTAATTTGGTAAGGTAATTGGTTTAACAAGAGAGATCCAGATGGCTGTGCTTTTTGTTGCAACCGCGAATTTCAATTGAATTACAAATATTGATTATTTCATAATTTAAGTGTGTTCAGTGTTTATTTTATTTTCAATACTATTAATTTCGTGTGTAAGTATTAGTTTTAAGTAATCTTGCTGAAAGACAGCAACTTAATTTAAATTTTTAACGTGTACCCTAGCCACAGCAACGCGTGACCGGGACTTCTAGTATATATATACAGGGTGGACCGCTCGAATGGACCTAATTTCAATTGCTTGTTACTGGCAAACGGTTGAAGATAGAAACTTAAAACAACGTTCATAGTACAGAAAAACTCACCAAGTTTCGAATCCTGTCGGTAGATGGCACAAAGATACGTTTCTCGTTCTTAGATTTAATTGTTTGTGAAAATGGCGACTCCGCAGATGAAAGCGCAAGCTGTTTTGTGGTATGCGGAGTTTAAATCAATCATTAGAGTTCAAAGGGAGTTCCGGCGTGTGTTTAACCGTGATGCTCCAACTGCTAGAAGCATAAAGAAGTGGCGTGATACATTATTAGCTACAGGATCTGTGTTGAAGAAGCATGGTGGTGGTCGCAGAGCATCCGATGAAATGGTAGCAAATGTTCAAGCCGCATTTGAGCGAAGCCCCCGGAAGTCATTAAGAAGAGCTTCGCGGGAACTTCAAATACCAAAATCGACATTACAACGGATTGTCCACAAACGCCTCAAACTGCACGCATATAAAGTGCAGTTAGTGCAACGTCTGGAGCCGAATGACATGCCGAAACGAGTGGAATTCGCCAATACGATGCTGGACCGTCTCGGCGCTGATCCTGACTTCATGACCAAGATTTTCTTCTCGGACGAAGCCACTTTCCATTTGTCAGGCAAGGTAAACCGGCATAATGTGCGGATCTGGGGATCGGAGAATCCTCACGCTATTCAAGAGCATGTTCGTGATAGTCCGAAGATGAATGTTTGGTGCAGTTTGTCACATAATAAGGTCATTGGACCGTTTTTCTTCGCCGAGAAAACTGTTCGTGGTACCACATATCTTGACATGCTGGAGCAGTTCTTCTTTCCACAAATTGAACAACTGCAGCCTAACATCGTTTTCCAGCAAGATGGTGCTCCTCCCCACTGGTCCAATGAAGTTCGTACGACTTTGGACAACATTTTCCCTGGCCGTTGGATTGGTAGGGGAGGACCAATCGCGTGGCCCCCGAGATCTCCCGATTTAACACCACTGGATTTCTTTCTCTGGGGCTATGTCAAAGATAAAGTTTACACCACCCCAGTCAAAGACCTTCGTGATCTTCGTGAGCGCATCATAGAGGCTATTGAGAACATTCCAGAAGACATACTCCAACGTACTTGGCAAGAAATTGTTCATCGCTTTGATATCGTCACAGTGACTGCTGGGGCTCATATAGAGATGTGGTGATCTGGATATCAAAACTTGGTGAGTTTTTCTGTAATATGAACGTTGTTTTAAGTTTCTATCTTCAACCGTTTGCCAGTAACAAGCAATTGAAATTAGGTCCATTCGAGCGGTCCATATATATATATAGGTCCACCGCTGTGGTCTCGAGGTAGCGTGCTGCCTTGTCACGCAGCGGGCCCGGGTTCGATCCCCGGTCGGGGCAGTTTTTCTGGGTGAGGTTTTTATCGGGGTTTTTCCTCACCTGTAAGACAAATGTCAGGAAAACTTTAAGGCCCAAACGGTCCCCGAAAATCATATGGTCATCATCCTTATCATTATCATCCTTACCATTATCATTACCATCATCATCCTTCACCGGTGTGGAAAGCAACGGGAAGCTACCACACCTACACAATTCCCTAGTAAAGCTGCAAGCATTAGCATGAAAATGCTATGATTGCAGTGACGGACCTGCCTTCGGGCAGAATTACTATGGATGGATATATATATATATATATATATATATATATATATATATATATATATATGGCACAAAAAGAGGCTCAAGTCTGAAATAAGAAGTCTTTGAAGATTTTTGTCAGATCTTTCACACTCAGCTTTGAGTTGAAAAGCATATCACCTCTTAAACAAATATCCTACTGCTATCGCTATTTTAACAGGTTTTAAATATATACAACATCTTCCTGTGCCCAATATTTGATTATTTTTTTCCATTCATCAAATTCATAATTTGATGTCTTCTTAGGTCTCCCTCTTCTTTTCCTCCGATTTGGAATCCACTTCAACCTCCCAACTGGCAATCTATTTTTATTCATCCTCTTCACGTGTCCATACAATTGTAATTGTTTATTTCCCACAATTTGTATAAATGTTTTGTTAAAGTTATTTTTTTCATGGGTAATATGTTTCTAATCCTGTATAATTTAGAGCATCTTGCAGATGTTCTTAAAAAAATCGGTTTATGTAAATTGTAATTTTGACTTTACTTGGATAACTACTGCTGCTCAAACCTAGTATTTGTGTTTGTTGTCCCTGAGTTTTGAACCTAGACTTACCGATTATGAATTTCAAACGTTATCGCCCAAGTAAATTGTCTCAGTTATTTTCTTGTTTAATGATTTAAAAAGGCTATGAAAACTATTAATCTTCATCCCAACATGAGTGTTGTTTCGTTTTTTTTAATGTTCATTGTTTACAGACAGACCGCGAATATCTTGTTCCTGCCAGAAAATAGTACAATGTTATAGTACAATGACATTTCAGAAGAGATTAATTCTCGTCGGAACAAATTAACCAGGTGATGTTTTTTTTGGGGGGGGGCGTTCCTCGCCTTAAGACAAATGTCAGGATACTTTAAGGCCCGAACGGTCCTCGAACACCATATGGCCATCATAATCATCATCATATTAGCCATGTTTAGTGTGAATATGTGTATTTCGTGTTAATGTTGTGTTGTCTCGAAGGAGGCCCTGACGTCCACTTGTTCACTCATTGATCTCGTCATTGTATGTCCTTGTGTGGCCAGAAAAAATGTGTATGATCTACTGTTTAAAATCCCTCTCCCGACAGGTTATGCCATTGTAAGATCCAGGCGGCATGTCGTCTAAAAAGTAGCTATAGGCCCTAAATAGATAGATCATCGGTTGATTAATATCTTTGACATCATCCGATTCCTAACAGCCAATTCTGTCAGTCCATCCAATCTCCTGGTCGTTGATGTTTCTTCTTCTTGTATAAATATATTCCCTGACTCCAGGAAGTTTTAGGTTTTCCACTGCCTCGCCTTCCTTCAGGTTTCCATTTCAAAACACATTTTGGTAGTCGATCCTCTTCCATTCGGTGGACATGTCCGTACCATCTTAATTCTTGAGTTTTACTATAATCTTTTTTTTTTCAAATGCCCCAGGTTTGTCTTTCGACATTCCTGGTTTCTCTCCTGGCATGGCGTACTTGTAACCCACTTCTGAGGTTGGGGCGCCTGGAAGGCGGGGTTACGTTTCCCCGATGATATGATGGGTGATGATGGTAATGGTGCGCCAAGAGAGTCCCTAATCCTAAACTTAACCTAAGATGAATATGAATGATGATGATTGCGATGGCCATATGATTTCGGGGACCGTTTGGGCCTTAAAGATTTCCTGACATGTCTTACAGGTGAGGAAAAAACCCGATAAAAACCTCACCCAGAAAAACTGTCCCGACCGGGAATCGAACCCGAGCCCGCTGCGTGACAAGGCAGCACGCTACCCCGAGACCACAGCGGTGGACTAGTATAATCTAAAATAGTGTCTTCAATCTTCATTTTATCCCTTATAAATAATGATTTCACTGAGTTGTTTACAAAAATATAAATTAATAACCAATAACGTTGGTTATAATACACAGTTTGATGTGTTTCATTTTTTTTTCTCCACTAGGGTGCATTTGTACAATATTGCTATCCTATATATGTTGCCACGCCAGGTGGCAATAAACAATAATAAGCGATCAATTTGCACTTGATAAAGAAATGAAACATAACCACACTGTATTCTCATTTATTTTCAAACATCGCCGTATACATTAAATATATAAATATTTTAAAATAACTACACTTAAATAAATATTTTTTTAGTAAACAGTATAATTGTATCCGTTAAATAGTCCTAACAAATGCCGCTCTTGATTTCCAAATCCTCTAGATAAATTCACTCGTCACTTCGTGAATTTATGGATGATTTGGAAATAACTCGTCAAATTATTCATGCTTATTGTCGCACGTTATTTAGAACATTGACTACTGACTTCAACATTATTCTTACTTTATAGTGAAAACTTCAGCGTATTTCTATGCACCTATATTCACACATAATATGTGGTAGCAGCGTGAGAATTCCATTTATTTTTCTGTCTTTCATAACTACTTCATTTTTCATTGTTTCAGTCTTACGAGTAAAGTGTTACAATAACGTGCTGCCAGAATTTCTTGCAGGGATTTGTGTTACGATCATTTATTTTTCCTTCAACCCATTTAACTCCATCGTTCATACAAATGTGAAATGTTTTGTTAAATTGAAACAATATAATTGAAATTTACACTCCTTTAGTCTTAAAATGTAAAAGGATTAATTTTGGCAAGGTGTTCTATTTGGGACGTAACTAAAAGGAACAAACGTGGGGATGGTTGAGCATATAGAGTAAAAAGGGCTAACTTTTACAACATGTGACGCGACTTTTTTTAATTCCTTCATTAACTCCAGTCAAATTTTATTCTTAGGCTTTAATTTTCAAATTATTTTCCACCATTTAGAATGATTTTTACATTCTCTAAACTTTTATTTAAATCATTTTCCACCATTTACAATGATTTTTACATTCTCTAAACGTTTATTTAAATATTTTTCTATGATGTTTAACTATATACGTAGTATAAAGACGTGGCAGCCAGATTGATTTTAACGAATATTCTCTGCAACAACAAAGAGATGTCCCAGTGCAGCCAACATAGAGTATGTACTAATTAACTGTATACATATAGGCTAGTTCAGAATTTCAGAACTTACTATTTATTTTTGGGCGTTGCATTCTTTCACAGATTAGAGTACTTAAATTGCATTAGGTTAGCTTTTAGGAATACACTATCTCCTCTACTATTTAATTTTGTACTAGAGCATGCCATCAAATCTTTAGAGGATGAAGAAGGCCTACAACTCAATGGTATTAATAAGCTGTTGGTTTATGCTGATGATGTAGTACTATTGGCCGATAGCGAGGAGATACTAAAGGCCAACATGTACACACTACTGAGTAACACTACGAAATTGGGACTGGAAGTAAATATAAATAAAACTAAATATAAAAATACATTATATACTGGAAATGGACAGCTAATGAAAAATGAGGGGAAATTTTGAGGAAGTGGCTGAATTCAAATACCTAGGAACAATAATCACAAACAGAAATGAGATGCACAAGGAAATTAAACATAGGCTCAATTCTGGAAATGCGTGTTATTATGCATTACAGAGACTCTTGACTTCCCAACTCCTTTCAAAAAACGTTAAACTGAAAATATATAAAACTATTATTCTGCCAGTTATATTATATGGATGCGAAACATGGACTCTTACTTTAAGGGAGGAAAGGAGATTATGGGTATTTGAGAATAAAGTTCTTAAGAAAATGTTTGAACCAAAGAGAGATGGACAGGTGAATGGAGAATACTGCTTAACAGTGAATTATATGGTCTTTATAGGAAGCCAGATATAATGAAAACAGTTAAGTCTCATAGACTGCGATGGGCAGGACATGTGGCACGAATGGGGGATGAAAGACGTGCATGTAAGCTTCTTGTAGGAAAACCAGAGGGTAAACGCCCAGTTGGTAGACCAAGAATGAAGTGGGAGAATAACATTAATTATGATTTGAGGGAAGTAGATCGTACAGGGTATGATTGGAAAACATTAGCTCAGGTTAGGGATATATGGAGAGCTTATGTCCGCGCGGCCATGAACCTACGGGTTCGATAGTGTCAGTTAGTTAATTAGTTAGCTTTTAGGATTGTCTTTCACAGGTTATAGTACTTAAATCGCGTTAGGTTAGCTTTTAGGTTGGTTATACGTGTATATGTTGGCTGCATCCTGTGATTTGATAGCATAAACCATTTCGCGTTTGTTGGCGCATGCGCATGGTGTATGATTGTAACTTAGAAATAAATTTGGTATCACATGTTGTAAAGTATTTCCTAAACAAATGAAAACCTGTATATATCGTTTCTATTTTTCAACATTTTATTTCGGTCTCCAGAGAGATTCTCGACGAATTGGGAATCTGGAGACATGCGTGTCATGACGAGACCTGGACACATCATGCTAGTTGTTGGGAGGCACTGATCGTATTGACTTCATTCTGTTGGATGCTACTCACAGACCACAACCGCTTAAGATATTCCTCGCATTCGATCTCCAGATTTAAATCCGATATAACATTTTTTAAACATTTTAGAGGAAAAAGCGTCACGTTATTTTCCTCTAAAATGTTTAAAAAATGTTCACGTTATTCTACCAGTTATATTATATGGATGCGAAACATGGACTCTTACCTTAAGGGAGGAATGGAGATTACAAGTATTTGAGAATAAAGTATCTAGGACTATTTAACTCATGCCCCAAATGGGAGTCAATGACCAATCACGTTTCAATGATTTCTGTTTTACAACCAATCAGAATCGTGTTTCACCAAATATTTATCAGTGTTATGATTACCATATTAAAGAAAGCTCCTCCTTACAATATTGCGTTCCTTTGGCAATAAATAGTATGATCTGGTTGCAGTGATAAACAAATGAAGCAGTAGAAGCGTACCTATCGTTTCTCATTTGTTTTCAAACATCGCCGTTTACATTAAATATATAAATATTTTAAAATAACTATAGTTAAATAATGATTTGTGAGTAAACAGCTTAATTTTATTCGTTAAATAGTCCTAACAAATGCCACTCTTGATTTCCAAATTCTCTAGATAAATTCACTCCTCACTTCGTGAGTCGTGAATTTATCGATAATTTGGAAATCACTCGTGGCATTACTTATGAAAATTTTTGGACCAAAGAGAGATGAACACACAGGCGAATGGAGATGACTACATAACAATGAACTACATGGTCTTTATAGGAAGCCAGATATAATAAGAACAGTTAAGTCTCGTAGACTGCGATGGGCAGGACATGTTGCACGTATGGGGAACGAAAGACTTGCATGGAAGCTTCTTGTAGGAAAGCAAAAGGGAAAACGCACAGTTGGTAGACCAATAATGAGGTGGCAGAATAACATTAACTATGATTTGAGGGAAGTAGATTATACAGGCAATGATTGGAAAGCATTAGCTCAGGATAGGGATATATGGAGAGCTTATGTCCGCGCGGCCATGAACCTACGGGTTCGATAGTGCCAGTGAGTAAGTAAGTATAGCGTCACGTTGGAAGTTGCAAATTTTTCCAAGATGAAGAATGAACATTCACAATGAACTCACAATAATCATTTTTGTTTTTCATTGATGCCAAGAAGATCGGTATAAGTAGATTCCCTGGCAAGCAGAGCAGCAGCACGGATAACTCGAAATAACGAATTTTGTCTTTCAGCTCATTTATGCCAAATAAATCGGGATACGTAGATTCCCGGGCAATGCCGGCTAATCAGCACGGGGTATCTAAAAATAATAACGATATGAATTTATAATTATTTTTCCTTTTACTTTTTCAACTAAACGTAAAAACGCATTATTTATATTACCGGTATTTATTAGCACCGAACGCCGGATATTAGCTAGTCTATCTCTACATTGGTGTTAGTTTTTTTAATGTTATGAGTAGACATCGCATTTTCGTTTTGATACAAGTTAGAAAATTTATCAATTACTAAAGGTTTCAGGGTTCAAAATGTGTCCCTGAATGTTTACTTCACGGCGATGCTACCAAAGGTAAAGAAGTTCGGTACATATTTATAACAAATAACTTGGTGTTTTACATAAACAACATTGAGAATGGAGCGTCTGTATTTACTGATATTATTACTCATCTGTGCGTAGTTGTAAACTGCTTGTACATTCACGTGACGTAATAATTGCACAACAAGGAACTATTCGATCCCCTCCTCTCCGGGACCAAAAATGCGCTTCCTTGTTATGAGTTATCTCATAAATAAATTAATTGTTTATACCTGTATTTATAACGACTTTATTATTTAAAATTACTGTCACCTATTTACTTTAAGTGTTAATGTAATAGTATTGATTTTATGTGGAAACACATTGTTGTATATGATATTTTACCGGTTAAGTGGTAGATAAGGTCTTATGATCTTAACTTTGCCATTTTACATTATTATTATTATTATTATTATTATTATTATTATTATTATTATTATTATAAAATCTGTTTTGGAATGGAAACCTGAGGGAAGACGTGGCAGAAGAAGACCTAAAACCTCCTGGAGTAAGGGAATATATTTATAATAATAATAATAATAATAATAATAATAATAATAATAATAATAATAATAATAATAATTAATGATGTTTTATTTATTCTGGCAGAGTTAAGGCCATAAGGCCTTCTCTTCCACTCAACCAGCACAAATACAAATAAATATTTAACAAATATAGATATACACTATACTAATTATAAACAGTTAAAGATACAATAAATGTAGTAATGTAAATTTCATGTAGTAACAACATTTTATACGATAATAACAATAATAATACTTACGATAATAATATAATAATAATGATAATAATAATAATTATTTTTATTATTATTCCGGCTTTTACAATGAATATACATTTTTCCGGTACCCATGTTAATAATTATAATAATAATAGTATAAATATGATAAATTATACGAGAAACACCAATTAATATATGTACCTTACACTGGGTAATGATGAAGGAGAAACATCTACAACCAGCAGATAGGATGGACCAACAAAGTTCGCTATTGGAATCGGACGATGTCAAAGACATTAATCTATCGATGATCTATTTATTATTATTATTATTATTATTATTATTATTATTATTATTATTATTATTATTATTATTATTATCTTCTTCTTCTTCTTCTTCTTCTTCCTTCCAAGTATTAGGCCAAGGTCTGTTACGATCCTATAGAAAATTTTCCCTCCAGCGTTTCATAGGACGGCCCAGTGATCTTCGTCCTCTTGGTATATAATTATAAACAGCTTTGGGGATCCGATTTGAACTCATTCTTTCAAGATGGTGTTTCCAATTTAGTTGGTACTGTTTAATATATTCCAAAATTGGCGTAGTCTTCAATTCTTTTAAGATATCGGTGTTCCTTTTCCGATCCCATCTGGTGTAACCCGCTGTTCTGCGCATGAATCTCATTTCACAAGCCGTTATTCTGCTTTCATGTTGTTTTTTTAGTGTCCATGCTTCACTACCATAGGTCAACACTGGTCTAGCCAAAGTGTTATATAAACGTAATCTGGTTATTATTATTATTATTATTATTATTATTATTATTATTATTATTATTATTATTATTAGTCCACCGCTGTGGTCTCGAGGTAGCGTACTACCTTGTCACGCAGCGGGCCCGGGTTCGATCCCTGGTCGGAGCAGTTTTTCTGGGTGAGGTTTTTATCGGGGTTTTTCCTCGCCTGTAAGACAAATGTCAGGAAAACTTTAAGGCCCAAACGGTCCCCGAAATCATATGGCCATCATCCTTATCATTATCATCCTTACCATTATCACTATCACCATCATCCTTCACCGGTGTGGAAAGCAACGGGAAGCTACCACACCTATACACAATTCCCTAGTAAAGCTGCAAGCATAGCATGAAAATGCTATGATTGCAGTGAAGGACCTGCCTTCGGGCAGAATTACTATGGATGGATTATTATTATTATTATTATTATTATTATTATTATTATTATTATTATTATTATTATTATTATTATTATTATTTATTTATTTATTTATTTATTTTTTGTTAAAGTAGACACACAGCGACATATTTATGATTGTTGCTTTTATTACTGGTCACATTGTAGTATTCAATTATTGAATTGTTTGCTTCGTGTCCACCGCTGTGTTCTCGGGGTAGCGTGCTGCCTTGTCACGCAGCGGGCCCGGGTTCGATCCTCGATCGGGATAAGTTTCCTGGTGATGTTTTTTTTTCGGGTTTTTCCTAACCTATAAGACAAATGTCAGGAAACGTAAGTCCCAAACGGTCCCTGGCCATCGTTATCATATTCATTAAGTTTATGAATAAGACCTCTCCCGGTGCATCATTAACATCATCGCCACCTATCACATGCCATCGGGGCAGCGTAACTCCGTCTTCCAGGCGCTCCAACCTCAGAAGTGGGTTACAATAACGCCATGACAGGAGAGAATACCAGAATGTCGAAATGACAACGTGCTGGTATTCAATAAAAAATTGTCTTTATTTTATTTTCGAATGTGATGATTAAATCATTTATAATTCACAACATAATAAGATATCCTACAAGAATGTAATGTTAAGTTTTGATGTTTCGTTTTTAACTCGATAAAACATTGTGGATTATAGAAATTAGTTCTCGGAATTTGCATTACGTACGAGTATTGAAAAAAAGTCAGTTGAACCATGGAACTTCTGAAACAGAAGATGCTTCAACTGTTGAATCAATATTTTGTATTTCAAATGTCTTGTAATATGCTTAGTAATACATTCCTGTATTAGCGATTGTTTTAAAATTTGAACATTGTGCTGGTAAACACTTGAGTAGATAAATTTACAAAACATGGAGCGAATGAAGCACCGGCATGTAGCTTGTTGATGAAATAGGGAAATACTTGTTATTTCTATGACAAGCTACAAAGCATACTATTTCCTGTATTTGTGTGAATCAGGATCACACCCTGGGCGTCCACTCAACTGTTATAATGACTGTAAATCCTCTTACAAATCTAAATACTCTCGTAAACATCACCGATACATATCTGAAACTTTCGTCAATAATATCATCCTCATTAAAGGCTTCAGAATAAACAATTACCTTCAGAGGGAAAGCAGGGAAATACTGAACGCGGAGAACTGAAGCAGCATACGTCTAGTACATCTGCCGTTGACATACAATGAACAGTAAATTAATTAAATGATTTACTGTGCGTACAAGCAATGAAACGAATCGCGAGGAGGTGCCTTTAGCTTATAATTATCTATCTTCGGGTTTTTACAGCTGCTGCCGTCTTCCCGTGCCAAACCTCCAAAGCCTACGGTCTTGGGCATCTTCGATGCTTAGCCCTCTAGCTTGCATTACTGTCTTCATGTTTTCCTTCCATGTTAACCTTGGTCTCCCTCTTTTCTTCTTTCTGTTCGGATGCCATTCATATAGTTGCTTTGGCCATCGCTCATCTTCCATTCTTAAGACATGTCCTAACCACTTTAATTCCTTCTCCTCAATTCTTTCAATTATGCTTTCTTCTGCTTCCATTATGTTTCTAATTTCCTTATTTATGACATCTTCTAATTTTGACTTTCTGGCACTTGTGCGTAAATAATGCTTTTCTAGAGCTATTAGTCTATTCTTGTAGTACTTATAGATTGTCCATACCTCACTTCCTTACATTGCAACAGATTCCACCAATGTTTTACCAATATATTTTTTTGTGTCTTTCCAAATATGCTTATCCCACCATATGGAATTTAACGATGATATTATTTTGCTACTCAATTCAATTCTATGTTTTAAGTTCTCTTTGCCTATACCTTCAATGTTATCCATAATTATTCCCAAATATTTAGTTTGTTTCACTTGCTTTATTTGGATTCCTTCTTCCAATATTAAATTTTCTCGTTCATTGCTATTTATTGCCAGATACTCTGTTTTTTGTAAATTTACTGTGAGACCCCATGATTCATATGTGTTTTTCAATCTTTTTATCATGAATTCCATATCAAATTTGTCTTGCGCTAAAACCAGCTGATCATCGGCAAATTGTAATGTCAGCAAAAATCTGTTACCTATTGGGATCCCCATACCTTTGCAGCTTTGTTTCCATTTCATTAATATGGATTCTACATAAATATTAAATAAAATTGGCGAAAGACTGCACCCTTGTTTCAATCCCAGCTTATAATTATATATCTTATAATTTTTCATCTTTATTTAGTTTACTTTTATCTTTATTATTGTGAATAAATAGTCGGCTGCGGTGGACTAGTGGTTATGCTCCTTGCCTCTAGTCCCAAGGGCCGCGGGTTCAAACCCGGCCGGGGTCGATGGATTTTTTAGGACGGAAAAATGCAAGGAGCGAGTCCTCCGGGAG
Source organism: Diploptera punctata (assembly GCA_030220185.1). Classification (NCBI taxonomy): domain Eukaryota; kingdom Metazoa; phylum Arthropoda; class Insecta; order Blattodea; family Blaberidae; genus Diploptera; species Diploptera punctata. Next base: position 1,144,650 of record JASPKZ010010672.1, read on the forward strand.
GGACTTTAAGCCGTGGGTCCCGACTCTGAAGATTTTCAGGCTCGTAAAAAATCCTTAAGCCTGAATGAAAAGGCCTCTAAGCAAAATTTACCGAATTTTCCCGTTCTAGCACTACCTTGGTTTCCTAGATGTCAATATGAGGCGGAACGCTGACCACGTACCACTCAAAATGGCATCTATACGAAAACAAGTGTAACTAAATTAATATGGTTCAAATTCTTCCCTGTAGGGGGAGAGCGCTTAAATCTCTGAAAAGGGAAAACATAGGCTTACAAAAAAATTGTGAATAATCTTTCCTTATTTAAGAGGACTTTATTTGTTTTAATTAACATTTATTTGGTTTCGTGGGACTTTTCCTTAGTATAGTTAGGTTGATGTAAATTTTTATAAAACTTTGGTTTGGACATAATTTACTGTATGTTTGACATAAGAACTCATAGTTCAACAACTCGCCACTCCGTCTCATCGCTTTGACGCACAGTACTTTTATACAACCTTTTGGGGATATATCTCTGTTTTCATCAGGATCTCTATGTAATAACAGGCCTACAACTAGATCGGAAGGTAGTAAGTTCAGAGCTATCACAAAACATAAATGTAAACATCTATGTTGCCGATACATTTACTGTTTTTTATTCTCATATAACTTAATACTAAATACTTGAAAATTAATTTAATATTCTTAATCTCTTCACCATTTATGTTTATAAAAGTGAAATCCTTTAGAACCTGTGATTTATTCTTCAGATATCTGTAAGGCATTTTTAATGTGTTGTGTTTCTTCTTGTCTTTTTATTTTTCTTGCTCAATGAATGTATCGACATATTCTCTTCTTCGTAGGTTCGTCTGACGCTACACAGTTCTAGCGATAACATATATTCGTTCTCTCTTCCATTTCTTGTAGCTTCCCAGTTTCCAATCTATTTTTCACTAACTTTTTCTCAGAAAAAAAAAGAATTATTCTGTGCAGGTGTACAGCCATATCAACTTCTCTCTTCTATTTCATAAAAATATTAAATCGTTTCTCTTAGAGTTCATTCACAGTGGAAAATTATTTTCTAAACCAACATATTGTACCGGTATCTGTAGTTTATTTGGAAAAAGAACCATCGTAGACGTTGCAATTTTCTAACAAAAGTTAAAGAAAATAGCAATCAAAAATATGTTTCAGTTCCAATTTTTAACATTTTAATTATTTTACAGATCATGTCAATGTAAGTAGATAGGTTTTATTTCAAAATTAATAACAAAAATAAACATATGTAAATATTATTTTAGGCTCCCGTGGTGGAGGTTATGTTCCTTGCTTGTGGCCCCGAGGGTCGCAGTTTTAAAACTTGCCGGCGTCGATGGATTTTTTAGGATGGAAAAATCCAAGGAGCAAATCTTCCGGGAGGGACTTTCAGTCGTGAGTCCCGAATCTGAAGATTTTCAGCCTCTTAAAAGATCCTTAAGCCTGAATAAAGAGGCCTCTAAGTAAAATTTACCGACCTTCATCATCCTAGTAACACCTCAGTTGCCTGCTAGATGTCTCATTGGGTCGGTATGTAGACCGCAAGCTATATTGACATCTGTAGGGAAATAAGCATAACCAAATTAACTTGTTGACATTTTTAATATTCATTGCTATAACAATTGTGGTTATGCATTAAAATATTATAAATAATAATATAGCACCTTTTTTATCCGACTTCCTCAATTAGAATTGATTTTTTTAAGCCGTTAAATTATTTAATCATTAAGATCTTTCAAAAGCATGTTTCATCTTTGGTGTGCTAATTGGTGAAGATGAAACATCTTTTGAAATGCTTAATAATTTAAGGAAGTTTTTTTAATAAAAATTAATTCTAATTGAGGAAGATGGATAAAAAAAGGGTACTACATTATTATTTAAAACATTTTAAATTGAGTTGGTATATTAACTCCTATTACGTCATTGTAGATTAGGAAGATTTTTTATAAGTTATTATGTGTTTTTTTCAAACTTTATACATTACAAACGTGTAATTTTTTATTAGCTAATTATTATAATTTTATGAAATGACACTCCCTCAAGGGCTCTTAACAACAGTATATTACGAGGGTCGGAAGTGGTTTTTACAGAAATTAGGAAATGATTAAAAACCGAGCTGTAGCGAAGTTTTTAATTTCCGATATTCTGTTAAAACACTTCACAAACATGTATTGTACAATACGTTTTGCACGATGGTGTTTTCCAAGTTATATTTGTAGAACTTAATATCGTTTGTTTTACATAAAAAAGAGCAGTTTACTATTAGTCTAGTGATCCATCCACCCATGCAATGGTTGATTGGCTCAAATTCGAGCTTTGGCCTCCCTTAACATCCGCCTCCAATCATTTCTATTCTGCGCGGCAACCCTCCAGTTGCGACACTTACGTAGGTTTGTCCAATTTTTAAGCGTCGGGAACTCGGTTTTTCGCTCCTGCAGTTCTTAGTATTAACCAGGAGCCACGATGAGGTCGTGGTGCATTGTGCCGAGCAGGAATAAATGGCATTTCTCGGTATTATTAATGTGCACACTCCCGAGACAATATTGCCCCGTCGGCTCCCCTTAATCCAGTGATACATAATAAAATTACATATTTATTGGTTAATTGGTATTATTATTTAATGTTGATCATTAATTGTTCAGGTCAATAGCTTCGCAATTAAAACTTGACGTTGAAGACCGACATATTTTGCTCAGAGTCCCCTTATTTCAGGCTTGAGGTTCTTTACTTGCCATTAATCTGTAATATATGGCTTTATTTCCTTTCCAAGGAAACCATACTCTAATTTTACGCTCATAAAAATTCATCGAACATTTTTAAATATGTTAATATTATATTTTGTACGATAGTTCTGTCGTACTTACAGGAATGGCGGCCATGATTGAAAGTTGAATTCCATAAATCACGGGTTTGCCAACCTAAATAACTATATTGTAATATTACAAATTACATACCTAGTGCGAGAAGTAAAACCGCTGCCCTTTATGTATACTAGGTACAATGTATATACCAAAACATATCCAAAAGATAGTGTTAATATACATTATACGAAACAAATCACTGGATTTTAAATGAACTGAATTTCATTTCAAATCATTATTCATAGCCGCCATTTTATACCTGATAGGTGTCACGGCCTGCTGAAGTCTCAACTAAATTATTTTCGGCATTTACCGTATATACATTGGCCAGAGTGTTAAATTAGTTAGTTGTTTATAACGAACGCAAATATTTCCAACATAGATATTATTTTAGTATTATTTATTATTTTGAAAACACCATTGCGCAAACAATAATGTACAACACATGTTTGTGAAGTGTTTTACAGAATATCGCAAATTAAAAACTTCGCTATCTCTGTCAGTTGTTTAGAATGAACGTAAATATTTCCAATAAAGATGTTATTATTGTACTATTATTTGTTATTTTGAAGACACCATCGTACAAAAAATAACGTACAACACATGTTTGTGAAGTGTTTTACAGAATCTCGTAAATTAAATCATTTCCTGGCTTCTGTAAAAACCACTTCCCAACCTCGCATTGTAATGTACTGTTAAGAGCTCTTGAGGGAGACGTTTAAAACAGCACGTCCCTGATGATGATCACAAGTGTGAATGTGTTGTTACAGTTGATGTATGAATTAGAGTGAAAGTGTTGAGAAACATGTCAGGGTTAAGCTGTGCACTCATTGTTAACACATTCTTGCAGTTTTGAGATGAAAAGAGCTTGACATACATATCGCCTTCAGGGTCGCCGTCTGCTGAAGGTGAACCACGCGCATAGAATATGGAGCAATGGCCTCCACCTCCACCTCGGACCAGACTGGTCATCGAACTCGCAGATCGCTTGTCGATTCCCGCTTTTTCCTCTTCCTATCGCATACAATAGACAGTGGGACACTTGCTTTATTTAAATTTGCCCTTTGGCGATATTAGCAAATACGTAAATGTAACTAGTTTAAAGAAAAACTTGAACTCGAGATCTCTCTTTCCTTTAGTAACAACATTAGGTGCCTGGAAGATACTTGAAGAGAGAAAGTTAATAAACGTTTAATCAGAAAAATCAAATTGTGTATCTGTTTAAGAATTTCCTTCATTTTATTTATTATACCTTGTACATTCCATGTTCAAATTAGCAGAGTTCTATCCGACCGGCTTATCTCACAAATTCAGTTATAATAATAATATAATAATAATAATAATAATAATAATAATAATAATAATAATAATAATTAATAAATGTTTTATTTATTCTGGCAGAGTTAAGTCCATAAGGCCTTCTCTTCCACTCAACCAGCACAAATACAAATAAACATTTGACAAATATATATATATATACACACACACACTATACTAATTATAAACAGTTAAAGATACATTAAATGTAGCAATGTAAATTTTATGTACAAACAACTTTTTATACGATAACAACAATAATAATACTTACGATAATAATAATAATAATAATAATAATAATAATAATATAAATATGATAAATTATACGAGAAACACCAATTAATATATATATATATATATATATATATATATATATATATATATATATATATATATATACCTTACACTGGGTAATAATGAAGTCGAGGTTAAAACAAATATTATATGGGAGAAAATGAAGATTGAAGACACTATTTTAGATTATATTAAAACTCGGCAATTAAGATGGTACGGACATGTCCAGCGAATGGAAGAGGATCGGCTACCAAAATGTATTTTGGAATGGAAACCTGAGGGAAGACGAAGCAGAGGAAGACATAAAACCTCCTGGAGTCAGGGAATATATTTATACTTGAAGGAGAAACATCTACAACCAGGAGATTTGATGGACCGACAAAATTGGCTATTAGGAAGACATTAATCAACCGATGATCTATCTATCAGAGAAGCTAGCTTCTAATCAATTAGATCAATGGTTCCCAACCTTTTTAGACTGGCGAACCCCTTCTATAACGACCTGAGTTGTGTGAACCAGTGATTTTTAAATATACATACAGTAGACAGGCATAAAATTTAATTCCAAGCAAAAGGTTTAATAACCTTAATTGTTTTAATCCTTAACGGTTTTTTTGTTAACTTTCTGTTATTCTCACATACAGAAACAAGGACAAGACACATACACCCAGACCCAAGGTGGAGATTAAAAATCCCCTACCCCGCCGGGAATTGAACCCGGATCGCCGGAGTGGAAGGTAGGGACTCTACCTACTACGCCACGGCGACGGACTATCGGTTAAAACCCTTTTAGTCTAATAAAGTCCTATTACTACTATTTATTATTTTCTTCTATTTTGTTAGGGATTAGGTTATTTAATTTATTTAACATTAAAAAAAACAAATACTATCAAAATAAGTCACTTATTATTGTAAATGTTCATTTTTATTTGTTTACAGCTATTAAAAGTTATATAACTTTGAAACGTTTGAAGTATACTGTACATACATGTTTGAATAGCTGATTGGAGTGTGTGTGTAAAAACATGTTGTGCCATTATCAACTATATCGTAAACGCTTTGTAAAGACGTTTTACGAATATTTGGGAGAAAGGTCAAGTTTGTACGTGTTGAATGAGATTTGAATTTGTGGTCAGCACAATAATGGAATTAAAGGATTTGGCAAGAGACATTAAATTGATGAGAAAAGATTAACTGGATCATGTAGAGAGAGTGCAAAATACGAGAACACCAAAATGCCCTTTGCATAATGATATTAAGTGTTGAAAGATACAGCCAACCTATGAAAAGCTGAGTGCAAAATGTATTTTGCAACGAAATCGGGTAATTGAATTTCCTGCAGAAACTACTAGCTGTGTTGTTGAAAGATGTCAATTAAACTTTTTTTTATGTGATTATCATAAGATGGCACATTTTCTCGCCTTCCATTTTGCTGTTCGACTACATCTTGACCAAATATTGAGGGAAAAGTTGGATAGGTCCAAGTGGAACAATTGCTTCACTTATTGATCTAAATGAAAAGATAGATTTAATTTAATCTTATCATCCCTTGAAACGGACACGAATTCCTCATTGAATTTGTATTTACCAAATGTCTCTACAATCTCTACAGGTGTTGTAAGAGTAATTATGAACCTTGCTGGAGATTATATTTCACATTATTATGTTATGTAATACTCCATACCTAGGAACAATAATCACAAACAGGAATGAGATGCAAAAAGATATTAAACATAGGCTCAATTCTGGAAATGCATGCTATTATGTATTACAGAGACTGTTTTCTCAACTACTTTCAAAAAAACGTTAAACTGAAAATATATAAAAAATTATTTATCTACCAGTTATATTATATGGATGCGAAACATGGAGTCTTACTTTAAGGGAGGAAAGGAGCTTACGAGTATTTGAGAATAAAGTACTTAGGAAAACTTTTGCACCAAAGAGAGATGAACAGACAGGCGAATGGAGAAAACTACATAAATGTGAGCCACACGGACTTAATGAGAAGCCAGATATAATAATAACACTTAAGTCTCGTAGACTGCGATTGGCAGGACATGTGGCACGAATGGGGAATGAAATATGGTCATGGAAGCTTCTTTTAGGGAAATCAAAGACAAAACGCCCAGAACGAGGTGACAGAATATTCTTAACAGTGATTATACAGGGAATTATTGGAAAACATTAACTCAGGATAGGGATGTATGGAGAGTTTATGTCCGCTCAGCCATGAACCTAGTGGTTTGATAGAGTCAGTGAGTAAGTTAGTATTTCACGCTCTACGAATTTCTTCCTGTAAAAATATTACATAAGATTATAAAGTTAGAGGCACTGTCTTTATATAATAATCGCGTCAAGCTCAAACCGTGAAGCAAATCCCTGGATAACACTTGAGGGTTTCATTTATTCACTTTGCTGGCGTGAAACCGTTTTCTTTGTAACTCCTCTTCATGGGAACAAAGCTGCGGAAATTACAACAGGAAGGAAATGTGTTAAGATGTCTTAACCAATAAATTAATTTTGTATATGAATTCTCGTTTCCCAAGTCAGGCGCAAACAGGTTCAAACTCTGTCAACTTTGCTATAGAAGAGTTTCAAAAATATATGCATGTTCCTCTGTTGTAAGAGAATATCTTATGACTATTTAACTCATGCCCCAAATGAGAGTCAATGACCAATCACGTTTCAATTAATTTTGTTTTACAATCAATGACAGTCGTGTTTCACCTCGCTCTTTATCGAATTATATTTACCAGCTCCTGTTTTTGTGATAAAGAAAGCTTCTTCTTTTTAATATTTTGAACAGCATTATTTTTCAGTGACTGACTCTCCTACAAATACATTGAATATAGCAAATAATGAACAGATTCCTTCGAACTGTACATTTGATAATTGTATGTTCAATGACTGTTTTTTTAAATAATGATTTTACTGAGTTGTTTACTAAAAAATAAATTAATAGCCTATAATGTTGGTTATAATATACAGTTTGATGTGTTTCATTTTTTGTCCACTAGGGTGCATTCTTACAATATTGCGATCCTATTTGGCAAAAATAATATGATCAAGTTATAGTGATGAACAAATGAAACATAACCAAACCATTCTGATTTATTTTCAAACATTATCGTTTGCATTAAATATATAAATATTCTAAAATAACGGTATCTATATTTAAATAATGATTTTTGAGTAAACATCTTTATTTTATTCGTTAAATTGTCCTAACAAATTTCCACTCTTGATTTTCAAATCGTCTAAATAAATTGACTCGTCACATTACTTATGAATTATGATAATATTCTTCGCTCCAGATCAGATCACTCAGTCTTGCTCATGCACGTACAGATGTTTGCAAACGGAATTGTCTCTATTCTTTAAGAGTCTTGAGTCCGATGTCGTAGGTAGACGCTTTGAGGAAACATTTAAAATGAGAATCACACAAATAAGCTCACTGGCACTATCTAACCCGGAGGTTCATAGCCGGATGGGATAGGCTCCCCATATATCCCTACCCTGAAGTAATGATTTCTAGTCATACTTACTTATAGGCTTTATGGCACTTTGAGTCGAGGCATAGCCTCTCCTTTGTTAAAAGTTACTAGACCAATCTAATTTAGTTACTCTTTTTTCTTTATAGATGCCATTAGTGGTATGTGGTTGGCATACCGATCCAATGATACATCTATTAAGCAACTAAGCGCGATCCTTGAATAATGAATTTCGATCAATTTCGCAATGAGGCCTCTTTTTTTTAGACTTAAGGTTATTTTATGAGACTGAAAATCTTCAGACTGGGGACCCACGATTTAAAGTCCCTCCCGGAAGACTTGTTCGTTAGATTTTTCCATCCTAAAAAAATCCATCGGCCCGGCTGTGTTTTAACCCGCGACGCTCGTGACTAGAGGAAATGAACATGACGACTAGACCACCGCGTCCGACAAATGACGTGCTTTTGGCAAGAAAGCATTTTCCAGATATGTCGATTCTAGAAAAATCTGACTCTCGAGGCTTCCATTCGGGAAACGTCTCTACTGGACGCCCAGAATGTTCCTACTTTCGCATATGTAGGCGGTTGCGGGATCAGGGAGTCAGTCGTATCCAGTCCGTGTGTAATTTACTTATCTCAAATCATCGTTAATATTATTCTCCCACCTCATTCTTGGGCTACCTACAGGGCTCTTTCCGCCTCTCTGTATTTCCTATTAGATGTTTGCATCGCCTCCTTCATCCCCATTCGTACCTCTCACCCCATTCTAGTATTTATTTATCGCACATTGTCTTCTTCACTTCTTGCAACCTTGTGTTTCAGGCATCCCTCTACATCTCCTTCCTGCTGATATAATTATAAATCTTTATTTCATCCTCCATCCGTTTTGTAAGTTCACACTACTTACATTTTGTGCAGTACATAATAAAATATTGCATGCTTATTCATTATAAAATACTTGCTAATAATAAGGCGTGCGCTGCTACTTCTAAATAAATTAAATATTATACGTTAAATAAATTTTATGATATACATTTGCGACGAACCAAAATGTCGGTTGCTAGTCAATTTTTAATTTCAGATTTCAGGTAAACCTCCACTTCTAATTATCGGATTTCGCTCATTTTTTGACAATACCTACCTCAGTTTATTTTAGTAGGATATACTGAGTTTCCTTATGAAACATCGAAAATTGTGACCGTTAGAGCTATTTTTATATTTTCGCTTCATGTGAACTCCTGGATCTGATGGTTTTAGAGCATAATAGATAGCGGCTAAACATTCTCTGTTCCTGAAAACATTTATGTTCAAAATTTCTAGTTAATCGACCTACTGTTTTTCGAGTTTTACGAGCTCAAACATAAGCAGGCTGAATTTTTATATATAAAGATTTGAACAATTTATTATTTAAAATGTGTTTATGCGCGGTAGTGCGTTTTGTCGTACTTACCAGCAATGGCGACCATTATTGAAAGTTCAACTTCCTACATTTCGGGGTTGCCAACCTAAATAACTATACTGTAATATTACATTTACGCCCACGTGCGCGAAGTAAAACCTAAGCCCTCTGTGTATACTACGTAAAATGTATATACAGAAAATGTCCAAAAGGTAGTGTTAATATACATTATACGAAATAAATCACTGCATTTTAAATGAACTGAACTTTATTTGAAACAATATAAAACAATAAATACGTACTTGTGGCCATATTATCAATAATTATTCTCAAGGCCTCCTGTTGTTTCAACTACTTAACATTGCCCACACTGTTAATGGCAGTCAATTGTTTATAACGAACGCATATATTTCCAACAAAGATGTTACTATTTTACTATTATTTATTATTTTGGAAACACCATCGCGCAAAAAATAATATACAACCACGTTTGTGACGTGTTTCACAGAATCTCGGAAATTTAAAAAAATGTCTTCGATTCTGTAAACACCCAACCTTGCATCGTAATATACTATTATGCATGCATGTTGTAGAATGTCATAGATATAACGTTATTATATTATATTTGATAGCCAATCTATAAAAAATCGTATAAAAGCGTTTGTATATCTTTACAACATGTATCTGTAGTTTAATTTACAAATTATTCTATTAAATAATTGTAGTTTACTTGACACTAAATTAAAAAATGATGGACAGGAGGAATGAAACATATTGATGGTAAAGTACATTCATACCAATTCATCCTCAGTTAAATATGATGCCTGTCACAACACAAACGTATATCATAAAAAAAATTCCTCTTTATTGATGTTTTATTTTTATTTTCAATTATATATATATATATATATATATATATATAACCTTTTTCATAATTACATAATATAATTAAAATCATAAAGTATATGAATACAATTTGGTTTCGTATTCTTATGTTTTAATTAAGTGATAAACTACTTCATAAATATTTTAATTAATAGATATTGAACTTTAGAAGCGAGGATTTCGAGGAGAGAGAAAATTAGAAGTAATGAAAAGATGAAAGCGCAAAAATTCTTAGTAGGGTGTATCAAATCAACTCACTTAAGATGGTTATGGAAGACATTACCAAAGATGTTTTATGAATGAAGTCAGATATCTAGAAGGGAGAAGGTAGACCAAAAATGAACATGATATCTTAATATATAGAAATTTCGTGTCACGTTGTTTGTCCGCGATGGAATCCTAAACTACTGAACCGATTTTAATAAAATTTTGCACACTGTGTGCAGTTTGACCAATTGAGACTTAGGGTAGTTTATAACTAAATTTATAGTCGCATTATTTTTTATTGCAAACTATTTGTTTACTATTTAACAAAGAGTTATAATTACCTGTGAGTTCCATACGATTCTAACAGATGGCGGCGTAATTATCTGTGAGTCCCATACGATTCTAGCAGATGGTGGTGTAAGGTAATTTGGTAAGGTAATTGGTTTATTATTTAACAAAGAGAGATCCAGATGGCTGTGCTTTTTGTTGCAACCGCGAATTTCAATTGAATTACAAATATTGATTATTAGCCGAGCGGTTAAGGTAGGAAGCCTTGGCGCAGAGCTACGGGACTTGCGCTGGTTCGAGTCTCCATGGGGGAAGACATTTTCTCATGGTATTTCGGCCAGTATGGGACTGGTGCCCACTCAGCATCGTGAGGCAATTGGGTAGCTACAATAAGTAGCGGCTCCAGGTTGAGGAACCAGCTATAACGGCTGGGGGACTCGACATGCTAACCATATGTCACCCCTACACTGGCTGTTGATCATCTACCTCTGTGTTTGACACATGTGGATGTGAAGGGCCAGCAGCCGGCTGGTAAAAGGGCAACCGCTGAAAAGTGGAAAGACCCTCAATCGGAATCGGATTATTTCATAATTTAAGTGTGTTCAGTGTTTATTTTATTTTCAATATTATTAATTTCGTGTGTAAGTATTAGTTTTAAGTAATCTGGCTGAAAGACAGCAACTTAATTTAAATTTTTAACGTATTCCTTAGTCACAGCAACGCGTGGCCGGGACTTCTAGTGTGTATATATATATGTGTGTGGATGCGTGTGTGTGTATGAACGCTCTAACAGCTGTTTTTTATTCAATTCGCTAAATCATAATCAATAAACAACAATAAGTTAAATGGAGTTCTATAGCCAGCAAAACCGGACCACAAGTAGTTGGAGTTAAACTGAAAGCTATGTTACTGAGAACATTTTCAACGCTTTAACAGGCGATTTTTTTCGTTACAAAACTTGACGTGAACGAATATACTCATCAAAATATAGAGATATTCCGTACACCAGTTAAATCTGAACATTAATAATGGTATATCACAATGCGAGGTTGGGAAGTGGTTTTTGCAGAAGGGAGGAAATTATTAAAAACTGAGCGATAGCCAAGTTTTTAATTTCCGAAATTCTGTAAAACACTTCACAAACGTGCGTTGTAAATTATTTTTTACTCGATGGTGTTTTCAAAGTAATAAATAATCATAAAATAATAGCATCTTTAATGGAAACGTTTGCGTTCATTATAAACAACTGACTTACGTTAACAGTCTGGCTAATATTTATACGGTAAATGCCGAAATAATTTAGTTGAGACTACAGCAGGTCGTGCAACCAATCATGGATAAAATGGAGGAAGGTACGAATTTATTGTTTTATATTTTTGTTTAAAATAAAGTTCAATTTCATTTAAAATGCAGTGATTTATTTCGTATAATGTATATTAACACTACCTTTTGGATATATATATATATAGTATACATAAAGGACAGTGGTTTTACTTCCCGCACTAGCTAGGCAATTTGTAATATTACAGTATAGTTATTTAGTTATTTTTGTATTGGCAACCTCGAAATTTAGGAAATTGAACTATCAATCATGGTCACAATTTCTGTAAGTACGACAGAACGTACTATCGTACAAAAAAATATTTATCTGGAATCCAAAATCTTAAAATTGATCTATTGACCACAATTTATGTTCCCTCACACGAAATTTGTGAATACGATTTAACAAACAAATGTATGTTCCACAAACTAAGCAAAACCGTACCATAAAGTAGATTTGCAGACATGCCCCCGCGTGACGGACATTTTCTTTCCATACAGACTATTGAGGTTTTGATGAAGTCACATATGAACGTGATCTAAAGCAGTTTGCGAAGACAGGTTCTCATAATGTATTCAGAACAGAAGGCTACCAGGCGGGTTGCATACCTTCCATGGTAATAGAATTTTTATTGATTAGTTTTGCTTACGTCAGGACGGGCCACTTGGGTGCGATGGAGTCCCGATCGTTTACTAATGAACAGTATCACAATGCGATATCATTTTATAGCACTCTTGTTTTATTATGCTTGTTTACATTGTACGATATTTGTTTATCTTAGTCCCTGTGGATGAACAAGAGAATCAAATTATAGATATCTACTCTGGTTCGATTCCTGGCATGGAGGATCATTTTTTTAACTTTATCTTGGGGTTGCGTGAATTTGTCTCTTTTCTAGTTATTCCCTGTGTTATCCTCGGGATGTCATTGATGTTTTACTAACCACACATCGTCAATGACGCGCCATTGTGTCTTTCTCTAGTGTGTGTGGTTCATAAATAGGGATCGGAAACGAAAATTATTTGTACTTACAAAAAAAAACATAAAATATAACCATAACACTGGTCAACAGTGGTTTTATTTCCCTTGATATAAGAGTAATTTCGGATATATTTATGCTCACAATTCATGAAACTATCAATGATTTTGGAAGATTTGCTCTGGTTTTCTTTTAAATCTTTATTTTAATTTTACACTACAAAAAACCGGAAAATATGAAAAAACTATAACAGATATATTTATAATGTCAATTGTTTTTTGACAAAATAGTACACACCAACGTAAATAGAAAGAAAAATGTCGAAAACCAATGTTATACTTCAGTGAAACGCCTTTTATAAGATGATCTTGAAGAAGATTTTCGGGCTGTAGGCCGAGGTCGTGAGGCTTGTAGTTCCCCGACATTTCGCCAGAGACTGCGTCTGGCATCCACAAGGGTTGTCTTGAGACTGGCCTTTTATAAGATTTTCTCCTATAATTTTTGAGGGACAATCTCTTTTTAAAGACCAGCAGTAATCTGCCATCATGTGACGATCCCATCTACCCTGACACCTTTCCTCCATTACTTTTAGATCTTAGTGAAAGCACACTCCCTGTTCGTCGCTATAATTTCCTAAATTATCCAGAAATCTGTGGAGAAAGTGTAACTTTATACTCATATTTGCTCCCAGAATCTTGAAGCTTGTCAACTTGTTTTACACAGTTTCTTTATAATTTGGTACTTTATAGTTACCTAGGAAATTTTCTACTACCAATACAAAACCCTTCCAAGCTTCACTTTCCGGAACAGTCATAACTTTAATAAAATTTGCATCTTTCATCAATTGCCGAATTTGAGGACCATCAAATATTCCGCCTTTTAACTTTTACGTACTGAGCTTAGGAAATGTTTTATAAATGTATCTGAAACATTCTCTATCCTTGTCAAACGCTTTGACGAATTGCAATTGCAGATGCACGTCGTGAGTACTTTAATTTTGTCAAAGAACTGAGATACATGGAGCATTTGTTGCTACTGGTCTCTAGTATGTAACAAAATGTATATAAATTCCCATTACACTCTTTACCAAAAATGTTATGTTTTGCATAAGAATTCACTTCCATGAATAGCCGTTTCCCTACTATAAACAAGGATACGGTATGAATTATGTGGTCAGGGTTTCTTTATGGACATGTTATACCTTCTTCCATTTAAATTCCCTAGTAATGCGTACATGATTTTCCTTTACATTGCCAGACTAAACCTAATATTATAAAAATGAATGTTTGTTTGTTTGTTCGTGCTTTATGCGCAGCCATACCGTTGATCCGATTGTGACGGGGCGTTTTGCAAAATGCTCAGGAGATTCCCGGGATGAACATAGGCTATAAGAGAGTTGTGATACTCAACTCCTACACCCTTAAAAATCGCCCTTTGCAGTGTAAAACGTGAAAAAGTAGCTCATTGGACTCTTAAATGGCTTACGCTGCCTAAACCATAACAACTACACAAAATTTATGTACGCAGAATTGAATATCTCAAAACGCTCTATAAAAAAGTCCGCCAAGCATATGTTTATCTCTTACGGATAACTCACGATAATCATTTTTGTCTTTCATTGATGCCAAGAAGATCGAGATAAGTACGTAGATCCCTGTGCAAGCATAACAGTACATGGGGGTATTTTTTTACGGATAATTAACAGCAACGAATTTTGTCTTTTAGCTCATTTATGCCAAGGAAATCGAGATAAGTAAATTCCCGGGTAATACCGGGTAATCAGCACGGGGAATATTAAAATAATTACGATATACATTTATAATTACTTTTTATTTTACTTATTCAACTAATCATAAGAAGTATATTAATTTTTGTCTTTCAGCTCATTTATGCCAAGACGATCGGGATAAATTAATTCCCGGGCAGCACGGGGTATCTAAAATATATATTTATAATTATGTTTCCTTTTACTTATTCAACTAAGCATAAAATCACATTAATTCTCATTTATTTAGGCGTAGCAGCGCACGCCGGTATTAGCTAGTAAATATATAAAATGAAGAAAACATCTCTTGGAGGATGAGCCATTGAACATTTGGCAATGGATGTGGTTTAAGAACGATGGTGCACCACCTCAATTTTATCTCGCAGTCCAAATTTATTTGGATCAACGATTTGAAAGAAGGTGGATACATCGTGGCCTGCACGTTCTCTGGATTCGTCTCCGCTAATTTGTGTTGAAGTCGACGGTTGCCACATCGAATTACTCTTTTTCATGAACCAGGACCCTATCCAAAAAATAATGTACAGTTAAAAACAGAAATAGGAGATTTCATCGCGTGCTTTTGATATCGTGATATTATTCTTGTAGCGGAAGAACTGTGCATTTCCAGACATGAGTTCCAATGCAAAACCTAACCTTATTGGTCCCCACTACAAGTTCTCAAAATCTGTAATGAAAATTTGTCCAGTATTCAAGAATCAAACTTTCCGTGAAGAGCGACTCTCAGCCCGGTCACTCCGTGGTTAATTATGTGGGTCATGCAGAACCTACTCTAACTGGCTCACTCTATTCAACATCATGTGCTGACAATATATTTATTTTTTTTTAAATTCCGGGAACAATTGAAAGATGAGATCCTCAGCTTACGGAAGAGGGGATGGCATGGCCTACAGAGCTTGGTTCTTGAATACCGGCCTCGACGCATGCGTTATTGTGTGTGTATTGCATTTTTAAAACAATGTATTAAAACTAATGCGCCCGTATATGTTTTGTTCCCAATTACCCTATTTTTTTTGCACGATATTGGGTTCTGTCATACTTACAGAAATGGCGACCATGGTCGAAAGTTCAATTTCCTAAATTTCGGCGTTGCCAACCTATAAATGACTAAATAACTATACTGTAATATTACAAATTACCTACCTAGGGCGGGAAGTAAAACCACTACCCTTTTTGTATACTATATGCAATTTATATAAAAATATATCCAAAAAGTAGTATTAATATACATTATACGAAACAAATCACTGCATTTTAAATTAACTGAATTTTATTTGAAACAATATAAAACAATAAATCCATACTTTCGTACTTGCTGCCATTTTGTGCCTGATTGGTGTCTTGGCCTGCTGTAGTTTCAACTAAATTATTTTCGGCATTTAGTGCATATGCATTTTCCGGACTGCTAACGTCAGCCAGTTGTTTATAATGAACGCAACTATTTCAAACAATGATGCTATTGTTTTACTATTATTTATTATTTTGAAAACACTATCGTGCAAAAAATAGTGTACAACACACGTTTGTGAAGTCTTACAGATTCTTGGAAATTAAAAACCACTTCCCAATCTTGCATTGTAATATACTATTGAAGGATTCTCTACGAAAACTTTTGAATCATTCTACATATCTAAATATGCCAGAAAAATAAAGAAACATATCATCATAAGCATCAAGGATTAGACCTGCTGGTCAGCTCTGATCTGATGTTAGAATTGGTCTATCCATCTTTTACTGGGTCTTCCAATATTTCATCGTCCTAGTGGTTTTGTAATGAAGAATCTGTTTCGGAATTATATTGCTATCCATTCTATTGATGTGTTCCATCCATTCATCTCTTCTTCTTCTTCTTCTTCTTCCTTCCAAGTAGTAGGCCAAGACCTGTTACGATGCTATAGAAAATGCTTCCTCCAGCGTTTCATAGGACGGCCCAGAGATCTTCGTCCTCTTGGTATATAATTATAAACAGCTTTGGGGATCCGATTTGAACTCATTCTTTCAAGATGGTGTTTACAATTTAGTTGGTACTGTTTAATATATTCCAAAATTCATCTCTACATTGTGTAATTCTATCTAATAGCTTGAATATATTCAGTTCTCTTCGTATATCCTCACTTCGCCTTTGATCCATTATTGTATAGCCAGCTACACTCCTCAGAAACCTAATTTCTGACGATTCTATTCTTCGTTTGTGGTTTTTGGTTAAGACCCAGTGTGCCGATACATATAGTAGTGTTGGAACCGCCATTTTGTTATAAAATTTTAAAAGTGTCTCCTTTCTAGTTCATTTGAGACTTCGTTTTATGGTGCCAATTTATTTATTTTGTTTTCAATGTCTTTACTTTTTCTATATGACACATTGTATCCCAGATAATTAAAATTGCTCACTTGTTCTATTATTTTATTCTCTAATTGGATTTTTACTCTTAGTGGTTCATACCCTCGAAAAGCTAAAACTTTTGTTTTTAGAGTAGATATTTGAAGAAACGTGTTACATGTTAGAAATGTCTTTAAGTTGTTTGTGCAGTACAATTATCAAAGACCTGGTGGAGAGAGAGAGAGAGAGAGAGAGAGAGAGAGAGAGAGAGAGAGAGAGAGAGAGAGAGAGAGAAACAAACCATGATTTCTAATTGGAATTGAAATCTAATTGTTACTCGTTAAAATTCATATATTTCTTGAATATTGTTATAACATTTTTAATGAATCTTAAGAAATATTGGTTTAAATAATAATTAGATTAATTAAATTTCCATTTTTAAACAAGGGAAGTATATTTGTCGTGTTTACTAAAAAGTAGAAAGAGAAATAGAATATTTAAATAACTTATAAAACTATGAAAAATACAGATTTGCAAGTGTTATTAGTTTAGACCCTAGATAATTATCTCAAACATCTCGAATTCAAATTCGAAAAGTTATTAATTTTATGACTTAAAAAAAAAGAATCGAGAGAATTGTCATATACGATAAAGTTTGAGACTCCATCCATCCATAGTAATTCTGCCCGAAGGCAGGTCCTTCACTGCAATCATAGCATTTTCATGCTATGCTTGCAGCTTTACCAGGGAATTGTAGGTGTGGTAGCTTCCCTTTGCTTTCCACACCGGTGAAGGATGATGATGATGATGATGATAATGGCCATATGATTTCGAGGACCGTTTGAGCATTAAAGTTTTCCTGACATTTGTCTTACAAGTTAGGAAAAACCCCGATAAAAACCTAACCCAGAAAAACTGCCCCGACCGGGGATCGAACCCGGGCCCGCTGCATAACAAGGCAGCACGCTACCTCGAAACCACAGCGGTGGACAGTTTGAGACTGACACATTGATATTATCAAATCTCGATAAATCTCTGTATTATTTTTTTTTTCCTGTATTATTTTATTTTTTTCTGTCGCCAAGGTACCGGTAAGCGATGGTTGGAATTTTGTTAACACCGAAATGTCATTTTATTAATCATAATGTCATAATATTGAAATGTGACGTTAAACAGTTTACAAATAATGAAGAATGGAATAAAAATTCTTCTCACAGATAACTTTCCCAGTTTGACCGCCACGCTAGCTCATGTGATACCACGTCAACTTTCTAACTCTGGATGCTGATAAACTATCCGGCAGGAATAGAAATTTTAATTTTAAGACTTGAATCTAAGACGTATTATGGGTGGTTCAGTAAATTCTTAATCACTTGATTGTACACTAGATGCCTGGAACAAATATTGAACATCTTCGCATTATAAATGTTGAAAGGTGTATGGTACAGTTTATAACGTTTAGTCCGTCGCGTCGGATTAAGATGTTGAGCCTTTAGGTGTCATGATCCGATTAGATCGGCTCTGGTGCTCCTATCCATTACCTGCCAGACAATATAGTTATACTTGCAAAAGCCGATCACATCGTCGGGTGCAATTTAAAACTCAAGAGGTTTACCAGTGGCATGCAGAGGGTTAATCCTGAATGTTTCCTTGGTGATTTTCGACAGAGTAAGTTACGTGCCAGCACCGGGTTTCATCTTCTATCTAATCTTCATATTTCCTCACACACACACACACACACACACAAACACGCACGCACTATACACGCATCTAGAATTACACACGCCACTCTACACAATACAAGTACACATTACCTAAGTAAAGTGGAATCCTGAAGAGGAGCATAAATAAAAATAAATGATAGTTTTAAAAAACTAAAACAACACGCTTTATTAGAAAACCGAACTAAAAAATGAAAAATAATGTTAATTTCCAACACGCTTGGGATAAAATTAATGTGGTGAACAAAAAATAATCTCCAACATATTTTGAATAAAACTAGTGTTATCTACAAAAAAAATAATATTACCATCAAAAGTGTGGTGTGCTTTTTATGGTTTTTACATTTTCTTCTTAGAGACTTTACTTTCACCAATATTGATATAGAGCACCACACACTCTTGATAGTAAAATTATATTTTTTTGTAGATAACTCTAGTTTTATTCTAAATGTGTTGGAGATTATTTTTTTGTTGAACACATTAATTTTATCCCAAGCGTGTTGAAAATTAAAATTATTTTTCATTTTTTAGTTCGGTTTTCTAATAAAGCGTGCTGTTTTAGTTTTTTAAAACTATCATTTATTTTTTATTTTTTAGTTTGGTTTTCTAATAAAGCGTTTTGTTTTAGTTTTTTAAACTATTATTTATTTTTTAGTTTTAACATTTTACAGAATAAGATAAAAATGTAAATATCTTTAAATTCAATACTATTGTAGTATGAGCTAAAAGTAATACACTACTAAAAAGAATCCTCCGGGCCGGATTTGAATCAGCGACCTATGGATTACTGAAATTACATACCTGAACATTCCACCGCTCCACCAACTGAGCTGTTACAACGATTGAGTAAGAAGTTGATAAACCCGCAACCTATTACATCGGTTTTATTATTTTGATTTTCTACTGATTCTGGCCAGGATTTTAGAAACATTTATGAAATTATTGTATTGTCATTGGTCCTTTACAAATATACAAAGTTTCAAGTCGATCCAATGATATTAAGTGAGTGAAAATCGTGTTGAAAGATTCCGTTACATAATTACACAAACACTTTTTTGATTTTCTGATGATTCTGGCCATGATTTTAGAAAACAATTATGAAATTATTATATTGTCATTGTTTCTTTACAAGTATACAAAGTTTCAAGTCGATACAATGATTTTAAGTGGGTGAAAATCGCGTTGAAAAATTCCGTTACATAGATAGATACAGGTCAAGCTAATATAAAGCGTGTAAAAACTATCTTCCTAGAACGAAACACGAAGCACAGTGGGTGTATTGGGTGACTTTGAAACACATACAAAGACTTTCGCGTTTTCCAAAATGATGAAAATAAATTTGCAAGTTGAGGCAAATGTACAAGCCTTTAAAAAAATGATGGCGCAACTCTTGATGATGGAAAGTTAGAGTTTTGAAGAGCGATTCACACCAGTACGTTGTTAGATGTGCTGACTCGTTTGAGTATAAAGCGGACGGCGTAAGTCTATTTTCATGCAACATTCGTATCGTTCGCTTAAGTGGAACAGTCGCTAAGATGCTCTTTTCCGATGTCGTGGGCCCACGTTCGATTATGGTAAGGTATATATATCTTTTATTTATTATTTAATAACATCGTTAATTTTCATAATGCCTACATGTTACCAGGCTTCGTTATATAAATAAATTTATATATATATATATATATATATATATATATATGGAAATATTCCCAGTCGGGACTGGCTCCTGGGTGAGATTTTTTTCGGGATTTTTCCTCACCTACAAGATAAATGTCAGGAAGCTTAGGGCCCAATGGTCCCCGAAAATCATCCGGCCGTCATCATCATCCTTATCATTATCATCATCATTCTTCACCAGTGTGGAAAGAAACGGGAAGCTAACACACCTACAGTTCCCTAGTAAAGCTGCAAAGCATAGCATGAAAATGCTTTGATTGCAGTGAAAGACCTGCCCTCGGGTAGAATTACTATGTAATGGAATATATGGAAATAAATAAATTAATGGAAACAGCTCATATATATATATATATATATATAGAGATAGAGAGAGAGAGAGAGAGAGAGAGAGAGAGAGAGAGAAAATAACGATTGTAATGTCTCATTACTTTGTTTACAAAACACATGGCATAATAAAATTATTTATTTCCATTACTAATACAAAATGCGTCCTGAAGTACTGTTTCGCTTCATACAGCAATTTCTGGGAGAGATGGTTGTGGTCTAGTGGAGGGAGCTTCTGTTTCTCGTGCATGAGCTCGAGTCTTCGATCCTGCTGTCGTGCTTTTTTTTTTCTCTCGTCCGTATGTTCTTTCTTTTGTTCATTTCTTTTGCTTTGTTTTATTTTCAGTATTTACCACACTACTTATTTACACGAAATTGTTTTCCATTGCACGACACACAAGGAAATAGAACGGATTTAGTTTCTCAAATAGTTGTATACTTGTGGACCAAATAGCTGATCTCTGATCATGCGCAGTGTCTTCGTTCTGAGACTTGAAAATTATCTGTGCTCCATCAATTATTTCAAAGGCTATACATGCCCAAGCATAGTTTAGAAAATACAGGACTACTGTGGTTTTAATTAAAAGAAACTCATCGTAGATTTTTATGACAGACTACATTCTTATAGGTATACTCGTACTTTATCTGCATCAGAAGCAATTTGCATTTTTATATTTGTGCTGGTTGATGGAAAAAATAGTCTTTGGCACTATGTAAAATATAATCGGTTTTGTTATAATTATATTATTATTGTTATTTTTATTATTATTATTATTATTATTATTATTATTATTATTATTATTATTATTATTATATTAGGTGTTCTATTATCTTGTTACAGGTATGTGGACCTAAGCCGTTTTATCACAACCCTATAGTAAAGTAAGTAGAAATTATTGTTATTAAAACATTTATATATACTAGCGTGCCCGGCAGACGTTGTCCTGCCCGAACATTCAATTCTCATGTCATGGGCGGACGATAAAAATGTTACTTTTTTACCATAAAATTCAGCAATTAGGACATAATTAGATATTATTAAATAAGTTCGCAAAAAAAACCTCTTACAGCCTTCTGTTGTGGCTCAAGAAAGGTGAATGATGACGTCACATAGTTATGTCGGAACATAACGATAATGCAGATGATTACGCATCCGACATAAAAAAATTCTATAACCCGATCGCCGCGCCACCTACCAAGTCCAATTGTGAATCTAAACCATCCAGGGACCCACTCAAACACACAGAAAAAAATCATCCAAATCGAATGAACACACAACGCTAATAATGCAACTGGGATACAGACCAAATGAGTTCTTAACCATCGGCAACTTCCGATGTTTAAATTGTCTTCATAAACATTAGAATTGTACCCTCCTTTGCAGATAAGTTAAGAACTGTCATATAACAATTATATTAGAGTGAAAAAAAAGATAAATTGATGAGAGTGAGTCAAAACAGGTTTTTTTTTTTCCAGCTAGATTGCATTTCTGACCCACTGTGCACCGGTTCCATACTGGCCGAAATTCCATGAGAAAAATGTCTTCCATCGTAGAGACTCGAACCAGCGTAAGTCCCGTAGTTCTGCGCCAAGACTTCTTGCTTTAACCACTCGGCTACGGCGCGAGACTCTTGGTATCAATGAAAGACAAAAATGGTTATTGTGAGTTATCCGTAAGAGATAAGGGACTCTTGGCATCAATGAAAGACAAAAATGGTTTTTGTGAGTTTCCGTAACAGATAAACATATGCTGTCGCGGACTTCTTTGTAGAACTTTTTTAGATATTCAATTCTGTGTACGTTAATTTTGTGTATTTCTTATGGTTTAGGCAGCGTAATCCATTTAAGCGTCCAAAGAGCTACTTTTTTCACGTTTCCCACTACAAAGGGCGATTTTAAGGGTGTAGGAGCTGAGTATCACAACTCTCTTATAGCTTATGTTCATCCCGGAAATCTCCTGAACATTTTACAAAAATCCCCATCACAATCGGATCAACGGTATGGCCGCGCATAAAGTACGAACAAACAAACATACAAACAAACCAACATTAATTTTTATATATAAGATTACCATCATGAAAAGATTTTGCAACATATAAACTCTCGTCATACACATATGTGGTTTGGACTATAATTATACCCAAATTACGTATAGTGACGGACGTGTCTGCATATTTTAAGAATCGAATGGAATTAATACCTACCAGCGTATTTCCTTTAGAAACATGAATTACAGATAATTTAATTTTGTCTCGCTTAATGTATCGCCATGTTTATAATTCTCAGATATTGGTAATCTGTTGTTCTATATTCGGCGTTTCTATGTTCCCTTAGGCATATACTGGAATTCACTTTTAATATAATTTACTTTCATTTACCTTAATATGTTCTCATTCTTATAGAGACAACTCATGATTCCACAACACGGCCTGTTCCACGCAGGTGGAACATAATTCTAGAATCAAATATTAGATTTCATAGCTTGATCATAAAGCTCAGTAGCCACACAATTGCAATTAAAAATTATAAATTTAAGAATAAACATTTATGAATTAGACATTCATTATTCAAAATTGCAAATAATACTCAATTGATTTACATTCCCCCTCCAATATAATATATAACCGTGTTCCATGTAGGCCTATACTTTTATTATCCCTTTAAACTTTCTTTACCAAGCCAATTACTTAAATCATAGGTTAATATTATTGTTTTCTATCTATCTTCGGGTTTTTACAGCTGCTGCCGCCTTCCAGTACCAAACCTCCAAAGCTACGTACGATCTTGTGCATCTACAATGTTTAGCCCTCTTGCTTACATTGCTATCCGCATGCTTTCCTCCCATGTTAACTTTGGTCTCCCTCTTTTCTTATTTCTGGTCGGTTGCCATTGATATAGTAGTTTCGGCCATCGCTCATCTTCCATTCTTAAAATATGCCCTAAGCATTTTAATTCTTTCTGCTCAATTATTTCAATTATGCTTTCTTTCTCTCCTGCTACTTCATTAACTTTGTTTCTTATTCCTCGTACATTCCTCGTACATTGTTATTATTACAATGTTTCTTTCTTTCCCTTATCAACTTTATATTGTGTATCATTAATCAACATGTAGATAATTCATAATTGTTATTGTATGTATAATTTAATGGTGAAGTGGTCTTAGCTCCATCAAATAAAATAAAAATATTAGAAAAATGTGAAATTTTGGATCCTTTCTAAGACTACATTTAGTCATTCAACTCATTACAGGAATTTCATTACTCATAACCTGTTTAGGGAGATGTTGGCTGAGAGTTTTAGTGTAAGTTGTCAGTGGTTGTACCGTAATCAACAGATAGCGAAGAAAGTCCCACGTAATGTGAGGATAGAATAGATTTATTTAGCCTAGTGGAGTTAAGGCCATATGGCCTTCTCTTCCACTCACCAGGTCAAACATATGTTACATATAAATACAAAAAAATACAATAATTGTACATACTAAACAATTAATTATCTGCCAAATTGAATAATATTGAAAATAATGTCTAATAATACAATAAAATTAAATACAATTCAAATTAAATTAATGATAGAATGAATACAGAAAGGAATAACAGTTCAAATCTACTATACATAAAAAGAAAAGAAAGAAAAACAAATACAAAGAAAGTAATAAACTATGTTGAATTAATCTATCGCTTTTTATACAAGGGTCATTCCATCTGAAGTGGTCTAATTTTTAATGTCATCCACGCTGACCATCACCAATTTCCCTGAAACTTGGTGTGGCTTCAGGTCCACCCTAAAAATGAAGCTTTGCAAAATTTCAAATCATAAACTCAAGCGTTTGGGAAACTGTGGCCCTTCATATGGAGGCCCGTTCGATGAACCCATCAAGATACCGAACAACATTCAACCTCCAACTCTTTGCTATCTCAAAACAAATGCAAATAGGAGTATCCCACTTTTATGCCTTGCACAACCCTTTATCCTAAATCCAAAAACCGCAGTCCGACGATAGGAAGTCCACTTTAGGAGTCACCAGCGTGGATCAAAGTGTCTAACAAAATCTGTCATATCAAACTTCAGTCCATCTTTAGGGCCAAACATCACAAGAACAAAAAACCAAACGGAATTCAAAATTTGGAAAATTTGTTAATTGTGATTGAGACAGTGCACCTCCCAAATATCCCTAATCACAGCCACTTATCCAGGATTAGAATGTATGAAGTGTTTGTAGGAATGAGATGAGGCATATCCAGGGTTGCCAATACCCTGTGAGAAAAACTGGCTAATACTGACTCCTAAAATGGCTATAAATGGCTAAAATGCAAGTTTCATCCGTGAAGGAAGCTATATTTTAAAACTTAAAAAATGAACTTGTCAATCTGTATTTCTGAAGTACCAATTTTGTCAGTATTCTTCTTTACTCTATTGGAATTGATATAATTATAATATGGTGACTGAATTATGAATATAAAATCTATTTTAAGAAATAAATATTTTATTACAATGAAAGATTCTGCAATTCTAAATTTTTAAAAAATCTTTAATTTATTTTCCTTTGAAGTTTATCTAACTTATATTTTTATTCTCTTCTCACCAGACATTCTATTTCTATGGGATATTGTTTGTTTATTTCTTACTCTCACTGAGTGTTGGTCTGAATCACTATCTACTCCTCTTGTATGTATAGACTTGAGCCTGTTCTGCATTAATACAATATCTAACTGATTATAATACCGGGCTTCCAATATAAACCCGGACCGGCCTCACGGGGTTTCACCCGTCAGGCAGCGCTCTCTCCTCGTCCGCATTTCACTCTGCCAGCCGCTCGTCCTTGAACTAGTCAGTTTACTATCGTTCGACAAGATGAGACGTCAGCTGACATTAGAGCAGCGCATTTATGTTATTATAAATACGAATCAGCTCGTCGCGTTCGTGAGCAATTTATTCGGAACTTCCCTGGACAATTACCTTCTTCCAGATCGACAATCCACGATCCTGTGACTAAATTTGAGACCACTGGTTCAGTACAAAATAAGAAACACACGCGAAGGCGTACGGTTCTCACCGAAGAAAAATTAGACGAAATTGGCGAAAATTTGGAACGTTCACCACAAAAATCATTACCGAAATTAGCACAACAAGTTGGGATTTCAGTATCTTCTGCACATACAGCAACAAAATTGTTAAAACTCTCAAACCTTACAAGTGTACACGTGTTCATTGTCTAAACCAAGGTTATCCCATAGCACGTGTGCGGGAGGACAACATTTCCAGCATTTTCTATAAGGTAAGAAACAGTTCAAGGACGGGTGGAAGGCAGGGTGAATTGCGGGAGGAAGAGACAGCACTGCGGAGGCCGGTCCGGTTTTATATTGGAAGCCCGTTAGTAGTACCATCAGAGGATGTCCACGTTTCTTTGTGTATGTTCTTTGGATAGAAGGTACTCATTTTGCTTAATTTATTTTTGTAGTCTCAAAATCTATTAACCTCCATCCGTTATTATTAGAAAATTTATACAAAATAATCAAATTATAATAAAAATGTTTAGAAGTGGCTAAAGGAGGGAAAACGTCCAGTTGGTAGACCGAGAATGAGGTGGGAGAATTAGATTAACTATGATTTGAGGGAAGTAGATTATACAGGGAATGATTGGAAAACATTAGCTCAGGATAGGGATATATGGATAGCTCATGTCCGCGCGGCCATGAACCTAGGGGTTCGAAAGTTCCAGTGAGTTAGTTAGTTAGAAGTGGCTAAAGAAAAGGCGACAAGTGACCAGAAAAGCTGTTAGTGATTTTTTCACAAATTTGTAGCTAGTTATGTTTTGAAAGTGGCCAGATCTAGCTACAAAGTGGCTAAATTGGCAACACTGAGCATATCTGTCCAGATGGCTCTGATACTTTTTTTTCTCCTCTTTTCGTTTACACTGTTTTCCTTCTTGTTTTTACCTTTTCGTTTTTCCTTTTTGTTAACTTTCTGTTATTCTCACATATAGACACAAGGACAAGACACACACCCAGACCCAAGGTGGAGATTCAAAAATACCCTACCCCGCCGGGAATCGAACCCAGGTGCCCGAGTGGAAGGTAGGGCCTCTATCGACTACGCCACGGCGACGGACATACTGTTTACTGATCTCAGCTGTATTTAAATGCAATCTTTAATTATCTTCTGATGTCATTGCACTAGACCTTTCTGAATTACTGTCACAACTAAACTTGCTAGTAAACAACATGCACACTGGGTGACAAGTATGGCTTCGAGTTCTGAAGTACCGGTTATCTAATACAAACATGCTTGTTTCAAACTCTGCACAGCAAACAATTTGTAACCTATGTCATGTATTACATCACTATTGTTTGTGCACAATCTACCATCTATTGGCTGGAACATCCTTCGATCTTTCGTAAACAGTGGGAAAATATTTTCAAATGTTTGGAAACTCTTTCTTAACGGATTAAACCTACAACTTTACTTAAACAACCAATGAATGAAAGGA
This sequence comes from Diploptera punctata, assembly GCA_030220185.1. NCBI lineage: Eukaryota > Metazoa > Arthropoda > Insecta > Blattodea > Blaberidae > Diploptera > Diploptera punctata. Next base: position 1,172,016 of record JASPKZ010010672.1, read on the forward strand.
AGTCAGTAGAAAACTGGTACCGGCATTTTGTCCCGCGCCGTAGCAGAGTGATTAAGGCAAGATGATTTGGCGCAGATCTAAGGGACTTGCGCAGGTTCGAGTCTCCATGAGGGAAGACATTTTTCTAATGGAATTTCGGCCAGTATGGGACCGGTGTCCACCCAGCATCGTGAGGCATTTTGGTAGCTAAAATAAGTAGCGGCTCCAGGTTGAGAAAACAAGCTATAACGGCCGGGGTACCGGACATGCTGACCACGTGTCACCCTTACACTGAATGGATAATCTACCTATGTGATTAACATTTATGGATGTGAAGCCAGCAGCTGGATGGTAGGACAAGGGCCTTCTAGGCCTGTCACGCCATGGAGGTACCGGTATTTTGGTTTCTTGGACAGCATGAAGCTTTGGGTTCCATTCATAGATCTTGGATTCGTGGATTTGTCTCTAAATTTTATTGTCTTCATTTCAACTACATTTTTGTAACGCAAATCCAAATTCCCGGTCGAGACAAGCTTCCTGGATGAGGGTTTTTTCCGTGATATTTCCTCACCTTTAATATTAGATAGCTTTAACGCCCTAAAGGTCCTCGAACATCATCTGGCCATTATCATATTTCGTCGGTGTGAAAAGCAGCGGGAAGATACCACACCTATAATTACCTAGTAAAGCTGCAAAGCATAGCATGAAAACATTATGATTGCAGTGAAGAATCTGCGTTCAGGCAGAACACTATAGAATAGAATAGAATGAAATGAATGAGATCCACTCTACGGTGATAATAGTCTGTTACAATATTCCTAATTCCACGCAGATCAATCATTCACACACATGACTCATTTGCCATTTTGAAGAAGTAATTGTCTTCATGCCCGATGTTGTAGTAACATTTTGAAGAAGGATTGGTGTCCCAAAACGAATTACTGGTTCAGGTTAGGTTTAATTTTCGGTATAGCCGGATTCTCTTCTTAGGGTCGGTAGTTGGTACTGGATAGGAAAACACTTCAAAATTACTGAAAAATGTTTATTGTAGAAATAATTGTAAATTTATTCGTTTCTTAATTCCCCAGCAGATTAAGTAAATGTAGGTGATATTATTCTTCACCCGTTAATTCAAAATTAAATTATTTTCTTTTCTTGAATCAATTATTCTTTTTTTATTAAATATTACATTTTATCAGGAGATCTCTTCTTGCTTCTATATTTGTGGAAAGTTGTGTGCAGAATGACTAGTATAATTCTTTTATAATTTTAAAGAACATTATCACATCACATGATGTTATATTTAAATTCTATTGGTTAATAGTCCTTTAAATATAAAAGTTTAAATTGATTTGATAAATAAGAAAGTTAGTTGTTTTAACATCCAATCAGAGTTTAGTTTACTTTCATTTAAGAATATTTGGTTTAGACTAAGGCCTCGAAGAAGGGACACAATCTGCCGTTTGGCTACAGTCTGTCCCAATGTTGACACACAGTTTCGGAGTCATAGGGAAGTACAAGAATGTTTTCCCATTAGATCAGTACAACCATATAAATATGTTTAAACATCAGTGGTTTGATAAACCAGACTAGTTTTACCTAATACAGATGAAGTGAAAAGTTGTATGAATGGAGATAAAATGGCACGATGAAGGAGAGAAGAGCAGTGGAGAAATAGGAGAGCCCCGAGAAAAACTCGGAACAAATCCCGGTGTGGCATACCATTAATATCTTCCGCAACTGCCAGGATCAGAACCTGAGATTCTAATCGGGGTAGCAGCGCGTCCATCGAGACGGCTTGTTGAAGGGGTCAAATGCAGTAAGTTATTAACAAGTCTTCAAAACATATGTTACTGGTATATTGTTGGATCCTTGAGGTCATCCTTCACTTAAGGTCAGACGATTTATTATTATTTCATAAATAAAACATAATATAAATGAAACATTAGTTTTGTTATGCACGTAAATATTAAATTACAATCTATCCTTAACCGACTGCACATCTGCGCTACTTTCCTTCATGACCTACAGAAACCTTGTGCACGTATCAACGTTTGTAGGTAGACACTCTACCTACCACTTGCATTAAAGAGAGAGAGACAGATGAATCTAGACGGGATTTGGCATAAAGAACTGAACTGTGTTTGAGCAAAAATATTTATTCTTTACATTAACTAACTAACTAACTAACTAACTAACTCACTGGCTCAATCGAACCCGTAGCTTCATGGCCACGCAGACATAATCTCTCCATACATCCCTATCCTGAGTTAAAGTTTTCCAATAATCTTCTGTATATTCTACTTCCTTCAATTCATGGATAATGTTATTCTCCCACCTCATTCTTTGGTCTACCAACTGGGCGTTTTTTCTCTGGTTTTCCTACAAGAAGCTTCCATGCACCTCTTTCATCCCCCATATGTGTCGCATGTCCTACCCATAGCAGTCTACGAGACTTAACTGTTCTTATTAATCTGGCTTCATATACACACCATGTAGCTCACTATTATGTAATTTTCTCCGTTTACCTGTCTGTTCATCTCTTTTGGCCCAAAGAGATGAACAGACAGGCTCTTCACATTTCTTGACAGTTATATTTTTATCCTCTATCACCTACTGTTTTCAACATCTACCTGAAAGACCTAAAGAACTGCTTCAGAAATATGGGAGGCGTAAACATGCGAGGAAGAAGAATTAAGTGCATAAGATTTGCTGATAATATGGTTTTGCTAGCAGAAGATGCAATGGCACTGAGGAACATGCTGATGGAGCTAAATGACAAGTGCGAGGATTATGGGATGAAGATAAATATAAATAGTAGTAGTAGTAGTAGTAGTAGTAGTAGTAGTAGTAGTAGTAGTAGTAGTAGTAGTAGTAGTAGTAGTAGTAGTAGTAGTAGTAGTAGTAGTAGTAGGACTTTATTAGACAAAAAGTAAGATATTTACAATATTATTTACAACTATAGGTCGCACGGGCAGTAAGCCGTACGTGCTGTTGACAGTCCGTTACAATAAAGTAATAATTGGTACTAGTGTAAAGAAAAATAAACAACAAAAAAAAGCAATAACATTACAATTACATAAAGAAAACACAATAATATTACAATTAAATAATAACACAATAGCATTATACACTAATTAATTTATATATAATTATTAAGAATTAATGGTACTGCATTTTGATAACATATATTTATTCATGAATGAGTGTTGTTCTTATTTTCCGCGTTTTGTCCAGAAATTTACCCAAGTTTATCCAATTTTCTGGATTTACCAATAACTCGTAGCATGCCAATCTTTCCCGATTTGAATTTAGAAATCTTTCCGGTAATAACTGACGTCTCCAATATTCTAAATCATTACATTTTCCTAATATGTGTATTTCATCTTCAAAGTTCCCGCACATTGGACATATTCGCATATCGTGATCGTCGCTAATTTTTAGAAATTTCCATGCCCCTAGCCTAAACCAAGCAAGCCCTGATCTCTCCTTAAATCCTAGGTTGAGTATATACGATTATTTTCCCCAGACGTGTTTTAGGTCTCTTTGTAAACATAGTGAGCGTTTTCCTGTACATTCGGCGAAAGTATCTTGTTGGTTTATATATAAGTACCTCCTCCTTATTTTTCTCCACACGTTCTTGCGATTTTCAGTCCCTTTTTCCCATATCCAGCCCATCCCAATCTTTTGGAGTTCTCTCCTAACCTCGTCTGCCCAAAATTTAACATCTATGTTTTTAATTTGGTGGTCGTAACAAATTGCTCTAAGCATTGTTTGTTCACCTTGGATTACTCGCAACCAGTTAAATATAAATAAGACGAAGGTCATTGTCATAGGAAGGAAACCAAGTAAGATAAACATGAGGATTAAAGATGAGGCCATTGAGCAAGTGGAGAGCTTCAAGTACTTGGGTTGTACTACCACTAGTAACATGAACTGCGGCCAAGAAGTAAAGCAGAGGATAGCAATTGCAAAAGAAGCTTTTTATCAAGAAGACAAGCATTTTCTGCGGACCTTTGGCAAAAGAATTACGGAAGAGGCTAGAGAAGTGCTTTGTGTGGAGTGTAGCATTGTATGCAGAGACTTGGACATTGCGACAGAATGAGGAAAAGCGACTGGAAGCTTTTGAGATGTGAATATGGAGAAGGATGGAGCGTATAAAATGGATACACAAAAAATAAAGGTGTGCTAGACAGAGTGGGTGAAGGAAGAACAATGCTGGAATTCATAAAGAAGAGAAAAAAATATTGGATTAGCCACTGGCTAAGAAGAAACTGCTTGCTGACGGATGTCCTAGAAATAATGGTTAACGGAAAGAAGATTAGAGGCAGAAAAGGCATCAGATGATAGACAATATTAAACTAAATGGCTTGTATGCGGATACAAAAAGGAAAGATGAGTTAAGAAAAGAGTGGAGAATGCTGAGTTTGCAGTGAAAGACCTGCTCTTGGGTAGAACACTATGTATGTATGTTACATATATTTTGTATAATAATTAAATTCGATGAAATTTAGTAACTTTCTTTAAACCACATGCCGCTCAGTTCTGATTTTTTTTTTCACTCGGCTTGTAAATTTATGTACATTAGGGTTACAACTTTTTTATACTTTTGTGAAATAAAATATTTCCTGTGCAATGATTGGGTGAACTTTTGCTTAAAACCATTGAAAAAGGCTTTTATTTCACTGAGCTTCAAAAAAAGGTCACCCCTAAATTAATATTAAATATTGATGTATAAATATATTTGGGGGTGACCTTTTCTTGAAGCTCAGTGAAATGAAGGCCTTTTTAAATGGTTATAAGTAAAAGTTCATCCAATCATTTCACAGGAAATATTTAATTTAACAAAATTCTAAAAAAAACTTTATAACCCTAATGTGTATGCTACATAACTGTTAAAGGCAATACGCTATAATTCGGAAGGTCAAGGATTAGATCCCAGTGTGTTCAGGATTTTTAAACTGACCTAAACCCTCTGGCGGCACCATAACCAAATTCTCTAACAGAAATGAGTACCACATGCATGTTCTGGGGGTAAAGGCAGTATCACGACGATTTTGGATAGCGGCTCCTGGTTGAGGTAACAAACTATAACGGCTGAAGGACCCGTTATCTCACATGCCAACTCTGTACAATCCAGGTGATCGAATATATCTTTAAACGACATGTGGGAGTGTGCTCAGTACTCAACTGGTAGTTTTAATTTTTATCGCTTAGGTTAACCCTTAAATTCGTAATGTATCCTTTTGGATACATCAGTTTGTTTAATTAATTTTATATTTTATATAAATCAGAAGAAAACTAACAAAAAGAAACCACTTAAATGTGTGTCTAATTAAACAATATACCTAATAATAACAGTTACACAAGATTCCGTTTTCACTGCGGTCCGCCACATTCAAATAACTAACAGAAGAAATTTGTGTTTTGCCAATTTAAGGGTTAAACAACACCATGTAAATATTACTAGATTAGTTACTTAGTAGATTTAAGACTTAACACTTAGATTAAGGATTATTATGTAAACATAACTAACTGTATACTCGTATAAGTAGTAGTCTATTAAGAACGAACACCCGAAACTTGTATCCAGAAAATGAACAAAATAAAAACAGCAGAGAGTAATTAGGGACAAGAGCAGACTTGGGGATATGGGCATTAAGCCCGAGGAAACCCTGGGGGATGGTGGTGGGGCTCTTAATAAAAAAAATAAATATTCAACTGTAGGCCAAGGGCATTCTAGGCCTTTCGTGCCGTGGAGTTTAGTTTATTAAAATCAGTGTGTACATATTATATTAATAATTGTTTATGTTGGCTAACGTGATGAAGTATTATATTTTATGCAATAACCATATTATCTTGTTGTGTCAAGAACAAACAATTCTTGACCAAACTACATCATAATATTTCTTATTTTGAAATGTTATTGTTTATACTAAACGATTCAATATCAATAAAACTAAATATATTGTCACACATAGAAATACATTATATAATGGAAATGGACAGCTAATGACAAATGAGGGAAATTTTGAAGAAGTTGAATTCAAATACCTAGGAAGAATAATCACAAATAGGAATCAGATGCACAAATAAATTAAATATAGGCTCAATTCTGGAAATGCGTGCTTTTATGCATTACAGAGACTCTTGTCCTCCCAACTCCTTTCAAAAAAATGTTAACCCGAAACTATACAAAACTGTTATTCTACCAGTTATATTATATGGATGCGAAACATGGACTCTTACTTTAAGGGAGGAAAGGAGATTACAAGTATTTGAGAATAAATTACTTAGGAAAATCTTTGGACCAAAGAGAGATGAACAGACAGGTGAATGGAGAAGACTTACATGACAGTGAAGAGATGGTCCTTATAGGAAGCCAGAGATAATAAGAACAGTTAAGTCTCATAGACTCCGGTGGACAGGACATGTGTAGGAAAACTAGAGGGAAAACGGCCAGTTGGTAGACCAAGAATGAGGTGAGAAAATGACATTAAGCATGACTTGAGGGAAGTAGATTATACAGGGAATGATTGGAAAGCATTAGCTCAGAATAGGGATGTATGGAGAGCTTATATCCGCCCGACCATGAACCTACGGGTTTGATAATGCCATTGAGTTAGTTCGTTAGTTAAGTTATACAAAACGATTCAGAAATCCTAACGTATTTTTCTGGAAGTTGAAGAGGCGACTTAGTACCTTATGGTTTAGATGAGAATCTATGTCCGGATATACGCCGTTTTTAAATTTATTTTATTTAGATTTATTTATTTAGCCTGGTGGACTTAAGGCCATGTGGCCTTCTCTTCCACTCACCAGGGCAAACATATATTATATCAGAATATAACAATCACAATGAACTCTAATATTAAATACTAAATAAAAATTTGATCAAAAAGATAATATCTATTATATTATGATCTATAATGCAACTAGTTAATGTTAGTTAAAATTAAGACTAAAACTAATAATAAAATGTATACAATCAAGACATATTAAATTGTCCCTGTCTAATGTATATATAAAACAAAGAAGAATAATGAGATATAGAAAACTAATTTTACGTTTGTACAATATTAAAACAAAACAAAAGAAAATATTTGTTAATCTTAATATTATTTTCATAGAAAATTAAATTTATTAATTCTTAAAAGAATACTATCAGTGAGGCGTTTTGATGACACGAAAGGATTTAAAACCTCCTGTTTCACAGCAGATAAGCCAAATTGATAAAAGACAATGTCTGATGTTATGTGATGTCACATGTGTTTTGTTTATTATCTGATGTGTACCCCAGCGACTTGCAATTCCGCAGAAAATACCGATGCACTTCTTGGAAAGTGAGGAAAGGTGGAAAGGTTAAAGAGGAAAACTACGTGGCTCATTGACCTAGTTAAAGGAATAGGTTTCATAATAAGATCTTATCGTCATTATAGCACAAAAACAACCAATTTCCTTGTTGAAATTTTATCTACTAAATTTCCTTTACCCCGTGATGTGTACAGTAGAAATTCTGAATCATTAACTAACTCACTGGCACTATCGAACCCGTAGGTTCAGGGCAGCGCGGACATAAGATCTCCATACATCCATATCCTGAGATAATATTTTCCAATCATTCCCTGTATAATCTACTACCCTCAAATCATAGTTAATGTTATTCTCCCACCTCATTCTTGGTCTACCACTGGACATTTTCACTCTGGTTTTCCTACAAGAAACTTCCATGCACGTCTTTCATTCCCCATTCGTGCCACATTTCCTTTCCATCGCAGTCTACGAGACTTAACTGTTCTTAATATATCTGAATTCCTATAAAGACCATGTAGTTCATCGTTATGTACAGTCTTCTCCATTCACCTGTCTGTTCATCTCTCTTTGGTCCGAAGACTGTCCTTACAACCTTATTATCAAATGCTTGTAATCTCCTTTCCTCACTTAATGTAAGAGTCCATGTTTCGCATCCATATAATATAGGCCTAACTGGTAGAATAATAGTTTTACTTATTTTCAGTTTAATGCTTTTTTGAAAGGAGTTGGGACGTCAAGAGTCTCTGTAATGCATAATAGCACGCATTTCCAGAATTGAGCCTATGTTTAATTTCTTTGTGCATCTCATTCTTATTTGTGATTATTGTTCCTCAAAATTTCCCTCATTTGGCATTAGCTGTCATTTCCATTATATAATGTATTTCTATGCGTGAACCCACTCTGAATAAAAATTATCATGAAATTGTTCAAGATTTTTACGATTTATTTCTTTTTTTTTTTACTTTTTTTCACTTTTACTTACTTTCCTGTTTTCCTTGGTGTGAAGGAACGGGCAAAATTTCCTCAGAGTAAAAGTTTAATCTTATTGTTATTTTATTCCTATACTAGCTAATACACGGCGTGCGGTTGCTACGCCTAAATAAATGAATATCAAATATTAATTAAATTGTAAGGTATACGCTGAGATCATAGCGATTCGGATTTCGGGTAAACCTCCACTTCTAATAGTCGAATTTCTCTCATTTTTTGATAAAACCTATCGCGGTTTATTTTAAAAGAATATACTGAGTTTCGTTGCGAGACATTAAAATTGTGACTACTAGAGCGGTTGTTAAATTTTCACTTCAGGTGAACTCCTACACCTAATGGTTTTAGACGGTCCAATTGTGAATCTAAACCTTCGAGGGGTGCAATCAGACACACACAAAAATGTTAATTGAAATCGGTCCAGTTATTTAGGAGGAGTTCAGTGACAAAACACACATATAGATGAATAATAATAATAATAATGATTTATTTTAGGCCTATAATGTAATTAATAATTATATAAAGATATAGTCGGGACAGACTACCTGGATAATTTTTTTTCGGAGTTTTTACTCACCTGTAAGACAAATGTCAGGACGTTTAGGGCCTAACAATCTCCAAAAATCATCTGCCATATCATCATCATCATCATCATCATTTACTTGTGTTGAAACCAACGGAGAGCTATCACATCTATAATTCCTAGTAAAGCTACAAAGCATTGCATGAAAATGCTTTGATTGCAGTGAAAGGCCTGTCCTTGGGCAGAACACTATAGAATAGAATTATGACATAGGTTTTGCTTCTCTTCCAAAGAGAGCAATATCCAGAAATTTCACGGTCTGTAAATTTCGTCGACCCCGACTTAGTTTGATCTCGATAACGTCGGATTCAGAAGTGAAGATGTAAACCATAAGTCGCAATCTGAACTATGACAATTAAAATTACTTCTGGCCTCACATCTATATGTGTAGAATTCCTCTCGATGCTAGATAATCACCGATCCCTTAAGTGGAATTCTACGAGAAAATTTCATTCCCTATTGAGACTGGAATCAGGGAGTGTTATTTTTCTGTTCACCAGACATGAAGCCTTAGACTGCTTGGCCACGGCGCTGCACTAAATGTAATATACTTCACTGACTATTTAACTCATGCCCCAAATGGGAGTCAATGACCAATCACGTTTCAATGATTTCTGTTTTACAACCAATCAGAGTCGTGTTTCACGAAATATTTATCAGTGTTATATTTACCATATTAAAGAAAGCTCCTCCTTTTTAGTATTCTGAACAGGTCTGGCCATTATTTTGCAGTGACTGAACCTATAAGAAATACGGCTACCAGATTGTATATATAGTGCATAGATGTTAATATAAAAACATTTATAGCAATTTATTATACCACCAAAAACAGAAACCACTGTTTGCACTTTCTTAAATGTATTTTTTCCCAGGTAATAATCCAGAAAAATGTAATTGTCATATTTACATCATACGACGTCAGAAATGAATTAATACAGTTTGATGTGTTTCATTTTTTCTCCACTAGAGAGCATTCATACAATATTGCGTTCCTTTGGCAATAAATAGTATGATCTGGTTGCAGTGATAAACAAAAGAAGCAGATGAAGCGTACCTATCGTTTCTCATTTGTTTTCAAACATCGCCGTTTACATTAAATATATAAACATTTTAAAATAACTATAGTTAAATAATGATTTGTGAGTAAACAGCTTAATTTTATTCGTTAAATAGTCCTAACAAATGCCACTCTTGATTTCCAAATTCTCTAGATAAATTCACTCCTCACTTCGTGAGTCGTGAATTTGGAAATCACTCGTGGCATTACTTATGAAAATCCTTCATCTTGTGCATGGGACACCTAGATGATAATGAAATTCCTCTAACATCACGTAGCATGTATCCATAAATATGTTTGAAGAACTACAAGTAAATGTTCACAATATCGCAGTGTATACACGGTGTCTATTTAATTATTAATATTTTATTTATATACAGATTTTCAATGTTTACACATCTTCCTGTGCCTAACGTTTTATTTTCCTTCTCCACTCGTCTCTTTCCTTCCACTTTATTTCCTCCAGTCCTCTTGTTTCTCGTTCCAGTTCTTATTTCTTGCATCCATGAGTTTCGTGATCTTCCTTTCCTTCTTCTTCCAGGTGGACATCATTCCAATGTTTTTCTGGGTAACCTTTCTTCTTGCACTCGTCGTACATGGCCATACCAATTTAATCACTTGTATCTTATATAATCTACTATTGAATACCGGTATCTAATATTCATTTTTTCTTGTATGACAGTATTTTTTTTCTTCTAATTTTGAACTTATTGCTGCTCTCCTCAAGATATCCATTTTCATGGACATGTTTTTGTTCAAAGTTTCTGTAGAATTTCCAAACTTCAGCTCCATATGTGACAGTGCTTCTCACTATTGAATTATATATTTGTAACTTATTTTTTGTGGTTATATGTATATTCCATTAGATCCCATTTATCATTGCTGTCATTGCATTACCTTTATTTATTCTGTTCTTAATATCACTTTCGGGGTTTTTCCTCACCTGTAAGACAAATGTCAGGAAACCTTTCAGGCCCAAACAGTCCCCAAAATCATATGGCCATCATCATCATCATCCTCCTCCTTATCATTATCACCATCATCATCTTCACCGGTGTGGAAAGCAACGGAAAGCTACCACACCTACAATTTCCTAGTAAAGCTGCAAGCATAGCGTGAAAATGCTATGATTGCAGTGAAGGACCTGCCTTCGGGCAGAATTGTTGTGGATGGAACATCACCTTCTTGTTTATCCTCTTTATCCACTTTTACTCCCAGATACTGAAATTCTTCACATTCTGTAATATACCCCTTTTGATCTAATATTAAATCTTCGGTTTCTGCTAAATTTATTTTCTAACCCCAGTTATCGTATCCGTCCAATAACTATCAACACATGTAGTTTAATTTAGTTATACAGTACATTTTAATTTAATCAACATATAATAACAAGTGCATTTCTCCTGAACTAGATTTTGTTCGTTTTGTCGTTTAGTTATTTTTTATTGTATAATTATATTTCCAATAATTATCATTACATTTTCATAACTAAGCTTAACTGCATTTTATAGGATAATGATAATTTAATACAGATTTAAAGGCTCAGCCGAAACATATTGTAAATACTCAGCACAAAACATATCGGAAAACAATTATTTTCAATTTAACAACTGTTAGGCCTATTTGCTCTCTCATCCAATTTTTCAAAGTTAGTCCTACTTAATTTCTTTTGAGATTTTAGCATAAAGTATTCTCAGTACTTAAAGATACACGGCCTTCGCGAAGATAGATTACGAGATTTTTAGATTTTTTTCTTCAGTAGTTGAAGTTCATTCGTTATTATTCTAAAATAAAATAAAGTTAAAATGTTACTTCTTAGGCCAGAGCCGTCGTCCTCAACTAATAAAATATGTATGCTTTCTTGTCTGAATGCCTTTCAGAATCTTTATTCAATCTTCAGCGGGTCTTAAAAACTCTAGACTTTGTTTTGGCCTGACTAGCTATAGAATCAATACTATGTTTTGAACAATGAATTTTATTTGTATTTATTCTATAGCCAGTCAGGCCAAAACAAAATCTAGTTTTTTAAGACCTGCTGAAGATGGAATAGAGATTCTAAAAGGCCTTCAAACAAAAAATGCTACATATTTTATAAGTTGAGGACGACGGCTCTGACCTAAGAAGGTACATATTTTAACTTTATTTTATTTTATGACTATCCACCTCAACGGTTTTAAACAATGAATAATATTAGTATTGACGTTATCAGTAGGTATATTGTGTAATTCCACACACATTTAAGTAATTTATAATCGTTCGGTTTCCTATTATTAAAAACATTAAATAAATTAACCAATTGATGTATCCAATAGGATACATTGAGAATTTAAGAGTTAATGCAACGCGCTACAAGCCCAAAGGTGTCGGGTTTTTAAAACTGCCCTGAAGCTTCTCTCGACATCATGGTCCTGAGCACGACTCAGCTTCTGATTCAAATGAATAGCAGATCCATGTTCGGGGGAAAAGGGGGACGGCAAGCAGGGCTGAAAACCCGGTTGACATATTGTGCCGTTTCTCTAGAATATCGTTTCCCAACCAGTGGTTCGCGAACCCCCAGGGGGTTTGCAAAATATTTCAAGAGGTTCGCACAAAACTTTTCCGTAATGGCGGGTTTCGTGGTTACGTCTATTAATGTTTTCTTCATTTCTGATGCATTGTAATAATAATAATAATAATAATAATAATAATAATAATAATAATAATAATAATAATACTAATAATAATAATAATACTAGTAATAATAATAATAATACTAGTAATAATAATAATAATAATAATAATAGTAATAATAATAATAATGGTAATAATAATAATAATAGTAATAATAATAATAATTGTTATTATTATTACTATTATTATCATTACTATTATTATCATTATTATTACTATTATTATTATTATTGTTATTATTATTATTATTATTATTATTATAAAATTAAATTAACCCTATAATGTCCTTTGTTGCATATGTGTAACATGGGGAATTTATCGCATTATTTCCGTAATAAATTTATATTTGCCGCGCATACCTGATTTAGTGTTACGTAACAACGTTAGAAAAGGGAATCTTTATCTCCTACTACAGCAAAGCCCTTCTAAGTTCTGTTGTGGAATCAGTTTTTACGTTTTACAATAATTTTAGATAGACTATTTAACTCATGTCCCAAATGGGAGTCGATGACCAATCACGTTTCAATGAATTTTGTTTTACAATCAATGACACTCGTGTTTCACCTCGCTCTTTATCGAATTCTCTTTATCGGCTACTGCTTTTGTGATAAAGATCCTTATTTTAATATTCTGAACAGGTCAGAACATTATTTTGCAGTGACTGACTCTCGAACAAATACGTTGAATATAGCAAATAATGAACAGATTCCTTCGAACTACACATTTGATAATTACATGTTCAATAATTGTGTTTTTAAATAATGATTTTACTGAGTTGTTCACTAAAAAATAAATTAATAACCTGTAATGTTGATTATAATATACAGTTTGACGCGTTTATTTTTTCTCCACTAGGGTGCATCCTTACAATATTGCGATCCTATTTGGCAATAAATAATGTGATCTGGTTGTAGTGACGAACAAAAGAAGCAAATGAAGCGTACCAATCGTTTCTGATTTATTTTCAAACATCGCTGTTAACATTAAATATGTAAATATTTTAAAATACCGGTAACTACAGGGTGGACCGCTCGAATGGACCTAATTTCAATTGCTTGTTACTGGCAAACGGTTGAAGATAGAAACTTAAAACAACGTTCATATTACAGAAAAACTCACCAAGTTTTGATATCCAGATCACCACATCTCTATATGAGCCCCAGCAGTCACTGTGACGATATCAAAGCGATGAACAATTTCTTGCCAAGTACGTTGGAGTATGTCTTCTGGAATGTTCTCAATAGCCTCTATGATGCGCTCACGAAGATCACGAAGGTCTTTGACTGGGGTGGTGTAAACTTTATCTTTGACATAGCCCCAGAGAAAGAAATCCAGTGGTGTTAAATCGGGAGATCTCGGGGGCCACGCGATTGGTCCTCCCCTACCAATCCAACGGCCAGGGAAAATGTTGTCCAAAGTCGTACGAACTTCATTGGACCAGTGGGGAGGAGCACCATCTTGCTGGAAAACGATGTTAGGCTGCAGTTGTTCAATTTGTGGAAAGAAGAACTGCTCCAGCATGTCAAGATATGTGGTACCACGAACAGTTTTCTCGGCGAAGAAAAACGGTCCAATGACCTTATTATGTGACAAACTGCACCAAACATTCATCTTCGGACTATCACGAACATGCTCTTGAATAGCGTGAGGATTCTCCGATCCCCAGATCCGCACATTATGCCGGTTTACCTTGCCTGACAAATGGAAAGTGGCTTCGTCCGAGAAGAAAATCTTGGTCATGAAGTCAGGATCAGCGCCGAGACGGTCCAGCATCGTATTGGCGAATTCCACTCGTTTCGGCATGTCATTCGGCTCCAGACGTTGCACTAACTGCACTTTATATGCGTGCAGTTTGAGGCGTTTGTGGACAATCCGTTGTAATGTCGATTTTGGTATTTGAAGTTCCCGCGAAGCTCTTCTTAATGACTTCCGGGGGCTTCGCTCAAATGCGGCTTGAACATTTGCTACCATTTCATCGGATGCTCTGCGACCACCACCATGCTTCTTCAACACAGATCCTGTAGCTAATAATGTATCACGCCACTTCTTTATGCTTCTAGCAGTTGGAGCATCACGGTTAAACACACGCCGGAACTCCCTTTGAACTCTAATGATTGATTTAAACTCCGCATACCACAAAACAGCTTGCGCTTTCATCTGCGGAGTCGCCATTTTCACAAACAATTAAATCTAAGAACGAGAAACGTATCTTTGTGCCATCTACCGACAGGATTCGAAACTTGGTGAGTTTTTCTGTACTATGAACGTTGTTTTAAGTTTCTATCTTCAACCGTTTGCCAGTAACAAGCAATTGAAATTAGGTCCATTCGAGCGGTCCACCCTGTATATTTAAATAGTCCACCGCTATGGTCTCGAGGTAGCGTGCTGCCTTGTCACGCAGCGGGCCCGGCTTCGATTCTCGGTCGGAACAGTCTCCAGGGTGAGGTTTTTTCGGGGTTTTTCCTTACTTGTAATACAAATTTCAGGAAGCATAGGGCCAAACGGTCCCCGAAAATCATCATGCCGTCATCATCATCTTTATCATTATCATCACCACCCTTCACCGGTGTGGAAAGCAACGGGAGGCTACCACACCTATAATTCCCTAGTAAAGCTGCAAAGCGTAGCAAGAAAATGCTATAATTGCAGTGAAAGACCTGCCCTCGGGCAGAATAACTATGGATTAATGGAATGTTGGTTATAATATACAGTTTGACGTGTTTCTTTTTTCTCCACTAGGGTGCATTCTTACAATAATGCGATCCTATTTGGCAAAAAATAATATGATAAAGTTACAGTGAACAAACAAATGAAATATAACTACACATTTCTGGTATGTTTTCAAACATCGCCGTTTACATTAAATATGTAAATATTTTAAAATACGCAGATAGTAAACAAATAAGGGCTGCTGAAATGAAGATGTTGAGAGCAATAGCAGGATACCAAAGGATCGATAAAAAGAAAAACGAAGATATAAGAAGAGAACTTAATATATTTAATCTCGGTGAAAGAATTAAATATCACCTAAATGCTTATCTTCAGCACGTATTACGAATGAATGAACAGCGCATACCAAGAAGAATGTATAATTATAAACCAAAAGGGAGAAGAATGTTGGGAATACCATTGAAGAGATGGAAGGACCAATTCGACCTATAATGAGATCGGAACAGGCCATTGGGCTTAATCCTTGTTGTTAATGATTTTAAAATACCGGCAACTACATTTAAATAACGATTTTTGAGTAGACCTATACAGTTTAATTTTATTCGTTAAATTGTCCTACCAAATGCCACTCTTGATTTCCAAATATCATCAATCGATGATTTGGAAATCACTTGTGACATTACTTATGATGACTATTTAACTCATGCCCCAAATGGGAGTCAATGACCAATCACGTTTCAATGATTTCTGTTTTACAACCAATCAGAGTCATGTTTCACGAAATATTTATCAGTGTTATAATTACCATATTAAAGAAAGCTCCTCCTTTTTAATATTCTGAACAGGTCTGACCATTATTTTGCAGTGACTGAGCCTGTAAGGAATGCGGCTACCAGATTGTATATTTGTATATATAGTGCATGAATATCAACACATGCCGCTTGCGGGAGTTAATATAAAAACATTTGTAGCAATTGATTATACCACCAATAAATGAAACCACTGTTTGCACTTTCTTAAATGTATTTTTTCCCAGGTAACAATCCAGAAAAATATAATTGTCATATTTACATCATACGATATCAGAAATGAATTAATATACAGTTTGATGTGTTTTATTGTTTCTCCACTAGAGAGCATTCTTACAATATTGCGTTCCTTCGGCAATAAATAGTATGATCTGGTTGCAGTTATAAACAAAAGAAGCTTCTCATTTGTTTTCAAACATCGCCGTTTACATTAAATATATAACCATTTTAAAATAACTATAGTTAAATAATGATTTGTAAGTAAACAGCTTAATTTTATTCGTTAAATAGTCCTAACAAATGCCACTCTTGATTTCCAAATTCTCTAGATAAATTCACTCCTCACTTCGTGAGTCGTGGATTTATCGATAATTTGGAAATGACTCGTGGCATTACTTATGATAAATATGCGTTTTAATAGGTTGTTTAAAATGAGTCTATCTTTCAAACAATAAGTTATATTCACCAATCTTCAAAGTCCTCTGCATTTTGAGGAGAACAATATGCTATTTAAACTTTATGGATTTAATTAATAGATAACTTTGAAGTTAGTTAAGGCGGTGTGTAGCGGAGGTGAAAGAAAATAATAACCATTCAAGTTGATTAATGCAGTGAGTATGGGAGGCTCGCATTAAGATGCCGAGGTTTCGATTTCCGATACGAAATGCGGCACCTGGGTCTGACGGACGGTTACATGCCTCTCATATTTCACATTCGTTTTAATATCTTTGGATTAAACACTTGAATAGAAATACTCACCTCCTCAGTCTATCAATCTTAACCCCGGTACACCACTTGCTCCTATTAAACTATTGTATTTTTAAATACAAAGGAAATAGTATGTTACAATGCGAGATTGGGAAGTGGTTTTCACAGAAGCTAGGATATAATTAAAAACAGAGCGATAGTGAAATTCTGTAAAACACTTCACAAACCTGCATTGTACGTTATTATTTTTGCACTATGGTGTTTTCAAAATAATTAATAATAGTAAAATATTATCTTTGTTGGAAATATTTGCGTTCATTATAAACAACTTACTAACGTAAACAGTGTGGCCAATTTTTATAGGTAAATAATTTATTTGAGACTACAGCAGGCGGTGATACCAGACAATGATAAAATGGCGGCAAGTGCGAATTTATTGTTTTACATTGTTTCAAATAAAGTTCAGTTCATTTAAAATGCAGTGATTTGTTTCGTATAATGTATAT
Source organism: Diploptera punctata (assembly GCA_030220185.1). Lineage (NCBI taxonomy): Eukaryota > Metazoa > Arthropoda > Insecta > Blattodea > Blaberidae > Diploptera > Diploptera punctata. The sequence continues at coordinate 1,189,518 of JASPKZ010010672.1, forward strand.
TAACACTACCTTTTGGATATATTTTTGTATATACATTGTACATAGTATACATAAAGGGCAGTTGTTTTACTTTCCACACTAGGTAGGTAATATGTAATATATAGTATAGTTATTTAGGTTGGCAACCTCGAACTTTAGGAAATTGCACTTTCAATCATGGTCGCCATTGCTGTAAGTACGACAGAACGCACTATAATGCAAAAAAATAATCTTAAAATTTGCAATCTCATACATAGGCATACCACAACTAAAATTTTCTTGTACTGTTTTGTAAAAAATCATGCTTAATTTTGGAATAGAATCTTTATTATTTTTATTGTATGGAGAAAATATTACGAATATTTGAGAATAAAGTTCTTACAGAAGTTTTTGGACCAAAGAGAGATGAACAGACAGGTGAATGGAGAAGACAACTAAACACTGAACTACATAATCTTTATAGGAAGCCAGATATAACTCTTGTTACATCGTTAAGTCTTGTAGACTGCAATGGGCAGGACATGTGACACGAATGGGGAATGAACGAGGGGCATGGAAGTTTATTGTACGAAAACCAGAGGGAAAAACGCCCAGTTGGTAAACCAAGAATGAGGTGGGAGAATAACATTAACCGTAATTTGAGGGAAGTAGATTATACAGGAATGATTCGAAAAAAATTAACTCAAGGTAGAGGTGTATGGAGAGCTTATGTCCGAGCGGCCCAGAACCTAAGGGTTCGATGTGCCAGTCAGTTAGTTAAACTAAGGGCCAAATGAATCAATACACTGGAATTCGCGAGTTGCTTTTGATGGTCAACTAATGTATGATTAGTCGCCCCTTACACCTCTTATCTCTCTGACAATAAAGCGGAACAATACAAGATTGTAGTGCATTGTGTTTTTCTAACACGTGTGATTGAAGATAAATTTTCTGTATCCTGATTATTTCAACTATTAAAAAAAAGCGCAATTCCTTTCATATCGTAATTATTTCCAGATTATCAACTGAGAGTAAAATCATTTCTTGAGTTGTTTAAATTCTGATATTAAAATTACTGCTTATTTTAAATGTACAGAAGAATGAATGTAGGCTATTTAACTCATGCCTCAAATGGGAATTAATGACCAATCACGTTTCAATAAATTTTGTTTTACAACCAATGACAGTCGTGTTTCACTTCACTCTTTATACAATTCTCTTAACCACCTCCTGCTTTTGTGATAAAGAAAGCTCCTCCTTTTTAATATTCTGAACAGGTCAGTACATTATTTTGCAGTGACTGACTCTCCAACAAATATGTTGAATATAGCAAATAATGAACAGATTCCTTCGAATTACACATTTCATAATTGTGTTTTAAATAATGATTTTACTGAATTGTTTACTAAAAAAAAATAATAATCTATATATTATAATATACAGTTTGATGTGTATAATTTTTTCTCCATTAGGATGCATTCTTACAATATTGCGATCCTATTTGGCAATAAATAATATGATCAAGTTGCAATGGATAAACAAATGAAACATGACCATACATTTCTGATTTGTTTTCAAACATCGCCGTTTATATTCAATATATAAATATTTTTAAATAAGTATATTTAAATAATGAGTTTTAAGTATACAGCTTAATTTTCTTCATTAAATAGTCCTAACAAATACCACTCTTTATTTCCAAATCCTCTAGATAAATTCACTCGTGACTTCGTGAATTTATTGATGATTTGGAAATCACTCTTGACATTACTTATGATAAATAATTAATACATATACCCATCAATAGGAACCTCAAACTCGATGCTATTCTTTTTGCAGACGATTTAGCTCTCCTGGCACTTTCCGAAAATGATTTGCAACGATCAATTTATAATTTACAAAAAATAGGTGCCAAATTTAATATGGAAATATCAATTAACAAAACTAAAATTATGGCATTTCATGGGAAGGACCCCATACAAAGTAAAATCTGTCTCCAGAATAAAATTTTAGAGAGATCTAATCAATTTAAATATCTTGGATATTATCTCTCTATCTGGGAAGAAAAGGATATCCCTGAAAAAGTTACTAGTTATAATAAAAGTTTAGGAATTATTAATCAAGTTATGAAACCATCCCTTGTACAAAAAAACACCAGATTACGTTTATATAACACTTTGGCTAGACCAGTGTTGACCTATGGTAGTGAAGCATGGACACTAAAAAAACAACATGAAAGCAGAATAACGGCTTGTGAAATGAGATTCATGCGCAGAACAGCGGGTTACACCAGATGGGATCGGAAAAGGAACACCGATATCTTAAAAGAATTGAAGACTACGCCAATTTTGGAATATATTAAACAGTACCAACTAAATTGGAAACACCATCTTGAAAGAATGAGTTCAAATCGGATCCCCAAAGCTGTTTATAATTATATACCAAGAGGACGAAGATCACTGGGCCGTCCTATGAAACGCTGGAGGGAAAATTTTCTATAGGATCGTAACAGGCCTTGGCCTAATACTTGGAAGGAAGAAGAAGAAGACATTAAATCTGTGAATTATATGTAGTAATACCGTAGGCTTTCACTACGTAATTATATAGCAAGGTATTAATCTTTAACAAGGAGAAAGTAGTAAATATTGTCTGTTTTAATCTGCCTATGATGCGAACGTTTCACATGAGAATTCATTCCCGTACTGGCACTATCGAACCCGTAGGTTCATGGCCGCGCGGACATAAACTGTCCACACACGCATCCTAACCCGAGTCTAACGTTTTCAAATTATCCCCTGTATAATCTACTTCCCTCAAATCATGGTTAATGTTATTCTTGGTCTACCAACTGGGCGTTTTCCTTCTGATTTTCCTATAAGAGGCTTCCATACCCCTCTTTTATTCCATATTCATACCACATGTCCTTCCCATCGCATTCTACGAAAATTAACTGTTCTTATTATATCTGATTTTCTATAAAGATCATGTAGCTCGCTGTTAGGCAGTCTTCTCCATTCACCTGTCTGTTTATCTCTAAATTATTCAACATGGAACTTTAGCGATAATATAAACTCATTGAATTAATTTAAAATTAATTATGTTTAGGCTAACAAAAGCGAAGAATTCTCTGATTTTCTTTAAAATCAATGATTTTTATTTATAATGATGAAATAATGTGGTAAACTGTTCCTTGAATTTCTTGGAATTATTGAGTGAGGTAATTTGAGGTAATGGCAGTGTGGTGTTTTGCCTCCCACAGGACCGAATAGGAAACAATTACATGACGAATAGCAGACCAAGCTACCTCTATGTTAACGTCCTATTTTCTCTTGTTTAAAAGTTTTACGTATTCGCTTCACTCCAGATACGCATTTCCATTGTTAAACGGAATATAGGCTACACGCTCGTACTTTTCAAAATCTGACTTTTTCAATCACATATTTATTTTCCCAGTTGGGAATTTATCCCCAGCTATTTTAACTATTCTGTCGTTTATTATCAAATGTGTAGTTAGAAGAAATCTGTTCATTTTTTCCTATATTCAGTGTATTTGAGGAGTCAGTCACTGCAAAATAACAATAATCAACTTTTATAAGTAATCAATTGAGTTGGTGTTTACTTGATGAAAATCCATATTTAATTAATAAACTTTTATAAGATTCATGATGTGTTCCGTTGAGGTATTATTCAAAATTAATATAAAACATTATGGAATATTCACCTGAAAGGTCCGTCTCCTCAACTTAATATTTAAGTTGAGGAGACGGACCTTTCAGGTGAATATTAAGTTGAGGAGACGGACCTTTCAGGTGAATATTCCATATTTTCTTATATTAATTTTAAAATAACAATATAAAACATAAATTTAAGAGATCACATTAGAATTGATAAGATAAGAGAACATTTACAAATAAAGCAAATTTCAAATTGGATAAACAAAAGAAGGAAAGAATGGAATGAAAATATAAATATAATGTCAAACGACATATCTCATGCCGTATCAAATTTGAAATCAAATTATTCATTACACGTAAACAATAAATATATTTTTTTTATTTAAATTTCACTTTGACTTGTTTGACATTGGCCTTATCTTTGGGTGCAACCTATCAAATAGATCATGTATGTCCTTTGTTTTCACTATTCACATTTTTATGTAAATTCAATTGGCATTTAATATGATTTATACAGGATGTCCCAAACCTTTAGGGTCAAAATAATGCAGACCATCATATTATTACAGATATTAGTAGAGAAAACAAAGTCTATGGAACTCAGCATAAATGGATGAAAATTGTAATTGGAGCAAACATCATTGAACAAGTAACTTCTTTTAACTATCTGGGATGCATGATATTGTACCTGCAAAGTTTGGATAAGGAGAAGAAATTAGGGAATTTTGAACAGATATTTAGTTAAATATTTGAGAAAAAAGATCACAAGGGAAACTCAGTTGAAATTTCACAAAACAGTAGCATCCCAACGTTAACATACGAATCTGAGATTTGCCCTTTAACGATATCTGATAAACATAAAATTGAAATAGAAATGGGATTTCAGAGATCGGTTGCAGGTGTATCTTTAAGAGATCAAAAGAGAAGTCAAGATATCAGAGATGAATTACAAATATATAATAAAAACGACAAAAATATACAGAAATAAATATAGATGGTTTTGAACATGTATAAAGAATGCCAAATAATCGTTTATCAAAACAGATACTTCATTATAGACCTGAAGGCCGAAGAAATGTAGGAAGACCAAAACGACGTTGGAAGGACGATCTGTAGCATACTGTGTAACGGGCAGCGGAACGGCTCGACAGGCTCATACCTTGATGATGATGATGGCGATGATTATACAGACGATAGAGGATTATATTTGGAACATTTTGACACGAGGGATGAGTGGTCGGAAATGAATATTTTAGACGTCACGTCATCTTTAAATTATGTGAGGGACGTTTTTGTAAACTGTTTTAATTATTATAACTAGGGCCCGGATGTTTATGACCTTAAAAGTTTAAAAAATGACCTATAATATTCCCTTAAAATTCTCTTAAAATGACCTAATGAAAATTATATATTTCATAATAATTCATCACCATCATCCGGTATCATGGCAGCTGCCGCCTTCTTCCGGAAACCAAACGCTATTCCTCTCTGTCCATCCATTTATCTTCCTTTAATCCTCCGATATTCATAGCTGCTTGTACCCCTTCTATCCAAGTTTTCTTCGGTCTTCCCCTCTTCCTCCTTTCTATTGGGATCCATAATAATTAACTAATTAATAATTTTTAATTTATTAATTATAAATGGTCTAAGAGAAATGATGATTATTATTGATTGGGGTAACTATTTTAAAGCAATTCCTGTTATTCGTTGTGATATAAAATAATTAAAAAATCATTATTATCACTAGGTCAATCTCATTTCTATTAAACTAATATGAAAAGTTATTAACTAAACATTGCAATACACCACCATAGTCATCCTTAAATTATCAAAAGTGAACGATCGGCGGTTGTCAGCTAACACAGTTTTATATGGTTTAATGTGTCTTCATAACATTTTATTAAATAGTTTTTACGCAGTTTAGATTTGTTTAGTTTTTCTAGTTGAATATTTGCACTGACTATTTAACTCATATCGCAAATGGTAATCAATGACCAATCACGTTTCAGTGAATTCTGTTTTACACCAATGACAGTCGTGTTTCTCCTCGCTCTTTATCGATTTCTCTTTATCAGCTCCTGCTTTTGTGATAAAGAAAGCTCCTCCTTTTTTTTTATATTCTGAACAGATTAGACCATTATTTTTCTCCAACAAATACATTGAATATAGCAAATAATAAATAGATTCAATGATTTTACTGAGTTGTTTATTCAAAATATAAATGATTAACCTATAATGTTGATTATAATAGTTTGATGTGTTTAATTATTTTTCCACTAGAGTGCATTCTTACAATATTGCGATCCTATTTGGCAATAAATAATATGATCGAGTTGCAGTGAATATACACAACCTCACATTTCTAATTTGTTTTCAAACATCGCCGTTTACATTAACTATATAAATATTTTAAAACACCGGTAACTATATTCAAGTAATTATTTTTTAGTAAAGAGCTTAATTTTTTTTTCGTTGAATAGTCCTAACAAATGCCACTCTTAATTTCCAAATCCTCTAAATAAATTGGAAATCACTCGTGGCATTACTTATGACAAACACTTCACATAATTCTTTAATTTATTTTAACAGTAATTTAAACACTTTTCTTTTGTTCACATTTTTAAGAGCCCGCAAATGTTTTTCGCGCCCGATATGTTGATGTACTGTGAAACGTTTTTCTGCAGCGACTTTAATTTCGCACACCTTGTAAAATAATACACTCCCTTCAGTAGAAAATACTTGTTCACCGAATTCTGTTACACACTGTCTTAAACGGACAGAACTAGTCACTTTTTGTTTTGACATTTTGCACTGCACGAAAATCAACACAACCATACAGAAACGCCACTGTCTTAAGACAAACGGAAATATTACAAATCGAAAGATGCCCGCATTGAAGGGGAAGTCCCGAATCAATCCATGTGGAGGCACAGCACAGTGGTTTCACTTTATATTGAGGCAACGCAATGTGGTTTCTCACTGACTTGCCTGAGCACTAAAAACAAGATATAAAAAAACATAACAATGAACATTTAACCATATATTATTTAAAACTGGCGTACAAAAGTACGGAAAAATACATAAAATGACCTAAAATAAATAAAATTTGTAAAATGACTTTATCAGAAAAAGTTGAAAAAAATGTATTTTAATCGCCTATAAAACCTCATGTATATAACATATTTATTACACACTGCACTTAATTATTAATCTGCACCGTCTCTGACAACTCGTAAAAAAGATGTCATTTCATCAAAATCCGGGCCCTAGTCATAACAAACTGCTTGGCACTTTCATTTGTTATTTGTTTTGCTTACAGTGCATGACTGACTGTCCAAGATTGAGCATTACTCGTCACATGAAGTTGCAGACATGCATTTAATGCAGAATGTAGAGCCCGGAGAGCCGAATCAATGTACCGAGAGAAGTTTCCCAACCGGCGTCATCCAAATTGAAGAAATGTATTGCCGTGGAGCTTTCTTTATCACAAAAGCAGGAGGTGGTTAAGAAAATTCTATAAAGAGTGAGGTGAAACACGACTGTCATTGGTTGTAAAACAAAATTTATTGTAACGTGATTGGTCAATAACTTCGATTTGGGGCATGAGTTAAATAGCCAAGAATTATTCTTCTGTACATTTAAAATAAGCAGTAATTTTAATTTCAGAATTTAAACAACTTAAGAAATAATCAATTGTGTTGGTGTTTACTTGATGAAAATCCATATTCATTAATTAAATAAAAATGAATTCAAATAAATCTACGTTTCATTTTTATTTAATTAATAACTTAGGAAATGATTTTACTTACCAGAGGCTAGCTCATTCAAGACACAAAGAGTTCGCCAGGGAGCAAAACGTAGAACTGTTCGGGCACCAGATATGGTTTGTTGGATCGTGTGGCAGACAAGCGATCAATAAGTACATGTCAACTTTCCGGTGAACCTAATGTTTCCAAAACTTCTGTGTGGAAATTGCTAAAGGAGCAACAATTACACCCATAACCCAGAGTCCAGTTCTGTGAATGGATTATTCATTGCTGTAATATAGTACCGAACTTTTTACAGTATGTATTGTTCACCGATGAGCTCTAAGTTGATGATGAAAGCAGCTTGTAAATGATCTTCAAGATGGTGTGGCATCCGAAATATTCATTTTCGACCACTGGTCTCTTATGTCAAAATTGAGTCATCTATCGTCTATATAATTTGACCTTAAAGGTGCGGATACCGTATATGTGAGTAAACATGTTGGAAATTGTCTCTAGCGGGAACATGTGTTATCACATTGACCAACAAGACGTTAGCAGTCACTTGTTCTCCGATAGAATATGTCACAAGTGACGCGGTTGCATAGAATTGCCATAAATTTATTTAAAAATAAATTTCGTTAAATATACGAAATGTAGATAATAATAATAATAATAATAATAATAATAATAATAATAATAATAATAATAATAATAATAATGTAAACATGTTACAAAATCATCTTAATTAATTCTGAGGAATTAATACGATTTCTTCAGCCGTATTGTAATTTGACCGCCTCATTATTTAAGATCGGCTTTTTAACTAGTTGTCTAAATACCTATTAATTCACAGTAGTCCGACATTTTATTTTATATATAGGCCTATATGTGTGTATGTGTGTGTGTGTGTATGCGTGCGTGTGTGTGTGTGCGCGCGCGCGCGCGCGCGTGTGTGTAAATCATCTCCATCCAACAAAGTCTTAGGCCTATAGGCCTGTTACGATCTCACTGATGGATTTTGTATCCAGCGTTTCCTTGGACGGCCCAGAGATCTCTTCCCTGTTGGACAATAAGCATGACCTTGGGAACTCTATCTGAACTCATTCGTAGCAAATGATGCATCCAGTTGTTCTGGTATCAACGTATGTATTCAATGACCGATTCTAAACGTAGTTCCTTCAAGATATCATCATTGCATTTGTGATCCCATTTGGTATATCCCGCTGTATATCACATGATTCTCATTTCACTAGAAGTTATCCTGCTCTCTTCTCCTTTCCTCAAAGTCCATGCCTCACTACCGTAGCAAAGTGCAGGTCTTGCTAAGGTTTTGTGTAACCGTACTCTGGTATCTCCCTCGACTGGTGAAGGTTTCATTACCGAATTTATTGTTCCCATGGTTTTATTAAAATTAATAACTTTATTTGCGGTGTCTACGTCATCCAAATATGTTAATGTATATCCCATGTAGGTAAATGAATTTACTCTTCCCAGTATTTTTAAATCTGTACAAATTTTGCTACGTACAGGGAATTTTCCTTGAAAAGCCATAACTTTTGTTTCTCTGTATTGATTTTCATGTTATATTTGATGGCTATTTTATTAAAATCATATACTGAATATTGTAATTCGTTCTCTGAGGGTGCCACTAATGCTACATCATCTGCGAAAATTAACGTACATGTGTAAATAAATGGGTAAAATATCAAATTATTATGTTAATTACAATAGAGTTTTTCATTTTTAATTATCTTTTCCATTCATATTTATACATTTTGCCTTATTTGATCATAGGCTATCACCAACTAATTGTATCCAGTAAGTAGTGAATTTCTACTTAAGAGCTCTGAGATGTATTTTCTGTAGGAAATTTTCTCATTAATTTTAATTATATTATAAAATAGGGTTATATAATATTATGTATATTATATAAAATCATAACTCTCGCTGGCACTATCGAACCCGTAGGTTTTCATGGCCGCGCGGACATAACCTCTCCATATATCTCTATCCTGGGCCAATGCCTTACAATCATCCCCTATATATAAAATCATATATGTAATAAAAATAAAATTAATATAGGCCTAGGCTACATAATACAATTGTTAAAAACACCATTACTTATGGAGCAGAACTTAGGCCATTAACAACAAAAACAAATGTGTCTTTTGGCAACAGAAATGGATTTTATACGAAGGGCAGCAAGAATTTCAAGAAGAGAAAAAATTAGAAGCTCAGTTATAAGGGAGAAAATGAAGATTGAAGACACTATTTTAGATTGTATTCAAACTCAGCAATTAATACGGATATTAGGGTGGGCCGAAAAAACTAATTTTTTTATTTCGAAGTTGTAATAGCGCGGAAAAGTGGCTAAAAAATTTAAAATATCAAAATCGGTTGACATCTTCCGGTCGCACAAAGGCTCTGAAGTTTGGCAAAATATAAAAAAACTTCATTTTTGCAATTATTCCTTTTTTTTAATATCGAGTAGGTATTGCTGATCTTTGCTAAGCACGTTTATGTCTATCTGTGGGATCTGACAATCAATACTCTGGAAGTTATTTATCAAATACCAAAAATGCGTAAAAATATAACTTGTTCATTATTCTGGCAAATTTTGGAGCTTATGCGCGACCGGGAGATATAAACTGATCTAAACCAAATTAAAACACAATATTTTTAGGCTGCATTTGAAGACGTTACAAACTATTACATTACGAAACATATAATAAAAACTTAAAGAAATAATCTAAAAAATGACGTTTTTTCATATTTTGTCAGACTTTAGAGCCTTTGCGCGACCAATAGATGTCAACCGATTTTGATATATTTTTAAATTTTCTTTTGTCTACATAATTCGCAACTTTTCCGCGCTATTACAACTTCGAAATAAAAAAATGAGATTTTCGGCCCACCCTAACGGACATGTCCAGCGAATGGAAGAGGATCGGCTATCAAAATGTGTTCTGGAATGGAATTCTGAGAGAAGACAAGGCAGAGGAAGACCTAAAACCTGCTGGAGTCAGGGAATATATTTATACATGAAAGAGAAACATCTACAACCAGGAGATTGGATGGACCGACAAAATTGTCTCTGAGGAA